>JAJTUV010000945.1:425000-1073245 GCA_021653895.1 Mastomys natalensis
ACATACATATATACATACATATACATACATTATATATACACACACATACATAAAACACACATATCTGTATATATAGAAACACTAACTAACTCATGGTGTATTCTTTACCTGAAAAAGATTCTTTTTGTTATTAAAGGGTGTTTGTTTTATTGTTAGATTTTTATTGATTTTTATGTGTATGAGTATTTATCATTTCATGTGTATATTGTGCATGGTGTGTGTGCATATGTGTTGTGGTGTGTGTGTTGTGTGTGATGTGTGTGTGTGTGTGTATGTGTGTGTGTGTGTCTGTGCCTGTGTGTATGTGTGTGTCTGTGGAGGCCAGAAGAGGGCACTTAATTTCCCGAGCTAGAGTTATAAACATTTGTGAGCTGCTGCCATGTGGGTTCTGGGAACTGAACCCAGGTCTTCTGGAAGAGCAGCCAGGGCTCCTAACTGCGATCCATTTTGTCCAATACTATTTTATTTTCGAGTGAGGGCCTCAGTGTGTAGCAATGGCCATCCTGGAACTTACTATAAAGAGCAGGCTGTCCTCAAACTCATAGAGATCTGACTGGCTCTGCCCTGGAGTGCTGGAATTAAAGACATGTGCCACTATTCTCTTTCTTGTCTTTCTGTTTGTGGGTTTGTTTTGTTTTGTTTTTAGACCGCTATAACAGTCCTTTCCTTATTCTTGCTCTTCTGAAATTCAGAATTGTATTTCTTTCATTTAAACTTTGGGGATTATAAAGTCTGGAAACACACAGTGTGTAATTTCATGGTGTTTTCTTGTGTTGTCTACGATCTTTTCCCTTTGATCTTCTCCATCCTCAGATGAAAACTTCTGGGACACCCAGTCCTTGATTTTTCCATTAAGGCTTCCAAACTGACAGTCTAACTTCTTTTCAATCTTTCTTACCGATTGTCATTTCTGTGACTTTTTGTTCTTTAATCCTTTGAATTCTTGTATGCATTCTTGTATTGAAAGATTTGTTTACTCTAGGGGCAATTAAACAAAAATGTTTCCTGAGGGATGGGGTGATGGGTCAGTGGTTAAGAGTGCTGGCTGTCTTGCAGAGGACCTGGGTTCAATTCCCAACACCTACAGAGCAGTTCACAACTGTACTGTAACTCTAGTCCCAGGGGGAATCCAATGGCCTCTTCTGGCCTCTGTGGGCACTGCATGCACATGGTGCACAGAGCATACACGTAGAATGAAAATAAACAAATATTTTTAAAAGCCTTTTTTCTGAGTAAGTTCTTGTTCATGGCTGTTTTGCTTGTGTTGTAGTGTGTGACCCTGGTTTCGTGGGAGCAATACCATCCCTTCCTGCTCAAACATCAGTGGCTGTAACTCAGCATTTTCCAATGAGCCCTGCATTGTGTCTATCTGCTGGGTCTTTTTATCCGTGAGGCATGTTCTGGTCTCTTTCATGGTGTCTAAAGGGGCTGGCAGCCACTGCCTTTAAGTTCACATTGAAACCACAAGAAGTAGATTGGAAGTTCTATTTATTTTTAAATAGTAGATAATTCTCATACCATTAGGCCACCCTCTCTAAAGCACACAATTAGGTGACACTCAGTGGACTTTCAAAGTTGTACGGCCACTGCCGCTGCCTAATGCGGCACATTTTCACAGTCCCAGAGACAAGCCCGTACCCATTAGGCACCCTCCTCAGTCCACCCCAGCCGCTGGCATCTACTTATCTACTTTTGGATTTGACTATCTTGGAATTCATATAAATAGCGTCATATGATATGTGCCTCTGTGTTTGGCTTCTTTTGCTTGGCACGTTTTCAGAACCCTTCTGTGTGTGGCACATGGTCAGTGCTTGGCCTTTTAGTTACTTCATAATATTCTACTTTATGTATACATCAAATATATGAATCACCCATTTAGGTTAGTTTGAGGGGGGCGGGAAACACTTTTAATCTTCACTGTGTAGGGAATTACAGGAACAATAAGTCATATGTTGAACCAAAATTTTATTATACAAAGTATTAAAATACAATGCATTTCTAAAATGAAATCATAGGTAACAGTTGTAGTCATTAAGTAAGCTAAGTTAAAAGCTACACAATAAAGAGAAACATCAATGGGACAATGAATGAATGAAGACACTCCTGAATTCCCAGTTTTGTTGAGCATCAAAACCACCAATCTTTTAGTCCTTTTCTTGTACATTATTCTGTATAAATTTTCTCTGCATCCATTAGATCCATGATTAGATTTTCTTTCATTTTCGGTGTGACATTCTCCACAAATATTATCCTTGGCTGTTACTTTGGGGGTTGAACATATCTTTCTGAGTGTCCACTGTTAGTGCCTCTGCAGCGCAGCGCGAGGAAGCATCCCCATTCCATGCACACAAAAACTTCTTCCCTTAGTTGATTTTTTATCATTGTTGTAGCAAATGTTCAACAAAAGACACTTCAGGAAGGAAGGGTATTGCAGGATATTTGATCACACTTGAACCCCAATACTGTATTTACTGAAAAAAAAAAAAACCTGTCTAGTTGTGGTGTGGCTCAGTCCTTAGCACACACTTTTAACCCCTCTGGCTGGAATATAGACAGGTCCTTAGTATACATCTTCAATCCCAAACACTCAAGGTAAAGTTAGTTTGTACAAGGAAGTATCCATATTTAAAAGTGAGTCTAATTGAGTGAGACAAAGGACTCAGAGAAAGATTTGACAGGATAGGTTATGCCCAGTCTCATGAGAAGAGAGAGGCAAGGAAGCTCTTTAAGAGAGAGCAGTGCAGAGAGAAAGGAAGGAGGCAGTTTTACAGACAGAGTTTTACAGAGACAGGTTGAAGAAAGAACAAGCTAGACACAGGTAAAGACAGAACGAGCCAGAGAATGGGTAGGAGTTAGAAGATTAGAATAGATTGCCAGAGTTAGTCTGAGGCCAAGCAGAGCAGTTCAAGAGAAGATGAGAGAAGCCAGATTGAATCAGTCAGCTTGGAGAGGAGTTTGAGGCAAAACAGCTGAGTTGAATCAGCCAGCCAGAGCTCAGAAAGAACTAGAAAGGGTAAGCTTATTCAGCAGTAAGTCACAGAGGCTAAAAACACTTTAGACCTAGATTAGATTGTCTGGAGGGATAGAAGCTTTTAGGACTAGGTCTAGGTTAGCAGACTGAGGCAGTAAGCCTCCAAGATGACAATTACATCAGGAGAATAAAAGATACTTTTACAGACGGTTTATTTTGGCTCACAGTTTAAGAGTCCATCATGGCGGGAAGGCCTGGAAGCTGGTGTGGGAGGCAGCTGGACACACTGAATCTGCAGTTGGGGAATGGGGAGATGAAGGCTGACCCTCTGCTTGCTATCTTATTTTCATCCAATCCAGGGGCTCAGCCAAGGGATGGGACCGCCCACCTTCAGGGTGTGTCTTCCATGCTTAACCTTTTCTCATAGACACAGCCCGAAGTATGTTACTACGATGACTGTAACTCCTATCAAATTGATGGTCAATATCAACTATGAAAACCCTACCCCTCCACACTTAAATATCACTTCGGAATATGGCCCTCCATTCTTGGTCCTGAGAGTCTTACTTTCATCTCATAATGTAAATGCATTTAGTTTGTCTCTAAACGTTCTCGGAGTCTTTGACAATCTCACACTGTTGAGAAGTCCGAAACTCAAGGCTTCTTAGGAGCCACAAGGCAATCTCTTGGCTGGCTGTGAAGCCTATAGAAAGCAGTTATAGGCTCCTAAAAGACCGTGCAGAGTGCGCATGCGCATTCCAAAGGGCGTTTGCTTCGCAAATATTCCTCCGCTACTATGTCTGAAGGGAGGGACTGTTCTGTGATCCTCTGGTTCCTTATTAGTTACTTTGGGACAGACAATGTTCCTGACAGAAAGAACTTCAGGGGCAAAGGCTCACCTGGACTTATGGCTGGAGAGAGATCTTGGTCTTTCCGGTAACTCCTCTCATGGTGGCAGACAGGAAGCAGAGAGCCTGGGTGGGAAGTAGAGGTGGGTGTAACCCTCAGAGGTTAGTTTCTATTGATCCACCTCACCAATCAGGTCATACCCCCCAAAGACTCACAGCCTTCGATGGAGGGAACCCGGTGTTATAAACTGTGATTTAAACCATTTCCAGCTGGATACTCATATCCCTGCATAAAATGGAAGGCTTTCAAACAACTCACACACTTGCCACTATTACACGTTTCTGTGTTGCTTGGAAATTGTGGGTAAATACTTGTTGCTCTGTGTTGCTCAGCCTTGTACATACTTTAGTACAGACCCAATTTCCCAATGTCCTTGGTCCACGCTTGTGAATATGCAGATCTTGTTTGATTTACAGACCTGGGACTTCTAACACAGAAGGATGCCTGAGATTGAGGATTGGGGAATAGGGATCCTGGGAGGGGGCACTTAGCTCAGGCTTGGAGGAGAGCTGAGTTCTCCAGAGTCCTCCACATGGTCCAAGATGACTAAGTTCAGAGAGAAAAGTAACCTCACTTCTGTAATTTCTAGCATGGAGCTGGCTCCCTAGAGCCATGGATTGTAAGTCTTTGGGCCATTGGCCCAGTGCCTGGCTTTGTCTGTGGTATGGATAATATTCTGTGATAACCACTGTATGGGGGGGGCATGAAACTGGGCTAAAGCTTCAAGACGGCTCACATGGGAGTGTTTGGACTCAGCTTTGTTTTCTGGTAATTCTGGGTAATTCAGTTCCTGAATGTACTGGGAAAAGGTCTGTGTGGCCCAGGACCCCCGAGGACAGAAACCAGGACCAGACATAGGAAAGCCTAGGTGAGTCTAGGGGAGAGAGATATGAAATGGCACCAGCTGAAGTTCATCACATTACAAAAGGTCCCAAACTCAGCTTATTCTGTTTTTGTTTGAGATGGATTATGCTATATAGCTCAAGGTGGTTTTGAACTTGGGGGTCCTCCTACCTCTACCTCTCATGTGCTATAGGGTTCCAGGCTGCACTACCACAACTGGTTTTCAACATATACTTTTATATCTTTTCTCCATGTCCCATGTTCTGTTACTGTAAGATGATAGAAGTCCAGGTCAGGGAAGTGGCCTGTGTCCTCCCTGGACTTTTGGGATATGCTGAGTGGCGTGGGAGGCAGGGGGTACAGGGGCCAGCAAAGGAAGGATGGAAGTCCTTGGGGATGATGGCAGGAAGGGAGGCCAAGGGCGGAAATAGATCTGGGGGAGGACGTGTCACACAGGAGCTGGACTTAGCCAAACATTTTGGGAAGCCATTTCTAATTATGAATGTCTTCATAAAAGAACAAACCACCTGGTGCAGCCAGGGTGGTCATTTGCAGTTTAAGCTGAGGCTGGGAGTTTTAGGGATGTTGATTAAGTTGTGCTTGGGTGCCAGTGTCAGCCTTGGTACTAAGAAGTCATGTGACTTCTGAAAACTCCCTTGGGGAGAGACTTGGGCTCAGGTTTGAAAGATGAAGAGGGTCACTGCCACCTTCTAGGTGTTAGCAAATTCATCTGGGGGGGGGTACAGTGTGTCCTTGGTTATGTTCAGCACCTTATTACCCAGACTGCCTAGCACGAAACAAATAATTACCATGGTACACATGGAACAGATGACCCAAGTCTGTCTGTCTCTGTCTCTATCTTCCTCTCTTTCTCTCTTCCTCCTTCACTTTCCCCTCCTTTGAAATTCAAAATTTTCTATGGTCTTTTGCCCAGTCACCATCCCCTTGGGAGCCTCTGGAGACCATTTGATGGATGCCAACCCACAGGAATGTCTTCTTTACACACAGGGACACCCCTGCCAGTACAGGGGGCACTGTCATGAGCAGCACTGGCAACCCTACATCCCTTCTAGACAGCCCAGGCACTGAAGGACACTGTGAACTTAAAGCAGAATCTAGAGGGGAAACGCCCCTGCTACTTCCCTTAGCAACTCTGTATATTTTTTCAAGATAGCGTCTCTCTGTGTATTCCTGGCTGTCCTGGAACTAGCTCTGTAGCCTGGCTGGTCTGGAACTCACAGAGATCTACCTGCCTCTGTCTTTCAAGGGATTAAGGGCATTCAGCAGCACTGATTGGCCAGCAATGCAGTTTTTATTGCTAGCTAGTCTATTTATCCCAGGACGTTTTCCTCTCGGGGTGTATTCTCTCAGCATATTCATTTTCTCACATTCTTCCAGCCATTTTCCTCAGTGTGCTACACATCTTTATCATTATAACTTTTGATATTCAGGTAACCACGTTTGACTTATCTACCTGTGTGATTTATCTATTTTATTTTAGGTACAGGGTCTCGTGTAGCCCAGAGTGGCATCCATCTACAGTACATCTTGCTGAGGGTGATCTTCTGAGCTTCCTGACCGCCCTCCCGAGTGCCACCAGACTGGTGCCGGAGACCAAACCCAGGGCTTCCTGTATGCAGTGAGTACGCTACCCAGTGAGCTATCTCCCAGCCCCTTGTGGCCTTTCAACTTCCCTCCGCAGCCACGCGGCTCCCTCAGGCAGTCTCTGCCTTAGTCTTTGGCAGTTTGCTAGTTTATTTCCAGGAGCCTGCCTGTTCCCAGCCAACATTATTCTCGGGCTCAGAGAATTTCCCACCTTTGTTTTGCAATGAGGGAGGCGGCGTGTGCTTTTCCTTTCTCTAGAGTTGCTCTTTGAGTGTCAGGAGCAGGTGGCTCAGGTTATCTAGGGTTTGACAGTCCAGGCTGGGAGAGCCAACGTTAGCTGTCCATCCAAAGCTCAATGTCGCCTTCGTGTGGGAATGTATAGGAGCTGCAGGGCTGGGAGGCGGGGCCTGTGCCACGGGGGAGGGTGTGGCGCTGAGAAGCCGCTACCACTATCGGTTTAGAGATGGGTCTGGGACAGCTAGGCAGCGGTCTCTAAGCTGCAGATGGTCTCACTTTAGCTTTGTTTTTTTAAAATTCTACTCAGATATCTAGTTTATTTCCTTCTGCAGACAGGGAATCGGTGGGGGTGTGTACAGAGCCACCCTTATTTAAATACCCACTTCATGCCTATCTTTTGCTGGATGACTTACATGCGTCAGTGTAAGTCACTTTCATAGCAAGGATCTGCTGCCTAACAAATGAAAAACCTGAGGCCCAGAGATACCCGGACACTCGGCCAAGGTCACCCAAGTGTCAGATGCAGATGGTTTGAATGGAGCCTTGGTGTGTTTTAACCTTGCCCTCTTTGCTATGCCAGGTTCATCTCCAACCAGACTGTCAGAACAATGAGAACCTTAGCCCAGGATGATTGGCACATCCTTTTGTGACCCCAGGACCCAGCTACTGTCCCCAGAGGTCTGCTACCTGACCCTACTGAGGCTACAACAGACTGGCACCTGGTACCAAGGCGGCCAGCTCCTCATGCATCCTGGCTCCTGGCAGGAGTAGGCAATCACAAGGTGCCTGCTGTCCTGTGGCTTAGCTGTGCCTCCCACCCCAGTTGCTACCTCCTGCTAGCAACGTGTGCTTTAAAAACCCAGGAAGTAAGCAAAGGAAAGGCAAGCGAATAAAATCTCCACATTCTAAACTTTCAGATATCACCGTCATTGTCGTCATCATCATCAGTAACAAATGATAGAATGCATTTAAATGGCAAAAACAGTTACCTCAATATCATAGCAAGCAGAAATAAGAAGTAACTTCCTGGGAGTCCTTCCAGAATTTTCTTCAGTCGTGGACCCAGGGACGCATCTTTAAAACACGCGGGTTGGACAGCACTGGGCGCACTTAATGTCTTTGCTTTTCCTCCTTTGACGTTTGCGGGACCCTGTCCCAGCACAGATGCCTGGGAAGAGCGAGCCACATCGGTTTTCCCCATTTTCTTCAGCATTGAAGAAATGAGCTTCAGCCTGAGCCTCACGCTCAGCATGCGCGTCCTAAGCAGCACTGCTAGACACCCAGTTGCTCAGGTCGCAGCCCTGCCTTCCAGCTGCGGCAGCCGGGGCTGCGGACTGCTTCCCTCTCGCGGCCAGTCATGGAACGCCTCGAGAGTCCCAGCCCTCCAGGATCCCACCCATTCCCTCCAGCCGCAGCTCACCAGCCTGCTCTGTCTGAAAGGAGAGGAATCTTTGTTCTTCATCTCTCATGCTCACTAGGGGCCAAATCTTGCCTCAGCGAGGCACCTGTGAAAATTATTGGAGCAAGGATGCATAATGGTACTCCTAAGTTGGGGAACTCAATAATGCACCCACATGCCTGCTGGGTGTCCTGCACAGTGCTAAGAGACAGAGGATTCCTTATGCTTGAATTGAACCAGCAAGGGCAAGTGCACTTTTCCGCGTGATTAGCTAAGCTGAGTGCTATCATCTATTTACCTACCCCTCCCTTCATCTACCCACCTAACTAACTCACCATATGATATATATATATATGCACTCATCTATTCAACTACCCATGTGTCCTTCTTCCTCATTTACAATTCTTCCCAATTATCAGCATCCTGAGTGCTGAGTTCTGTCATCTTGGATATGTTTGACTTTCACTTTCCACAAATTTAAACTGCATACAGCACAAGCTAAGTTAAGATGCCAGAAGAGAAATCAAAATAATGTCTATGAAATTCCTTGTGTATAGTGGATATTCTATGAACAGCATTTATTAGATTGTCATCTTATGGAAGTATCTGCTTTTGTGAGGAAGGAGGGATGCAGTTCACACAGCAGCCGGGGGTTCCAGCAAGCATACACTGCTGTGTGACATTGTAAGGCACACATGAGCAGAGTCGTTGTGTGCAGGCTACGGGCTAATGCAGTCTGAAGGGAGGGCTGAGGGCTTGGCATGTCATTAGCTTGATTCTCAGGAGATGGGATTGCAAGGCAGAAGAGGAGGTGCCTGGAGAAGGATACCTTAGCAGAGATGATTGCCAGCCCATCAGCCATGGAACCCCCCATAGTAGGTGGGTCCCATTCTTGTCAGAAGCTGGAAAACACCAAGAGCCACTTTAGCCCCCTGATTTGTAAGTTATTTAATGATATTATCCAGGAGTCCTCTGTGAAACCAGACAGACGACTAGATCCGCTGTTCTCAACCTTGGGTCGCAACCCCCTTGGTGTGGTACCACCCTTTCCCAGGGATCACCTAAGACCATCTGTATATCATATATTTACATTAAGATTCATACCAGTAGCAAAATTACAGTTATGAAGTAGCGACGAACATAATACAGGGGTCACCGCAACTGACTGCAGAAGAGGAATGCAAGATTCTGACTGAACCAAGTAGGCACCTTGTACCTGCCAACGATGATTAAGCATCGTGTTCTTCGTGTGCCTGTGAGGTGGGGCCATTGCACATGTGTTTGAGGAAGAGTCTGAGGGTCAAAGAGGGTAAATAACTTGCCCAGGACATCACAGACTTCTCTCATATTCTTCGTGAGGGTTTAGCTCTAGGCAAGAGTTCCCTTCATATACCTGAGTCTTTCAGGTGGCCTGAACATCCGGGAGCTCTTGCTTTTCCATCTGATAAGACTTAAGTGGCTCCTCCTTCCCAGGAGTGACTGTCAGGATGTCCTCTCTTTAATAGGGAACCTGAGCCTAAGCCCAGGCTCTCCCAGCTCTCAAATTTGTTGAATAAACCAGTCTCTCCATGAGACGAACCCTGGAGAACTGATGGACGCAGAGGCATACCCCACCATGCCTGCTGGAGGCTTATTGGCTTTTCTTTGTAAATAACTCTGTGAAGATACTTCATTTGATTTAATCTTATGTGTATGAATCATTTGCTGTATGCATTCTGGGTACCATGTGCATTCCTGGGGCCCTCGGAGGACAGAAGAGTGTGTCAGAGCCCCTGGAGCTGGAGCTACAGGCAGTTGTGAGCCATATGGATGCTGGGAACCAAGCTGGGCTCCTCTGCAAGAACATCGGTTGCTTTCAACCAGAGTCGCATCTCCACCCCCTCGAAACGACTCTTTAAAATCAAAACAATTTGATTTTACAAATCAGAAGAAATTAAGAACTCAAACCCTCAATGCAGATAGACCTTCTGTGTCCCAACAAGTTGTCACTTGGAGGGTGGCAGTTAACCTGGGATAGAGCACCTGCATCCAGGCGGGCCAGGAATCTACCTTCATAGGTGCCCTTGGGAGAAGCAGAGGCATGGGGAGTGGACTTGGTGGGGGAGGGGTTGTGGCTCTGTGACTGAGGAAGAAGGCAGGGGCAAAGCTCCAGCAGACGAGGGATGGCATGTTGTAGGAAAGGGCTGATCAGCCTTGGTGCAGAGGAGGGCATCTGTGGGGAAGCTGGCTGCACAGAGGGAGACCTTTGATATCTGGGCCCTAGGGTGCCAGGGAAGCCACCTGGAGTGAGAAGGGTATGGCTTTCTTAGGGTCCCAGGACAGCATGACATCAGGCAGGCTGCACAGAGGCTCCACTCAACCGGTATCCCTGCCCTATATGTGCCAGGTGACAGCTATCACCCCCCAGGTGGGAGCCATCACCCCCCAGGTGGGAGCCATCACCCCCAGGTGGGAGCCAACACCCCTCCAGGTGGGAGCCATTACCCCCAAGTGGGAGCCATCACCCCTCCAGGTGGGAGCCATCACCCCCCCAGGTGGGAGCCATCCACCCCTCACCCCAGCCAGTTTACTTGTATTAGGTCAAAAACAAACTCAGAAAGCAAAACCCAATGGTCAGCCCTTCAGACTCAGCATCCCTTCCCCTAAAAATCTGTGGAAACTAGTCCGCCCAGGTGTCTCAGATGCTAGACACAGGGATGCTCATGAAGAGAAAAGGAGGAGGAAGGGAGGAGGAATAAAAAAGGATCAGTGTATGTTTGTTGATTGATTGATTGACTGCCATATTAAGGCTTGAACCCAGGGCCCTAAGCATGCTAGGTACACTTCCTGGCCCTGAACCATGCCCCTAGCTCTTTTTGTCTTGCCACTCTTGATGTTTTGAGACAGAGTCTTACTAAGTTGCCCAGGCTGGCCTTGAACTTGAGAGTCTCCTGTCTTAGCCTCCCTATGTACCTGCGATTATAGATCTATGCCACATGGCCCAGCTAATGTTAAGAACAGAGCCCTCCGTACTCACTGAAGGAAGTCCAGAAGGTAGGTGTGGGAGCATCAGACTCCTGCCCCGTTAGAACACACGGTGAGTTCCCCTTCGGGAAGGAGAGCAACAACTCTGCTGAATTTCCACCAATTTCTTGGTGGGGCTACCAGGATGGAGACTCCTCCGGTTTTGAACCTGGGAGTCCTGCACTACAGCAGGTCTTCCTGCAGTGTTTAATGGGCCATGTGGCTCTTCTCACTTTGAAGCAGTAGCAAGGAGGCAGGAAACACCTGGAAAATATGTCCAGGCTCTGGGTGAGACAGGAAGGTGGGAGATGGAGAAGTGGCTGAGATATGGCTACTTGGCTACATGGGATTGAAGTCTTCTCCTTTCTGTTTTTCTGTCTGTTTTTTATTTTGTTTGTTTGTTGTTGTTTTGAGACAGGGGTTCTCCTAAGTGCTCTAGAACTCACTGTGTAGAGCAGGCTAGCCTCGAACTCACAGAGATCTGTCTGCCTCTGCCTCACAGGCCCTGGGATTAAAGACATGGACCACTATGGCCTGATATGGCCTACTCTGCATTTAAAGTTTCACGTAAGTTGCCAATAATAACAATCAGGTTTTATGTTGCTATAGTTTGTGTGTCCCCAAGAGTCTGTGTCTGGGGTCCTCAATACAGCAGTGCTGAGGTAGAACTTTTGAAAGGTGACTAGGTCCCTTGGGAATGGATCAAAGTATGGATGGCTTATTCAGACGCTGCTTTCTGTGGCATGCATGCTAATCAAGATCATAAAATGAATTAAGACAGGTTAAATTCAGACAAACCCTCATTTCTGTAAGGCGATCCACTGGCAGACAGCCATCCCGCAGTCTAGGGCTTCCAGGCACCGTTGCCCCACACTCCCTCCTGTCTGACCTCTGACCAGCTTCACTGTGATGTGAAGAGGCAGAATGGAAGCAGCACAGAGAACCCAGTGTCCGTGCTTCACCTGCACTTCCTGGTTATGTGATGTGGCCAGATCAGCTAACTCCCTGCTATCAGTTTACAAATCTGAGAAATGGGAGTAACACTAGAGCCTGCTCCGAGGGCCTAAGATGCTATGACTGTTTTCCAATTTTAGGTACAGTTAGGTGGCAGGTAGTGTGTTTGACACACTGCAGTGTGATGGTGGCCCCTGAAAGGGCAATGGAAGACACCAGGACCCAGAGCTAACGAAGGGTGGGGATGTAAGTGAAGGGCCTGGCCAGTCTCTGCACACTCTGAGCGCTCTGTCAGAAGTGTAAAAGTGTGCACTCTGGGGCTAGCTGTGCTCACAGGCAAATCAAGATGAGTAGAGACCCAGGCCAGCTAAGAACACAGCCACAGAGGATGCTTTCCATACCGACAGCTCCTAAGGAGAGCCTCAGCAGGTCCCTAGCTTTTTGCAGGAGGTGGTTCTTCCAAGCATGTCACTGTCCCTGTCTACTTTCCAGGGTGCATGGGATAAATCAGGGAGGAAGACCCTGCCCATCCAGCCGCCCAGTGGACCTGTGTGGAGGCCGAAGCCTACATCTGCAAGTGCAGATTTCAACAAGAAAGTTCAACAGGAAAACATACGAAGTTTCAAAGTGAGGGAAAGCTTGTGACCAAAGAAGAGGTCTTTGCACAGAGGCACAGTTTGTATTTTAGGGTGTTATAAAACAATCAAGACATTTTAACAAGTAAAAAGTTTGTGAAATAAAATGTGGTGGTAAGTTAAAGGTCACTTGGTGCTGAGGAGAGAAACTTGTTCTGTGCTCTTTGGGGTCCATGTGTGCAGCACTTTCCATTAGTGTAAGCGGAGTCGCTGGCCTGTCCTGCACTCCGAACTCACGAACGGAGTCACTGGTAGTAGCTCCCAGCCTGTGGGCTCCATCCACAGTGAGTGCCCTAGATGGTGCGTCATTTGATCATCTTCTGTCTGTCTGTCTGTCTGTCTCTGTCTGTGTGTCTGTCTGTCTGTCTGTCTGTGTGCACAGAACAAGTGTGTCTTTCCCTATTGCTTTCTGTCTTATTGCCTTTAGAGAGGGTCTCCCACTGACCCGGAGTTCCTTGTTTTTGTTAGACTGACTGGCCAGCAAGCTCTCAAGAGCCACTGTTCTCTGCCACCAACACCGGGACTGAAGGCACATGCAGCCATGTTTGGCTTTTTTTGTTGTTGGATTTTTGTTTTGAGACTGGATCTCCTTATGTAGCCCTGGCTCCCTGGCTGTCCTGGAGCTTACTCTGTAGACCAGGCTGGCCTCAAATTTATAGAGATCTACCTGCTTCTGCCTCTCAATTTTTGGGATGAAAAGTATACACCACCATGCTTGGCCTTTGAAAATTGTTTATACTCCAGTTTTACTATACTGAGGTATGTTTTGCGTACAAGTATGATTATTTACAGTCACTTCCAGCATTCTGTACAGTTATATGCTATGCAGTCCTGGGTCAGACCATTGGACCTCTCTATCCAGCCTCTCTCTGTATGCTATAGCGTGGAGCCTAGGTGTACAGTACACTCCACCATGGGAGTCTGTGAGCATACTCCATGATGTTTACATAAAAAAGAAAGAGTCTTGAGAGGCTAGGGGCAGAGTGCTGGCCTAGCGCGAGTGAGGCCTGGGTTCTAGTACTGAAAAGGGAAATGCAGTGTGAGGAGAGAGAGGGAGAGGCAGGGATGGAAGGAGGGAGGGAGGGAGGGAGAAAAGGAGGGAGGGAGGGAAGGAAAGAGAGGAAGGAGAGAAGGAAAGAGGGGAGGGAGGGAGGGGATGCAGCTATGGCAGGATGAAATCTGCCAATTGGCTAACTACACTCCTCTCAGAATGTGTACCAATGGAGGATCCATGACTGTCTTTGTGTTTCTTGGCCGTGGACTGCCTTCCAAATGATCTGGCCTGGCAGATCCAAGGTCTGCTGAGAGGGTGAGTGTGTCAGAAGGCCAGCCAGGGGAGGAGGGTCTGGTACCTTTGCCCTCAGTTGCACCTTTGTGAATTCTACTGCTGTCTGGGACCTGCCAGGCAGCCTGTCTCTCTGGTCACCAACACCTCAGCCTGTCAGGAGGAGGCTCACCTCCCTCTGCTCAGTGCAGACACTGCAGCCCCAGGAGAGAGGAACACAAAGGCCATATCTAGCCCTGGTCTCCCGCTGTGTGGCTGTGTCTACAGTCTGGGCTCAGATGACAGAGACAGAATTGAGCTCTGGATGACAGCTGGACTCCGAGCTGTCAGCCTGTCAGCCGGGGAGGGTGGACACACTCCGGCTTGTGGTTCTGCCTGCAGAGGCCTGGCCCTGATGCTGTGCAGAACCTCTATTTATAATTTCCCATGATAACAGGCCCATTCATCCCCTCTGCCAGCCCTAATTGCGCTGGAGCAAGGGATGACAGCTTAATTATGAACCTCACAAAAATTGAACTTGGACTGTGTCAACAAAGTCCCATTGCTGTCACCCAGGGGTAGCTCTTTGCCCTTCATTGTGGCAAAGGGCAGTCGGAAAAAAAGAGAAAAAGGAAAAACTTGGCCAAGTTCCAGTTCCAACAGACTTTTATTCTCTGGCTCTAAAGCATCTAAGTTTGGGAGACAGAAGCCCTTTTCTGTGTGCTGGGAGCAGTGGCTGGCTGGTCACTGCCTGGTTGAAGTGGCGTGGTGTCCTTTCGTTCCCGGGAGATTCGGGATGTGAGTGTTAAAAGGGGCTCTGGGGACTGCTTGTTTGGGATTGAGAACTGGGTGCAATTCAGCCCACAGATGTTTAATTTGGCGAGCAGAGTTTTCTTTTTATAAACTTTAAAAAAACTCTGTGGTAAAATCCACATCACACAAAATTAACCATTTTAGAGCCCACAGTTCCCTGCCGTGTCAGCCCGCTGGTGATATTTACAGTCCGGCCGCCAGCTGTTTCCCAAGTGTTTTCACCGCCTCTGAAGAAACCTCTGGACCCGTTAAGCCCTGATTTCCTGTTCTATCCCCACAAGGCCCTGGCCACGGCACTCTGGATATGTCATGGATGCAGCCACTGTGGCCCTCAGTGTCTGGCTTGGCCGTCACGCTTCTCATCCCGAGGTTCCTTCACACAGTCTCTGTGAGCACTTAATACTTTTTTTTTTTTTTTTTTAACCTGAAAAACAGGAGAGGTTTTGCACTGGTTCCTGGCAGCCTTATTGAGATACAATCTATGGCTGTGTCATGCAGCCTTCACTGCTTTCTCTTCCTTGTGTATTGCCACCCATTGCGTCACCATGACAGAATCAAATGAGTTGTCAACAGTGAGCCTGAAGTTCACACCACACGAGGACAGACCACCTTTACGAGCTAAGCACCCATGAGTCCCTGCTACCCAACTCTGGGGGCATGGGAGTCTGGGTGCCCTGGTTAGACAGATGAAGGACCGGAGGCTACTCAAGCCACTGTGCTTATGAAGGTCACAGAGTCACAGTGTCTAGGGAGAACCCACCTCCTCACTCCCCACACTGCTGGCTTTTTCTGCAGGTATTGATAGTAACAATCAGGATTTTTATCTTAAGGGAGGTGTGACCCGTGCTCATGATAGGTCAGGCCCTAGTGTTTGGTTATCTGTGTTTTGAGGAACCTTTGTGTTTCCCTTGAGAGACACACCAAATTCTTGCATGGTCTTGGTGGGTAGGGTCTGCCCCCTCCTGGGCATGTGCTATATTCGCACAGGCTGAGGATCTGGCTGTGTTGCATAGATGCCTAGACCAGGCCTGAGGGACTCCTGTGGGAGAGCCTGCTTGGACTTCCAAGTAGGGAAGGAGAGATTTGAGCGCTTTGATGTGGCTGCACCTGAAACCCTGATGGGTTTCGTTTCCTGCTGGAGACGGCAGCCAGGGCCTCACACACACTGAGAGCAGGGTTTACGGAGCTGTGCTCCCAACCCCAAATCTTTCCGTTTTATAACTCAATACGGCAGCACATTATGATGGGGGTGTGTTCTGAGACATGCAGTTAGGCAATTTCATCACTGTGGAAACATGCACTTTCACAAAACTAGGTTCTCTAGATCAGGAAATAAACATGACCCCTTGATGCCTCTAGGGAGTGTGCAGTAAATCCAAATAGCTGAGACTGCTGGGAGCATGGCGTGGTGTAACGCATTCGAAGCCAACAGCAGAGATGGAGCTGTGGTGGCCATTTACTAAGCACTGTGAGTGGGCTACAATCGTAGGTGCTGTCCTTTGTAAGCTTGGCAGCTGCACAGGGTTGTTTACACCAGTGCAGCTACAAAGTGCAGCCATGCACCAGCTGCAACACAACAGACATGGCCACAAAGGGTAGTAGGTTATTTTTCCCCCTCTACTATATTCCTGTGGGGCCACCATCACATATATGGGCTTCTTTTCTAGTTCTATGATAAGACACCATGAACAAGGTGACTTATAGAAGAAAGAATGTATTTGGGGTTTTCAGTTTCAGAGGCTGAATCCATATATATTGTGGTGGGAAACATGGTGGCAGACAGGCAGGTATGGTGTTGGAGCTGGGGCTGAGAACTTACATCTGAGATCTAACTATGCAACAGAGAAAGCTAACCAGGTCTGGCATGGGCTTTTGAAACCTCCAAGCCCATCCTCAGTGACACACCTCTTCCAAGAAAGCCACACCCCCTAATCCTTCCAAGCAGTTCCACCAACCAAGTATTCTAATATATAAACCTTGGGAGTAATTGTCATTCAAACCACCATATGGTTTGTCACCTGAAAAACAGCCATAAATTTTATCTTTTGCCCCTTAAACTGCATCAAACCCCTGAAGTCTACAAAACATGACTTGCTGCTGGCTTGTCACTTAAGCGCTGTGAGGTAGGTAGTCATAGTTACCACTCATTTATGGAGGATAGGATGGAGATTAGGGAGGTAACTCACATCTTGAGTAGCTGGCCTTGGCTTTTAACAAGCATAAACCCCTGTGCGCCTGTGTTCTGAGTACCCAGGAAAGCTGGAAAAGTTGGAATATGTAGGAATGCACACCAGAATCCAATCACTCACAGATCACCATCCTTGAAGCTGTAAGGGAGTTTAGGGTCCATTCACATTCATTTTCTGCATTTCTGTTGCCCCTGGCAGAAATGGAGGACCATTCTTAGCATCTCCCTGAGTCCAGAGTCGTGGGGAGGCCACAGGCTTCAGGCCACTCTGCTACTGCTGGGGCTGGGGGTGGGATGAGGGATGCGGGTGCAGAGGAAGCTTTCATAGAACTTTGTCATGACTGCAGCAAGGGAAGGCTGCTGTCCGGCTTCCCTTCCACGACGGCCCCGCTCGTTCATGCTACCACTAGGTGGCGCTGTGGAATAGAGAACAACTCCTCTGGTTGGGTGTGAGAGGGGAAACTAGACGGAAGGTCGCCAGCTGTGAACACACCGTTGCTTAAAGTGTGGGTACCACTCAGGGCGAATAAGGAGGGTGAAGGCCCTGCAGAGGGAGGACTGAAAGTCGCAAATCAACGAAGGGTTGGTCACGGAGAGCTGATTGGAAAGGAGGGTGAGGCAGCAGATAGATGGTGGGAGTTCTGGAGTTGCCTGGGGAGGGAGATGGAGATGAGGGTGAGAGGGGTGAGGGGGCGGGGGCTTGGGCCCATATCACAAAGGTAATATGACAGCAGCAAAGCTACCTAGAGTTTGAAACCTGAGGAGGGACTGAATTACTGTCCACAGCCTAAGCATGGAGTCTCAGAGCCTGAGGCAGGAACAGGTTCTGGGGGTAAGCTCAGGGAGTTCACTGAAGCAGCAGAAAGCAGACACGTGTGTATGTGTGTGTGTGTGTGTGTGTGTGTGTGTGTGTGTGTTCTATGTTTCTGTTGAGTCCAGCGTGTCCTGAAGGCAATGGTTCTTTCCTCCTGTGATGAATTCTAATGCACCCTGTGAAGAAGCCTAGATTTATAGGGTACCAACCCTGGTTGCTTTATTGTGGACACACAAATAGGGTGATAAACAGGGACCAGTCAGAAGAATGGTGAAATCTGGTGAGGGAAGGGACAAGCCATGAGCCATCAAAAGTTGCTAAAATTACACAGTCAGATCTGCAGGCCAGTTTGCGGATCCGCGCGGCCCCCACCTACTCTTCCTTGCTTTATTAGGGGTGAGTGGGGAGAGCAGGTTGTTCTTTTGTCAGCTCCTGCTTCCTCACAGTATAAGCAGTCTGACTTCATGCCCTGAGCTTGCCACTTGTCATACTGGGAGCCCTGCACAGCCCTAGTATCAGGTCTGAAGACTGGGTAGTCCCTGTCTGTGGCACTGATGAGGATATTAAGAGGGTCTTCACACTTTCCTGGCTTCCTGCCCCCTCCCCACATGGCTCACATACCTGTGGAGATAATGCAAGATTCCACGTTGTAAGACTTAGTGTGTCTATCAGGGACTGCCATCTTTGCGTCTCTCCCCTCTGCCCAATACATTTTGGGTGGCATTGAGGTGGCCATGCACCACAGTGCATCATGAGATAGGAACAGAGGCAGAGTGGGTTCAAGAGGCTCAGAAAGCTTTTCAGAGAAGGGAAGTCTTTAGCTAGGCCTTCAGAAACAGCCAGCCATCACAGGGAAGGCTAGAATCTGAATGCTGTGGACTTAGGGGACAGCCTGAGCAAAGTCTGGGTGGGGATTTCCTGCCTCCTGGTGTAGGGAGGAGAGGCAGAGGAAAGAAGGGCATCAAGGGAGGTGGGGAGCCTTCCCGGAAGCCTGGAGAGCTCTGTATTTGTCTTGTCAGGGAGGCACTGGGTGGTCAGGTCAAGCCCGTCTTGGAGCTCAATGTCGGCAGACACCTACCAAATAGGCTGTCAGAGAGGGCAGTGGGCACGGGGGCATCTGCACAGGCAGTAGATGCAGTTGCCTAGCTCAGACAGATGCCAGTGCGGGCACCACAGTCTAGATGCTGCAGTTCCTCTTGCTGTCGAGGTTGCTTAGCTGTCATCTCTTAGCCTTGGTGTGTCTGAGAGGGAGTTTCGAGAGACGACAATGGCTTATTCCGTTGATGGATTCAAATTTTGAGAGGTGGAGGAACTGTTTTGAAGGGGAGGCCTGGTGGAAGACTCAGTCACTGCGTGCAAATGCTTCCAGAGGGCTGTTCCTCGCCCTGGCTCCTTCCTGTTGCTGTTCTACTGCTTCCTGTCCATTACTGGTAAAGAACTCCTTCAATCATGGGCTCTGGTGGCCATAATTATCGGACCCGATGTTCTTCCTACCCACGTGCACAGGAAGCAGTGACAGAGCACTTTGAAAACGCATCAGCTAAAGCCAACCTTCTCTCCCAGACTAGCTCTTGTCAGATATTCTGCTGCGGTGATATGCAAGGGGTGAGTCCATTCTCCATCTGCCAGGCCCAGCAACTTCAACAGAGAGTGTTTGGAAACAAACTGCATCGGTGAGGCGTATGTGCAGCCTTTCCAGCCTTTCTTCCCGACATCCCTTCAACACAGCCTGGCAACCATCTGCACGGCATCTCAATATCTGATGTGAGTCATCTAGAAGCAGGGTAAAGTGCACAGGAAGTCCTGGAGACGCCTATGCCTACGTCCATTTTATAGAAGGGATGTGAGCAGCCCAGGGTTTTGGTAGCCTCGGTTTTCCTGGACTCCATCACATGGGTACCAAGAGACAATCATGTGTGAATCCAGTCAGGGTGGTCCCCAAACACATGCGCTGAGCATTTCTGTTCTTGGGAGTCTCGCTGCCATGTTGAACAGGGGTCACACTCAGGAAAGACCAGTGCTGTGCTGTCAGGCTGCTGCCATGCTGGACCTATGGATCTTTCAAGAGCGGTCCCCGGCACTATCCGCAATAGCCACATTATGGAAGCAGTCTGCATAACTAACCATCGATGGGCAGATGAAGAGCGGATTGTAGATACATGGTGGAACTTATTCATCCATGAAGAAGAAGGAAATTATATCATTGCGGGTAGAACTTGGGGTCATCGTGCTAAGCCTATGCCTATGACACAGCCAGACACAGAAGAGCAAGACAGAATGTCTTACCACAAATGTGGAAACAAGAGATTGAAGAAAAAGATGTCCTGGATATAGGAGAGAGAATATTAGGGACAGCAGGGCCTGGGCCAGGGAACACATGGAGAGGAAGAGTGTAGAAAGATGAGAAACATGATTGATGCCCAATGCCTGTATGAACATGCAAGAGTGCATCCGTTAGTTTGCATAATTAATGTGTATTAATAATTATAACAAAAAAGAAATATGGTAGGTCAAAGGTCATAGCATGTGCCCATTCCAAGGTTTCTCAAACTAGCGTATCTTGGTTTCAGGATCACTTAAAACTATTGAAGAGCCCAGTGAACTTGTGTGTGTGTGTGGTGTGTGTGTGTTGTTTGTAAGTATGCTCACAAGTGCATGTATGCATGTTGTGTGTCTTGTGCACATATCTCAAATAGTTGCCATGTTATAAGAGAAGTTAGAATTTCTTTGTACATATTGTTATTGATTCATTAGATACTAATTTAATTATTAAAAACACACCGATATTAAAGATTAGCACAATATGGTATATGGAGGATGAAGCGTCGTTTGGTAATGCACACACCTTGCAAACATGAGCCGCTGAGTTCCATCCCAGCATGCGTGTAAGAGAAAGAGCTGGATGTAGCAGTAACCCTGTGATCCTGTCGATGGGGAGGCAGAGACAAAGGGTCCTGGGGTTCACGGGCAAAGCCAAACTGTCAAGCTCCAGATTCACCGAGAGACTGAGCAAGACCCTCAACATTGATGTCCTGCCTCCTGATACACACACACACACACACACACACACACACACACACACACACACAGGTATTTAAAGGATTTTTAAGAAGGAGTTGCCCTTGGTCCAAGTCAGGTGTTTTTGCTGTACTCTGGGGAGTGCTTTCCCAGGATTCCTGACTCCTTTGCCTGCCCTGCCCTGCCGCCTGCCCTGCCGAGGTGGCTGGCTCAGCTTCCATCCAGCAGTGGCATAGTTCTGTGCTGTCCAGCTCACTGTCCCACCTGTGTGTGCTGAGACCATCACCAAGCCAGTGACCTCAGGAGATGGAGTTTCTGTGAAGATGGTCAAGGCATGGGTGTTCTTGGCTTCTGGACTCTGACCTGCCTCTATGCTATGGTTGGCTGTTCCCTTCAAAACGTATGCTGAAATAGAATTGCTCCTATACAGCGAAGAAGCGGAACCTTTGAGAAATGATGGACTAACAGTGTTGTTGTGGGAGTGGCTCCCTCTGTGCTTCCCACAGGGATTTTCTCACCACCAGATACCGTGCACTAGGTGATGACGTAAGAGGGGAGGACTGAGGCCGGTACCACCGTGGCCTTCCCTGCTCTAGAATTGTAAGAAATAAATCTCATCTTTATAAGTGACTCAGACTCAGGGTTCTGTGACAGTAGCAGTGGGACGGAGACACCCAAGTTTTCCTCCCAGGAGGAATACTAGCAGAGGCTGTCCTGTAGGTGTGTGTGTGTGTGTGTGTGTGTGTGTGTGTGTGTGTGTCTGTGTGTGTGTGATATGACTGAGGAGGGACCAATCCCAGCAGACCTCAGTGCAGAGACACAGTTGAGGGACTGTCAGCTTCCTTATCCTGTTTCCAGTGGCTGACCTCTGACTGTGCCTGGCTTTCTTCTATTCTAAGCCCTCCTGAGCTGGCTTCTGTCCTGAATACTGTGAGCTGTATACACAGTCCCGTCTTTCTGCAGGGTGCAGGCTTGGCTTCCACTGTTGGCACAATGCCTCATGTCCTTACCTCACTGGGACTCCAAGAAAGCCTTCTCCCTATCACACTGCCCTCCCAGGTGTCACCGTACACCCTACATCCTCAAGACAGCTCTGAGGACTCCCCACTTTCAGATCTTATAGGATGGTGCAGGCCGTTCAGTGGCAGCTGCTCTCTGCTCTTTCCTACGTAACCCCAGCCTGACGGTGGGAGCTCTTGGGACCTCTCCCCTGCAAACCAGACACTGTCTGAGAGCCTGTGTCTAAAGAACATAGGGTTAAAGAGGCTCAGTCACAGGCTTGGCTAGCTTTATCAGCGACCTCTCCCAGGTCCCATGGCCTGGATCTCAGGCCCCCTCTTGAGCAGTGGCTCATACTGACCACACACTTTGGGAAGGCAGGGAGGGACAGTAGTCCTGTTTGGGCCACATGGACTGAGGAGAGTTGCTAGCAACTGACGCTGTTACTAGAGGCAAATGAAGTGGAAGTAATCTGTTGGATGCTTTCCCACCTCCAGCCTCCCCAACCTGATTTAGTTTCTCCCTTCTACATTGCCCTACCCACATTTTAAACACCCAAGACCTGTCAACTTTGAGTGGCTTGGTATCTGCTGGAAGCTAATGCTAACCATGTCAGAACTAACATTTATTTTGTTTTTTTTTTTTTTAATGATTTATTTATTTTTATCTTTTTGGCGTGCATTGTTGTTTTGCCTGCATGTGTGTCTGTGTGAGCATGTTAGGTCCCCTGGAAGGGGAGTTACAGACAGTTGTGAGCTACCCTGTTGGTGCTGGGAATTGAACCCAGGTCCCTTGGAAGAGCAGCCAGTGCTCTTAACCGCTAACCCATCTCTCCAGCCCACAGAACTAACATTTAAATTGCGTTTTTTTTTGAACTGCAGTCTCCCATGCACTGCCTTTGCTCCTGCAGGAAGCTCTGCAGGGAGGTTATTGCAACTTCCAAAAGTTCTAACACTGCTAGTGGCTCACATTTGGTGCCATTCTGCAAGCCTTCTGGAAACAGTGGGAGGGTTTGTCCTGATGTTGTATTTCTGAATTTAAAGTATGTTGTCCATCTTTGGGGAGGATGTGGGTACTGGGACAGCCCTGCCAGCACCTGAGTTTGCCTGAGATTGTTTCCGGGGACTTTCATGCACTTTGGACTCAGCTATTTTCCCACCCTTTCAGTTAGCTTTGCTGCCTTTTGCCCTTTGACCTCTGACCTGGCAATCCCAGACTCATTCCTGCCTCAGTGGTTCCAAGCCCGGAAGAATTCTTGGAGACTCGGTGCTTGGTGTGGGGTGGCAGCAGTTGGGACAGACCCTTGGGTTCCAGCCTTGGGGTTGGCAGCTGGTGTCTACTCTTCCTGTTGTCTGCCAGTTGCCACAGCAGGATGGATGCAGCACAAACCTTTTACCTTTGGCACCTCCTCGAATTTTGTGTATATTGGTCTTCGTCATGTTTGGGGAATCATTCCTAGCCCCCATTGAATGAGTTCTGTGATATGGATTCCTTCGCTTTGCTCCTCTTTGCTGGCAGCTCCACCCTGGACGTGGGCCTGGGGCAGTCGCTAGCGGAGAGACTCTTGAGTGGGTGGGTATGTGGTTATGGCATGCTGGGAGAAGGCAGACTTCAGGCCTGGGGCGTGGTGTGAGCTTTGATCATGCTCCCTGGTATGTGTGCAACTTAAGACTCAGCAATTGCTTATTTCTGGAATCTTCCACTTAATGTTTCGGGCAGTGGTTGACTGCAAAAGAACTGAAAAATGGAGTGGAAAGCAAAAGGTAAGGGAGGGGGGCCACTGGCAGCCCTCAGGTGGAGCAGGGAGGTAGATCAAGAGGCTATGACTGAATGGAAGAGGAATGGCCGGAGCTTTGCACAGGTGCTCTTTGCCAGAACCTTTATTGGCCACAGGGTCTCTGTAGCCAGTGGTATTTCCAATTGCAAATGGTAAGCTGAGGTTCTCTAAGGGCGATGACCTGCCCAAGCTCCAGAGCTAGTCATGGAGGAGCTGGGTCACCCCCAACTCTATCTTCATACAAGGGCTCCAGTGTTGTTTCTAGCCCAGGCCTCCTGAGTTCCAGATCCTCCTATCAGACGCCCCTCCCCCTGCCTAATCCTGACCACCGTGACACGGATGAGGTCAGTGAGAACCTCGGGAGGAAAATCTTTTTTCCCCTGTGAGTGCCAGCAGAAGGGAGGACTGTACGCCTGCAGTCAGTCTCCTGGGATGCCACGTGGCTTCCTGGAACGAGGCTGGCACAGAAGGACCCTGAGCCCCGCCACGGAAAAGAGGCAACTGAGTCTTCATGGCACTGTCTGAGCCCAGATCCAACTGTATCTGAAGCTGGCATTTATGACCTTCTCGGTGGAACAAGCCAGGAGTTTCCCCTTCTTGGCATAAACCAGTTTAGACTGGATGAATGCCACTGGCAACCAACGTCATCTGATATAATTGCCAGAACTTGCTGCAGTCCCCATTGAGATGATTTTATTAGCTCGTTCCTTTCCAAGTGCTATGTATACACAGGCCTCCCGACGAGCATTGACCCTTAATTTTGTTGTATTTCTCCAGGCTGGTGGGTAGATTTGTTTTGACTTTTATTTCTTATAACTTTCTAACATATGTATATGTGTTCATACACACACACACACACACCACACACACACACACACACGTACGAAGCTTGTTCTAGATAATAGTTAGAACCTCCTCCTGCCTCTTCTGACCATGTCATGTATGTAGATGGCTTCAATCTCCCTCCAAACTTTGTAGACTCGCATCTGTTCTTGCATTTGACTCTTGATGCCCTTGTAATACAAGCAAATCTTGAATGGGCAGAAGCTGAGTTTCGGGATTGCTTCCTTTACCTTGGGGTCCCTGTGTAATAGAGCACCAGATGCCAGTGTTGTGGACACAGTGCTGCATCTGGTTTCTGCTCACCTCTGGGAGATGTTCTGAGGTTGCTAAGCTGGCTAGCTGCCAAAGGCCCAGCCCTTCAGCTCTCTCACTCTCCTGCCCCCCCCCCGTTCCTTTTGGGTTTTGAGACCTAGTTTTACCACATAGACCAAGGTGATTTCTGGCTCTTGATTCCACTGCTTCAGTTTCATGAGTTCTGGGATAGCCCACCTGTGTGGCTCCAGTACTCTCTGCCCTGTTCTGGGTCCGGGTTAGGTAGCCGGAGACTCCCTCCCCTTCTCTTCCTTAAAGCTAGGTTTGGAAGTCTAGGATTCTACAAAAGGGCTGGCTTGACTTCGGCCTGGGTCTGCCGTGGGGTGCAGCATCCACTCGCTGACCCGTCGAGCCGTGGGATGCAGCATTGTGTCCTGACCTGTCATGGGGTGCAGCGCTCACTGTCAGACAGTGACTACTCACATCTTTCATCTTCATTCGCTCTGCCACAAGTGTGAGTCTCAGGGAACTCAAGGCCGATCTTGTTGCTCTGCGTCAAGCAGCCCTTGCCACCTAATCCCTCTACCGCTTTGCTCGTTTATTGCTTCTTTTCCAGGGAGGGGGCAATACAGCAGACTTGTGTCCCCTAGCCAGGCACAGTGGGATGCACTTCCAACGTTGTGAACAAACTCTCAAGGTGTGGGAAAGGCTCGCTGCAAATTCTTCACTACAGGAGTAACAGGACAGGGGCTTTGCTGGAAGGACGACTGCGCATGCGTGCTCGTGCTCGGCGCTTGCCTCTGGCCCTCAGAGGCTGTGGTGTGGACCTGGTAACTTTGAGTGCCCCTTGGACAGACGCAGCTCTCCACCTTCCCAGGGCCAGACTGTGTATGAGGCTGTCTCCTGCTCTCCGTGACCCGTTGGGCCTTTCTTCCAGAGCAGCTGTGTCTGGATCCTTATCTGGGGAGAGCTTAGATTTGTGTGGGTGTGGTCTCTAGCTTGTGGCTTAACCTGGCCATCAGTATATCATAACCTTAAGGCTGCAACGGGGAGCATGTGTCCCAGGCAAGACCAATGAAGCCTTTGGGAGGGTTGCAAACAACGATCTGAATGCTGATCATCTCCTGAGGACTTCTGCTCTGAGGTACACCTGTTTATCTGCAGCACTGTTGTCCTGAGGTGACAGGGCCCTGTGGTGAGAGATAGCTACAAAGATCTGCATTCCTGTCAGCTGCTCAGTCCTTGGGACCTCTCCCTCCTCTCTGCCCTGTGAAGGTGCAGCAGGTGGAAAGTAGCTCTGGGGACATACCCTAAGTGACAACTCCTGAGCACCTTGTCGCTTCCTTGCCTCTTCTTTTATCTTCCATCCTGCTGCCTGGGATGTGGATGTGATGGTTGGAGCCAGAGCAGCACTATTGCTACATCAGGCAGTGATGGGAGAGGAAGAGATGGAGCCAACTGGCTTTGAGAGCTCCTGGGGCTGCCTGGTGTTGCCAGACTTCTACCCAAGATAGAAACAGGTTTCATTTTGATGAAGGGATTTTTGGTTTGGGGTTTAGTTCTAGGACATAAATTAGAGGAATGACGTCATACTTGCACCTGCCTACGTCAGTCCTTGCAGAGACAGACAATGAATACTGCAGCAGTCTGGCTGGATCCCTGAGTCCAGGTGCTGCAGGGCACAGCTGCTGTTCCTTGGGGACGGGCTTATTTGATTTTAAACATTACCCGTTGTTTTCCCCTTGTAGACCACTGGGCTTCAGCTTTCGCTCATCCCTGCTGCGGGGGATGAGCCTCTTTTTTTTTTTTTTTTTTTTTTTTCTATCAGTCTCATCATAATTTAAAAATTTTATTTAATAATTGTTTATATTTTCTGAGATTATAATTAAAAATTTTCCCCATTTCTCTCCCTCTCTTCCCTTCAGACCTTTCTATATACTCCATTCATTCTGGCTCTCTTTCAAAATTATGGCCTTTTTCTTTAATTGTCAATATGTACATGTATGTGTACATGTATGTGCGTGCTATATATATCTCCACATGTTCATATATATGTATATGATATACATGTATATATAATTCTACATGTATAAATATAATCTTCTCAATCCATACAGTGTTACTTGTACTATATATTTTTAGGGCTGACTATTTGGTATTGGATAACCACCGGGGCACTCTTCTCTGGGGAAGACTATTCATCCCATCGCTCTGTCTAGGGCTGAGGTCTCGTGGGCTTACCCCTTCCACATGGGCATGTCTGTTGATGCTGTCCTTGTTCAGATCATGCTTAGCAGCCATGCTGGTGAGACGTCATGGGTGTCATTTCTGACACTTCAGAAACAAAGTCCGGTTCCTCAGGCCCTTATAATCTTCCCACTCACTTCTCTGCAAGGATCCTGAGTCTTCCAAGCAGGAGTTACATTGTAAATGGATCAATTGTGACTGGACTTCCAGAACTGCATTTTGATTGGCTGTGGTTTTTTTTTGTACGGGTCTCTACTGCTACAAAGGGAAGTTCCTTGGTGAGGGTTAAGTGCTGCAGTGATACGTTATTATAAGGATAGATATTTAGAGTGTAGTTAGGGGTTAGGATGATTTAGGAAAGTGGTGGTTGTGGGTTCTCCTCCGAGACTCTTGACTTCACCAGCTCCGGATAATTGCCTAGGTTTCCAGGACCAGGCCAACTTCCTCTTGTTGAGCTGGTCTCAAGTTCAGTGAGAGAATCGTTGGTTACAGCCAAGATACTGTTGCCACTGCTGTACCTTTCCAGTTATCATGCCATGCTGGTTGTTGTCCTGTTTCACAGGTGTCACAGCTGGGTAGGACTGCGCGTGGTCCCTTCCCTCCTTTGGAAGTTTGCTTAAGGCCTTCTGGTGCTTGGTTGAGGGAGCCATGAAAACTAGTCTTCAGGAAGGGCCTTCAGGTCAGCTCCAGCTCAGGGGCCTCTGGGCCTTTTTTCTGAAGTGTATGGCATCTTTAGCAATAGAGACTTAACTTCAACCTCTTGGGGGTAGTAACCTAAGACAACAGCATCAATAGCCTAACATGTCTCATGGACGTGCTGACCAACAACTCAAGAGAGGGCTTCTCACGCCTGGTGTTGGGGTATTTGTTAAATAGGTATGACTCTTGGGGGACCATTATCAACCTAGATGGTGATGTGTGTATTTATATACCAATTTACATGTGTTACAAGTTGGGTTTTTTTTTTGGGGGGGGTAGATAGTAGTATGATTCCTTATGACTTTATCAGACATTTTTATTATTTTCTCCTCTCCCTACTTAGATCCCCCTTCCCCATTTCCCCTTCAGATCACTTGTCCCTCGCTATTTCCCCCTCTAGTCCTTCTCCCTCCTCCACTCTGAATTTATGCCTCTGAAGATTTGGAGTTAGGAACCCAGATGAGAGAGAACATTCAACATCTGTCTTTCTGGGTCCAGGCTAGCTCACTCAATATGATCTTTTCAAGTCCCATCCATTTACCTGCAAACTGCATGATGCCATTTTCCTTCACAGCTGAATAGCATTCCATAGTTCATATGCACCACATCTTTATTATGCATCCATTGGTTGAAGGTCATTTATGCTCCATTTCCCAGCTGCTGTGAATAGAGCGCACGTGAACATGGCTGAGCCATTGTCTGGGGAGTAGGGTGTCCTTTGGCCATGTTTAGAGAAGTGGTACAGTTGGGTCGTGTGGTAGATTTACTTTTGGCTATTTGAGAAATCTCCACACTGAGCTCCTGAGTCCTTGAACAACCGAGTAAGGAGTCCCTTTCCCTGAATCCCCTCCAGCCTTTGCTGTAGGTTGTTTTGCTGATCTTTGCCATTTCTGACCGGTGTAAGATGAAATCTCAAACTTGTTTTGCTTTGCATTTTTCTAATTGCTCGGGACAATGAACATTTTTGAGATATTTCTTGGCCATATTTATTTTTTGTTCTGAGAACTCGCTGTTCAGATCCCTGGCCAACTTTTTTGAATGGTTGCTTTATTTTATTTATTTTTGCTGGTTTTGAGTTCTTTATATAGTGTAGATATTAATCCTCTGACAGACTTAGCTGGCAGACATTCTCTTCCAGTCTGTGGACTTCCTCTTCACTGGACTGATGGCTTTTTCTCCAGCAGCGTAGAAGCTTTTTAGCTTTATGAAGTCCCAGTTGTTAATTGTTGGCCTTAATTCTTGGGCAAATGAAGTCCTATTCAGAGAGTCTTTTCCTATACCTACATTGTGTTGGCAAGTTTATGTCAATTTGACACAAGCTAGAGTCCCTGGAGAGAAAACAGCATCAGTTGAGAAAATTCCTAAGTAGGATTGGTCTATAGTCAAGCCAGTAGGATATTTTCTTAAGTAGTGATTGACTCGGAAGGACCCAGCCCATGGTGGGTAGTACCACCTATGAGGAGCAAGTCAGAGAGCAGCACCCTCCATGGCCTCTGCATCAGCTCCTGCCTCCAGGTTCGTGTTGTGCTTGAGGTTCTGTTCTGACTTCCTTCAATGATGAGTAGTAATAGAGAAGTGTAAGCTGAACAAACCCCTTTCTCTTGCTTTGGTCATGGTGTCTCATCAGAGCAATGGTCTTAGATCTGAAGACATCCGTCCTGTAGGTATGTAGCTATGTTTCCTCCTAGCAGCTGTAGAGTTCTGTTTAGAACTTTGATCCATTTGCAGTTAGATTTTGTGCAAAGTAACAGACATGGTTAGTACCACCATACCACTGTCCACACCCAAACTAAGCTCAGACTACAGGAAGTATGTCAGAGCATGTGGTATATGTACATGTGTGTGTTCATGTGTATACTCTGGGTCTAGGGTGTGCACGTTCAGAGGTCAGAGGGTGTCTTCCTCTTTTGCTCCCACCTATTTTCACAGACAGGATCTCTCATGGTGATTCAGTAGATTGCCTTCATCCTCCCCCGGTGCTAAGATTAGGGGTGCCACGCTGCTGTGCCTGGCTTTTTACATGGGTGCTGGCGAATGAACTCAGGTCGTATGCTTGCTGGGCAGGCACTTTAATCACTGAGATCTCTGTCTCTGTCTCTGTCTCTGTCTCTGTCTCTCTCTGTCTCTCTCTCTCCTCTCTCTCTCCTCTCTCTCTCTCTCTCTCTCTCTTTCTCTCTCTCTCTCTCGTGCCCTATACTCTCTTTTGGAATAGAACTTTTGGTTTTTCTTTGTTTATTTTTAAGACAGGGTCTTACTGTGTAGCCACGGATGTCCTGGGACTCACTGTTTAGACAAGAATGGCCTGGAACTTACTGAGATCCCCCTGCCTCTGCCTCCAGGATTGAAGGCATGTGCCACCACACCTGGAAACCCTTTGCATTTAATACTGTACCATCTAGGGTCTGTTAGTTTTCTTTTCCTCAGAGCTTTACATGAGAACTCAATTATAATTATAATTATACTCAGACATACGAATGTTAAGATTAGGATATGAGACATCAAGGTCATCGCAGAAGGTTCCCTTGTGTTCTTGCCCCTGCAGAGATAACTACTCTTTTGACTTCTCTCCCCGTAGTTGAGTAGCTGGGTGTTTCCTGTTTCTGAATGTGATGTGACCGAACTGTTCTACCTTATATCCCTCCCTCCTGGTGTCTCACACTCATGAGACTCTGAGCTACCTGCTCCTGTGTCTAGCCGTTGTTTATTCTTTTTCATTGCTGAGTAGTACTCCTTGGGCAGGCATACCACAACCAGCATCTCCATTCATAGATATTTCGGCTGGTTATGGTTTTCATAAAGCTACTGTCTTTATGAGCACTGTCTGTCATTGTTTTTGTGCGTGCGTATTACTCTGAGGGGAGCCTGGGGTGGGGTTGGAGGGCCATGGGATGGGTGTGTTTAATTCTGTAGGGAATAGTTTGAAATGTTCCAGTGTAGTTGTACCTAGGTGTCACCACAATGTAGACTTCTAGGAGTCACTGGGTTGTAGGCATTCGGGATTGTCATTCTTGGCTTTTCTGTGTCCTGTAAGCTAGGCAGTAGCTATCACAGTGGCCTCTGTTTGCCTTTCCCTGGTGACTATGGGTTTCAGGTCTCAGTAGGCACTCATTGGCCACTGGCCATCTTTTGTGAAATGTCCAAGTCTTTTGCTTATTTTGTTTTTTATTTCCTTAATCTTCTCTTTAAATAAATCCTTTTAAATTATTATTTTTTATTTGATGTATATGCGTGTTTTGCATACATGTATAATATGTATATACATATGTGTACATGTGCATCATGTGTGTGTGGTGCTCACAGAAGGCCAGAAGAGGGCACCAGATTCCCTAGGACTAGAGTTCTAGATAGCTGTGAGCCACTGTTGGGTACTAGGAACTGAACCAGGGTCCTGTGCAAGAACAGCAAGAACTTTTTAAACATTGATCCATCTTTCCAGTCCCTCCCTTAGTTTTCTAGAACTACTTTGATCCTAACTGTCCTATACCCAAACCCCATGGCAGAACTAAAATGGTCACTTATCATCTCCTCATGTCTCTGGTGCCCAAAGGTGCTGCCTGGATCCTTCTCTCTCTGCCTGGCTACCACTCTCCTTTCAGGATCCACTGAATCCTTCTCTTCAGTTTACTCCTCACTCTGATGGAACCTGATCCCAGGGGCTTCCTGTGAAGCATCTGTGAGAGTCTGCATGGTTGAGAAGCACCTTGATGAACCCTGCCTGATGGGGGAAAGAGGAGTCAGAGGACAGGGAAGGGGGATCAGACTGGGTTTAAATTGCCTTTCACTTATGATGTGGGAAGGTATGGTGGTTTGAATATGCTTGACCCAGGAAGTGGTGCTATTAGTAGGTGTGGCCTTGTTGGAGTAGGTGTGGCCTTGTTGGAGAAAGTGTGTCACTGTGGGTGTGGGCTTTAAGACTGTCATCTTACTTGTCTGGAAGCCAGTATGCTCCTACGGCCTTCAGATAAAGATGTAGAACTCTCAGCTCCTCCTGCACCATGCCTGCCTGGATGCTGCCATGTTTCCACCTTGATGACAATGGACTGAACCTCTGAACCTGTAAGCCAGTCCCAATTAAATGTTGTCCTTATAAGACTTGGTTATGGTGTCTGTTCACAGCAGTAAAACCCTAACTAAAACAGAAGTTTCATCCTTTGCTTTCTGGCTTCTAAAGTTTCCATTGAAAATCGGATGCCACACTGGCACCTGTCCCACGTATATGATGTTCTTTACCCATTAGAAGCATTCAGGTTTCACTCAGGAGTTTTAGAATTTCCCAAGGGTGGGGATTTTCCATGGCCTGGCCTAGCCCTCCTCCAGGCCTATTCTCCAGTTCAGTGCAATTTCCTAAATAACTTTCCCCCAACCTGCTACAGTCTGTCCCCACCACATCCCCCACTGGAGAGGCCATGTTTGGTCTCTAGGGTAGCAGTAATGGGAAATCGTAGAGATGGTGGAGGAAGGTCACTGGAGCAATATGCTTGAAGGGGATTGTGGGATTCTGGCTTTTCCTCTTTTGCTTGTTGGCCACATGCCACCCACCATATCCCATTCACCATTGCCATGAAGCTCCCAGCAAAGGCCTAGAAGCTTCTAAAACTGTGGACCACACTTGATACTTTTCCTATGCATGCATTGATTATCAGATTATTTTCTTCTTCTCCTTTGATATGTGTGTGGTGTAAGTGTATGCCAGTGTGTGTGCGTGTGCATGTGTGCTCGATGGAGACCAGTGGTTCATGTTGAGTACCTTTTTCCAATTGTTCTCAGTTATACAGATTGAATCAGGCTCTCTCATTTAACCCAGAGCTATCCCAGGAAGCCAGCTTGCTCAGGGGCTCTCCTGTCTCCACTTCCTGAGGACTCTGATCACAGGTGGGCCACACCTCCCCAGTATTTACATGGCTGCCGGTCCTCATCCTTGCCTGCAAGTGCCGTACCCTCTGAGCCATCTCTCTCGCTCTGTATCTCCATCTCTCTCACTCTGTATCTACGGGCTTCTAATGATGTCTCTCATTTTTATTCCTCCTAGCTGAATCACTGGGAACCTTGGTTAAGTTTCTAAAAGATTCCATTATATCAATGAAGAAATGAGATTGCCGTGAATGACTTGGGTGTGCCCCTTGTTGTAGATAGCAGACCCACAGAGGCTGGGTTGGTGGAACATGCATCGTGTGATAACAGATCACAGGGGACTGGATCTGAGCTAGGAAGTGGGCTGGATGTTTTTATTTTTGAAGTAGGAAATCCAGATTTTAAAGGCTTGTACACATCAACCATCAATCTGGTTTTTTAAAAAATCAACTTGTAAACTGGGGATGGTGCCTTGTGCTTGTAATCTTAGCCCTTGAGAAACTGAGGCAGGAGAATTGCAATGAGTTTGAGGCTAGCCTGGACTACATAGTGTTCCAGGCCGGTGTGGTAGTGCAGCCTTCTAATTCTGTCATCTGGGATGCAGTGGTTTGTAGGAGAAAGGCCCTCATAGGCTCATCTGTTTGAATACTTGGTTCTCAGTTAGCAGAACTCTTTGGGAAGGATTAGGAGGCGTGGCCTTGTTGGAGGAGGTGTGTCACTGGGGATGGGCTTTGAGATCTCAAAAGTCTTCACCAGGTCCTGTGTCTTGCTCTCTCTGACTCTAACTTTAGGATAAGATGTAAGCTCTCAGCTCCTGCTCCAGAGCCATGCCTGCCTGTGAAGTGGAAACGTAAGGATTAGATGTGTTTGTTTTGTTTTGTTTTGTTTTGTTTTGTTTTGTTTTTACTGGGGCAAACACGTAAAGGAGTGTTTTGTTAAAGTGGACACAAGTGTAAAAGCTAAGGTAGACTCGTAAGAAAAGCTTTGTTAAAGCAGACACGGGAGAGAGGATGTTCTGCTAAAGCAAACACGTGAAAGGACACATGATCAAGGATTCTTTGTTAACAATATGCATGTATCGGTCCACCTTATGTTACAGTTATAGTTTAGCTACATTTGTTGGGACTCCATAGAGAGAAACACACCAAGAAACTTTCTGTGGTGTACTGCAGTCTCTTGACACTTCCACCCACTCAGGCTGATTGGATGTACGCGCTGAGGCAAGGCACACATCGAAGACACGTGATGTTTGGAGGGTATAAATAGGACACCAAGGAGTGACAGAGAGGGGGCTTGGCTTCTCAAGTCTTCACTGATCTTTGCCTCCCTAAGAAAGACACAGCTGAAAGCTTCTCTTGGTGTTCCTGTTGGTTCCTCCTGGTGACTCGAGCAGAGGCTGAGGCCTGGCTGTCTCTGCTAGGTCATGCCACTACTGCTGCTAACTGGATTCCACAGAACTAGACTGCTGGTGTATCTACAAAGTGTTTGCGAGTGGATCGAGTTGCTGCTGTCTTGCTAACCTGTGAACTAATCTGTCAATTTCCAGACAACACAGACGGGAGTTGCTCCAAAGGGCCTTTTAAAAACAGGTCCACTTCACAACCCCCATTCCTCCATATCCTTTCCTTCCCACTACCTCTGGTGAGTGGTTGGCTACAAGGGAAGTTAAAGCATTTAAAAACCATCATTAAAAATAAGGTTTTTAAAAAAATTAAAGTTACACGCCTGCTACCATATTCCCTGCAAGGATGATCATGGACTAACTCTCTGAGCCTTAAGCAAGGCCTCAGTTAAATGTTTCCTTTATATGTTGCCTTGCTCAGGGTGTCTCTGCACAGCAATAGGATGGAAACTAAGATACTAGAATGCATAGGGAAACATTGTCTCAAAAAACTAAAAGAAAAAAAAATCAGGTAAGGCTAAGTGTAGGGCTCTGTGGAAATATTTTTACGATGCAAGTGTTGACTACTAGGTAGCTATGGGTGCATGGGGTTCAGATGCTCACACTGGGAAGACGGAAGTGAACTGACAAGTCCCCAGCTGCGCCATCTTTGGGTTCTACTATGTTTTATATATGACTTTCCCCTAAAGAGTCAGGAAGTTTGGACCCTGGAGTATATTAACATGTAGTGGCACCTTTAAGCGTGGGGGTGAATGGGAGGCTGGCATTGTTCTATCCTTTTGCATCTGCCTTAACTGTGACTCTTCACCTGCCATGTACTCCCAAGGGATGCCACCACTGAGGTGGTGCAGTCAGGCCTGTGCCATCCAGTGAGGCTTCCAGCCTCCGTAACTTGAGATCACTGAACACCTTCTCTTTACAAATACACAGGCATTTCATGTTAACAGTGGAGAATGATGCTTTAGCTGCCCACGCTCCCAGGCAGAGGTATCCTCTGGTGTCAGCCCCTGCTCTGGAGCTTCCCTTCCTAATGGCTGGGACTTGAGAACTGTGCCGTGGTCCTAAGTATCCTCCCTTCCTTCTCACTTTCTCTTTGCTAGTGTCAGGTGACCCCTGCTTATGTACCTCTGTTCTCCAGGAGACTCTTCCCAGACTTCCCCCAAGAAATCCCATACATGTCCATTCTCTGTTTTCCTGGGTTAGTCTTCAATTCCGCTAGGCTGGAATCACTTAGGAGACAGAGACACACTTCCGGGTGTGCCTATGAAGTCATTTCTAGAGCAGTTTTATGGAAGAGGGAAGACTCGTCCTGTACTTTCCTTTGGCTGGGGTCCTGGACAGAATAAAGAGTGTAAAGGAGAGAGCACTGTCCCATTTACTCTCTGTCTTTGCTTCATTACTATGGAGGCAATGGGACGAGCCATCCCCTGCTCTTGCAGCCATGACTCTCCACATCCCATCCAATGTGAACCTAAACCAACCCTTCCTTCCTTAAGTTGATTTCCTTATATCTTTTGGTGCAGGAATGAGAACAGCAAGTATTACACTGAGGGTGGGTGGGGCTCTAACCTGGGGGTGGGGCTCTAACCTTCCAGCTTTGAAGGCCTCTGGCCTGGGGGTAGAAGTATGGAGTCAGTCCTGCCTCTCCCTAAGGATGTCTGTGAAGAGCAGTGGTGATACAGGAGCTTAGGACATTCAAGACTGGCGGGAAGGGGCCTCAAGGGTGGCCAGCCCATTCCTTCTTCATAGCTGTGGCCATCATGCGGCAAAGCTTCTGCCGGGTCCTGATAACTAGGAAGGAGTCACAGGTATGACAATGACACAGAGTTACCTCTACTTTGTCATTAATTAAAAACAAACAAACAAACAAACAAAAGAGAGATGTGGTCATCCAAATGGCGTCCCTCTTTTGGCACTTGGAATCTAGAGGCCAAGAGTTTCCTATACATTTCTGCTTTCTGTCAGCCTGTAGGGAACACAGTAGGCAGCTTTGCCCCACCCTTTGGGAGAAGGGGCTGGGGTTGAATGGCTGCTCTGTTCCCCTCCTCTCTGCACTGTGTTCTGCATAGGTGAGTTTCCACAGGGCTCCACTCCGGTGGAGGCAGGGATCTAGCAGGACTCTAGCTCTGACCAACTAGATAAGGGGGTGCCGAGATATTCAGCCTGTGCCTTCTCTGCTTTCTCTTCTTCGTTGCTACTCAAGGTCACCTGACATTGCTTCTTGGAAGGGGTCAGATCTGTCCATTTCTTCCCAACTCAATGAGTCTATTACTGTCCTTGTCCTGTGGGGAGAGTGTGGGTCACTTTCTGTTTCTTGTAATAGTTGCTGAGGACATGATCATTTTTACATTGTGCAGTGTGGCCTATGGCCTGGTGGCACTCAGCAATTCTCCATCGGGCATCAGCCATCAGAGGAGGGGCAGGGCTGAAGAGGCTTCTGGCCGCTGGGGACCTGCCCAGCCCAGAAGACTGTTTGATTTCCTGATGTTGTTCTTGGTCTAGAAACCTGAGTGGATTCTCGGGCTTTTTGGAAACTCACCTGATTTCTCTGAGGAAGTGTTTGGACCACATCTTGGGTTACTTTTCATACCATTGCACCTTCATGAGCTTGCTTTAAAAAATTACATTTCTCTCTGTTTCAGCTGAGTCACTGTCCTCCTCCTCCTGACACTTCTGGGAGCCAGAAGGAGCCCTGCCCCAAATCCTTGGCTCCTTCAGGCCAGATCTTTTCCAAATGTCAAACTCTTAGGAACCTTGGCTCAGGGCAGAGTAGGTCCTAACCCTAATCTCTTTCCTCCAGTCTTTGCTGGTCTCAGCTTTCCGGTCTCATAGAGATGGCTTGTGGGATGAGGTTTTCAGGGAGGGCCTGGCAGGAAGGCATCACTCCTAGTAAGGGTTCACACTCCCCTATTGAGCTGCCAAAAAAAATCTCCTTAGTGGCTTGTGAAGTCCCAGGATGGTGGAGTTGCTCTGGACCTGCTAGAGTGGGCCTGAGGCTCGCTTAGGGCCTACACTTGTAAGTCCTCAACCTTCATGCCCACTTTCAGTGAATTCCTTTTGCCCTCAAAGACATTGTAGCCAACCTTTGAGAACGGAGAGTAGGGCAGAAAGCAGACAGTAGGACAGCACGGAAGGGAGGGCCAGTACATCCGACAGGTGTTCTGAGCTTTAGGCTTCAGTCTTCGAAGATGGCCTGGAGAAATAAGGGCCATTCTTTCTGTGGAATTCGGTGTTCAGAGCATTTCCTGTGGACTGTGACTTTTCAGAGCTATGATCATTTATAGTCACGTTGCCTTGTGAAGGAAGGAGGCAGAGGGGAGCAGCTGAGGAAACAGACACAGAAGCCTCAGCTCAGTAGCCAGGGTCAGCTTCATAGTCAGTCCTCATTTGTTCAAGTTCTGACTTGTTTTTCTGTTTGTTCAGAGGCTTAGCAGATACAGGGTGAATGGGGGGCTGAACTGGTCCCCTTGCCCATGTCTTCTGACTCTAAAATTAAGTTTCCTAGTAACTTAACGTATCTGATTAGTTACATGTTTGTTTATCTATTGTGCAGGAGTGTGCATGTATGAATACGTGTGGCAGTCTGAGGACAACTTACAAGAGTTAGTTCTCTCCCTCCACTGTGTGGGTCCCAGGGATTGAACTCAGGTCATCTGGCTTGGCATTGGGTGTCTTCCCTCCACTGGACTATGTCTTCATCCTTTCTATCTCATTTGAGAAACTCTAACCCAGCAAGTCAGACCATCACAAAGCCAGTTACTGTGGAAGGTGAAAATTTCCCAGAGGCAGCCATGTTCTGAGAGGCCTTGGAGGATGAGGTGCCAGGGAAGGGATGGGATGGGAACATGGAGCCGCCATCTTGTAGAGGATGCTACAATCTTGGGAGTGAAGCCTCCAGTCTCTCATCACCCAGGAAATGCCAGGGGAAGAGCCTAATCACCCAGGTAAGCTCTTTCCAAGTCTCTGGCCCACAGCATGATACACCAGTTAGATTAGCTGTCTGATATCTACTGCTAAGGTGGGAGGAACAATTCTAGAGACTTCCTCTGTCGTCACAAAACCCTCTGCACCCTCAGCCCTTCCTGCAGACACTGCCAACCAGGAGCCAAGCAGGTGGTCCCAGTGCTCTTTAGCACAGTGGTTCCTTTTACACGCCTTTCCTACCACTTAGTTTCAGAACCATAACAATTGCTGGATCCTGTGTGTTGGGTAACAGGACCTACTGATGATTCCACTTAGCACTTGTTGAGAAGCTGCCACCCCTGGAGAGTTTCTTGGAGGAACTTTTCTTGTTTCCCCAAGTAGCTGCTCACCCAGGTGCATCTGATGTTCAGTGGTGACTTCGTGTAGACCCAAAGGAGCCATGAAGCCTGGGTTCTGTCAAGTGACAGAGTACACGGTGTTGGCATCCATTTCAGGCATGGATTCAAGTTGGCTCTGTGATTTTTCTTCTCTTTGGGAAGTTTTTTTCCTTCTTCTTCTTCTTTTTGAAGAGTGATAAAACCGAATTGCTTATGCAAGCAGCAACATGGGACTCCAGTCCAAAGCTGCTTCTCCCTCTTCTTCTCTTACAAAAAATAATTTCCATAAAAACTGTTCTCTGGCCAAGCCTTGCTTGTCCCCTCCTCAGCAGGGGACTTTCTTTTTCTTTTTCTTTCTTTCTTTTTTTTTTTTTTGTTGACTTCAGCACACATTCAAATTTCTCTCTCCAGATTTTGGGGTGTGTCTCCATGTCCCTTGGGAAACTTTGTTTAGACGCAGCATATTTGAGGCCTCTCTGCTTTCTTTCTCCTCAAGCCTAATAATCCAGTCATGAGAGTCTGGGGAGGCAAGATGCTTGTATGAATTCATTCGTGTGCATCAAACCCATGGATTCATACCTGGATGGGAGAAGCATCAGATGGAGTCACAGGACAGCTGCATGTCACCTCAAGAGCTGCGTAGCCTCGTTACTGAGACTGGGCATAAGTAAGATGTGTTTGTGCTTTGGTTTCTTTATCTGTAAATCGAGGTTTGGAAATGATATCTGCTAAGCACCAGCAGAAACAGTGGCATGTAACTGGCCCTGGCATGCTGAGAGCGGCTGTGTTAAGTGGGTAAGGGAACTCTGGATTCTCAGATAGGGCTGGCCTCGGGGTGAGTTTGATGCAGGAGATACTCATATTGTGTTCATACCAGCCAGCTGCTCCCCAGGTGCTTTCCTCAATAGTCTGAGTAGGGGAAACACTTATAAAGTCATTTACATATGGGAAAGTGAAGTGGCTACTCCATCTCCCCTCACGTCTGACTGTGCCAACCAACCCTTCGGTCTCTGCATGAGCACAGGTGACAGCATTCATTTTCTTTCCCACTCTGCAACAGAATTCCTCTGAGGCTAGGTACTATAAATACAAGAGTATATTTATTCTTTCCTCAGGCCTTGTGCAAAATAGGAAGCTTATTTATTCATTTGTTCGTTCATTCATTCATTTATATTTACAATTATCTAAGTTTGTATGCACCCATGGAAGCATCTCCTACCCTATGTCACAGTGCACACGTGGAGGTCAGAGGACAGCTTTCAGGAGTTGGTTCTCTCCTTCCACGAGGAAGGTCACCAGGTTTGAGAGCAAGAGCCTTTTCACTTGCTGAGACAATTAGCTGGCCCAGCTGGGCTTCTCTGCCTGTCAAATGGGAATAGGAATGAGGAGTGTGGGCTCAGGGTGGAATATGCTTGCTTGGTGTCCACCAGGGATAGTGTGCGCACTGTGGCCACGGACAGCTCAAGCATTGCTTTGCAGTGGTAGCCCAAGAGCAGGGAAAGTTGGTGAGCAACCCGGCAGGCAGGTCGCAAGCCATTGAGTGATTGAGCTGATGGCAGGGGCTGCAGGAAGGTGTGTCCTTGGAAGGTGACAGAAAGTGAGCTTTGAGAGCTCTCTGGGCTGAGGATGGCACAGAGAATTCCTTTTCCTCTTGGTGGCTCCCGTGGGACCTTGGTCAGAGTCCCTGGGATGAGGAAGTGCTGAGAGGTGGGTGGGGCTTCTTTACCTGGCTTCCCTCCCACAGGCATGCTGTATGAGCATTGTCACCTTACATCAAAGCTGTTCAGGAAGAGCGCTGCTCAGGAGCAGGTTATTTATTTAAAACCTTTATTAATGCTTGAAGGAAAACAAGGCCACATGACAGTGTCCAGCCCTGCGGCCTAACTATGTAACAGAGGCAGACACTGCCTTAGCATCCCACGTTGTACTATTCTTCCATAGGAAGTGGGTGCCAGCAACATTGTCTCCATGTTGTTTCAGAGATGCCACTGGCTGGGTTCAGAGATCCAGCGTGTGTGTATGTGTGTGAGGACATCTGGGCTGCTGTTTCCTATTCGTTTGCCTTTGGGCTGTCAAGGTTTTGCTGTCTTTGGCGCTCTCATTTTAGAATAACAGGGCTATTTATTGATACAAAGGAGAGGTGTTCAGATCATCTCGTTAAGATTCAAGGCTCAAAATAAACATTGCATCTTTATTTGGAAACCTGCATCCTTCCTCACAGGAAGGCTCCCGAGTGAATGTGTGTGAAGCTGAGGCCCAAGGACGAGCTGTTTCTAACAGCTGCCTCGCTTATGTTTTAGACTGTGCAAATGACGCCATCAGGCACACGAGACTTTGAACAGTTTTGAGCAAAAAGGCCTGAGAGATAAATATATTCTACGTTTCTAATCACACAAGGAACCATAAAATGATATATATATATATTTTACTTTTTGCGGTGACAGAGGTGGGAGGGAAGGGATGACAGAGGCGTGGAAAATACACAACAGAAATCAGTCAGTGGGTTCAAATGAACAGAGGAAGTGATTTTATGCCTTTGGGGGGAAAACACTGAGATAATAAATATGAACGATGAATATTTACAGTAGGAAAAACAAATAGACCATCAGCAAGTGAACACAAGACACTGACGAACCCAGTCCAGACTCTGGGACAAGTGAGCAGCTGAGTCAGAAACGATGGAGAATGTGAGTGATGTAAGCAGAAAGAGTCAAGGTGGCATGCAGGCGCGTGGCATGAGAGGGCTACAGTTGTTTCCCTTGGTAAAGCCTGACATGCTGGGCCTCCTTCCTTCCGGCCAGAACTGATAAAATGCACACTCTGTCTTCTCTGCCTCCTCACATCTTTCTGGGGGTTTCCTAGCATGTTATCGGCCTACCCCTCCCCAAATAACACTTTTTTTTCCAAGCATAGCCTATGAGAGATTGAGATCCTTCACATAGAGGCACCAGCTGAGTTTGGGCGAAGTGCTTAGAGAAACGTGGCTGACTCTGGCCTCAGAGACCTGCCAGGAAGAACTAGGGAAGTTGGGTAAGGCAGAATGCATGCTTTTCCCACTGCTCCCTAGAACAGAGAGCATGCTATGTATGGTCTGAGGCGTGTTCAGCTGGGTGCCTGCTGAAGAGAACCTTAGTGGAACACAGCCAAGCCTTTCCATTTATGAGGCGGAGGGTGCTTTCGTGCTGTGCAAAGCTGGCTAGCGGCAACAGAAACCATGTAGCTTGCCGAACTGAAACCCTAATTACTATTTGGCCCTTCGTAGAAAAAGCTGGCTGAGCCTTGCTCTGGAGACCTGGCCCAGGATTCCCTCCACTTCTGCAAATCTGGCTGCCAGAGGAATAACTGCGTCAGCTGAAGAGGAAGGAGATCCCACTGTGGAACCTGAGCAGTCCCTTCTCTCCCCTTTGAGCTGTCTTTTGTCCATCCACACTTCTCTCCTTGTTGCTAAATTTCCACTTTGGCCATGGAAAGCCCTGTCTCTTAGAGAATAAGTTATTTGTCCAAGCATGCTGGGAGTGACATTCCCCACAGCCAGCGGTTTCCTTAGTCATCTCTAGGCCTTCCTCTCTTCTCCCTCTTGGTGGCATGCAGAGACTGAACTCCAACATGGCTACACCGATTCAATGTACAGGTTCATGGACCTTGGCTGAGGTCAAGCTGAGATGGCAAAACTCTAGGGAAAGGCTGTCTGTGGAAAGGAGTCCTTGTCTGTGAGTCTCCCTATAGGTATCTGTCTGTTCCGGGGACAAGATGCTCACGGGGGCAGTGCTGCTTGGGCTCTTTAAATAAAAAAAAAAAACCTCACAAAAATTTACCCTCCAGAGATGGGCTGGGGTTAGTCTTCTTCCTCCTCTAAGCTGGTTTTTGTGACCCAGTTGTTTGGTTTGAAAGCCATTTATTTAGATGACAGACACATAGATGTCAATTGATTAAAAAAAAAAAAAAAGTAAAATGGAGATCTGAAACAGTGGTCAAAATAAACAGAGGCCACTCCTCAGTGTCCCCCAGACAGAACAATGGCTCAGAAACGACACACAGAAAATGTACCATCCATGTCTCCTCCAGCAGCTCTGAAACACAAGATCCCATGCACAACACTAAACTTCCGGTTTGGTATTGCGTGGAGCTAAGTCCCTTCATTCTCTCTGCTCTCTCTGCCTTGTCAGCTGCACTTCCCACTCAGCCCTACCCCAGAACCCCAGAACCCAGCTGCTGGCTCCCTGAAGATAGCACTGGGAACTGTGGGGAGGGTCTACCACCCACCTGTGGCCCCTTCCCTCCTGGGCTGACCTCCCCCCAACAGACACGTACTTTAGCCACCCTTTAGCTCCACAGATCGAAGAGACAAAGTAACAAGGCCGACTCAAGGCAACATTCCCTCCAATGAGCTTACGAAGGTGCCAACCCACCAGGCACCCAGACCTTGCTGCCCTGGAATCTTCATCTCACCTGCACCAAGTCCACAATTTGCACACATCTTGCGTGTGACATCCCCCCTCTTTAATGTAAATGTTTTGGAATGTCCATAGATAAGAAAATGGACGGCCTGGAGGAAAGCTTTCATGGCCGGATTTTCACTTCACCTCCGGATGTCGGAATACTCAGATTGTTCGTCTTCCCACTCACTGCTCCCAGAGGGTCCCTGGGCGCTCTGGCCACCCACTCCGCCTCGAGCATGGGCATTCGGGTGGCTTCTGTTCCCTCGCTCACCCTTGGCACCTCTGTTGGCTGTCAGGTGGTGGTCTGTGTCCCGGTGGTGAGGCCTGGGGAGCTGGGCGCGGTCTGCCAGGGGCTGGTGCTCAGGAGCTGTGGTGGGAGGTCTCTGTATGTTGGAGGTGCAGAAACTCAGGATGGAGCAGAGACCTCCCCAGCTCTGTTCACACTGAACCTGGACGCTGCGGGTGACCGCCTCCTTCACGTCGTCCCCACAGGCCAGCAGCAGGTTCACAAGGTCCACATAGGGCCTAGAGATGAGAGCCAAGGCAGAAAGTAAGGATGGAGTATATCCTAAAGGAGCCTGGGGAGTTGTGACTAGGTCAAGAAAGAGGGAGGCGGTGCCTAACTTGGGCTCAATGGGTGATCTTTGTAGACTGGTTTCCATAGTAGGCAGTGCAGGGTATTAAGGAATTCTTGCTTTCCAGATGGGTGTAGAGCCCCAGGAAAAAGGCCACTGACAAGAGGAAACCTGAGGGCTAGAACATTAATTCAAAGTAGACATTGCAGGCAGAGGAGCTATGTGAACAAAGAAGGCAGGAGTGCCTGGGCACATCCAGGCTGCAGGAGCTTGGTGAGTTTTGGGGGAGTGGAGACAATCTTAGCAAATGGTGGAGGGTCTTCAATATCAAATTCATGTGTGTGTGTGTGTGTGTGTTGTGTTGGACTAAGGAGCACTTGAGCAGTCTTCAGAAGGCTCCACAGGTACCTTGCCCTTCATAGGTGCTGTCAGTAGGGTCTGCCAAGGCCATGTTCCTTGTCTGTGTGTTCCTGGCTTATGCTTACAATGGAGGGCTTTTGGTTTTTAGACAAGGGTAAGCCTGTCTAGGGGAATCTGCAAAGGACTGAGATGCACTGCAGAGGGGACTTCCCTGTGGTGTCATCCCCCTCTGCAGGTAGCAGGGATGCCATCCATAGCCCTCACAGTCAGCCAGGACTTCCCTTACATTGACACCTGGGCTGGCTGTCAGGGTGCCCCTGTTCAGAATGAGAACAGCTCTCTGGGAGACAAATACGGTCTGTAGGGGCCTCAGAGCTGTGATCCCCACCTGCACTGACTGCAACGACAGTCCGAGTTGTTCTTTAGCCAAACAGGTGGAGGACTTTGCTGTAGGGGGCAGAGGAAGTGTGCCCAGGCTTTGTATTTATGGGCTTCCTTGGTAAAGCATGTCTGCATCAGTGAGTTCTCAGGGCCTATCCATTGAGCTTTTCTTCACTCTCACTGGCCTCTTTGGATTCCAAAAAGAATGTGAGATGCTTCATGTGACTGTGGCTAACTAGAATCAAGCAGTCCTAGCTGGTAAAAGTCCTGGACATATCTGCCCATGGCATACAACCATGGTGATAGGGTAATCACCATGAGATGTGCAGCCATTTATAAGGAACAAGGTTTTCTCCTTCCTGGGTCTTGATCTGACTCTTGATGTCTACCCTAGGGTGCTTATAATCTTCCCCTGCAAGTTGGCAACTGTTGCTCTGGAGAAAAAAGCAGCGTCTCTGATAAGACATGTGCTATAGTCACTGCTATTTTTGCTAGTACTCCTCAACTTGGAATGGAATAAGCTGTCCTTACTTCAAGGATGTAAGAACAAGGAAGAGTACATTAGGAAAGTTCCCTCTGGGAACACCAGGGCAAGAAGGCCTGCCTGGGAACAGCCCAAAGGAATGTTCTGGAGCTGCTGGTTTTGAGGCCTATACTCATTCCTTAGGCTTCACGGTTTGTGCCTGGCTGGTGGGCAGGGTCCTGAGGGCCTCTCCAGAGGCCTCTGCCAGTGGTATGGATAGTTTCACACTGTCTCGTTGAGTACTTTGAGGAGGAAGGTACCTAGAAAGGGATGCTTTAGCTGCTCATATCCTTCTGTCTTTTGGAGACAAACACTCTCTTAAGAAGCTCAAGTCTAACGAGTCTATCTGCAAAATGGAAGCAAGATAGATATTCGGTCACTTGCTGGCTCTATCAGGTTTCTGAACTGATTCTCTCCTTTCAGCTTCTTTCCTTTAATGAAACTCTCCCGGGAGTAGTGTTGTCTCTGGGGCCTTCCCTCCCATCATGTATGTCTACCACTGAGCCCAGGAAGGCAGACACTGGCCTCCCAAGGCAGGACTAGTCCCCTTCTTTTTTGGCTTACTCTGTCTTCTCTCTCAGGGAGGAAGCTGAGCCCTGTGGGGAGGGTGTGTGTGGCCAAGTAAGTTAATCTAAACCGTGCTTTGGGTTGGCAAGGTGCCTTCTCAGGCTGCAGGCTGAGCCTGTCTGATGACAAAATCCAGCACTCAACTGGGTGTCAGCAAGGCTGAAGAAGGGGAATGTGCCTGAGGCTCCAAACCCTTGGTGGCTGCCAGTACCTGGTGACAGGGTGTGCAGAGGCCCAGGGAGACTGGCCACAGCTAGGGGGAGGCAGACGATAAGGAGAAAGTGGGGTAGACAGGCAGCGCTGACATGGGCAGCTTGCAGACTGGACATTGCTGCTGTCCCTGCTCCCAGCATGAGCCTGGAAGAGGAATGGACTGGTTTGGATTCTGCAGAGACTGACTTCCTCCTCTTTAGCATGAAAAAGCAAAGCTGGCTTGCATTCTAGTGTTTGTGACTCTTGCCACACACTCAGAGATGACTTTCTTGGTATTTCAGGGCTGACAGGGCCCTTTAATCAGTTAAGCTGGTTGACAATTGGGGAAAGTTCAGGCAATTCCACTTGAAGTTGAGGCATTGCATCGCTGCATTGCAACAGGGAATGAGGGTTTCAAGGGAATGTAGCTAGAGTTTGGTACAATCCGCTGTCCAGAAGGACTGGCTTAGCAGGAGGAGGCCCTGCACGTGGCCTCCTGGCAGTGTTCTTAAGACACCCACGCCTCTGCTCAGGGTGGGCCACCTGCTTCTCCAGGGCAGGCCAGAGTTGGCTACCACTGTTTATTCTAAATGGTCTGTGGGAATTCTCTGAAACAAGAGTCCCTGCCTGTGTTTCTGTGGAAGAGACACTAGAACACCATAGTGCTTCAACTCTTTCTAAATTCTAGGGTGGGGTGTGTGTTCCCTAAACCTTAAATCCTGAGTTCTCCCAAAGATGCCCTTTTAAAGAGGACACCAACGCTTCACACACTCCAGGAATCTACTATAGATGTTTACCAGGCACCCAACCTCCCACTCATGAGGCCAAGAAGCCATCTTAAATACAGAACCTTGGGAGGTTCCTTGGCCGTAAACATGTGCTTCTTTCAAGAGCACCTTGAAGGAAAAGACCCTAACCCTGTGGTCATGAGGGAGAATTAAGAAAAAGAAGCCCTGGTCATATATGAAGACCCACGAAGCCTTAGCAGGTCTAGCAAGAACAGGCTAGAGAGGGGCGCGGCAGAAGGCATCCTGACAGCTGGCTTACTCCTCAGATGCAGTTTCAGTCATATGGTTCACTCTGTGCTTGTGGATTCAACTAGCCAACCGCAGATCACTGTTTTAGAGACGGCTTGGCTCTGTGCTGAAGCAGATTTTTTTTCTTGACATTGTTTCCTAAGCACTGTAGGCTAACACCTGACACAGCAATCCTGTTGTCTTCAGGTATTACAACTCATCCACAGTAGATGGGAGGATGCTAAATCATATGCAAATACTTCATCGATACATCTGAGACTTTCTCATTCATGGATGTTGGTATGTCAGGGAGGTCCTTGAACCGTCCATTCCCTGTGGACAGCCAGAGGAGACTGAATTTCCATTCCCCAGGCTGCAAAGGAGGAATCAAATCTCACGGGTAAGAAACTTAAACTCTTAGCTTCACTAGCCTTCTCTATGGAATGGAGATGCTATTATCAATCTTGTAGTTAGTTTGGAAAGACAAATGTGGTAATCCATGGATATCTCATAGTCAAGGTCCTGGCACACCAAAGAGAAAATCCAAGACAATTACTATTGCCACTGCTATTGTTCCTTTGTAAATATTTGGGAGGACAAAAATATGTTGTAAAGCATTAGTAGGGTTCAAAAACCATGCAATATATATAATATATATATATATATATATATATATATATATATATATATATTGCTTTTGGAAAGAGCAGCTTGCAGAATTTCACCATGAATAATTCAGTATTGCACCAAGCAAGGTATTGCAAGCTACCAAAGGCTGTGTAAAGTGGGTAGGGACAGGAGATGGCTGCCGCCAGAATCTAGGCATTAAGTGTGAAGGCAGGGAATATGTTTGGTGACATAACCAAGAGGTTGTCCCTAAAGTTGTGCTGATTTGGCCCAATGAGTCACCTTGGAAAGATGGGCATTGCTACAGAGGGGGCAGTGACCGGCACTGGTCTCCTCAACTGTCCTTTTTGCTCTGCATCTGTCTCTGGGGCCTATGGACCAGATTTCATGTTAGAAACAATGATGTAGTTTGCTTTAATGCTCTGCAAAATCCAGGATCCTGCAGGTGTGGTGAGTTTCAAGGATTGAGAGTTTTTGGCTTTATCACTGAATTGTGACTCTTTAAATCCAATTTAGCATGCATGTCTAGCTGACTAAAGTTTCTGATGTGTGTTTTGTGGTTCTGCAGAGGTAGAGACCGGGAAGGGAGTCTCTGAAAGATGAAAAGCCTACAGATCAGATTAGAATATTTAAGAGCAACTGTTGTAGCCACACTGCCTGGACTCCAGAGCCTAGCTTTGCTTTTCCCTGTGTGTCCTTTACCTCAGCGGGCTTGGCTTTTTCTCATCTGTGAACTGGGGATATAAAGAGTTGTTGTGAGGACTGGGTAGCATACTTGGCATAGTACCTAGCACACAAAACCAGGTGAGTGTCAATATGTACCAGCTATCTATACTGACACCCGTGAGCTACTTGGACCACACAGTAACCAGAAGCGGGACTTGGTTAGGGACAGGATGGAAACTGTTTCTGACTGTAGATATTTTGTGCTTAGTGAAAATGATCCAATTCTGTTTGTGGGAATTTCAAATCTGGTGATTTTTCGGTGGGGGGGGCTTTTGAGCTCTCTGGGGCTCCCCACAACTGTATCCACTTGAAGGTAGTTCACCTCCAAAAATAGCATCCTCATACACACTTCCAGCCCTCGGAACCCCATGCTTGCCCGTTCTCCTGGGGGCGGGATGCTACTCACTCATGCAGCAGGAGATCCTTGAAATGAATCATCTCCACAATCACGCCGACGTTCTCCTGCGCTGCTGAGCACAGGTCGTGCTTGACATAGCATTCTTTCTGCAGCTGGAAGACCATTTCCCTAATTGCCGGGCACTTCCTGCTGATGCAGCCGAACTTATGCCGCAGGGCGTGGGCCTTGCACCTCAGGGCGTCCTTGATGAATGACTTGCCCTGGAAACAGAGGGCACAGAAGGGAGGGGCCAAAGGAGATTGTGTCACTTGCCAGGATGACGCGTGCCAGTCTCAGGCTTGCATAGGAGTCTTTAATCTCAGAGTCGCAAGGTTCTATTTGGATGGATGTTCTTTCAGGTGACATGACCCCATCCCCCATCCCACCTCTGCATCAGGCTAGGGTATCCCCCAGTTACTCTTCTAGTTTCCTGAAACTGGGGCTTCGTCCAGGCAGCTGGGTGGGGACTGCCTGGTAGCAAATTCTCTGGAACCCCAGGGGACTGGGCCATAACTCCTTGGCCAATATCAGCAAGAGTACACTTCTCTTTTGCTCTCTACCTATGGGAGAATGTGCACTTGAAGCGTTGCATTTCTTTTCTAGAGCTCATGGTCTTGTCTGTTCCTCTTGTGCTTCCATAAGGAACATCCTTTGCTTTTAAACTGTTGGATTCCAGTTTCTAAAAGGCCCACCTGGGCCGGGCAGTGGTGGCTCACGCCTTTAATCCCAGCACTTGGGAGGCAGAGGCAGGCGGATTTCTGAGTTCGAGGCCAGCCTGGTCTACAGAGTGAGTTCCAGGACAGCCAGGACTACACAGAGAAACCCCTGTCTCAAAAAAACAAAAACAAACAAACAAACAAACAAAAGGTCCACCTGGCACCTAGCGTGGCCACTTGCGAGTGGGACAGGGAGCATCCTCCCAGCTCTGCCTCAGAGAGATGAGGCAACCGGGCATACATGTGACCCACAGCGCTCTCTCTTGGGAGCCCCAGTACACCATGCCAAGGCCAGAAAGGAGACAGCTTCCGGGATATGGGGGCAAGCTCCTGCCTCCACGCCTACCAACCTGGCCTAGAGACATTGTTGGGTGTCTAGCTGTGAATCTCCCTTCAGTTACTATGGTAATAGGCCATCGGAAGAGGCCACCCCTGATTTTTGTTTTTGTTTGTTTGTTTTAGAAGCAGGTCTGGAAATCACTGAGTTGAGAAAGCGAACCAGGTTAGGTTGGAAGTGGGAAGTCAGCCAGCATATTTATTTTGGTTTTCTCTTTAGATATGTCTACAGACAGTGGAAACTCACGTGGCACACACGCCCTTCCTGTGGCCCGTTTCTTTTATTTGGCTGGAGCCAAATGGGATGGAGGGCAGGGCTTGGCACTTTCCTAAGTAGCTGTGTGCTGAGAATTGACTCGGAAGGGTTGCCTCTACCTTGAGAACATATTCCTACTGGTTGAGAAAACATGGAGGGATGAGTCTCTGTGAGGGCTGTGGCAAGCTGGTGTTTGTATTCTTCTCTGACTTCCGGTGGGAAGGCCCTTGACACACTCCTCTCTTCCGGATTTCCTAGCTCCAGTCAGTTCTGATGGGGGCTGGGGGTCACCTTTTTTAAGGAGATTCGAGGAGTTCAAAGTTCTCTCCCTTTCCTCCTGGTCTCTGTTTCCCTTCCGCTATCTCACATCCTCCGCAGTTTAGGCTGCCGGGCGGGCCCTCGGGCCGTCACATCCCTTTCTGGTGGGCAGGCCTTGCTTTGTCAGGCTGTCTACAGGGTGTCAGTAGACGGTGACTGGTCTTCTAAAAATCACATCTCAACTGTTGATATCTTCTGAACTTAGTCACCATGCTCCAGTGAAATAGGAGAGGAAGTGTGTGAGATAAAATGGTGTTTCAACTGAGACAGAGAGCCGGGCACAAAGTGACGGCGATCCTAATGCCACACGCCATCTAAACATGCATCTGGGCCCTCTGTGATGGGACCATCAGCTTGCTTATTGGTTTTCTACCCTGGGCAGCACCTCAGCTCTATCTTGGGATATCTGAGGTGGATTCAGCTCTGAGTGTAAGACAAGGGAGGTTCAGTCAGGGTTTTGACTTTTCAGATTGGGAGAGGAGACCCTGCTGTTTGGAGGCTGTGAATCGTCTAGGCTGCCTGCATATACATATGTATATATACGTATATATGCATATATATATATATATATGTGTATGTGTGTGTCTATACACACACACACACACACTGTATCAGATGAGCCTTTGCTACCTATAGCTAGGAGCCCTACCATGTCAGCCCATTCTTCCTAATGTGATGGGTTTTGGGACTGGGTTCTAGTTTTCCAGACTGTTTATCACTGACTGTGACTTCGGTGTCCAGCCTGCTCTGCCTGGGTGGCTTTAGCATAAGAATGTAGAAGGATTCGGCGCTCTGGAACACAGAGTGGAAGAACACAGAAACGGTGCCCTGCTGCACACCTGCAAACACTAGACTCTCTCAAATAACTGAAGTCCAGGACATCTGCTAACAAGTCTTTCCAGCCAATATTTCAACCCCTCTACGACAACCCAGAATATTTTTTATGCTCTATGTTCTTTTTACCTGGGCATCGAATTTTCCAGCGTTGTGTAGAAACGTCATGCAAATCCCATGTAAGCCCTGGATCTCACATGAGTTGTTCTCGAAACATTCAAACACACCACACCCCACGTCCCCGGCGTTGACCAAACAGTGCTGGATCTCCGCTAAAACGAAAAATTGCATACAAAGTTTTCTGTCATGCTAAGAGTTAATAAGGACTAGAGAAAAAAAAAAACTAAGGAGAGAAAAGTCGTGTCAATTTCAAAATCTAAGGAGTGGAAAGAAAAATGTCATTATTTACTACTACATATGTAAAGTATGGGTATTTGTAAAATTAACCAAAATAAACAAATATCATAGTCAGAAGTTAGTCCGAGCTTTTTCTTCTCTTCCTTTGTATCTTTTCCACTTAATGAAGGTATTTGTGGACTACTGTTCAAGAGCAGAAAAGACTTCAGCTTTTGAAACCCACAGGGAAAACAAGATTTAAAAGTGACCATATTTCATGAATTAAATGTCGTTTTCTACTTAGGGCTGCAGAAGCCACTGCCGTTAAGATCCGGCCATTTCCTTCCTGACCCCAGACGAAAGCGTCCAAGCAACTTCAATTCAGCTTTATGATTCAACACCTAAAAATCAAAACAAGATTCCTATTAAAGCCGTGCCTCCAAACCACCCGCATTAAAAATGCCAGGCCACGGAGGCTGCAGCTGGCAACAGCCTCAGAACGGAGGAGGCAGGTGGGGGCTGGCCTTTCCACCCGCCACCATTCGCTTTGGAAGTTCCTTTTAATTAGGGATCCGGTGTGAGATATCACTTAATCCCCTCGAATCCCTGAGGCCCCGAGAGCCTGCTCCCTCTTCCAAGATGTCCTAATTCGTCAGCCTGAAAGGACAGACCGGGAGCTGTCAGGCTGCGGCAGTGCAGTCTCATGCTTTGCTCGCTCACTCAGTTCTACGATTTAAACCAACCGCAAAATTACATGAGGAACGTGTATTTTGGAAGAAGGGCGGGGTTCGAGTCGAAAAATCTGTATCAGATGAAATCTAACAAGAGAACGAGGGGCGTGTGTTTGTGAAGGGGTGCCTAAACCCGAGAGGGGGCAGGGCGGACGAGAGACCCTGGACTGTGCGCCTGGGCGAAAGGCTGAACTGACTCCACGCGTGACCGCGGGCAGGGCAGCGATCACTCAGTTGGAGGACCCTGACCGGCACTTGTGCATTCCGCTCAGGCAAGGAGCGCACGCACGCCACGGCCGCCGCTTTCACGCGGTCCCCGAGGAATAGCGGGGGTGGGGGCGTGAGCTACAAGTCGAGCGGCAGACACGTTTCTTTCTCTCCCGGGAGCTGGGAAGAAGGCCAGCCCCGTGTGCCACACGCCAGGCTCTGCGCTGCAGCTTGCTGGTAAGCAGGGCCGAGCACGACTCGGGTCGTGTCAACATTTCTTCCCTTGCTGACCTGACTAGGAGCACGGCCGCAGCATCAGAGGTACGCTTTGAGAACCCCCTCCCCCAAAGGAAAAGTTCTCGATGTCATTTAATTGGCCAGGAAAGTTCTGGGATGTCCGGCATCTTTGGAGGAAAGGGAGACAGTCCCTGCCAGGCTGGCCGGCTTGGAAACGAAGTTCTGGGTGCAGGGCGAGCCCCAGCTCCGGGGATCCTTGGTACCTCGCATGAGCCAGGCGGGACGAAGTGCACCCTGCTCTGGGCCCGGGACTCTGGCTGGAGCTGGCAGCAGCGTCAAGCGCAGCCTCGTTCCCCCTCAGCCCCGGGGGAGGCTAGCAACAAGTCCTGCCTCAGCCATTTCATCACCCTGCTAGCACGTGCGGATTCCCGGCTCTCGCAGCCGGGACCGGACCTCGCTTCGCCTCGCTCTTCCCTCTGCACGTCCCGAGCCACCAAGAGTTTATGCAGCCCGGGGTGAGCTCGGGTCGCCGGCTTGGGGCGAAAGGCACCCGGCGCGCTGCGAGCATGCACCCTGTTCTACCCCCGGCAGCTCCGGGCTGCAGGGCGCACGCGTTTACCTGTGTTCTGCAGGGACAGGCGGCCTTTCTGCTGCGAGCCCCTGTCTTGGGGACCTTCCGGAGGGTTCGTGGAGTCCGTCCCCCGCGCCGGGTCCAAGGTGGCAAACACCAAAGCCAGGGTCACGAACTGGCCCAGCCGCTCCGCACACATGGTTCTGGGTATCACCCTCCCGTCTGGAGACCTGGATTCTTTGTGCGCCCCTCCTCCTTCTCTTCCTCCTCCGCCGCTTCCCCCCTCCTCCCACTCTTCCTCCTCGCTGGCCCCTTCCCTCCTCCTCGCCGCGGCTGGGATAGAGGTTACCCAGCACCCTCCCGTAGCTCTCCGGAGAGCATGTGACCAGGCCGTTAGCCGTGCCGCGAGTGCCCGGCGATAGCAGGGATGGTGCCTCAAATATCCCTGGAAGCTCTGGTGTCACTTGAATGAAGGAGTCGAGCAGGTGTTGTCCCGGAGGCTGGACCAATCGGAGACCCCAGCCCGTTTGACAACACAGCGGGAGGCGGGGCCTGCGCCAACTACTACAGGAGGAAGCGGAGCGCCGCCGCGAGCGCCCCACAAAGTTGTAGACCTGGCGGCGGCCACGCGTTTGCGTGTGTGTGAGCGCGGCCCGAGACGCGTGTGCGGGTGCTCCGAGGCAATGGCCGAACGGACTGAGAGGGGAAATAATTAAAGCGGATGCCAGCTCTACTTGCAACTAAAAACTAAAAAAAAAAAAGGGGAGGGGGGAGGGGTGGAGCGGGAGAAGTCGGTCTTCACTAGGATAGAGTCCCCAGGGTTCGCATCCGGCTGGGAAAGTTTCCTCTTTGGAACACAGTGACATTCTCAGCCCCGAGGCCTGAACAGATTGGAACAGATACCTGGGCACAGAGATGGTGCGAGCAAATTGAGCTCTGGTGGAAATTCCTAAGCGTCGTGACGCTTGATATAAAACAAACCAAAAACAAACAAACAAAAAAAAGGAGACTTGGAGACAGGCGCTGAAGTCCTGAAGCGCTTGGCCCGATTGCCCACTTCCCACTTTCTGCCTTGATTTGATGGGTCCAACAACACCTGGGGCGTCTCGTCTCGCCCCTCCTCCAATCCAGACGGATTCCAGTCTGGGCTTCAGGGATCCAGGTGACAATCCAGACTTGCATCATTTCCTGGCTGGTGGCTTGGAGGCCCAGGCAGACTTGGGTCAGGCGGCCCGCGGAGCATCGCGTGCCCCAGAGGCCTGAGCCTGACAGGCAACTTTAGGCGTCTCCAAACACACTCTTCATTTTTTCCCCCCAAATGTCACTCAGCCCAGCTACGGGTTTTCTTCACCCTGCAGTCCTCTGATGTAAAAATTAAAGCACCCCCGCCCAAATCTGGGGACGTTCTCTGCATCTTTTCTCCCCTTCCTTAAGCACCCTGGGAATCATCGCCTTCAGCAGCAATCTTCGCTGCCGGAGGAAACAGGGAGAAAGTTGGGCGCTGCCGGGAGCGTCTCTCCTCCCTGCTGTGTGTGTACGTGTGCACGCTCACGTCTCCCTCGCTCTGGGCCCGGGACAGGAACTGCTGCTCTTGGCCTCGTTAACCCGAAGGAGTAATTCGGGGGGCCAGCTTGGTTGGGGGAGGGTGGAGAGGCGAGCGCTGCCACCTAGCGCCACCTGGCCCTCATCCGGTATTGGCACTCTTTGCCCCTCCCCCGCACTCCCCACCCTAGTCTTGGAGAACAGGTGAGCTTGGGTACCAACTCTCAACCCCTGTCTTTGCCCGACTTCCAGCTCGCCCTCGCATTCTGCAGTAATGCGCCTGGGAGGTTTCATCACCCACCGCCCGCGGCGACTGCAACCCTGGGCCTCCGAAGCTAGGCGCGCTCTCAGCCTCTTCTGCGTCTACGTGTGACACGCCTGGGGGAGGGGTATAGAAATGGGCGCGCAGGTTGTCTTTCTGCAGCTGCTCAGCTTTCCCTGGGTGCCAGCTGCTCTCCAGCGAGGGAAACGAGGAAGCTGGGGGTCAGGGTGACTTCTGCTTCAGGCTGGAGGAAGGAGGTGGAAGGTGCCCTGGGAATGGGCTTTCCAGGGGCACTTCTTGGAGCTTCTGTCCATAGTACCATCCAGCCCAGGAAATGGTCACTTTGAGTCTCTTAGTCTTCGGTGGGAAGAAACCGGCCATTCGTGACCATAATAGCAGTGACGTCCTCATTTGTCTTTTGAGGAAGGTGGGTGGATGTTAAGTATAATAGTGAACCGTCTTTGCTTGTTTGAATAGTCAGTTTAGCTCCCTTTATTAGTTGAAGGGGGTACCCTCCTGTAGATCTTTCAAAACAAAACAAAAAAGCATTTTGGTCCGCTCCCACCCTTTAAGGCCAAAAATTTCCTGGGAGAGTCAAGTGGCCCTTAGCCTTACTTAACTTTTAGAGCTAGGTAGACCTCTCTTGTGGCCTCTTTCATGAACAAAAGTGGCATCAGAGAAACAGAATCTAGAGATTCAGGCAGCAGAGGGAAACCACCCTCTTTGTTCCGTTGTAGAGAGGCCCTGCACCTGTCCTCAGAGGGTCTGCATGGTTTGAAAAAAAAAAAATCATCTGAGGCTTTAACTTCAAGTTTCAAAGGAATTTCGTGGTTCCCATCTGAACCTGCTGTTGCTTTGGAAAGAGCGCATAGTAGCTAGATGCATGGTGCTGTAAGGGCACATGGTATCCCTTCTTGAAGTTTCATCTCTGGCTAATGCCAAAGCATTCAGACAAAGATGCTCTCCCAGTCATCTCACCAGGGCTGCAGACCAACTGGGAGGTTTCCTTGGTAATCCTCTAGGACAAAGGGCCAGGGCAAAATGAGGTGGGGCATGGCTCACACTGCTGTCTTTGTGGTGATTTCCCTCTTCTCTGCAGATTCCTTTATCGCCCTGGGGCTAAGTTTGGCAGTTAAGTGGAATGGACTGGGGACAGTAGATGATGCTTACAAAGCTAGCATGAATTAAGCACAGGCACTGCACACATCGAAAGGTTGAAACTTTGGTGTCTCTCTAACCCTAATATCCACCCTAAGACTTGGAGGAGCAAAAACTGGTCAGCCAGTGCTGCCCTTGGGATTTCAGTGTCTGTGGACAGGCCCACCTCAGTTTGAGGCTTATAACTGCTGAGACGGGTCTGGTTTGTCTGTGACAGCCAGACTTGTGGAGCAGGGAGGGCTGTTTCAGATGTGTTTATAAAAAGATAAAAAGATTAAGAGAATATGTTCTGTGGAGGTGTGTGGTGAGGTATGGGGGAAGGGGATGTCCCAGCGGGCCCATGCAGAAGCACCAGCCACATACCGGTATAGTCTAGAATAGAGTTTATTCAGGGCATGGGGAGGGAATTAAGAGGGTAGTAGAGGCAGAGAGAGGGAGAGAGAAGGGGGGGGGTAGGGGTGGGGGTGGGGCAAGCAGTCCCTTTTATAGTGGGCCAGGCCTACCTGGCTGTTGCCAGGTAACTGTGGGGGTGGAGTTTAGACAGAATGCTAACGGTTTCCATGGAGGCAAAACACAAGAATAGGGGAGGGACACTGTGAGCTTTGTGTTGGGGATGAGGCTGTCCAGTTTGGTGCCAAAGAGGGAGACCAAGCTAGCCACGTGGTAAGACTGGGCCATGCTGCCAAATCTGCGCTGTGGAAGATCTATCATCTTGATAGGCATCTAAAGATAGGACAAAGGGTGCTCTCTGATTGGGTTCTCTTTGGTACTCAGAGAAAGCTCTAGGATGGGTGGGTATATTTTGGAGCAAGGCAAATCCAGTGGAAAGGAATAGGTTGAAGTCTGTGGGTTGTACTATCCAGAAGGACAGAAGGTATCCTTGTTCCGATGAGCTGGGGGCCCTAGCACATAGATAGGCTCATTCTAGCTTGCCGAGACAGCAATTATAAGTTGTCCAGGCTTCTGAGAGGTTCCAGAGCCTGAGAGGAGAACATGGCTTACACTGGGGAGCTCCGCCCACTGAATGCCCCATCCTATTGGGGCAAACTGGCTGAGCTTATGGCACCACCTTATGGCCAGAAAGGGTACTGTCTGACCGAGTAGTAGACTCACTTCTAGGACCTGTTAACACTAACTGGGCTTCCCACGGTCTGCTCAATTTCTGCACACCAGCTCACCCAGGTCCAGCCAGTTCTCACAGGGCTATGATTTAACTTCATCCCCACAAGGAAGGACATCTCTCTCAGAAGTTTTAACTTTCCGTCTTCCCTCCATCTTCCACTGCCGCCTTCTGTGCACTATGCTTTTCAATGCTTGTAGGAAGAAAAACAGGAAAAAAGGGGGTGGGGGTTAGAGGTAAAACTGGACAAAGTGTCAAACTGCTGCATCAGGCTCCCCAAATTCTCATAAGCAGAAGTCTCCCCTAAAAACTCCCGATCTTCCCCTTGTCCTCGTTCATTGGTTGCCTTGTTGTCCAGGTTTCAGGATGAAAGGAGACAAAGTCTTTCCCATTTGGTTTTGTTTATTAATACATCTCCAAAATGTTTTCTGTTCTTTTTCCCTGTCAAACTCAGCTCTCCGACATCCGACTGAAGGAGGCTTTTGGGTCTGGCCTGGAAACTGACCACTTACAATATTTTTTTAAAAGCTGGGCACAGTGCTGCATGTCTTTATTCTCAGCTACTTGGGTGACAGAGACAGGGGGATGGCTTGAGACCAAGACTTTGTGGCTAGCCTTACTGTGGTTAGCAATGCTGTGAGAAGAAGATACTCTGAGTTCTCTAACTAGCTTTCAAAGTGCTGGACACATCGCTTGAGAGCTGGGCATTTTCTCTGTCTCATCAATTAGTAATCAAGCCATTCATGGATTGGCCAGAAATACAATTGATACAAAGGAAAAATTTGAAGTCTTGGAGAATAAGAACACTACATCCCTCACAGTAGATTTGTTTCCTGGGATATCATGAGAAGACGGTGGCCATCAAGTATCTGCTGTGGACTGAGATGTCTTAGGGTTTCATCCCAAAGCCTCAACAGGACCCGGAAACTGTCACCGTTTCCTTGGGATGTACCTTTTTCTTTCTTCTCATGTGCTGAGACAAATTTCAGGAAAAAAAAATCCCAAGCAAGGGAATGTCTGGCTTCCCAGCTGAGGCTAGAGGGACACTTGTGCTGGGAAAAGGTGGTGTTCCTTCTTGCTGGTTTTTGAAATTTTGGCTGAGAAATGCTGGATTTTGGGTGGATGAAGGAATTTTTTTTTTTTTTTTTTTTTTTGGTGGGGCTTGTTTCCAAATGAACCTAACTTTGAAAATCTTTGGCAAATGATGAAATTGGTTAATGGGATTTAACCCTCCTTGTGCCCTCAGAAGCCTTTGAGATGTTTATTCTTCTCCTTCCCCTTCCTCCTCTTCCTCCTCCTCCTCTTTTCCCTACCCCCACACCCCGCAGTTCTGCTCACAAAGACTGCTACTTCATGACTTTTGTCAATTTTTAGAAGTCTTCTGAAGACAACATTAGAAGAAAAGATATAGTGAAATTCATTCTATCTTAAAATTATTTGGTATGACCTTTGGCAAGTCTATGGGTCTATGCATAAATCACAGAATCTTGATTTAATTTTTTATATTTTTGACATTTTATCATCCTAGGGATTATTTAATCATTATTCACCAATAACTGTCAATTGTGGTAACAATCTCTGAAGTGGGATACCACAGAGGGATGATGGAATGATCTGGAAGGATGATACAGGAAGAGAGGGAGAAACTGCTGGTGCATCATACAGAGCGCCCCCTCTGCTCTCAGGATGGTATGACAGGCAGATGACACCATCTTTGCAGTCTTCCTCTAATGTCACTATTTATTTTTTCCTTGGACATGCATCTATCTATCTATCTATCTATCTATCTATCTATCTATCTATACTACCTAACTATCTATCTTCCTTCTACCTAAGTGATTCTGTTTATGGGGCATACTTCTTTTGTTTTTCATGAATAAAGACATTCTAATTCTATTTACCAAATGGCTGAGAGGAAGACTGACAGCAGGAGATGTACAATTGTCAGGCAAATGAGATCAATGTAAATATGGCAGACCTGCACACTGGGAATGTCGATGGCATTGCTCTGTGAGCAAGTTCCAGGTTATGAGCCAGCCAGATGCCAGCCTAGATGACACTATCCACCTTACAGTTCTGGAGTAGACAGAGACAAGGAGCATACTTCCAGTTAGCCATTCCATGGGAACGATTTTATCATAAAATATTTTGCAACACGAACTTGGAATTCCCATCTTCCTAACAGAATGGTGGCAGGTGTTCTTTATATCTTCTGTAATGTTTTCTTACCAAAATCTACTTGACACAGTTTAAAACAGACAATGGAGGAGTCCAGTCAAAGTTAATTGCAAAGGAACAGATAAAAAGGAGAGACAGGGGCGTGTCCTGATGAATCACCCTTATGGGTGTTTGCCGTGAACTATACTTCACTGCTATGGAGCAAAGGGTACAATCAGTCTCTCCTGAACAAAGTTGCAGGCTGTCACAGGCTTTGGGAAGAGTGTAGATGAGCTAGAACTTACTGTCTTGGGGTCTGAGATGGCCGAGATGAGTCTTCCCCAGGTTCTCACGTGCCGCCTGCCGAGTAATTAGATCCAGTCATACGAACGGTGCTCATGTTAGGTTAATATCTTTTCAAAACTTGGAAACTTTGCTGTGAAAATTTTAAATTATTAAGTTTTACAATAAAGTTTTACTTCCATAGGTTAGAAACAAACAGCAAGCAAGCAAGAAAGCAAGCAAACAAACAAACAGGACTCTTCTGGCAGCAGTGTCCAGGATGAGACCAATTATTTCTTGCATGCAAAATACTAACCCCAAAATGAATACTCTGTGAACGTTGGAGTCCCCATGTCAATGGCCATCTTTGTCACTCTTTCATAACCCACACTCACCCCTGACGCTGTCCATTTCCAGCTGTCTCTGGTCCATCAGGCTGCTGGCTGTCGGAGCAGGAGGCTGAGAGGGAGAATCTCACACGGTCCTCTACTTATTTTCCCTCAGTGCTATTCAGACTCAGGTGGGGAAGGACATCACAGGAGCAAATCCATGTGACATAGGAGCTTTATCTTAAAGGAGTTTATAGGATTAAAATTTATTTATTTATTTTTATTTATTTATTTATTTATTTATTTTTTGTGGAGCTGGGACAGAACCTAAGGCTTTGTGCATGCTAATGCTAGGCACAGGATCTTAGAACCTTACCTACTCTGGCATTTATTAATTCATCCAACAAACTCACACATATCTTTGTACTCAACCTGGTGGTGTGTTCTGCACAAGACAGGGACACAGTGGCAGCCTTATAGTTTAACACAGGGAAGGTTATTTTTATAACACATACGGTGGGGATTTTGATAGAGAGGAACCAAGAGGATGATGGAGGGACTCCTAAGAGGTGTCAAAGGTGAAAAAAATCTTAGTTTTTATATTCATAAAAAACAGGAAGTGAATCTTGAAAGATAGTTGGGAGGCATTTAGAATCTGGAAAAGAGAGGGAGCAAGAGACCAGAGAGATTGGAGAGCTGGCGGGTTGGGAAGGCTGGTGTTTGAGAAAGCAAGGATTCATGTTGGCTCTGCATTCATCTGCAGGCACAGCCACATACCCATTACTGATGGGCATGTGTCATGAGACATGCGCCTTTTTCCTAGACCTGCATATGTCACTGAGAGCACTTACCTAGCTGATGCAGTGTAACCGTCTGTACGTCCCTCTCTGGGCCTGTGGCTGTCATCCAATTTAGGAACAAGTCATCACTAAGCTGTGCATGACTAGAAAGAAAACCCAGTTGCTAAAGAAAGAGGAGGGGTAGAAAGTTCTCAAGTTGGTCTGATTTTGAGTAGATCATAATGAAGTTGAGAGGGTTATCATTTAAAAAAAGTGAAAGACAGACCAGCTGGAAGTCTTTCCTTCTTGGTGTTAAACTTGTTGTTTGACAGTTTCATACACTGATAAAATGGATTTCATTCATTTCCACCCTTCACACACCAGCCTGTTCCTTTTTCTCATCTCTCTCCTGATGTAGCCCCTTTTCCCAACAGGACCCCTTCTCTTCTTTTCTCTTTTTTGAGTGTGGTCCACTGAGTCTAATAGTAACCTCCTTGCCTGAGCATGGTAGGGGGCTGTCTATTAGCACAAGGGCAATTTATCAGAAGAAAATCACACCCTCGCCCCACAGCAACCACTAATGATGAGTAGCCTATCAGAGAGAGAGGAGGCCTCATAGGCCCCGCCCACAGCTACTTACTCAGTGGACTTGCCAGTCTTTGGAAGCTGTCTCTTTATGTACACCTTCACCTTTGACTCGTCTACTGTTCTTCCGTGTGAGCTTTGGAGGGGTGACGTAGGGCGGTGCACTTCACTGACTTTTATCCTCAGCACTTTGGTCAGTCATGGGGTTCTGGACTAATTGTTGTCTGAGTCAATAAGAAACCTTTCTGATGGAGGCTGAGCACAGCACCAATCTTGGGTATACACATGATTATCTGGAAGATAATTCAACACCATGATTGTCTTAGCTAGGGTTTATTGCTATGAAGAGACACCAATGACCACGGTAACTCCTATAAAGGTAAACATTTAATTGGGGCTGGGTTACAGTTTCAAGGTTTAGTCCATTATCATCATGGCGGGGAGCACGGCATCATGCAGGCAGAGTTGTGGTGGAGGAGACAAGAGTTCTACATCTTGATCCGCAGGCAGCTGAAATATACCATCTTCCACTGGTATCCAGGAGGGAACTCTTCCAAACTGGGCAGAGCTTGAGCACTAGGAGACCTCAAAGCCTGCCTACATAGTGATGTACTTCCTCCAACAAGGCCACACCTATTCCAACAAGACCACACCTCCTAATAGCCACTTCCAATGGGCCAAAGCGTATTCAAACCACCACAATGCAATCTTTGCCAAAACAATACTAGTAGGGGACTATGACTTTCCTAGTCAGGAGCTCTTGACCAAGGTATGGAAACAGATATGGAGTTCCTGTGGAGTGGGTGTCAAGTCCCTAAATCGGTTTCTTACCTTCATAACAGTCATGTCTCTATTGTAGTACAGGGCACATCTTGTCTAGAAGGTCATTATTGTAACTTGCAAGATCCACACCTGGGTAAGACTGTTCATGACACCCCTCCCCAGAGGTCTGAACAGCACCTTCTGGCATCTTCTGCTTAGTTGATAGGGAGAAAGCTTCTAGATCTCATCCAGCTTGATTTCTCTGTGTCCTGTGAGCCATCGGATTAAGTTCTGGTGGCAAACAAGAGCAATGGCAGTAGCCTGAATTGCTTTGGGAGCTTCTAGGAACTTCCTGGATAACAGCTTACAGGGAGATGTCCCACACTTGGCACTAGAATTTTCATTTAGTAACCCATGACTTCTCGAAGAAGCATTATCCATCCATAGAGGGTACTTCCATTCAATTTCACGCCCCACCTCTCTTTCAACAAACTTACGGAATAGTGGGTTTCCATATAGCTTTTCATATAGCTGTAGTTTTGATTACATCTCCTTCTTCCTTCTCCTTTTTCCTATCCTATCACCCACCTCCTTGCTTAAACCTTCCCACTCCAGGATTCTCCCCTTCTCATTCATGTCCCTTGTGTTCTACTATCTCCCTCCCTTATAGCCTCTTTCCCCTCTCCCCAGCCACTGGATTCCTTCTGTTGTTTCAGGTGTACCAGCACTCAGTGTTCCAAGTAAAAGTCTTAAACAATGAGGGGTGAGCATGATTCCCTTTCAGGAAGTCTGTGTATGACTCAGGACCAGCAGGTGGAGGTGTTAGAGATGCCAGTGCTCCTTGAGTGGTCAGGTGGCGAGTGGGAGATGCAGGAGTGGCCTCTGCACAGGAGGCAAGTGAGTGGTCCAGACGAAGCGAAGCTTCACTTTCACCAGATGTTGCCTCTCGCCTCTCTCATGTGGTGTTCCCATCCCTCTCCTGTCTCAGAATGTTGTCTCTGTGTTTGCTCCAGCAGAGCTGAGAGTGTCATCTTCAGTATTACCCTGTCTTCCGTGTCTCTGCAGGAAGCTCAACCCTGTGTCTCATTTCTGATTCCAGCATGCCTGCTCAGTCCCATTCTCTTCCTAATTCCTGCTGTCTGAGCCTCAGAGCTACAGAGTTAACCTACATGCCCCATTTTGGTTGCTCTCTGTAGAAAGAATATCTTGTGTATTGATTGTATGGCCTATGACCTATGGCTTAGGCCAGAATTAGACATCTGGGAGGAGAAAGAATTCTGGGATAGAGCCAGGCGGGAGATCTGCTGGGAAGATGTGAGGAGACCACCACGTGGCACCTGAGCACAGCACATGGCAGAATGTAGATGAAAATAAATGGAATATTTTAAGTTATGATTCTAGTCAGAGAAGAGCCTAGCTATATGGCCAAGGTATTTGTAAATATATTTTGAGTCTGAGTCTTATTTGGGAGCCTGGGGCTGGGAGGAAGAACTGAGACACAACTTCTACAACTCTCCCTTTGTGATTGTTCCTTCCCTTTTCCCATTGTGTATAAATCCAATGGATTTAATCTGAGTCACTGTCAGCTGGAAAACAATGGCCAGGTTACTTACCTAAGCATAGTACTTTGACTTTGTGGGATGTTGAGTTCTGTGAGATAATGTGTGGGAATCTCTTCCTTCATGTTTGAAGCGGCAGGCTTTGAATTACCATCGTTTCCTCCTCGATCAGAGCAGGAGCATCGGTTATGGTCATCCTCCGATGGGTAACTAAGCTGCCCTGGGTACTGTGCCACACCCTAAGAAGAGGGGAGCAGAGTCAGTGGGGTGCTGTCTTTCTGTACTGTGGGTCTGGCAGTTCTATCTACATGGGGGAAGTTGAGTGGGTTTCCCTGGGTCAGGAGATGATATGGACCACAGTGACTGTGTGTGTTCATATCGGCAGGTCCTTATGTGCTGTAAGCTTGCCCACATTCATTTCTTTAAAATACCTCTGTGGGCTGTTGTAGTAAAAGGAGAAGTCCTTCATTTGTACGTCTGTGTTGTCCAAATGGTATTTTTAAAGATTTATTTTTGTGTGTTCATAATGTTCTTGAATAATGTTTCCATAAGGGCGGTGCGCAAAATCTGCCCATGTATATTTTCGAGTGTGATTGTCTTCAGCAGCCTGGGGGTTGCTTGCCAAGCTCTTCCTTGCCTTATGTTTCCTGGGGTAGTGACTTCCTGACTGGGAAAGGGCAGTTCCCTTTCTGGTGTCCCTTCCTATCCTCTTGGCTCTTTAGCTACACTCATAGGGGTTTGGACTTCTATCTCTATCACTACTAACCCAACAGATACCTGATGGGTTCCTTTGATGCACCACCAGGTGTTGTGCTGGCTACTGGCAAGCACAGTGGAGGAATCATGGTGGAGGATGGGTGGGTGGCTGGGCTCTTACAGTAGTCAAGTGACTAAGATCTAGGCCTAGGTAGAGTAGTCAGAGTAGGCATCCTTGAACCAAAGTTATTTCTGTGGAAGCCTTGATGGCCCAAAGCAGTCACACAGAAGCAGCACCCTTGATAGCTACATTTGTGTCTCTTCGGTTTCAGGAAGTGAACATGTCTTAGCCTTGAGGTCTCCCTGTGACACCTACCCCACCGATTAACTAAAGTTTCCGAAGCTACGTACAAGGAAGCCTTTCCTTCATTAGTATTGTTTAGTCAGGTGTTCTGTAGCCGTGAGAGAAAACTACAACAGCAGGGGATTGCCTCCCCCAGCTCTAGAAGGAATCTCTCCTCCGTATGTGGTTGATGAACACCTTTACTGTATGAAGACGAACTCTCCTCTGTATGGAGAGGAGCCCTCCACTGTATGGAGATGGACCCCTCCACCATATGCAGATGGTCCCCTCCAGCATATGGAGACGAGCCCCTACTGAACTGGACTCACAGATTTAGCTCAAATTCTTGACAGTTCCTCCTTCAGAGGGAGGCTCTGATGGCTTAGATCTGGCCAAGGGCAGGGCCATGTGGGGACATCATTCCCTAGACAAATGCTATAGTGCACCCAGAGGTTCTGTGGTGTTCACTAGCAAGTTCTGGACCAAAATGAGGCAGTTTTGTGTGCTGGGCTCTGTTTTTGCCCAGGGTCTCCAGGGGTAGGGTTGATGGTCAGCCTCTAAGGAGAAGGCAGCCTCTGCCAATGGAGAAAGGGCCAGGAGTGCAGTGGGCACAGGAAGGCAGGGAGGATGAAGCTGCCTAGAAAGTGATCCCTGGCCAGTGTGGGCCAATCAGCAAGGCCTTTGTTGATTCCTGGCCCCAGCTGTGTGCTCCCAAGGATGCTAGGTTGGTATGCAGGACATGGCTTACTAATCTGTCCCTCTTAAGGCTCCCACACCTGTAGAAGTTCAGTTGCTTGATGGTTCTTTCTGTCAAGAAGGTCTCCAGAATCTGAAGACCCTTCTCTGGATGCAGGGAACCAGGACAGAGCCCAAGGTCTGTTTCAGGATGCTTCCCGCCCATCCAAGGCACGCCCCTACGCTCTCTGTCCCACAGCTTTGCTCGTACACACCCTTTCCTCCATCTCTGCTGGTCTCCCTGAGAACAGAAGACTTCCAAGCTCCCTTTGGTGTGACTTTTACAGTCCTGGCCTCTGCAGGCCCTAGACTAACAGGCTCAAATTGGATCTAATAGGTTCATGAATTTAATCTGGTCTCAATGAACAGGTGACAGAGTTGGGCCTCCAGAACGGCTCTGTCCCGGGAGGCCAGCCGTTAGTCACACATTACCACCTTTGTAGTCTGAGCACGCTCACTCTTGTCAGTTACTTCTTACTTTCCCTTAAATTGGCTCCAATTTTTCACTTAGAAAGTATATTCTAGCAGGAAACCTTATACTGTGACCGCACATAGAATCTAGCATCTCTTTCCATAAATAGAAGGTGATTGTGAAATTAAACCCCGAACTCTTAAATAGAAAGCATGTGTCATTGCTCCCTGAATCATCCTTGGGACTCCAATAGAATGCATCCCACACTCAGGACACTGGATTCCTACCCTGTGAGGATGCGTTTAGGAGGACAGCCATCTCTGACACACTGCTGCGTCTTGGGCAACTTTCCTTACTGCCGCTCACTTCGGGCTGCACGGAGGGAACAGTGAAGTGACTGACCAGACTGCGGAAGAGAGTCTAGGGTCTGGTCCTTGAGCCCTACGGTGTGTCCTCTGGTCCCTCCTCTAAGCCCTTTCCACAAGCTGCTCATCACAAAAACGTCTGCAGAGGGGAGGTAGAGAGAAGGGCTTGGGAGAGGCCAGGCCTGAGGACCAGAGGCAGAGGCAGTTAAGAGACGTGTTAAGGGACAGTTAAGGGACATGTGCAAGTTGTGGAAGCAGCCTTGAGACTGGACAGACACACAGACACACATACAATGAAGGTAGGGTTCTGCTAAGGCCACTGCTTTAACCTGGTACCTCAGTGTGTTTGTTAGGTCCAGCATGGGGTGGGGGGGGGAGGTCTGTGGGTGAGCGGTCTCATACTGTGGCATGAGGAGGAAGCTGTAGTTGGCAGTCTCTGCACACGTCCACCAGCACCCATACTTGGACTCCTGAGGAAAGCGTTGAGGTTCTTTCACCAGGGCCACATCAGTAACAGCTTTGCCAAATCGTCATATGGGTCAGTTGGATTTGGAGGCTTTGACACACCTAGTCTAAATACACATTTATTCAGGACTCTCCCAGGGCTTCCTCTGCACCCTTGTGTGTGGAAGGGTGCTATGTAGGCTGCTTAGTGTGTGTGGGGTGCTTATCCAGTGGCGAATCCTGTGAATTACAGTATATAATTGATCTGATGTGGCAAGATATATGCCCATGGTTCAATAGTAGCGCAAACACTACGAAGGTAACCACCTACCTTCTGATTGGATTCAGGCCCATTCCATAGATAGTGGAAATATAGCCAAGAACCCTTGCTTGGGACACTCACAAGTCCCAGCCGTGAACATACTACTACAGTTTTGGTAAATGGACAGTGTCAAACTGGCCCTTACATTTGGATCTCCATATCCACAGATTAGCACAGCTCTCAGACCTCATCAGAGAAAGTTCTTTGTGCAGTGGATGGTGGTGCCGAATCCCACAACTGCTCAAAGTGCAGAGACTAGATCTTAGTGGAGTGTCCAGTCACAAATGGGGCGTATACATCATCCTCTTACACCAAGGCTCAGGGACCATCTTAAAGAGCAGATGGAGAATGTAAACGTGGAGGTCAGGAGGACTGGGGCAAAACAGTGGCTTCTGGGCATGACATGAAGCTGCACTCTTGGACTGCAGAGCTGTGGCCGCCTGTGTGAGATCAACTTAGCCAACATTGTAGCATGGAGGCAGGAAGAGCTTGCAAGGCTCCACCTCTAAGTGGTTTCTGGGAGGAGAGTCAGTTTGCTTTCAGGACGTGGCCACTGGTATATTGACCACCTTCTAGTGCCTGATACCCATGAGTATATGGCTGCACAATTTGGAGTTGGTGGGTTACTTTAAAAAGTGACAAAGTTGGGTGCGTGGATTTGAGGAATGGGGGGGTGGGGATGGATCTGAGAGGAGTTAGAGGGAGAAGTGGAAGGTGAATATGATCAAAATACATCGTATGAAGTTCCCCAAGGATTAAGAATATCATATTTTGCCGGGCAGTGGTGGCGCACGCCTTTAATCCCAGCACTTGGGAGGCAGAGGCAGGCTGATTTCTGAGTTCGAGGCCAGCCTGATCTACAGAGTGAGTTCCAGGACAGCGCAGGCTACACAGTGAAACCCTGTCTCGAAAAACCAAAAAAAAAAAAAAAAAAAAAGAAAGAATATCATATTTTAAAAAGAGAGAAAACAAATGACACAATGTATCATCAATAAACCTTAAATCTCACAGTCTGATGTATCCCAATACCGAGCATTTTCTAGCAAGCAGTGGCCTTGCTGTGAAGCACTGCTTTAGTTTATTTACTGTGATAAAATACTGAAGGCAGAGTATTTTCTAAAGAAAAAAAACTTATTTGGCTCGAAGTAGTTCTGGTGATTCAGAAGCATGGTGCTGGCATCTGCTTGGCTCTGGCAAGAACTAGCCTGACCACGTTACAATAAGGAGGCTGGTATTATAGAGGGAAGGAGGTGGGGAAAGGAAGAAAAAGTGGAGAGAGGAAGGAGAGCTCTGTCACATGGTAAGACCTGAAGAAGCCTTTTACACCATCCCCACGCCCTGTCCTGTGTGGGAACTAGCCAGGGCTCATGGAAAGTACATCAATCGCCTTTCCTCACGAGGGTGCTACATCAGGCTCCGCCTCTCAGGTACCATGCAGCAAACCTGCTGGAGCATCCTCTTGTCTGCAAATCCGGTAGCTCCTAGATGTTTCTGGTAGCTTGGCCTGATGCTCCCTCAAGTTGTAACCTTGTCTTCTGCACCTCTGGCCTTGTCCACAAAGTTGCCCTGGCCAGGGACCAGTCTCTGCAGTGAGCCATACCTGATGGAGGACATGGAGCAGGTATAAGTGAGAGAGAGCCTGCTACTCATCCTTCGATGCCTACAGAGATGGTGGTCCATCCGTTTATGGGCGAACACTGTTCTCTGTGTAACCGTGCTCCATATTCTTTAATGGTTCATTCGTGGTCGGTGGATTCTTCTGTCAACAGTGTGGTCCCAGGTATGGGTACCACACTAACCATTTGCATGATAACTTTATTGCAGTGGATGGCTACCCAAAGCCTTTCTTCACTAGCCTAACAAAGTAACACTGCTCAGCCTGCTAACCTCCCACTCCGCGGTCCTGTCCTTACCCTTCTCCTGACCCCTGTGATCTCCATCTCCAGCAGTAACTCTGTAGCTTGTAGTCACATTCATGTGCGATGTCCCCATTGCTGGGTGTTCAGGTCTCACATACATTGGCTTCAGGTCCACCCCTTATCTCTGGATACCTCTGCTTCTGGTCCTCCTCTTGGCTTCATCTCCTGAGGTCCCTGACTGTCTGCTCAGGTTCTCTTGAACCTGGGAGCAGTCTCCAGGAGTGGCTCCTTTTTATCACTGGGGTCCTTCCAGCCCTGTGGTTACTTCTTGGTTTTGGTCTTTCAGTCTCTCTGGAAGGTGTCAGCCGGCCTCAGTGGCTTTCCCAAGTTATCTACCTTGTCTTCAGCCGTCCTGAGCCTTCTGTGGGTCCCGGTGGTTTTTGCAGTCTCCCTGTCCTGCTCTCAAGTTGGCTCTTCCTTCTGCTTGTTCTGTTGTTTCTGCATAGAGCTGGCTCATCCCCTCCCCAGCTGTGTTCCTCTCCTCTCCTTTCCCTGCCCTCTGGGCTCTGGTCTTTCCCTCAGTTCCTGCAGCTGCTTCCTCCCACGGGCTGTTCCTTCCAAGCCATCCTGAGTAGAGAACCGTGGCACTGCCTATCTGATGGGAAATGATTAACAATGTCACAGGGGCAACCAGGCCACAAACTCTTGGGAGGGAGCCCAGAGTTGTCCTGCGAGCCTGCTCCCCACGCCTGCTTGCACACAGCCCTTCCTCTGTACGGCTGCTTCTACTTCATCTTCAACACTCCCATGGCATTTGCTTCTCCTGGACAACCCATGTCACTGTTGGACACCTATGTCAGTCAGGTTTATGTATTAAGTGGGCCAGATTGTTTGCTCAGCTCTCTGTCGCACACGGCTCTAGATGTTGCTGTGAAGGTATTTTACAGCTGTGGTTAACATCTGTGACCAACTGACTTTCAGCAAAAACTGTGACTCTTAGCGATGGATGGGGGAGGCCCCACTGGGGCAACTGCAGGCCTTACGCACAAAGCTGAGGTCTCTGGGGATGGGGGTGGGGGTGGGGAGAAATCCTGTTTCAAGATGGCAGTGTTGACCTCTACTGGAAGACCCAGCTGTTGGCCTAACTTCCAGAGTGTCGGTCTAAGAGCCTCACAAGTGTTTTGATCCAGTTTCTTATAAGACTCTGTCTCTCTCTCCCTCTTTCCTTTGTGTTCCCTGGAAAATCAAACACATTCCTCAGGTGCTTGTCACACATGCACACATAAATAAATAAATAAATAAATAAATAAATAAATAAATAAATGTAATAAAATATACTAGGGAAGAGGTCACAGCTTTTTTTTGCTCCTTCTGTCATGGGAGAACAGTGGCTCCTCCATTTGCCTCTTACCTTGGTGACACATAGGTCCTGGATCTGTTGATAACTTTATTTATTTTTTGGTTTTTGTTGAGCGGGTTTCTCGCTGTTAGTCCCGGCTTCCTGTAACCATCTTGTAGACCAGGCTGGCTCGAACTCGAAATCGCCTGCTCTGCTCCAATGCTGGATTAAGGCCGTGCGCCACCACTGCCGTTTGATACTTAAATTGGAATTTTCCATGAAAGGAATTTCTGTTCTTATTTCCATAGTATTATCTGGGCAATTTTGTTTCTTCAGGAACGGACCAAGTCAGGCAGGGTCCTGAGCTTCCCAGCCCAAAGTGTGCAGCTGCTGGACTCTGCCATTGCCAAACTTACATCGTGTCTCTGCTTTGCCTGTCCTTCTCCTTTGTGGACTTGCTTCCGGATGTGGCTCAACTGGTGGTCCATTATTTCAGTGAAAACGAGCGCAGCCATACAATTCTGCGTGGTAGCACAGTGCCAAATTCACTTGCACGTGAGGAGTCCTCCTGTGCGAAGCTTTTCTTGTAGAACCCAGGCTTCCTGAATTTTCTCTAAGTTGGCACTAACCCCTCTGATTTCTAGAATGAAATTCGTGCTTTCTTTCATGAGGACACCACCCTTTCCATCCGACTGGCAATTAATGGATACAAGGTGGGACTAACAGACACAAGGACAGCTTTGCAAAGGTCATTGAAATAGCATGAGCATTCCTTTCATTTTATCTTTTTTTTTTAATATGGAAAGTTCAAATAATTGACAAAATGTTCTTAACAAGTGGTCATACTAGGGTCTGCAAAAAAAAAAAAAAAAAAAAAAAGAGCACACTTTGTAGATAAAATACGAGCTGTCTGAAAGATCTGTGAGTCTAAAATCCCACATAACCAGTCAGAATTCAGAGCAGCAGGAAGCCACTGTGATATTTTTAAAACAAATATTTATAAAGTAATTGGGCACCCTCGATGTAGATCAGGAGGGGACTTGGTAAGGAGGCATTGTCAGGTCTACAGAAGAGTGATGGAGGGGTCGGAGCAGAGGAAGGATACTCGTTGGCATGGATGGCATTCTGGCATTCAGAGAGAAAGCTATAGACACACAATACCTGTAGGCCTCTCACACTGGATAGGGTTAAAGCCAAGGCTGGGCTTGGGAATGCACAGCTCTTGTAGACTGCAGGCACTACCCAGGTACCACTGCTGACCGCTGAACTCCCAGTTTAAACTCTGACCCCCGTCTCCAACCGATTACATGCAAACAGGACAGAAAACACATGTTTCTGAGAACATTTTGGTTAAAATTAAAAATGCGGCCGTGACTGTGCCAATGACTTACTTGAGAATATCCGAACCAGATGCTGCTAGCCCATAATTCCGAGTAATTTGCCAAAATTATGTATTTACTTTAATCCTAGAGTTGAAGTTAAAATATGCGTGGTTTTTGTTATTTGTGATTAAAAAAAAATATCCATGGGATCCGAGCTGATGCTAGATAGGAGCTTTGAGGATGATTGACTGTCACTCTAGTGCACACAGCCGATCAACAACCAAGGCTGGAAGCGTAGAAACTCAAGTTGTCTGGTGGGCTAAGCAAGCAGCTCAGGGCAGGACATAATTTGAGAAACGACAACCGTGGCCTGAGACAGGTGTCTACTGTGACAGTTTTAATTCCCGAGTGGCTCCTACTCACGGGCACATTATCTTGTTTACATGATGTCAAACATCTGGATGCAAATAGAAGAGGAATCCAGTCAGCTGTCTGGACTTCTCCCTCTGCAGAGAGAGAGGATCCAACAGTGGGGTGAGCTGGTCAGCAGAGAATCTCTTCTGTGTGTTTAGATGTTCAGCATCTAACTAGATGGAGACGCTCACTGCTGTGCAGAGCAAGTGGCCAAAGTCATACCGGCTGCTGCAGCGCCTGATTCTGCACGGGCTGGCTGCGCTCAGCTCTCTGTAAAATGGCTGTTATAATGAGACTGACCGTGTACCACGAGTGCTTAGCACAGTAAATGTCACTCTTCCTGGTTCTCCTTGGGGTCTGGAACCAAGGGAGGGTTTCCGATTTATGCCCCAAATTCATCCTTTTGGCAAATGAGAGTGTTGTTTGGTGAAGAAAGGCTTTCTTTCTTTCTTTCTTTCTTTCTTTCTTTCTTTCTTTCTTTCTTCTTTCTTTCCTTCTTCCTTCCTTCCTTCCTTCCTTCCTTCCTTCCTTCCTTCTTTCTTTCTTTCTTTCTTTCTTTCTTTCTTTCTTTCTTTCTTTCTTTCTTTCTTTCTTTCTTTCTTTTGAGACATAAAATTCACCACTTTAACCACCTTCAAGGTATGCAGTTTGATGGCAGTCAATTCACATCACCACCACGATCTGTCTGCATGAAAGAGAACTCAAGTCTGAATATGAACATATTCTGCCAACTCTGATGAGTGAGTGGGCTAGCCCCATCCCACACAGGACCCCTCCAAGCCAAAACTTGGCCTCACTAGCTCAGTACTCCTGGCTTTTAAAATTTCTTTATTTGGCACCTAGTCTTCAGGAAGTGCTTGGGGCTACCGATGTGCTTGGTTGAAGGTCAGAGGTCAGGAACTCACTCCTGTTTTACTGGTGAGAAGATCGGCCACACCAGCCTGCCGTGCCAGGCCACTTAGAGGGATGCCTTTACTGTACACAGTTCGAAGAGCACCAGGCTCTGGAAAGTCTTCCCTGTTTCAAACACTTGCTTAGGGTGGGCCCTGTGTGAGAGATGGCGCCACCCAAGAGGGAGCAGCTGCCTGGGAGAGGCCTGAGTTCTAATTCTTCCTCTGTAGTGGGACTGGTTCCCCTAGGACTCCGTTCTTCACCACTGCAATGGAAAGGCGGGGATACGTGGATTTCTGCAGGGTGGATGAGGCCTAGGAGGCTGAGGACAAGACTTTCCTCAGAAGCCGTGTTGGGGGATGGTCAGAGGGAGGCAGAAATCCACTGCTGTAGCTGCTCTTGTCTCTGTTTACCTTTAGAAAATGTGTAGCCTAGTGCTCGGTCCAGAGCAAGACTCCAGTGATGTATCTGTGAAGAAATAGTGTCAGATCTCAGTGACATTTGAGTGTGACAGCCTCTCCTTAGCTTCGGTAGCTAGCCCTGGTGTCCATTCCTGGTCTACCTCAGGTGTGGTAGGGAATACTCTACAGACAATACAAACACTCCTCTGACTGGCTGTTTCTTGGAATTGCCTTAGAAATGACCCCAGGGCTTCATGGATTTCATGAAATGACAAGGATCCCCCTGGGGGGAGGTGCAGAGTCTGTGCAGCCACACACCCTGTAGAGAGGTTGCTTTGTCTCCATCCCTTTAGGGTGGTTCAACTCTCACAGAGGTAGTGCCTCTCAGAGCTGCCCTAGGAAACATGTGATTGTTGCCCTGAATTTAAAACATTATTATTAAATTTATTTATTCACTTTAAACCCATATCAGCCCTTCCTCTCCTCTCAGTAACCCCTTATGCAAGCCCTCCCCCCCATTCCCCTTAGCACAGACAGCCCCCTCTGGGTATCAACCCCTCCACTCTCACTACTCCCATCCCCCCCACTCTACATAACAAGTTGCTGTGGGACTAGGCACATTCTCTCCCACTGAGGCCAGGCAAGGCTGTGCATTTAGGGCTAGAGACCCACAGGCAGGTGGACAAGCAGGCAGGCAACGGGCTCAAGGACAGCCCCTGCTCCAGTTGTTTGGGGGACTGAGTTTTTTGTTTGTTTGTTTTGTGTGTGTTAGCAATGTCTCTGAGGTTAGTAGGGTTAGACAAGGATGACCCTGCTTGCTGAGGAGTTTTGATGAAGTTCACTTTGGGGCACTTTGTTTTCAAATAAACCTCTAACAGAGCAAGCTTCCCAGAGGGTTACAAATGGAACCACTTGAAGGACCGACTCGAGATTTGACATCATCATAGCAGCGAAAGGCCAGCCCAAGAATGTGCGGGTTGTCTTGTCCTATGTGCCTGGCTTATTTCATTCAACCTGCGTCCTCCGGGATTCTCATCTGGATTGTCAGAAATGACAGGGCGATGCCGTTACTTTTTATGGCTGAGTAAAATCCCACCATCTCTGTCTTCTTCATCCATTCATGTGTTAACAGAGACACGTCTTGGGGCCTTTAAACAGTTACTGTGAACATGAGAGTAAAGACATCGTTCTGCTCATAGGTAGAAGCCAGAAGTTTGGCTTCAGAAGTCAGAGTGGTTTGCAGAGTCTGGAAAGGCTAAGAGGGGAAGGAAGACTGAGAAAGGCAACCCGGCAAGGTAGGGGTTAGTGCGTACCTAAGCGGAGCTGGAAGAAAAGATCTTGATTATTTCCAACACAAAGACACAATGTGTTTGAGGAGACAGATGGCAATGACCCCTGACTGGATGTCACACTTTACAGGAATCAAAATATCACACGTACGTCATAAATACCTGAGATTATGTCAACCTCCCTCCCTCCCTTCCTTTCTTTGTGTTGGGGATAGAATCCAGGGTTTCCACACATGCTAGGCAAGTGCATACCAGCCCTATATGTCAGTCGTGTGAAGAAAGGGGCACGCAAGTGGGTTAAATTGGTAGGAGAAATGGAGCGGTGGTGTCTCTTGGTGCCAGCACAGCAGGCCACTGCTGTGCTGCCTTTGCTACTGGTCTCACAACCTGAGCATTTGCAGAATGGGAGTAAACAAGCTCTCTTCTCCTTTTTAAGTTTCCAAGGAATGTGTGAAAGGCGAGTTGTCTACCCTGCAGAGAGTGGCCACTAACTGCGCCTCTGGGCGATCACAGGAGCCACAGCCCAGCTTGCTGTCAGTTGGTCAACAAGTTGGACTGAGCCCTTCTGTCTGTGGGGCCCTGTGGGTGCACAGGGAGACGGAGGAGGGGACATTTGCTCCCTAGAGGCTGTTTATTTCCGATGAGGAATTCTGTTGGCAACATAGTTGCGTTGCCAATGGGAAAACACAAGAGTGTTTAGGGACGGTTGGGAAGGTCAGGTTTCTTAAGGGCGGGGCTGTATACCATGCTCAAACACCCTTGCTCACTCCTGTCCTGGAATGCACACACACATATACACATGTGAATACACTCACAGGTTCGTGCAACCGTGCACAAACTCACATGCCCACGTATGTACTCCTTCAATCAGGCACGTGTGAATATTAGCATCGCAGTCAGAGAGACAGTGACTCTTTCTTGCTCCTCTCTTCCGCTGCTGCTTCACTTCAGACCTGTCACCTCCCCCAGTTCTGCTTGGCATTTGGCTTTAAGAAGAGAGGTCTAGTGTCTTCCTTTTGCTTTGACAACGAAAACTTCTTTTCCTCTTATTCCACCACTGGCCTGAGGCTCTTGAATGGATCTCTTGGGTCATTGGTTTTGAAGTTGTTGTAGACAAGCTGTCTGGGTTCATAGGCCAAGTGAGATCTGCAGCAAGTCACCTCTTTTTTTTTTAATTATTTTATATTTGGGGGTGTTTGCCTTCATGTATGTACACATGCTACATGAGTACCTGGTGCCCAGGGAAGTCAGAAGAAAGTTACAGATGGTTCTAAGAAGTCATGTGTGTCCTGGAAATTGAATGTGGGTCCCATGGAAGAGCAGCCTGTGCTTGCAACTGCAGGGCCATCTCTCTGGACCTGAGCCACCTATCTCTTTGAGGCTCAATTCCTTTGTCTGTAAAAGGTGGATGATGGATCATTGTCCTTTGTGAGAATTAACTAGTCATGGAACTGGGCTTGGGACCTAGTATCACGTAAATATGGCGTCTATTGATTTCCTTTCTGGCCTCCACCATTCTCTGAAGACTCTTGGCTACCTTGGGCCCAGGGACGAATCTTCCCTTTGTGTGCAGGGGTAGAAGGAGGCAGCATCACCAGGCACTGCCCATGGAGTGCTCCTCCCAGCTGCAGCCTTGGTCTGCCTAGAAACCAGACTGCCTTCTACTTCGTAAGCTGGAATTGAGAGTATTCTGAACTCGCAGCACACGGTTGCTTAGCAACCACTGAGAACATAGCTTAGGCACAGAAATACCTTTGGTTGGAATCGCGAACATCTTAATTTCTAATGGACTAGTGTCTTTTAAAAATGACCCTTATTTCCTGTGCTTGTTCCAAACATCATGTAAATGCACTGAGGATCCTTGGGGAGGAGGAAAGCTACCCTGGCAGACTCGGGTGTGTTTATTTCCAGTTTTAGGAATGAGTCCACATGTATGTTAGCATAGAATGGATGTTGCCTATACATCCTTACATGTATGTTAGCATAGAATGGATGCTGCCCTATACATCCTTACACATATGTTAGCATAGAATGGATGCTGCCCTATACATCCTTTTTGTATATGGTCCCCAGCCTCACTCAGTTCCCAACACCCATTTGTCTAGGATGTTTAAAAATGATTCATGTGTGTGTGTGTGTGTGTGTGTGTGTGTATGTGTCTACACACACACACACATACACGCATGCACACATACACACATAGGTGGAGGCTAGAGGTTTATAAGGTGTCTTTCTTTTCTTTCTTTTTTTTAAAAGATTTATTTATGTATGTGAGTACACGGTCACTGTCCTCAGACACACCAAAGAAGGCATGGGATCCCATTACAGATGGTTGTGAGCCATCATGTGGTTGGGAATTGAACTCAGGACCTCTGGAAGAGCAATCAGTGCTCTTAATCGCTGAGCAATCTCTCCAGCCCCTAAGGCATCTTTCTTAATCACCCTCTGTCTTATTTCTTTTGAGAGGGTTTCTGACTATGGAGCTCACTGATTGAGCAAAACTAGCTGGCCAGTGAGCTCCAGGGCTGCTTCTGCCTCTGCTTTCCCAATGTGAGGGCTGCAGGTGCACACCTGGCTTTTTTGTGTGGGCGCTGGAGACCTAAACCCAGGCTCTTACGTTTCCAAGGCAAGCAAGTCGCTAACTGAGCCATTTCCACAGCCCTTGAAATGATGTTTAAAGGAGAAAATATGACTTCTCCATGAAAAACATGATACCAGCTCAAGGGATGTGTTGTCTTATTGGTGACAGCATGGATGTATTTGACAGCTGAGAGGTGGGGTGACCTGCAGCATAGGGGTGCCCCAGTAACTCATTCCCTGAGGTCTGGGTGTATATGAGGTATCTGACTGGAGTATATGGTGGGAGATGCTGTCAAAATATTGGTGAAAAGCTGTTTCCCAGGCTGGCTTTCTTCTTACAAGCAGAGGTAGGTTCAGGCACTGAGCAAAGGCAAGGGGGTGGACGGACACTTGCTATCACTGGCCTTTCTGGACACTTGCATAGTCAAGAGAGTATAAAGTCCTGAAGGCCTGGCCATGGGGTGAGACGACACAGAGCCTCTGCAGGGAAGTAGGCCAGTGCTGAGCATACAGACACCAGAGCCAAGCTAGCTGGGGTGAGGTCTCTGCTTATGCTTGTAACTTTGTTGCTGTCAAATTCTGAGAATGTCTTTTCTGTTTGTTAGCTTTCTCTTCCTGTAACAAAACACCTGGGGCTGTCAACTTATAGACAGAAGGACTTTTGTTTGTTTGTTTCTAGGGAGAAGTTTCATTTTATCCACTGGCTTGGAGAGAGAGAGAGAGAGAGAGAGAGAGAGAGAGAGAGAGAGAGAGTCCTATATGCAATCAAAGATCACAAGACACCTATTCCACATAGGCTGTACCTGTAACCTTTCCACTCTCAAGTGCTACCTAAGCTCAGGCCTATGGGAGGGAATTAAGTCAGATGAAGTCATAGGGTTTCACCCCACGATGGCATTAGTGGTTTCATGAGAAAAGGAGGGAATGCACATCCTCTGTCTCTCTATGCCAGAGGGAAGCATGACCGTTTGCCACTTGCCCATGCTCTGAATACACTGCACTTTGTAGCCTCCAGGAGCACGGGGAATGCACTTTCCTCATAAATTACCTAGTCAGTCTCAAGTACTCTTTTGTCACAACACCAAAGACCATGAGGGTGTCTAAGTGACTTGCTCTTTCTCGTGCTTCGGTTTCCTTCATTATAAAATGGAAATTGTAACTTCGTCTCTCTCATAATATATTTATGCAGATTAAATTAATATGCATGTTCAAGATAGGTAGAACTGTCTGTAAGAAGTACAGCACTACAGTAGAATCCTAGGGAGGAGACTGTCAAATGTCACTGGTGCCTCAGCATATCCCATGATAGGGCATCAGGACAGCTGCCCTCAGTGGCTCCAGACAGAAAGGCTTTTAGGGTTCAAAAGCTCCCTGGAATGTGCACCCAGGTTGAGAGCCACAGAGGAGCCTGTTTCTCCAGCCTAGGCTTTGATTGGCAGCAGAACTTTGCTCTGCTTGTGAGCAATGGGGCAGTCACCTGTGTGACACTGCTGTGGAGACTTGAAGCTTTGCCTGCAGTTCAGTGCAGCGTCCATTGTCATCTCAGAGCGTTCTCTCAGGAGCTCAGAGGAGCGACAGACGCTGGCATTTGATACCTGGAGATTTTTTTTTTTAAAGTGGATATTTTGATTGCATGTCTGTCTGTGCACCGTGTACATGCCTGTGCCTTGGAGGTCACAGAGGGTGCTATATCCCCTGACACTAGAGTTACAGATGGTTGTGAGCCTCCATGTGGGTGCTGGGAATTGAACTGGGTCCTCCGCAAGAGCACCCAGTGCTCTTAAGCACTGAGCCATCTCTCCAGCCCTGATACCTGGAGACTTTATTTAGGGGTTTGGCTGTGGACCTCAGGGATCTAGATTTTTAGTTTTCTGTCTTATATTTACAAAGTTGGAACTGAACTATATATGCACTGGTCAAGCATTCTGGTATCTCGCTATATCCCTAGCCTCTGCTTTTAAAGTTTTTGAAAAACCATTTAATGGACATTTAACTGTATATATGCATGGACACAGCGTGTTATACATTTATGATGTCCACTGGCTCTCAGACCACTGCAGCTAGCATATCTAGCACCTTAAACATTTACCATGTCAACACAAAGCTGTTGAGGATACTGGCAGTCTATCTAGTAGCTATTTTGAAAGTAGCTATTGTTGACAAGTCTGGTTAGTCCACTGTGAGAGCTGAAGGTAGAAGCCGTTTCTCCTCTCTGCTTGCACCCTGTGTGCCTTAACCACCCTCTGTACCCTCATTCCACCCTTCCCAGTCTACGCTAACCACAATTCTATTCTTCTACTATGACATCAGCTTTGTCTTAGCTTCCACACATGAGTGAGATCATGCGGTATCAGCTTTTCTGGGCCTGACTTTCTTCACTTAGCATAATGTCCTCCTGTTCCAGCTATATGGCCGCAAATGACAGGATGTTAGAAATCTAGAATTTTCAAAAGTTCCCAGGACAGCAAATAGAGCAGCCACTGCCGGTTACAATTTCCTTCGCCTCTCAGAGCCTCAGTTTCCTTAGCTGCAAGATGGGGGATATGGTGTGCAAGCCTGTAACCCCAGCACTTGTCAGGACTGAGGCAGTACGGCTTGCCAGAAGTTCAAGGTTAGCCTAGGCTACATAGTAAAACTTTGTCTCCCCCTACCCTCCCCAAATCAAACAACGACATCACCACCAACAAAAACACAACCAAGTTGGGGTGGCGATGGACCATAATGGTAAGTCTTGCTGTTGTGGGATTTGTAGATGATGGAGAGGCCTTTGCCTTATTCAGACCCGCTGGAGTCCCAGAGCCAGCAAGATGGAGGGAGATAGCATGTATGGTCTCAGGCTGGCAGCATGTCTAGGTCACATGGAGGTCTGGGGTCCCCTTGGCCATGACTGGATCAATCGTCTTCAGTTCCCAGCAGGAGTGGGCAAACTCTGGCTGAGTGGCCTGGGCTCCTTCCCAGGGGTTGCTTCTCTGGCGTCTGAATTTTGTCTGCTGCTGCAATGGAGAGGATGATATTTTAGAACAGCTGTGAACATCTCACAGCCATGCAGGTTAGAGGCCTGGCCTGAGTTTGCCTGGGCTAAAGTCAATGTGCTGGAGGCTGAAGTCATTTTGGTGTCTCTGAAGATGCTTTGGGGGAGGGGCTTTTCCTTTTCTACTTTCAAGACCTTGTGGATGCTATCGGGGCCCATGGGGTGACTCACAGCACTCCCTGTTTGGAACTGCTGCTTAGAAGTCTAAAGCTCCGCCCACACCTGAGGGCACATGTCCACAGGAGTCAAAAATGAAAAATGGAAGCATATTAGGGGACCAAATAATTCTGTAGAACGTTCACTGTTCTGAACCTCAGCTAAGTGCTGATAGCCCAGCTCCCTACACAGATAGCAAGACTGAAATTGTGTCTTAGTCTCACAGGAATCACTCATGGCTCAAACTTTGTTCTTGGATCATGATTCTCCTGAATCTAGGGGAGACCTTTCCAGGGCGTCTGTGGGTAAAGAATGGGGCCTAATGTTTGTCAGACAAGCGCCTGCTGCTGAGCTGCACCCGGCTTTGATCTTATGTCTTTGCTAACACATGTCTGCCTGGGAGGCACCTTCTGTTGAGGCTGCCTCTCTTTCTCCTGACATTCTTTCCAGATGATTCTCTCTCAACAAAGGAAGTCCCAGCTGTCCTTCTCTGAAACACCCAACTCTGGCATTCAAAATCCCAGTTTCTTTGAAACCTCCTGGTATGTTCTGGTCCCAACTAAGATGTGTATTCTCCTTAAATTGTTTAACTCAGGCATTGTGGTACAAGACTGTAATCCCATCACATGGGAGGCTGAGGCAGGAGGATCACAACTTTGAAGCCAGCCAAGGCTTCCTACCAAGCCTTTGTCTTAAAAATAATTGCCTGAGGTTTGTGGTGTGCTTGTGTTGTCCTGATAAACTGCATACAGATAATAGTTGTGATCATGTCTTGATTCTGGGGAAATACTTCAATTCTCAGAACCAGTGGTATAGGAAATAAAAAGCAAATTAAACCTTAATTTTTATGTAGTTTTTTCTTACAAAGCATTATGATGTTAAGAATTGTATACCAAGCTAGAGAGACAGCCCAATGGTTAAGAATGTGCTCAACTGTAGCATAGAGTTTGGGTCCCATCACCTCACACCCACTCACAGTTCACACCCATTCACAGCTCCAGCTCCAGGAGATCTGACACTATTTTGTGGTCACCTGTGTTTACGTACACATGCTTCCCGCCCACGTACACATAATTTAAAACGAGAAAAACAAATCTTAAGTATTGTATAAAGAATTGTGATTATAAGAAGTCTCTTAATAGGGACTTGTATTAGAATAAATTAATTTGGCTTTAGTCAGAAAAAAGTAAAAATGGAAATTTCTCTGACTCATGAAGAAGTTTGTTCATGTATTTCTTAAAAAGAACAAAGCTGATGGTGGGTAGGAAATTGTTATGCTGTTAGATTCTATTCAAGAAATTGAGGGAGCAATGTGAGAGTTTTATTTAATATAATAAATAACATTAAAGAATAGAATATATAAATACAATATATTACTTATTATTAAGTTAAAGAATAAAACATCAATAATTACAGTATAGTGGGACTAGTATCCTTTGAGCAATTTAAATGCTGTAAAATGGTAACCAGAAATGAGCAGGACTCACAGAGCCTATCAGAAATTGCTTAAGGGTGATGTCAGCTTAAACTGTGCACAGTGGTTATCTTGCATACAGTAGGTGCTCAAAGTTGCTTGCAAAACATTCGGTGGGAACAAACTGAAGAGGCCATGGAAAGCTTCCAGGTAAGGAGCTCACTGGGAGTCTCTTGAGCAGCGGTTCTCAACCCTCTTAATCTGACGCTCTAATACAGTCGTATTATTTTGATGCTTCTTCATAACTGTAATTTTGCTACTGTTGTGAATCTTAATGTAAATATCCAACATGTGGGATATCTGATGTGTGACATCTAAAGGGGTTTGTGACCCACAGGTTGAGGACCGTGCCTGCTCCTGAGCCTCTTGGGGACTCTGGGATTCTAAAACATCATTTACCTGGCTCCTTAGCATAGAAAGTTGGGGGTTGGTGTAAGGCAACAAATATGACCACATGGTCTTTGCCAACTCTCTGAAGACTAGAACCTCAAGAAGAGGACAGAGATTTTAGTTGTCTGTCTCTTCATGCACCCATCCAACTATTCATCTACACAGAGTTCTAGGGCCTTGGCTAGGTACTTGTAGTAGAGGTTAGACCTCTTAGTGAAGGTTGAATCAGTCACAGTTCCTTTTCCCGAGGAGCTGCAGTCCACAGTGAGCTGCAGACCTCTCTGCCCTTTCCAGTTTCACCTGGAGACCCCATGTGCTTTCCTCATTAGTTTTAGCATCACATCTAATTGATGGAATGTGCGTCTGGCAGAGGGGATTTTGCTGCCCATGCCAGTCACAATGCGGAGTGAGATCCCTTGTGTGGCAGCTGCTGCATGCTTTTCCAGCCCCTCTGGCCCCTCCCACACCATCCTTCACCTGCGCTCCCAGCTGCCTTGGGCTGCCGATTCCACATTCAAAGAAGGGTGTCTATTTTTAGGACTGAAGAGTAGATGGGAAAAATGTTGACAACCACTCACGATAGATGTTAGCAAAGCTTTGCGTTGACTTTTTCCCTTTCAGTACTTAGGATTGAATAGAGGGTCTTACAGATTGTAGGTGAACACTCTACTACTGAGTTACATCCCAAGCCCACCAAAACTTACGTTTTCAGTTCAGCGACATTGTAGATGATGCAGGAAGATGGCGGATCCTAACATAAGGACACAGAGTCTGGGCAGGGTTCAGCTGTCAGCACTATCAGTGTGCCAAGCCCTCCCTTCCATACCTTAGAGCAGTGGTTCTCAACCTTCCTAATGCTGCAGTCCTTTAACAGACTTCTTCATGTTGTGGGAGCCCCCAACCATAAAGTTATTTTGTTGCTACTTTATAACTGTTATTCTTCTACTGTTTTGAATCATAATGTAAATATTTTTGTAGCTAGAGGTTTGCCAAAGGGGTCATGACCCACAGGATGAGAACTGTTACCTGAGAAGATGCAACAAATGGACATGATATATTCCTACCCTCTGAGGCTTATAATTAAAACAGTAAAATTCTCTGTGTGAAGAGAAGTAAGACATAGAATTGTGTTTATATTCCTGTCTCTCTCCCCACCTCCTGATAGATAACGGGTCAAAGGGAGACACTATGAGAGACGCATGGTCTGTCCTCAGTCTCCCGTGCGTGTCTGTGTGTCTCTGCAGAGGGACGAGTGTGGTCCTTTGGTCCTGTGGACAGATGTTGTCATCACTGGGAAGAAAATGGTGCACAGTGCTTTGAGGGCAAAAAACTACTGAGGAGAAACACAGACCAGATCTGAGAAGCATCTATGGGCATATAGAGTGGAGAATCTCATTCTAGGAGCTGGGGAGACTTTTTCTGGGGAGTTAGCCAAGGCTGCATATGAGAGATGCTACAGAGGGAAGGACCTATGAGTGGAGAGGGAGGTGGGGAAGGAGAGCACTGGGGAAGGGGATGATCCATTGTTGCTGTGGGAGGAGTTAGAACCCTCAGTACCCCAGGATGGGGTCTGGTGAAGACGCCCTCTCCCTGCCTCATTTCCTAAGATGCCATGCCCAGGCTGTGGTAAGAAAGCAGCATAGCCCAACTGCTTGGGCCACAGGAGTCTGAGGCTTTCTAACTCTGGATGCAGAATAGTTTGCTTCTAGGGGCTGCCTCTTCTCTTGGCTTCTAGATGACTGACCGTCTTCCTGTCTGGGTGGCATCCTCACTATACTAGGGTGTTATGGTTTGGATTTGGAAGACCCCTCGGATCAGGTGCTTGGTCCCTTGCTTGGCATTGTGATGGAAACTTTAACAGGTGGGACCTAGAGGGAAACAGCTTGTTGCTGGATGCATGCCCTTGCAGCGATCTGTGGAACCTTGGTCTCTTCTACTCTGTTTTGCAGTGGCTAGAACTGAACGGACTTCCTTCTCGGTACATTCCTGCAGTGATCTGCTGTTGACCACAGGCCCAAAGCAACAGGGCTAGTCAGTCATGGGCTGAAATTGTTAAACCTTTCTCTTCTATAAGTTGATTATCACACGCTCTCTGTCACAGTGGTTGAGAGCTAACACATGTTTAAGTCCACATTTTTTTCCACACACAGATTGGATTAAGGACTTACTTCTGAAATGACCTCATGTTAACCTAAATAATGACATTGGCAACAACCAAATCTCAAAAAAAACAAACCAAAAAAAACAAACCAAAAAACAAAAAAACAAAACCAAAAAACAAAACCCAAACCAAAAAAACCCAATAATAACAACAAAACAAAACACAAACAAAACAAAACAACCCCCCCCCCAAAAAAAGACAAAAAACGTTCTTGAGTTAGGACGGAAACATATGAACTCTTGAGGGGACTGTAATTCAACCCACAATATGAGTAGATACTGGATTACTAGTATCTGCTCTGGCTTGTATTTGTGTTTCATGTATTTTTATCAAGTTTATGTAAATAATAAAAATCTGTGCATGCATTTTCTATGGCTAGAGTCACAGCAATTTACAATTTACAATGAGGCTTGCTGTGTCTTCTGCCAAATCTTCAAGATGAACTGCAAATTTAATTAGAGTATTTTCTTATTTTTGTGACATAGTCTTGCATGCTATGTAGCCTAGACTGACCTTGGACTTAGAAGCCTCCTCCCTCGGTCTCTGGAGCCCTGGAATTACAGGTATATACCACACCTGGCTCAATCTTAGCTACTTTTATCCTTGCACTTGAAGTAAGATTTCAGCTCCTTCCTGTGGCTTCTGAAGCCTCAAAAAGAAGCATCTGTATAATCCTCAACATGTCTCAGCCTCTTTCATTCATTCTGCTTGGATGTCCTGGCTTTTCTCCATTTGTGCCGAGCTATTAACTCAGCTCAGACAGTGCACAGACTGTGTCCTTGGTCAGCAATGCTCTGTTTCCTTTTTCTCCCTAACCACAGTTCTCTCCTCTGCATGATGTGTGTCTCCTCTGCCTTCAAAATGCAGCTTAACTCTCACCACATAAAGCCACCCCCCATGTAAAATGTGTTGCTGTATTATGATGGTAAATAGGAGGGACTCCAGGTAGTCTAATTCATAAATTACATCAAGGGTCTTGAAATGAACTAGCTCTGCATTATCTGGATTCCTAAGGGCAATGACACAAATCGTTATCGGAGAAAAACAATGTGCAGTTCTCACCTTCTGGTGAGATGGTCACATGAAGATGGAAGCAGAGATTGGAGCAATGTAGTCACAAGCCAAATGCTTGGAGATATTGGAAGCAAGAAGAGATTTTCCCTTATACCTCTGGAGGAAGATGGGCCTGCGGGCACTGTGGTCTGGGCTTCTGCCCTTCAGAATGTGAGAATAGCACATTTCTGTTGTTTGAAGCAATGCTGATCACCAATGCAGGTCAATTTGTTAGAGCAACCACGGTGCACCGATAAAGACAGCATCTAGTTTTTTCCCTTTATGCTGCTTACTACCTACCAAGGCCTGTCCCAGCTCTTGATGATTAGAAGCCACCCTTTCCATTCCTGTTTATATCAGCAGATATGGAACAAGTATTTGTTGAGTGAAAAAAGCCAGCAGTACGTCTCCTTCCTTAGAGCTCAGAGAGGATCATTCAGGGGAGCCTTGCATAGAGGGTTTGTGCAGGGGAAAGTGAGCTTCTCAAGAGGTAGACATCACTCAAAAATCTTTGAACTGGTTTCAGTCCCTCTGATGTTGAGCTGACACTTTTAATTTTCTTTGTTGATCTTTATTTATGGAAAGGGAGATGTTCATGATTCTAGGTCCTATGGAGTAAACTGTTTTCTCTAAGAGGAACCTTCATCTTGGAGGGGAACTCATTAAAATTCAGGATGTTCTTAAAGGAAGCAAAACATTCCATCCTGCAGAGAAGCTCTTTTAAATTCAGGAAACAAATAAGACAATAGCTTCAGGAAGTCCCTGAAACTGAGCAGATTCACTAGGCCTCTCCCCTTCCCAAACTTACACAATTAGTAAGGACTTATGACAGACACTTTCTGGTCATGCTAGATGCCTGGAAAAGCCTTAGATCAACTAAGCTGCCTGGAAAAGACATTTTTCATCCTGTTTAGTGACCTTTGGGTTGTGCCATGATGGGCTGCAGGGTCTCAGCTTTTGTAAGCCTGTCACCCATGCTGGGGTATGCCTTTAGTGATGCAGCCGTCTTTGAGTCATTTTTTTGTTCCTGTAAGTAACCCTTCATTCGTATTCTAACTAACCCCAAGAAAACTCACTTGTTCACAAATTAGACTTTGGTGGTATTCTGTGCTTTGGTTTGTTGTTGGTTCTCTGTCTGAGGTGCCGAGATAATTGATCATGTTCTCACTAGAGAAGTGCCACACAACAGGTCCTTATAGAAATAGCCCAGATGCTGACCAGCAGCCTCACCAGGGCTGTAGATGTATATTGCAGGATGCCCAGGCAGGCTGGGAGTTCAGAGGGTTCAAAGCCAGAGAAAAAACATTCTTTGAAAAGAAGGGTGATTGCTCAAGGCTTTGCCTGATGCTAAGGCAAAGGGGATGGGCCATTTGAATTGGCTTAGTAGTCATGATAATATATGGTTCAGGGCTCAATAACAGGGTATGATTCTATTGAGGGATTCCACTGAGCTCATAGACCGCGGGAGTGTGGCTCGTCAGCAGAATGCGGGGGTTAGGTTACCACACAGCATGTCAGTGAGGACCGCTGCGGATCGCTCCTGAGAAAGGAGTTGCACAGGGCTCCTCGGACCTGTGTATCAGGGAACTAGTGCTCAAAGAGTGGTGTTAAATTTAGCTGGTGAATGAGTGTGTGTCTGTAGTCCCAAAGTAGAACAAGGGCCACATTGAGGCAGTTTCATTGTGTTGTATTTAATAAAGAAATCTATGCACAAACCATCACAGAGCTGCCGTTAAGAAGCAAGCAAATGCTTCGTAGAATACAGGACAACTCAGCCTTTGCTGTTATCCTGGAATCATCACAGTAAGAATGAGAGGTGGTATGGTGTAAGATAACAGGGAACAGTGAAAACTGTGGCCAATTGAATGTGCTTATCACACTCACACCCTGAGTCAGAACACCTCGTAATCAGTATACAGAGTATTTGATGAGGCTAAAGATTCACAAACAAAGCCCTTGGGTAAAATCTTGTCAGCCTCCTATTTTCATTCAGGTTTATTGGAACCCACCCACACTCATTTATTGAAGTAGTGTTTATGATTCCTTTTAAGTTACAATGACTGATGTGTTAGTCAGGTTTCCACCACTATAACAAAATGCTTCAGAAGATCAACTTACAAAGAGAAAAAAGGTTACTTTGTGCACTGTTTTGAGGTTCCATTCCCTGGTCAGTTGGCTATTGTTTTTGGGCCTATGGGTGAGATAGTGTATCATGGCTGAAGATAAGATGGTAAGAGCAAAGCTGTTCCTTTATAGCCAAAGAACAAAAGAGAAAAAGATGAAGGGGCTAGTGAATACCTTCACTTGCTCAATGACCTAAAGACCTCCTCCTAGGCCCTACCTCTTAAAGACTTTACCCCTTCTCATTGGCATCAAGCTAGGACCAAGTCTTCAGGATGTGGTCCTATGTGCGCATTGTGCGTGCGTGCGTGCGTGCTGTGCGTGGCGTGCGTGCGTGCGTGGTGCGTGGTGCGTGTGTGTGTGTGTGTGTGTGAGAGTGATGTTCTGATCCAGCTGGCAGCAGCACAATTGAGCCATCATGGAGAGAGCAAATTGCCATCAGAGCCGAACATGTTATCTGCCTGACACACTCTAAGCTCAGCTGGTGTTTGTGTACATTATGAGACCATTCCTCCTTCCTGGATGACAGAGTCAGCTGCAAGCTTTTGGGGTCTCAGAAGATGCACTGTGAGTTTTAGCCAGCCCTGGTGATCTGCTGCTTCTGTGAGTTCTGTAGCTTGGGCATAGGCATGTGCTTGGTATGTGGCGTGCAAGATGTGAAGAGACATCAACTTGAGGTTCTTGAGAAGAGAAATCCATGGACCAGTCTTACATGCTGAAATGTAGCTCAGGGAGACTAACTTTCCTGTGTCTGTGGTGACATCTTGGGACAAATTTACGACCGACAGTTGAAGAGCTAAAGATGGCAGTGCTGAGACAGAGCCTGGGTCCCAGACAACATAATGAGAGCTGACTTAGCTACCTGAGTTCTGTCCTATTATTAGGGGTTCTTTTTTATGTGATATGAGGTAGGGATATAATGTTGTTGCTCTTCTGGATGCACAAATAATCCTCTTCAAGTGCGTGGTGGTGCGTGGAATCCACTGTACCTTCAGAATCCTCATGTCTGTGTACTCTTCTCTAGCAGGGTGTGATTGCTTATCAATATCTTCTTAGCAAATGGCCAAGTCTCTAAGCTGGGTCTAAGCTGGGTTTGGGGGAGTGTGTTTGTAAGCATGTCCCTTTGAGCACTTGGTCTCGAAAGGAAAAAGAAGAGTAAGCTAAGTGGTGATTTCAAGGGCTGTGATTGTGCAGCCAGAGGGCTTTCTGGTACCCAGTGAGGAATTGGAAGTCACTTGAAAGTCTTGAACAGAGATCTCAACAGTATGAGAAGCAATCAGCCTGAAACATTGCCCGTGAGGTCTTGTCACACATCAGGTAATGGTGGAGGCATGTTCTGAAAAAGGTCCATTAGATGTCTGGTGGAACCACTGTCATTTGTACTCAGCAGTATGTTCATATACAGACCTAGATGGTGAAGTCCCTTGCATCTACGTGACTCACTTGAATAGCACATTACTCTACTGAATACAGTTGTCATATTGTGCTCTCTGGAAACCTGAACACAGAGAAGGTACACAATGAGGTCAGACTACATTTTCAGCCTTATTATCACCAATGGCTCCACCATCACAGAGATAACCTTTGGTAGCCAAAACCTTGTTGTGCAGTACGGAGCTGTGCTCTCTCATCTGCCCTGGCTCAAGGAGAGATGCTGGCTAGGAATATTGAAAGAAAAAGAAAGAACCTCGGAGTAAAAATTTATCAGGGTCTTGAACTGGGCAATTTTTGAATCCTAGAAGTGCTTTGTCTGAATGTAGTTGATACCTTGAGCCCTTGAAGTAAATCCAGTTATGGGAGTCTCTTATCAAATCTAAAGCAAACGTGCAAATCGAGACAATGACACAAAAACCTTCCGACCGTTCAATGGACCGTCAATAGATGGGATTGGCATATTCAGGGAAGACACAATGCAGGGTACAGCAAAAGTTTAAGAACATGGAAAGAACTACACCTGTCAGTGAGTGGGAGGGAGAAAAATAGGCAAGAGTCACAACCAAGTACTTCTTATATGAGAAAGCAGAAGTCAGTTTGTGGATTCCTGCTTGTTGAGTGTCACATGGGTCAGGAAAGTTCAGGTCAAAACTAACCCTTCACGTTATCTAGCTGGAAAACAATCTTCCTAATATATGACTAGGTTTAGGTTATAATCCTTATGGAAGCACTGAATGCATGCTCGAATGCATACACAAAACATGTCTGTTTTTGTGTAATCCCCCATCCAAAAATTTACATGGTGGTCTGTCCCTAGAATTGTATTATAAAAAGGAACAGTGTCAAAAATATCTAAGGACACCAAATTCTGATGGTGGAGTTCTGCTTCTCCTTCCTCTTAGATTTATTCATTTTTATCTTATATGTGAGTGTATATAAGCCTGTGTGCATGGACATTCATCATTTATGTACTTGGTGTCTGAGACGGTAAGAAGACAGCGCCAGATCCCCTAGAACTGGAGTTACGGTGGTTCTGAGCCACCGCGTGGGTTCTGTGAATCGAATCCAGATCATTTGCAAGAGAAGCAAGCGTTCTTAACTGCTCAGCTGTCTCTAGAGCCCCGGGAGTATCTTTCTTGAAGTTCTTTTTGAAGGAATCCTCGTGCAGTTTCTTTTTCAACTGTCAGCTGACAGACTGCGAGATTTTCCTCTGCGAAGGCTGTATATTCCATTTAAGCAGCTCTCCATCGTCACTCTCAGAATTCATGACGTCGAGTGGTTTCGGATCATTGTCTGGGTTCCGGCACAATGGAATAATGAAGCACTGAGGGGCACTTGCAGCTTTGTTGTGAGTTTGAACATGAGTTTGCCTTAGACTTCTGAGACTGGGGACAGAGGACTTTGGTAGCTGGGATGGTCCAGAGTTGTTGAGATGGAGCTATGCCCTACTTTAGGTTACTCCAGATTGTTTATAACAGTGGTTTTCCGGGAGGTGCTGTGTCCCGGGACCCTAAGTTTTACAAGCAGTCTTTGACTCTATTTTGAGGACAAAGGGTGACTGAAGCTCCTGGGTGAATCTAGAAACTACAGTCTGTCAGGCTCCACCATCCAGCACAGGCTGATATGATAAATGATTTATTCATGTGACCAGAAGTGGAGCCACTTTAGATGTTTATTGGGGGGGAAGGGGTGAATTGAAACTGTGGGGGCATATGGGCATATTAAATTTGTATTGGGAAGCTAGGCCCAAGAACTGGTAACCAGATATACCTGGATCCCATGGAGTGACAGGCACTCAGCCCTGTGATGGTATGGCCCTACACCAGCTTACCATGGTAGATACTGATACCGGGTGTGTGCATTGAGGACCAAGGTCTCCTCCATTATTTCTGGAACTTTGACACGGCTCAGCACTCTGAGCCCCATGGATCCACCCATCTTGATTGCCCGTCCACTCACCTGTTTGTGCCTCTGAACATTCTGTTTCCAGCTCCTGGTTTGCTTCCTGCCTCTGACCTGTTAAACTTTCTCCTCACAGCTGAGCTCTGTAGCATCACCCCCACGCCTCATTCCAGTCCAGCAGCTGCTCTAGTCTGTTCATTGTCTTATTACTGCAGACTCTTTCTCAGGCCTCTCTTGAACTTGCCATGGCCTCCTTAACTCATATTCATCCTCTGTTCCACATACATGAATATAGGTGTACAGGCATATTTACTGTGATACTATAGTCAGTATTAGTATTAAGACGGGAATGACAGAAACTGCATTTGCTTGGGCCAGGTTACCAAGGGTCGTATGACAGACTGCTGTCATTGAAACTCCTGAACCCTGTGAACTTACTTTTATTCAATAAATTCTGGCACTGCGGAAAGATGCAATTGTGTTCATCTACGTTTCTGGGTAGTACACTCACTACACAAGTCTACTTTCCTTTCTGGTTAAAAACACACACACACTGCATTTTCTTGATCAAAGCAGTGTGGTTCTCAGTTCAAAGGTCTTGACTGAGGCCATGCTCACCTCCTAGAACTTACACCTCCACCATAATGATAAAATAAACCCTTAGTCTTCAAAGGCCTTCCTATGGCTTGTTATGAATGTATTTATTTTTAATGCAGGTGCACCCCTGACCAGGCAGTTGTATTAGCTCCCTTGACATCTGTCTCAAATAACTTTAAGCAGCGACTTTACAGAATGCCAATTATGTTTATCTAGGATAGAAATTCTACGAGTCTAGTGGGGTTGAAGTCGGGTGTTGGTAAGGTTGTGCACCTCTCTAAGGCTCCAGGGGACAGCCTGCTTCCTGGAGGTTTTCAGGGTACAGATATGGCAGTACTGGCTTCTGGGTATTTTCCTGAACCTTCAAGGCCAGCATTTGGGGGGGGGTGTCAATTCACTAGAACACTATGTTACTCTGGTCTCCTTTGCTGTCAGCCTTTTCCACCTGTTGGGACTCTGTGATTGCACGAGCCCACTCTGCTAACACAGGGCAATCTGCGATGTTGGCTGAGCAGCAACAAGTAAGGAGAGCCCTGGGCTTGCACAGCAGGGCACTGCCTGGAGAGGGAGCCTGTCATGTAGGAATGCACTCGGGACACACGTTTCTGAGTCCACATTTCTGAGCATGCTCAGAGTTCAAGGTCATTAAGCACATGTTCAGAAAGGGCAGACAGTAGACACAGATACCTCTGTAGATCAGGTACAAAGGACAGACAGTAGACACAGATACCTCTGTGTAGGTCAGGTACTATCAGCATGACCACAATTTTCATAAGTGCCCAGGTCTCCTGAAAAAAAGAGTCACAATGACTGTGGCCTTGTCTGGTTCCTTCCAGACTTCTCTAAAGAGTGTTAGCTGAAATGAGAATGACTATGAAGGCATGTTAACAGTCTCTAAAAGAGGCAGCAACTTTCTCCCTGAATGTGTAGGAGTTTGCTGCTAATGGTGCCCCTCTTGCTCATTGGCTAAGAATTCTATTCTCTGACTTTTTCCTTTCCTTTCCCATCCCTTTTCTTTCTTTTCCTCTTTTCCTTTGTTTCCTTCCTTCCTTCCTTCCTTCCTTTTTTACTTCCTTCCCCCGTTTCTTTCCTTCCCTTTTTTGGGGAAGGTTTTGCTACATAACCAGGCTGGCCTTGAACTCATGATCCTACCACCTCAGCCTAAGACAGCTTAGAGTATAGGTTTTACCACAGCACCCAGTTATTCTATTACTTTAATAGATCAGTTGGAGAGAATGTCTCCAGTCTCCTCTCTTCTCCCATTGCTGAGCTATAAGCAGAGTGTAAACCTAGACTTCCAGTCATCTCTGCTGGGCTTCAGAACAGAGCCAACACAGAGGTAGTGGTGTGCTGTTGTGGAGATTTTTAATCTTATTTTGTAAATATGTATATGCCTGTGTATCTGAGTGTAGAATTGTGCAGTGCCCTTGGAGACCAGAAGAGGGGCATCGGATCCCCCGAGATGGAGTTACAGGTGGTTCTGATCCACTTAAAGTGAGTGCTGGGAATTGAACCCATGTCCTCTGGAAGAGCAGTATGTGCTCTTAACTGCTAAGCCATCTGTTCAGTCCTTCCACCTTTTGAGAATTGTTTTGAGACATTTTTGAGGGTTTTTAAATTTTTCTATTTCTTACATAAGTTATTTGGGTTGGATTTCCTTCATTTTTCTTCAGAGAAGGCCAGTGAACTAACATGACAGACAGCAGACTTGTGATCAGAGCCAGGTTTCTTAGCCCTCGGGTACCACATTCTTTAGTACACACGGGCCCTTCAGCAGTCATGTAGTCATTGTTAGCTGCTCTGGGGTTGGTGAGGGTCTAGTGAGAAGTGATGTTATCATCTGTTAGAAATCGCCACCTGAACTCTGTCCACGCCAGCAGAGCTGGTTAGCTGGGAAAGCACTTGACCCCTGGGGCAATCTGTATGTTGAAAATAAAATGTCATGCAGGAAGGAGACCTGGCTGGAAAGTGTGGGCTGTTGAAAGGGTTGGAAGAATCACTCTGCAGGTAAGTCATTCTTGGGGTAAGTAACAAAGACGTGAGTAGGCTTTTCTCTGTCTTTGTTTTATTACATTCTGTGCTACTGCACAGGGAACACAGTGGGTCAAGGATGCTACTAGGCGCTTGTATGTTTGGAGAGGGAATAATAATAACATGATCACAGGCTTCCAACCTGCAAAGTGCAGCAGAGAAGGGTAGACGAAACTAGAGTGTGTGTGTCAGTCAGTTAAGGCTAGGTTTTGCTGCAAATCAACCACCAAATCCCAGTAACTTTTAACTAAAAGTTCCATATCCTGCTTACGTCCTATGTCTAGCTCTGGTGGGCAATGAAATGGTACCCAGATTATAGACTGAGCCACCATTTCCAGCATCCCAGGTGGAGAAGTGTGAATGAATGAAGGTGCCACATAGGGTAGAGTTAGACCCCACTCACCCACTGGGGGAAATGGAGTCTGGTGCTCTGTGTGTTGGAAGGAGGAGCTGGTGGTTGAAACTCAGGTTCATGATTAGGTGAGTTGTGCCATCGTTGCCTTTGATGGAGGGCAGGAAATGATATAAAAGATAAAAAGGACACCAACCGCAAGGATGTGGGGAAATGCTGGAGGTGGAAGGAACAGACTTTGGAGCTCAGAGTGTGTCACTCGGTGTGCTGTTGACAGCTACCATACCTGTGTTTGCACGAAGCCCTTGGGCTCAGCACTCGGGTGTTGAACTACTTGTTAATAAATCCGGCAGCGTGATTGCTACCTGCCTCAATGGTTTACATTCCTGAAAGACACACACAGCCTTTATATCTGAATATGCCTCAAACAGCACAATAGGCGGGTGACTGCCTGACCTCCATGTTAACGCCTACCTCCCACCGATAATCCTGAGTTATTACTTACTAATTCTATGTTCTATCTGGGCTGCTCTGGCCCCAGTTGGGCATCCCTCTGAGCCGTGATCTCCCCGCTCCTTCACATGGTGGCTGTGCCTCTCTGTCCTGAATTATTCTCAGGCATGACATTTTTCTTCTCCACACTCTCCCAGGATGGTGGACCTCTTTCTTCACCCCTTCTGCATCCCAAACCCAGGGAATCCAACCCCAGAGAAACCTAAAATCCTGCCTCTGTCTGTCCTCCCCAGTTATTGGCTGTAGGCATCTTTATTTACCAATCAGAACCAACTGGGGGCAGGTTCCCAGAAGCTGCAGTGGAGTCCTTCTCATGCAAATAGTTTTTTGGGGGAATATAATTAGCATTTGTAATACAAGCAGCTACACTTGGGTTAATTAGTCCTGGTGCTCAGGAGGTTATTAACCTGCAAGCAAGAAGGTGATGGGAGATGACTGGGGGAAGGACCTCACTCCCCAAAAGAAATCAGTTTGGTTCCAGGGCTCCTTAGCAGGACCGTCAGCTGTTCAACAGGAGGCCTAACCATTCTCTGTGTTCATCCCATGCAGGTTTCACACTCATTGTGAGCCTGCTGTGAGGCTTGGGCTTTGGTGCATCCCCTGGCAAAGTGAGCCCAGGATACCTCCCTCCCCCATAGCTAAATGCAGCAGGCGCTGCACTTCCTGAGAGGAAGGCATGGAGATGGTTGCCTATCATCGTGCTTGCTGTCACAGCCTCAGGTCCTTAGCACCATGACGATGAATCACATCACTGTGTTTTCAGAAAGTCAGCCTGAGCCTCAAAGCCTAAGTTGTCTCCAGTGTCACTCAAGTGCTATCTGTAATAACATGGCAGAAGCCAGGTACCTTAGAAACAGCAGTAGCTTTCATTCTCACAAGCAGATGTCTGGAAGTCCAGGATCAAGGAGCTGACAAACCCAGTGAACGGTGAGGGCCCGCCTACCTTCTGCCACAGATAATAAAATGGTTTGTATGACTGCTAAAGGATGAAGGTCGGACAGCCCTAAAGGCAACCCTAAGAGATGGGCCAGGTGTTGTCTTGCTGCGGATTGGCTCAGACTAGAATGTGGTTTTTGTGTAATAAAGAGCTGACTGCTGACCTGGGGCAGGAAGTACAGGGGCGGGACTTCCTGGCAGAGAGAGGACAGGATCTGGGATCAACCTGCTGTTAAAGATGGCTGGGAGAAATATGATGTGGGTTCCACACAGCAGGTGAGTCACTAGGGTAATCGAGGAAGATGTGACAGCTACCAAGCACCTTGGAGATGAATCTCTAAGTTTGTCAGTGATGGAGTTTATAGCTTGGGTTAATAATGGTGGGAAGACTTACCATATGGAGGTGGCACTTTTGGCGGTGGGATCTTGGACAGTATTAAAGGAGAAAGTGAGGTAGGTACAAGCGTCCATAGCTTCCAGACTATTTATTGTGGGGCTTTTGTGGACCTGCTTATGGTTTAAATAAGACATGAGACTTCTATATAGTTTAAAGCTGCGGCCTTTAGCTGGGGCAGGCTCTCAGTAGCCTGTCTAAACTTATCCTAATTTGTCTGCCATCCCGTCTCCCTTCATTGTTCTCACTACCTGCTTACAGCTTCTTTCTATCTCTTCTTCCTTCTTCTGTCTCCGAGTCTCCCACCTTCCCTTCCCCACTCCCATTATCCTGCCCCTGTACTCACTTCCCTCGGTAGTAGTCAGCTCTTTATTACACAAAAATCACTTTCCAGTCTGAGGCAATCAGCAGCAAGACCACGCCTGATCCTTCTCTTCCGATTGCCTTTAGGCAATGAGGACTGCCTGACCTTCATCTTTTCAGCAGGTGAGGGAGGACAAGCTTTTACAAATAGAAAAACCAGTGATGGGCCATAGAAATGACAATACCAAAATCCTGCCAGATCTTAGCTCTCTGCCACTACAAAATTAACAGTTGAAAATACAGGGGACACGCTTTCATACAATTTGAAAAAGCTCATTCCAACAACTATGGATGAAATGTGACCAGCGGCCCCAAACTCCTGTTACGAAGGACTGCAGCTTTCAATTCTGAGCTAAAACAAACCCTGACTTTTAAAAATGGCTCTCATCGGTTGCTGTACAGAAGACAGGACACAGACAGCTTCTTAACACAAAAGAGCAACTAGCTCCCCAAGTCTTCTCCCGAGGACAGAAACCCTAGTTCTGAGGGCCCCTTGATGGCTCCACCTCTGGATACCAATGTCAGGGATCAGAGCTCTAGCACGTCGCTCTGTGTTTAGTATCTATAGTTAGCAAGTGTACTCCATAATAGGTTATCTACCTGAAAATGTTATAGGGAACAATTACTTTGTATACAAAATTTTAATTTGTAAAAAGTTAAAGATACTTGTATGAATTTGAGAAACAGTATCATAAAGTAGGAGCTGCTGAGGCCTGGAGTCTCCTGCGTGACTTTTGAGGCTGTAGCTTTCTCACCATCCCTTGCAATGTGACCTTCTGGGCTGTAGCCTTCCGCTGTAGCCTCCCCACTGTTGCTTGCAGATCTAGTCATCTTTTCTTCCCACCTTTTCATTGGCATTAAAGGAAGAGTCATCTTGTGACCATGCTCACAGCGTTCTGACCTGGACCTCCTTGGTTCTTGGGTGGACTCTGCCTTTCATCTTGTTGTCGAGGTGGGCCTGAGTATATCCGGCTGGAGATAGAGACCAGCTGGGCCTTCCCTGTTCACCTGCTGGCCAAGAACATGGGTTGACAGACTGTGGTTGGCTTGGAGCCAGATGTCACAGTGAGACTGATGAGGTGCTTGAGAAAGGTGGGAGATCCCAGGTATCTCTCTGGAGGAGTTTGGTCTTGGCTTTCCTGGAGGCTTCTAGAGTGCAGGTGTGTCTAAAGCAATAGATCTGACCCCTTTGGGGTCGCATATCCCATATCTTGCATATCAAATATTTTGTATTATGATTCCTAACAGTAGAAAAATTACAGTTCTGAAGTAGCAATGAAAATAACTTTATGGTTGGGGGTCACCACAGCATGAGAACTATTATTAAAGGGTCGCAGCATTAGGAAGGCTGCGAACCACTGGTCTGGAGCTACAAGGCGGCAGGAATGGACACGTGCATGAAGTGCAGCAATGCCCGGCCTTCCTGGCTCTGTGCCCCACAAGTCAATGCTCATTTTTTAATGGAAATTGAAGCGTGTCTCACAGCTCTGAAGACATATATCACAGTGAGATAAAGGCAGAAGAATGAGGGGCTTGGGCATTGATGTCTCCCTACCACTTAGCCTTGGCTTTCTGCGTGAGTGTGGTCTGCCGTGTCCACTCCACCAAGCTAGAGGAGTATGGCGTGGTGGTTGGGGGTGGCCAGGTAGATCTTGACTTCTCTCTGTCTGGGTTCAAATCCAAGCCCACCATTTGCTGCTTTGGAACCTGGTGAGTTACTCATCGCTCTAAGCCCAATGTCTCAAGAGTGAAGTGGGCGTGAGGGTGAAGTGAACCAAGACAAAGAAAGTGCTAAAATAGTGCTTGGCACACAGGACGTCAAAGATGGCACTTAGTAACTGTAACCTTAGGAGAGCAAATGATGTCTCCAAAGAGAGCCAGCAGCAAGTGGCCAGACTTGAGTCAAGACCTAGATTAGAACTTGGATTCAGAACAAGTCTTCCCACCAGGCTGTGATGCTTCTCTGAGAGAGTGTGGTCCTGGGAGAATAACAGGTTGGTGTTCCACCCCCCTTTCTATGGCAGCTCTTCTGGGAACATCGGCACCTCATCTTCCATGACTTCCCAGCTCCAGCAGGAAGAAGCATGTTTTCTGCTGCAGGCAAGCATAGAAATAGCTTATCAACTGGGACATGAGCTATGCACACACCCCTCTCTAACAAGGCACCTAGCAACCTAAGAGCTTCTCTTGCTTTCAAGCTGTGTGCACATACCATTTCAAACGTGGACTAAGTGCCTCCTTCCCTAGCAACCTTTAGGATCTCCCTTCTGTGGTCAGTCTGTTCAAACCCATCCTAGGATATCTCCTGGTACAGGAGGCAAAGGGTTGATCAGACATGAGCTAGTTTTAGATGTATGTGCTATAAGACAAACTCTCCTTTGAATAAATGCTTAGGGAAGAAAATTCCTATTTGCCATCTTAGGCCTACGCACAATTAGATATTATAAGTAATTATATTAATCATAGACTTTAATCATATATCTAATTAATCATAATTAAATAATTATGGACATAGATGCATCACGGGAAGGGACAGGTGCTGTGAGTAAATGCTTATGTAGTTCAAGCCTGTCAATCAAAACAGAGAACTGCCCACCTGATGTTCTTTAGCTGCCAACTCCTCCTCTAGGACATCATAAGAGAACAACCCAAACAGTAACAAGGGCCCCTGAGTACACTTGCTTGCAGCCTATCCAGTCTCTACCATGCCTTTGCTTCTGAATAGAATATCCTTGGAATTTAGTCATCTGCGTGCGCTTCTTCAATTCTCTGAACAAGACCCCGAGAACCTTCAGACAGCACCCATTGGAAACATTTAGCCTGAAGGTTTTTTTATTAAAATTTTTTATTCTATTAGTTATATGTATATGTGTTTGCCTCCATGTATATCAGTGCCGTACTTGCACGCTGTGTGTCCTGTGATGAGCGGTTCTCCGCCTCACATTCCATCACCTTGTGTTATACCCGTGGACATAGTAAGCAGCTGTACACTAAACTCTGAGATCATGAACTAAAGAAATCCTCAACAAAAGTAAAACAGGATATTTGCAAGTATAGTCACACATCCCAAACACATCACTGGGATGTGTTATGAGACAAGAGTCATGTGCTGATGTGCCCCTGTGCAGATAGCATAGTAGTTTGACCCGACCCGCTGGTCCAGTTATTCAGGGGAGTCGAGGGGGACCTCACCTGTAAAGGAACACAGGCGAGAGAAAGGACGGAGACCAAGCAAAATGTAGCCTTGTCAAGGTCTACTTTAATGCGGAAGCGGCTTACAAGATATACTCTAGGCAAGGGAGGAAGGGGAACAAGGAACAGGGTGGGGGTCATTGCTTAGGGCTATCCCATTATTGAATGCTTATTGCCCTATACCATCCAGCTGTCATATCCTTATTGCCCTATACCATCCCACGTCATATCTTATTGTCCTAGACCATCCCACTGTCATACCTTATTGCCTAGACCATCCACTGCATATCCTTATGGCCTAGACCATCCCACTGTCGTAACCAGCTCCTAGAAATGCCTAACCTGGGACCTGAGACCTATGAACGTCCTTTCTTAACCTTGTACTGACTAGCAGGTAGTTTCCTGGGTTTGGCTCCCGACAGTAGTTGGTACCGACTAGTCACTGGATGGGGCTTCTTGGTGTAAGCAATATCCTCTGTAGACACCAGGATGAGGCTGCTGCTGGGGCAATAAGGCATACTGTGTGATAGTCAACTCTCTTCAGAAGGAGGCGTATACTTTAAAATAATGTTTGAAAATATACTACAGCAAATACCTAAGCTAGCCACACTTGTTTATTGACTATCAAATATCCTGTACTGCATGGGACCCCAGTGTAGACTTTTCCATTCCTGTGCTATCCATTAGTAATGCATTGTGCTACACTCTATGCTGGTTACAATGTTGCTAGTATCAAGTATCCTGTACTGCATGGGACCCCAGTATAGACTTCCATTCCTGTGCCACCCGTTAGTAATGCATTGTGCTACATATCATGAGAATTACAATGTTGCTAGGTGACCCGACAGTTTCAGTTCCATTATTCCCTAGAAGGCCTGCCCTTCTACACATTGGTCTGCTTCTGGGAAGCCTCTGAGCTGAGTGGCTCCTCCTGCTTTTCCAGCTGGTTGAGCTGGAGTGGCCATGTCCCTTTTTCTACCAAGAATCCAGTATGTCGTTGTCCTGTTTCCTCCTGACTGTAGGAAAAGTCACACGTGAATGAAGGAAGAGAATCGGGGTAGGGATGGTGTGTGTGGAGGGAAAGAAGCTAGGAATGTTCCCAGCTCTCACTGGGCAGCACTCCCAAATTTCAGACATTCGTGTAACATTGATCACAGTTTGCTCAACATTGATATCTGACTGGTCCTATTGCTTACTATTTTTTCTTTTAAGTCGATTTTTAGTAAAGCACATTGCTCATAGATACATTACTCATAAATACACTGTCACAGGTGAGTATAGAAGCCTCATTTACTAAAGAGAAAATATAACACAATAATTATTAAAACAAAATGTCCTGAAATATTCTCATATATATACATACTAGAACAGTTTTCTAACTTTAATGCATATGCAAATTACTCATATGTTAAAATGTAAATTCTAATTCAGTTCTATCAGACATGGACTCTAATTTTTTTTTTTTTTTTTTTTACTTTAAGCCACAAATGATAACTTGGGAGTCTAAATTTTTTTTTATCTTTAAGCCACAAATGATAATTCAGCAGACAAAACCCACACCCTCATGGGACCTTGAGCATGCGCATTCTGCCCCCAGCCTCCCGGCCAGTATTTTCCTCCTGTATTGGTGATTGATGACCTTTCTCGTTCCTCATTCATGACAGATAAGGCCGGGGCATACCACGGACCTTATGAGTGCCAGTCACCAACTATTTCCAGGCCCCACTTTGTTCTGACCTTATGGTCTCATACTTTCTGATCTCTTTCTGGTTGGATGGGTCCTGGTTCTGGCCCATGGAGTGGAGGCCATTTACTTGTTCTTATCTCATCTGGGATGCCCACCAGCCTCTTGACGGATGGGGAGCGCTCTCTCAGCTTGGGGGTGGGGTTCCAGTGCGCTGCCCACTGCAAGGATGTGCCGTGTTGACAAGAAACAATGCTGTCTCATTAAGAATTCTATAGGACTAAGTCAGCAGGGTGATTTGGGCCCCATGCTCCTACCTTATACACTTCTACCGTGAGCAAACATGATTGATGGCTCTCACCATGCTCTTTCAAGCCTCCAGAATTCTGAGAAATATTTTTTCTTTATAAATCACCTGTTCTGTGGTATGCTATTGTAATAGGGGGAAAAAAAGACATGGTTGGAGTGTCAGCTGATATTTGATTTCATTTGTTAAAGAGAGATGGCTTAGTCTGGGCCAAGCCTAGCCTGAGAGACAAGCCATGGAGCCAAGCAAGCAATGAGAGAATTCCTGGTTGTCAGTTCCTCGGGAATGCTGTCGGCCAGTCTCAGAGCCATTGAGCACACTTGGGAGTGCAGGACAGGGCATCAGTTCAGTACACAAGAGGGTAAGCAGCTAAGGAGGCACTCTTTATAGGAACGACCAGCAACTCATCCAGTGTGATGCTGAAGGAGATGTAAAGAAGGAGCCAAACTTTGTCCATGGTGCGGGAGGGGACTCTGAAGCTGAGCCCGGAAGCTGAGCAGTCAGGTGGGATGTGGTAAGTAGGAGGGACAGAGGAGCATCAGCACACTTCGGGTACTTTGAGAGTGCCACTGCAGAGTGACAGCTCCCAGGAGGGGAGGGCTTGTGCTGGGAGGGGCTTGTCTAACGTCAATAGGTTCATGAACACGACTTCAGGTAAATCAGTTTGTACGAAAGAAATCACACCCTCTTGTCATTTTGTGCACAACAAAGATGAAATATTTTGAGTAAAAAGAATACCATATAAAACGATAATGCACATTCAGTCTCGTCCACAGTGAAGGAAAGGATAGGCAACCGCAGTACTGAGCTTGGGTTGGGTTTTTCAGTTTGTGTGGGTCCTGCTGAGATCTGTAACATAGACTTTTGAACCCGGGGGTGGATAGAGGTGGATATTATTGCAGCTGTCTTGCTACCATGGGGTGCCTGCTTGTCTGAGACTGGAGCTGCGGCAGAGTGAGAAGAGAGAACACAGACTCAAACACCACTAGTGTCCTGATTCTGGCTGTGCTGCAGGCTGGGTTTTCAGTTGTATGGGATAATGATGTGATAGTTTGTCTGGGCTGTTGACTGGATTGAGAAGCACCTAGGACATTGTATACACTTGTGGTGTGTCTCTGGAACATTTTCAGAGAAGACTAGAGAGAAGAGCCACCTTAAATGAGGGTGACACTAGACCATGGGCTAAGGGCCTGGATGGACTAAGAGGGAGAAAGGAGAGATCCTATTAACACAGACATTCTCTCCCTGCTTCCTGCCCATAGGAAATCTCCCTGCCAGGATGGACTGAAATCTCTGTGGCCACAAGCCAATTCAAACCCTCTTCCCTTAAACACCCAGGCCAACAATTAGAAACTGACTAATCTAGTTTCAGTTAGACTTTTTTTTTTTTAATAGTTGATAGTAATTCTAGCCAACTCAAGCATAATGACAGAGGGGAAGGGACCCCTGACACCCATGATTTATTGAGGATACATGCACCTTCTGTGTTTTCATTTAAATTTCACAAGCCTCACAAGGAGGCTTTTATTTCATAGAGGAAGAAGCTAAGGCATATGCAGAGATAAAGCTTGCTGAACGTGCTGCAGCCACTTCGGGTCTGAGACCTTGTGGTCAAACATGGCTTCAGCAGCAGCAGTTGTAGGCCCAGGGCATGAAGAACAGGTAGTTTCTTTGCAGTTAAGGGGCCCACGCTGAGGACAAGTGGAATGGTCCTGGCCATTAGCTTAGTGTAGGAAACCCCCATGAGGGACTGGGACATGACTCAGTGGGTAAAAGTATTTCAGTGCAAGGGTGAGGACCTGAGTTTAGATCCCCAGTACCTGAGGACAAAACTGGGCATGACTGTGGGAACACATAACTCGATCGGTGGTGACGGTGGAGTCAGGCAGATCACTGGGGCCTGCTGGCTGTCCACCCAGCTAAAACATGGCAAGCTGGAGAGGACCTGTCTCAAGACAATAAGGCAAAGAGAGGTAGAACAGGACATGGGCTTCTGGACTCTGCACGTGCATGCATGGGCACGCATGCATTTGCACACACAAATACAAAGTATAAAAAAGAAAACCCACAAGATGTTCTCAAGTTTGTTCCTATGCATTTAGGAAGATGACGCTGCTTTTCCATCCTGCGGTGCAATGACACGGGATTAATCTGGAAATTAAATGTTTGATTTGGGCTGAATAAATTGTTCTCTCTTACCAGGTTATTCTGCCAATTCCCTCTTTTGAGTGAGAGAAACGAGAGGCCCGCTGTTTCAGCGTGGGGCCCTCTTCTCCAGTAAGTGCACAGTACACACCCAACAGTGTTCTCCACTCCTCAGGCTGATGATGTTTCTGTCCTGGGTACCAGAGGAAGAAAATCAGACCCCTACCTCATGCACCTTCCTTATCCTTCTGTGCCTCATAAATGCGGCGCTACACAAGGAAGCGTGTATCCACAGCAGCTATAACCGAGTCTACTCCCTCCAAGATGGCTGCAGTTCCCTGTATTTTGTGGGTGGCGTTTGAATATCAAATGTGGAAGATGCTTGCACCAAAGCTCTCTAGGAAACTGTAAAAGCACCATAGTTTACTGTGATCCTGAGTCATCTGTTCCTGAGACAGTTCTCCCCCTTCATCTCACTGTTACTGCTCTTGGGCATCTTCACGATGCTGTGATCAGGCTGCACTGTGTGAGCAGATACATGGGATATATAGACATGCTTGTGATTCATGCTGCACACTGTGAGCAGATACCATGGACATATAGACATGCTTGTGATTCAGGCTGCACACTGTGTGGCAGATACCATGGGACATATAGACATGCTTGTGATTCAGGCTGCACACTGTGAGCAGATACCATGGGACATATAGACATGCTTGTGATTCAGGCTGCACACTGTGTGAGCAGATACCATGGGACATATAGACAGACCCTTGTAAGCTGCCATCTCAGATGCCGAGGCTGGGGGATGACGCTTCAGGAAAGGAGCCAGAGGTCTGCTTTCCTTCTGCAGAGTTCATCACTGTGTATGTAATGCTTTGGTATTAATTTGTATCAGAGGAAATCACAATCCTTTATGAAATAATTTACTTTATCATTTATATATAATATATAAAATATTAAAAATATAATACAATATATATTAAATGATAATAACATATCATTTAATTTATAGTTTACACAGAAAATTGGACGGTTTCTTGATTCTTCTTGGACTGTGAAATGTGAAAATTTTAACTTTTCTGAAAAAAAAACCAAGCAAATAAACAAAAATAACAATCCGTGTTGCTTGAAGGTCAGTTGGCAATATTTATTCTCCAAATCTTTTAGCCCAGGGATGGGACACTGAGGGAGCATTGCAGGAGTTAGGTGTCAGCTGAACCCTAGGGCTTTACTCTTATTCTTCTATCTAAAGGATTTATGTTCCAAAATTTCCTAGCTTGGATCTTAAACCCATTATACTGTGTATATACTGTTTTTTTCTATACATACTTAAGATAAATTTTAATTTATTAATTAGTAACAAATTAGCAATAGATAGTAAGTTAGAACAATCACAATATACGGTAATAAAAATTGTATGTGCATGTAGTCTCTCTCCAAGTATCTTACCCTACTTTTCTCACCCTTCCTGTGCTGATGTTTGATGACATGTACCTTTGTGATGAGCAAATGATGCAGGCTTTGTGACACAGAGTGGTCCTCTACATCAGGACCACTGCAGCACTGTGGCTGTGGATCTGCTACCCACGACAGCTGCTAAGTGACTCCTAAGTGGGTAGCGTAGATGGTGTGGGATGCTGGACTTAAGGATGATGGTGTCCGGTGGGATGGAGCAGGTCAGCTTGAGATACTTTAGCATTACTTGAGATGCAACAATTAAAGACTTGTGGATTCTTTAGTTTATTATTATTATTTTCACTTAGGATTGATTTGGTTACTTTTCTGCTGCTGTGACAAAACACCATGAGCAAGGTAACCTATAAAAGAAATACTGTAATTGGGAACTAATGGTTTTGGAGTGTTAGAGTTCATGAGGCCAGGGCAAAGGCACGACAGCAGGAACAGCTGAGAGCTCACATCTTGATCTGAAAGTTAGAGGGATGGTGGAAAGGAAAGAAGGGGGAGAGAAGGGGTCTAGGGGAGGGGGAGGGGGGGAGGAGAGAGGAAGGGGAGGAGAGAAGAGGGGATGGAGGGAGGAGGGAAGGAGAGAAGGAGGAGGAAGAGAGGAAGAGGAGGGAGGAAGAGAGGAGAGAGAGAGAGAGAGAAGGAGAGAGAGAGAGAGGAGAGAGAGAGGAGAGAGAGAGAGAGAGAAGAGAGATTGAAAATGGCTGGAGTCTTTTGAAACCTCAAAACCTGTCCCCAGTGACACACCCCAGTGACACACCCCCTCCAACAGGCCACACCTCCTAATCCTTCCCAAACTGTTCCACCAACTGAGGACTAAGTATTCAACTGTATGAGCCTCTAGGGTCCATTTTCACTCAAACCACTACAAGGACTTTGAACAAAATAACCCCCATCAGTTGAGCCTTTGTCTCTGTCCTCCATGAACTTTATGCCTCTGTGACAGGGATGAGGAACAGGGTAAGTATCTTAGACAGGAGGGTCCCATCAAGGGACAGCTGCCTTTCACTACCTGCCCTGTGCTTTTCTCCTATTGGGGTTCCTCACAGGAGCTGAAACACCAGCTGTAGATTGGAGATGAAGAAGCATGACATGATGTAAAATCATACCCAGGTGTGCTGGCATTTAGCAAAGCTGTTTATAAAAGCAAGGACTCCACATCAGATAAGAGTGCTGTGAGTGGTGGTTTGCTTTCAGAAAGAGGCCCGCTAAGCTCTGGATCCCATGGAGCCATTGAAAACATTTCTTCATTTTCATGCCCCATGGGCTTTATTCCAGGGCACAGAACTTCTCTTTCTTGAAAAGCAAAACTTTAAGGTAGAGGCCAGAGGGCTGCTAGTCCCTGAGAGAAGAAGGAAGAGCAGAAGGAAGGAGGGCAGAGGAGCAGCCCCCAAGAAGGGCTACCTTGTGACCAGGGGAAGTTGCAGATGTGCCACCAAGAGGAGGGCATCCTGGGGTGGGACTGGAGAGAAAGGCCATGGGAGCTGGACAAGAAAGGACACATACAAATAGTTAAAATATTCCTCATTTCTATTATATCCTGAAAAAAATTGGTAGTGGCCAGAGCTGCCTGGATTAGGGAAAAAGGCTGTAATTCCATCTTGGGGCTTCTGGTGAGTTGAGCTGTGGGTCTGTGGTTTATGATGTCACCAGAACCCCCAGCTGGAATTACAGCCTTCTAATTTACAACTGAATACATGGGGAGACGAGGGTCCTCTTTGCTGCTCTCGAACGTGGCAAGGACCAAGGCCGAGTTGTGCTTGGAAGTCATGACCTAGAAGTGTCCTCGCTCCCGGTAATGGGTCATCAGTTTGGGTAAAACCATTTTCCCACTCTGTCTCTGACCTCTTTCTCCCTGGTTCCCAATTATGCTCTCTTCATTTCCCCAAGTTGCATAGCTTGAATTTTCCCATAATTTATCTATAAATGAGATCCCTCTGGTGTTCATACTGATTTAGTTCATGTACAAGCCTTTCCGCCTCAAGCCTGATGGGAACTGGATGGCTGTTGTCTGTGGTGCCCAGCCTTGCCCTCTGCATCGCACATCCAGTGGAGGTGAGGCTGTGGGTGCTTCTCCAGCCCCAGCCACCAGCTGTGCGCCATAGTAGCATTACTTCACCCTGGCCTTTAGTTCCTCAGAGTTCTGAGCCCTCCTTTGTTCGCCAGCCTGCAACAACATCTTCTAAACATTTAGTATATGTTCATTAGTATACACTGGAATCTGCGGTCAGATGGGACATATCTTCATGCAGCCTCCACCTGCTTCCTGCTTTATACACTAGGGTGTCAGAACTGGGAGTCATTCAGGCCTAATCTCTGCACGTTGATTCTTCCTTCTTGGGGCCTTATACACTTCGGTGGATGCCACCATCACTGCCAAAGTGGTTCAACCCAGAAACATGGAATGTTCTGCTCGTTTCTTTCCCAGTCTAGTGTCTGGCCCACCACTGGATTCTGTCCATTCTACATTCAAAACAGAGCTCTTTTTATGGCGATTTGTTTACCTGTGGCCAACCAAGGTTTGAAACTACTAAGTGAGAACTCTCAGAAATGGACAATTCGTCAGTTTTAAATAACTTTTATTATGGTATATTGTTATGATACTCCTATTGTATTATTTGTTATTGTTAATCTCTCACTGAACCCAATTTAAAAATTAAACAGTAGTTTAGGTGTGTAAGAAGTCTGGGAAAAGACAGTCCAGCTATATTTAGCTGTGATTTTGAGTATCACCTAGAAGCTGAGGAATGTATTTCTCGGGAATAGCGTAAGTCTCCTGGATTCTATTCTGGACACTCCCTTTCCCCCAGTCCCTCCAGCACCATTTAACTCTCGCAATGCTTAACTTCTGTAATAACATCTCACGGGCGCCTCTCACTCTCCCCTGTTCTCTCTAATCCAAGGCTTCTCAAAATGGAGATCCTGGGCTAGAGGCAGCCAGCAAGACTCTGTCCCAGTGACTTGTTAGAAGTGCAGGTTCTTGAAGCTCCTGAGTGTATGGCATTCCTGGGGGATCTGATGCTGTAGGTGAGCCTGATGCCCGCTTGTGAGCATTGCCGATCTGTTCTGTTTAGGTAGGGTAGTGGCATTTTACACCACCCCCCTTTAAAAAAAAAATCCTCATTTTATAAGTAAAGGAAGCAAGGTTTACTTTTAGAGGAGTCTTTTCACAACAATAGAACAGTAACAGACTCCCTGGGGTCCCTTTTAAGAAATGTTTAATTAATTGTTTCTCTCTTTCTCTCTCTCTCTCTCTCTCTCTCTCTCTCTCTCTCTCTCTCCCCCCTCCCTCCCTCCCTCCCTCCCTCCCTCCTCCTCTCTCTCTCTCTCTCTCTCTCTCTCTCTCTCTCTCTCTCTCTTTCTGTGTGTGTGTGTGTCTATATGTGCACCATATAAACAAAGTGCTTGTGCAGGCCAGAAGAGGGCATTCATTTTCTGAACTGAAGGTACAGGTAGTTGTTTGCTGTCCATTGTGGGTGTTGGGTGCTGGGAGCTGAACCCAGGTTTTCTGTAAGAGCAATGAGTGCTTTTAACTACAGAATCCCTTAGGTCCTTTTATAAAGGTACCAATCCCATTAGGTCTTGATGACCTCATGACCTAATCACCCCAAAGGCTCACCTCCTGACACCATCTCATAGAGAGCTGGGAGGGACATGAGCATTCATTCAGTCCATAACAGAGTTTTATTGCAATTGACTTCCTTAATGTTCTTGTTTGAGAGCCTGGGAGCACTTTGAGGACTGGATTCTATCTTGTTATGTGTGCCGGAGAAGGAGGAAGCTTTGTGAGATTCTTTAGAACATACTTTCTGAGCACACTAGTGACGGATGTGAGCAGCTGTCATGGACATTAAGAAGGTTGCCCATTGCTACAGGTGAGCTCGGCTTCTGAGTCACAGGGATAGAGTAGTTTGCACCAAGGTTGATCTGTGCTCTGATGTGAGGAAAGACAAGAACACATGAGTCGAAGCGAAAGCTCAGCATCACAGGTGATATCAACAACACATGGGAAACATACAGAAAAGGACACAAGGCAGGGCCAAGTGCAGGCGGACGAGGAGCTTTTCAGCTCCTTTGGGGTTTGTAAGCTAACCTGGCTCTTTCCTTCTGTTGTCCTGAGATCCCTAGGCAGTGCCACAAGCAGGGACTGGGCAGAATCTCTTCCGTCATCGCCTTTGAATGGGCATGAATGTGTGCTTAGTGACCAGAGAATATCCCAGCCTCAAAGGGCAGAGATGGCTGCTGGGGTCCCACTTGGTCCCCAGAGCACTGACGATCACAGTGGTCTGTTACACGGTCTCAGCCCTATTGTGTGGCCTGGGCCTTTCAGGTGCAGGCACAGACCTGCTTATAGATGTGTTGCTTGGTTGGGTCCAGATCTCATCAAGTTGACAGTTGAAATTAATGATCACAGAGAGTAAGTTTCAGTAGAAGAGAAAAACCATAGAACAGAGAAAATGAAGACCTAACCAGAGCAGATCAGGCAGTGGTTCTCCACCTGTGGGTCACAAGCCCCACAAGGCTTGCACATCAGGTATTATTTACACTAATTTGTAACTGTGGCAAAATTACAGTTATGAAGTAGCAATGAAAATAATTTTATGATTGGGGGTCACCACAGCATAAGGAACTGTATTAAAGGGTCGTAGCTTTATGGAAGGTTGAGGACCACTAAGTTAGGATGTGCCTGTGTGGAATGTGCCAGGAAATGCCCAGGCATTGACGGTGTTGCCCAACCTGTCTGTCCTCCAAATGAAATTAGACTACTAGGAAACTTTAAGGTCACTTTCAGATGCATTTATTTTATTTATTTTATTTTTTATTTTTGTGCATGTGTCTGTGAGTCTATGTGTCTGTGTGTTTGTGTGTCTGTGTGTATTGTGTGTATGTCATGACACTCGTGTGTCCTCCCATCTTGTCTTAGGGCACTAGATATCAGATAGGAGTTTCCACATCAGCTTATGTGATTTCTGGGGTCCAGCCAGGTCCCTTGCTTATATGATAAGTATTTTACCTACCGCCTTCTCCACAGTCCCAGATTTTTAAAAAAAAATTTATTTATTTTATGTATATGAGTACACTATCTTCAGACACACCAGAAGAGGGCATCAGATCCCATTACAGATGGTTGTGAGCCACCATGTTATTGCTGGGAATTGAACTCAAGGCCTCTGGAAGAGCAGCCAGTGCTCTTAACCTCTGAGCCATTTCTCCAGCCCCCAGTTCTTTTTTAAAAATATTTAATCGCTACTAAAAATTATTCAGTGGGACCATGTGATATCTCAGTACATATGTAGGCTTTGTAATGTTTAAATCAGGCCAATCTACCTTCTAGGATAGCTATCATTTCTTCATGTGAAATTCTCAAAATCTTCTCATCTAGCCCTTTCCTCGTTAAAACAGCACATGATCACTATCCGGAACTGGGGGCATTGCACTACCTGACTTCAAAGTGTATAATGGAAATCTCATAATTAAAAGTTAGAGGATCAGTGGTGTCAGCCTGAAAGTTGAAGCATAGGACACTGGAATAGAGAAAGAGAGAGAGAGAGAGACAGAGAGAGAGGGAGAGAGAGAGAGAGAGAAGAGAGAGAGAGAGAGAGAGAGAGAGAGGAGGGCACAAAACAAACTCACCCACAACAGCCCACTGACATGCACAATGTGCAAGAAACGTTCAGTGGGGAAGACATCTCTGTCAGTAAGCGGGCTGTAATGGACACCCAATGTGTAAATATTAACTCAAAATGGCCCAAAGACCTACATAGAAGACTGGAACCCTGAAACTATTGTAAGAAACACACAGAAATGCTTAGGACACTGGAATGGGCACACTTTTTTTTTTTTTTTTTTTTTTTGTTGAAGTCTCTCCCAAAACACAGAAAAACAGACAAACCAGATTTCACCCAACTAAAACATGTCTTCACGCTCAGATTTTAAATTCTGTGACTCTGTGAGAAACTGGCTGTACTGTCTGGTCCTGTGCTCTGGATAGATGCTCAGTTGCAGACAGCAGAAGCAGACACTGGGATCCACAGAAGGAAAGCTGGGTGCACACACAGCATCAGGAGCAGAGTGGATGACTGGACAGCAAGGCAGGTGGGACAGATGGCAGAGAGCTGGGAGCAGGGCGAGCTCAGCTTCTCAGCTCCAAGACCAAGAGTACCAGCTCCCCTCTCTCTTTAGCTTTGCTCTATTCAAGCTCCATGTTCCTGGGGAGACAGATTCCAACCAAAATATCCCAGATGCAGCAACATGTATCCCTTGGGCAAAGGCACACCTGGGTGCCTGACTCTACAGGCCTATTGAGACTGTACCTAATAAGATAGGGGACAACAATAACAAAAATGGTCGGGGTCATAAGACTGGTTCAGCCATAGAATGTATTAGCCTCCTTCGGAGGTCATCCACATACCCCAGCGTTTGTTCTGAGGATCATAGTGAGCATGGCATCATTACTGAGCCTCTCAGCCCATCTTACTCTCACTTGCTGAATGGAACCCTATAGATGCTTCTGTAGAGGTTAGAGGCTTGGTCATAGGGCAGGCCCTTGTCTAGTTCAGCCATGTGTTAGTCCACAGATAAATGCAACAGAATCAAGCAGAGTTCAATGCCAAGGCTACACGAGGCTGAAGGGACAGTTGACAGAAGGATTGACTCTTATCTTTTTGGTCTAGGACTCTTTGTATTTGCCTTTTCTTCTTTCTTTTTTAATAACAGTCATATGCAGCCTAGGCTGGTTTCAAACTTGCTATATGGTGGAGAATGCCTTTAAATTTCTGGCTTTCCTGCCTTTACCTCTCAAAGTTGGCAGCACACCCAGTTTGTGTGGTGCTGAGAATGGAGCCCAGGGCTTTGTGCTACTAGGTGAACACTTTGCCAACAGAGACCCATCCCAAGACTCCTTTGCACATATTCCTTGGACCAGAAAGGCAAAGGAAGGTGGGGAGAATTGACAGTGACCTCATCCATCTTGATCTATCTTGATTGACAGTGACCCTCTGGCCCTCTTGTGTGAGGAAAGCAAGCTGTCCTGTGACATTTCTCAGCGTGCCCTGGCAGTCAACAAGAGAAACATTTTTATTTTGAGTTTCCTCATGTTCTCTCAGGAAAAATTGCTAATAGTCTCTATGGATCTAGGTCTTGAGATCTTCAAAAGTGAGTGGTAGGGTGTGATAGAGTCCAGTCAGCTTAGGATGTACTGCAAGCAGATCATACTATCCTTGGATAGTCAAGATGTCTGTTGGCACATCAAGGTTCCTGGTGAGTGCTGCAGTATGAGCCATCTGTTTAGTTGCAGCTCACTATCTCCCCCAAACATTTTGGACCACAGAGTAGTATTACGTGACCCCTGTGGCTCACTTCTGGCCGAGGGCTGATGGCACAGTGTTCACTTTGTCTTTTTTGAACTTTGTTCCCATGGTCACATCTTTATCTCTTTGGCAGTGGCAGAGTTCTACATGGTGACTTTGGAGTCAAGTCAGTCTGTGTTTGACAATTCTAAGTGAACCTGGGTTGTAGCCACCTGTGGCCACGGACCAACTGGGTTCACCTGAAAGGGGGGCTGGAAATGAAGATAGGGACAGAAGGGCAAGAGAAACATGAAGCCAAGACAAAGTTCTCTGATCAAGGCTCAAGTTTAATATTCAGCTCTTCTAATTTGAAGGGAAAGCCCCACCGAACCCCTTCTTGTTTCAGCTGGAGATGGGTGGGGGAACCCATCCTTAGTCACTGCCGGAGATATCTCAAGGCAAGCTCAGCGGGCAGTTTATTCTAAGTTCCTGAGGCAGGTTGTATGTGCAGCCAAGGTGGTTGACTCCACCTAGGTTCTATTATTTGGTCTATTGTGGTATACAAGGTCTTTCAGGCCTGCTCAAGGCTGGGGTAGGGCACAATACCTAATTAGTTTTTTAAAGATGAGTAGTGCCAGCAGCTGGACAGGGCACAAGATTTCATACCGTCTAGGTAAAGAGTGGCCAGTGACTGTGCCTGGCTTAGGTTGGTGTCTATATGCTCCTTATTACCCGTTATGGAGAACATACATAACATTATTGATGTATGCTTCTGTCTTAGGTCTATAGGAGCTCAAGAATACTCTTGCCTGTCTTTGACCAGGGCCATCTTTAGCACACTCTTTCCCATACAGATCAAAGCCACATTCAGACCACAGGACCTGTGAGCATGCACTCAATGCATTTCTCCATAGTGATGGATAACTGCCATGGTGAATAGCTGGACTTGCTGAGAGTGATCCTGTATGAAGGCAACCAATCTGCTTGAGATACAAGGTTCAAAGATTAAAAGCAACAGGATTATCCAAGCAGTGTAGAAAATAAAGTTGTAAGCGGGAATGTTCCAAGTATCTAACCCAGCTGCTAATTGGCAGGGATCAGACACAAAGTCTGGCCACCAGGTATATAGTGGGTGGCCTTAAGTATTGATAAAAAACACTTACTTTCCAGTAAGAGTGGAGATTATATGCCAGGTTAACTCAGATGGCTGATAAGGATTTTAAGCCATATTCATCATTAGAATCATAATCATTAGGCTTAAGATCTGTGTCCACTTGACGGACCAATCTTTCAGGCAGCCATTGGGCTCCATTTTCTTTTTGTGAAAAAACATAGACCAAGCCACGACTCCAAATTAAAACAGGGTCAGGACCATTCCATGTATTAGTTAGGGGGTCTTTCCATTTGACCCTGGCAAATGAGCTGGAAGTGACTGGATGCCAGTGGCAATCTGCTGCAGACTGATGGTTAGCATCAGTTTCAAAAAATTTAAAAGAAGTAAGACAAAAGCAAGGTGTGCTTTTGGTGACCTTGCAGGGTATAATTCTCCCTCTTTAGTTTTTAAAAGCCAATTTTTCAGAGTGTGATGTGCATGTTCAACAATTCCTTGTCTCATTGGGTTAAAAGGAATTCCAGTTTTATGTTCAATACCAAATTTCTTACAAAATGATATAAAGTTGTTTCCAGTATAGGTTTGGCCCATTGTCTGTCTTGATGACTTTAGGTAATCCCATAGCATTAAAGGCTTGTAAGCAATGATCAATTACAGTTCTAGAGGCTTCTCCTGTGTGTAGAGAAGCAAAAAGGAATCCTGAGCAAGTGTCAATACAGACATGTATATATTTTAACTTTCCAAATTCTGCATAATGAGTTACATTCATTTGCCAAACATGATTGGGCATAAGGCCTCTTGGATTAATGCCTAAATGGGGGACTAGAGATAAAGTAAGACAGTTAGGGCATTGTTTTACAATCATTCTAGCCTGCTCCTTAGTGATCTTATGTCGGAGTCTTAAGGTGTGACTAGAGAGATGAAATTTATTATGATCATGTTTAGTCAATGCAACAGGATCCAAAATTAAGGTTTCTTCTATTAAAGCTCTGTCAATACAATCATTGCCTGCAGCTAAAGGTCCAGGAAGACCAGATTGAGCTCATATATGGCCAATATAAAAGGGATTTTTTTGGGTAAGAATGAGGTTTTGTAATTGTAAAAAGAGAGATCTGGCTGGTGTATTGAAATGAAATACACCACAAGTTTCCAAGAAGGGGACAGACTGAGCCACACATAGACTATCAGTAAAAAGATTAAAAGCATCATTTACAGACTGAAAAGCATTCAGTACTGCTGTCAGTGCTGCTAGCTGAGCAGAAAGTCCAGGGGTCTCTATGACTTACCTGTTGATTGTTTATGAGATACCCTGCTTGTCCTTTAGAGGAGCCATCAGTAAAGACTAAAAGAGCATCATGTGGAGGCTTCAAACAAGTCATGTTAGGAAATATAACCTTATGTACATTTAAAAATTGTATCAATCTATCTGGAGGATAATAATTGTCTATAATGCCATTAAAACCTATTTGAGCAAGCAACCAATCTATACTATGCTGCTTTAACCAAGTATTCTAATCTGCATTAAAAGGTTGAATAATGATGTCTGGTTCTTTGCCAAAATAAATCAGTGCCTGTGTCCTTTCAAGTATAATCACATGGGCTACTGCCTCATAATATGGCAGGATGTTACATTTAGGGGATATCCTTGAATGTACCCACATGAGAGGAGCCTTTGCCACAACAGTCCTGTAGGTGCATGAGTCGTATTAAAAATCAACAAATGTAGAGGCAAGGAATAATCTATATAAATAACAAATTGTTCCTCAATAGTTCTTTCTACTTGTTGTAAGGCCAACAATCCTTCTGGGTTTAAAGACTGAGGGGAGGTAGGATCAGCACTGCCTTTGAGAATATCAAATAGAGGTTTCAATTCCCCTGTAGTAAGCTTTAAATAAGGATGAAGCCAATTGATATCACCTAACAGCTTTTGAAAATCATTTAAAGTTTTTAAACTGTCCCTGTGGATGATTAGCTTTTGGGGACAAACAGCTTGATCTGTAAGCCTAATGCTTAAATAATTATAAGGATTCTGAGTTTGTACCTTTTTCAGGAGCTATTTGTAGTCCTTTATCAGCTAATGCCTGCTGTAAATCTCTATAACATAAAAGCAAGTCCTGAGGATCCTTTCCTCCCAGAAGAATATCATCGTGTAATGTATGATGTACATCATTGGCCATTGCTGTCTTACAGGCTCAATAGCTTGTGCCACAAATTTTTGACATAATGTAGGACTATTGGCCATGTCCTGAGGAAGAACTACCCATTGATACCTTTTCATTGGTTTCTAAAATTAATAGAAGGAACACTGAAAGTAATTTTTTTATAATCCCAAGGATGTAAGGAATGGTGAAGAAACAATCTTTCAAATCTACTATTATTTTATAATATCCTTTAGGAATGGCTACTGGAGATGGAAGCTCAGTCTGTAAAGCTCCCATAGGTACCATGGTTTCATTAACCTTTCTTAGATCTTGTAACAATTACCATTTTCCAGATTTTTTCTTGATAACAAATATTGGAGTTTCCAAGGTGACTGAAATTCTACTATGTGCCCTGCTTCTAATTGCTCCTGCACAAGCGATGAAGCAGCTTCTATTTTTTCTTTAGATAAAGACCACTGATCAACCCACACTAGTTAATGTGATTAACCACATTATTAAGCCATTGAATTTTATCAGCATGGGATACAGGCAAGACAGTGGCCATTATGGAAAATACCCCAAACCTCTAGTGTTAGAATGAAGCTTAGGCCCTTCAAATGTTGAGCAATTCTTTTGCTAGCAGGTACAGTTATAATGCCATGGGGTGGGGAAGCAGCCATAATTTTAATTTCTCCCTCATAATCATTATCTATAACACTGGATAAATTTGTAATCCTTTTACAATACTGCTGCTTCGGCCCAGAAGTAATCCCCATGTCCCTGGAGGCAAGGGCCCAAAAACTCCTGTAGGCAGCATCTGAACTCCCATTTCTGGGGTCAGTACTGTGTAGGTGGTAGAACTGAAGTCAGTCCTGCACTTCCTGGGGTTGCTCAGATAAGTTCAGAAATGGGTTTCTTTGACTTGGTCCCATAAACTGTTGGCTATGAATTCCTGGGGGCCTGAGGAAGGCCCCGCCACTCATTTCCGACAAGGGATGGCCCTGATTATCTGCTTTAGTTTTGTATTCCCTGGCCCAATGATAAACCTTGCACTGAGGACAAATTTCTGGCATGCGACCTGATTGTTTGCTTGTGCCTTTGTTCCTGGGACAGTCATTTTTAAAATGACCTAAACCTCCACATTTAAAACATCTTTTATCTTTACAGTTCTGTGAAAGCATTGCTTGCACAGTGGTGCCTTTTAAGGCAGCAGCCATGGCCAGACCCTGATTGTATGAGGGTCCAATTTCAGTACAAAGACAAATGTATCCATGTAAGTCTTTTTTTGCTTTGAATGACCAGATAGCTGTGCAGCAGGCCACATTAGCATTCTCATTAGCCAATTGTGTAACAAAAGGAACTCCTGCTTGGGGAAATCTCAAAAATTCTACCAGCTGCTTTCAGCAGCCTTTCCACAAATTCCTGAAATGGTTCATCAGGGCCTTGTTTAATACCAGATAAATTTCCACTGAGATCCCCTTTAGTAGGTCATTGATTCCAAGCACAGAGGGCAGCCATTCCAATCTGTGCATACACTCCTGCAGGTAGCTCAACCTGATTAGCATTACTTTCATATTGACCTTCTCCTAGAAGCATGTTAATATCCCAATCTGCATTGCCAGCCTGAGCATTCATCATGGCATTCTCTTACTTGTATCATGTCATTCTGAGCTCCAAAGTAAGTAATCTCCTCCTGATAAAGTAGCCTTACATATAGTTTTCCAATCTTGGGGCATTAAATTTGCTTCTACCACAGTATCCAATAAAGCTTGTGTGAAGGGGTAGTAGGCCCATACTGTGCCACAGCTGTTTTTAATTCTTTATCACTTTGAACTCCAGTGCCTGATATTGTCTGACTCTTTTGTTCTGCTGGTCAATTATATCAACTACAGGAAAAGCTAACATGTCAGATATATCTTGCCCATCCCTGCAAACCTGATTCACAGCTCTTTCTAACGGCGACTGGTGCATCTCAAAATCATTGCTCTTTTTGCACCTGATAGACACTTTAACTCCTGTAGCTCATTAGTCAACTTCTGCAGCTTAATTTCCATCTCTAATTTATATACCTTCATGTCCATCTGGGCAGCTTCTGCTGCATCAAAGACTATAGGTGGAGCAGAAGGTCCATAGGGAGGCCAATCCATTGTGATATTTGCCAGCCATTTCTTTTAAATCAGCTCCCTTCTCTGGGTCTAATTCATCATCAGAATCTCCAATTTCTTTTATCTGAGCTATAAAAGGTATACTAGGTCTGCACTTCCCTGATTTAGAATTGAGAGGGCCTTTTTCTGTAAAAGTGCTCTCTGATAGGCATTCTTGAATCTCTTCAAGCTGTGCCTGGGCAGCAGGTAATGCCTGCAAGATCTCTTTATCTATTTTATTATCAGTAGTATCTTTTATAAGCTCCCAGACCCAGAGGGTGTTAGGATCCTGCCTGGGTGGTTCTCAAAACTTCTCCAACTGTTTCCCAGGTTTTCTTACTCAAAGTTCCTTCTTATGGGAACCATGGGCAGCATGAATCTATTTGAGCCAAGAATTTTTCTAACATACGATTTGAAAACCCTGCTCCTCCTGCTTGAAGCAGCTCTTTTAGGCTTCGGACAAATGCCTGTTTAGAATCTCCTGTCCCATGTTTCGCTGTCACCCACTAGGTGAAGTTGGCATTGGGTCAACACCTATTCAGCCTAGACTGTATCCACTAAAGACATACTTGGAACATGGCCTCCAGAAGATCACTAGCACTAGTATCAGAGTTTGTTCATTACTTACCAAGTACGGGATACTCTTCTTCTTCCATTTTCCATGGAGCTCTGCCTAAGACAGCATTTCTCAGTGGGTCCCCATTTTCAATCCCTTGTTAGGGCACCACCTGTAGTTGCCTGCGGCCATAGACCAACTGAGTTTACCTGAAAAGGGGCTGGAAGTGAAGATAGGGACAGAAGGGCAAGAGAAACATGAAGCCAAGACAAAGTTCTCTGATAAGGCTTGAAGTTTAATATTCAGCTCTTCTAATTTGAAGGGAAAGCCCCACAGAACCCCTTCTTGTTTCAGCTGGAGATGGGTGGGGAACCCATCCTTAGTCACTGCTGGAGATGTCTCAAGGCAAGCTTAGTGGGCAATTTATTCTTCTAAGTTCCTGTAGCAGGTTATATGTGCAGCCAAGGTGGGTGACTCCACCTAGGTTCTGTTATTTAGTCTATTGTGGTATACAAGGTCTTTCAGGCCTTCTTAAGGCTGGGGATAGGGTACACTCAGTGTCACTGCACACCCACCTGGTGCTCTGGGCTTCCCTTGACTAACTCACTGACTGCTGGCAGGTGTTGCTACGCATGGATGTTCGATGTTCAAGAGGCACAGTCCCAGGCAGGGTCGAGTAAGTATGAGAACTCCCATCAAAAGTCCCCAAGCTCTATGGCCCTCATGCCTCACTGGACACAGGAGGACTGGAGCCATTACAAGGTCCTCTTCAATTACTGGAGGTCAGGCCTCTATTCCCGCCTTTGTAAGAGTAGAATTGCCATGGCCCTTCTATACTTAGAGAAGGGAAGAGATGTCAGGGGCAGCCCTGCGTATACACTGAAGGCCTAAAATCAGCCATAGGCCTAAAATCAGCAATAGGTCCTGACATACATGCAAGCTAACACAAAGTCTTGGTTGGGTCTCTGTGGAAAAACACTGAAACAGATGGCTATAAGCTATTGTAAACAGGCAGCTTTTGTAGAAATTTACCAGCTGAGTAGTCATAGACCTTGTAAATAGGTAGCTTGGCGAGAGTACCAACTTAGATAAGGACAAGTGAATCATAGGCAGAGTCATAGTGACCTGTCCCCTGAACCTTCACCCAGCCGATACCCTGTTCTGAAAGATATCTGTACTCCCCCTGAACACCTACACTCCAGTGTCATCCCCTTCCCCACGTTCTGCCTTTTTGTGTTTATAACCCCTGTGTGAATAAGTAAAAATTACGATTTGATTTAAAAAAAAAAAATAAAAGCAGTGAAACTTAAAAAAAAAAAGTCCCTAAGCTCACCAGGGATGAGAAAGAGAGTCAACACCTCACAGGAATAGTTACTCTGGAGTAGCCCAAGGGGCTAGGCTCTTTAAATGGCACTGCCTGAGCCCACACTGGCCTGGCTGTTAACCTGAGCCCACACAGCTCTGTCCTCTAGGTGCCTGTTTTGCAGGTGGGGACACTGAATCTCAAAACTTTTGTCACCTGTTGTCACACCTCTGAAGGATTCTCAATAGCTCTTTTTGATGAAAGCCAGCAATTGTCCTAGGCTGCCATTTGTAGAACATTCTCCAGGTTCAGCTCTTATCTGATGCTATTAGGTAATAGAAGGGGCCTCACTTTAAAGGTATTTGCTGTCTTTTAAAAAATTATATTGTTTAGTTGGATCCACATGGCTTTTGTATACATGCCTCCCTCTCTCCCCCATCTCCCACTTCTCTCTTTAGGGGCTTAAAGAAAAAACAAAACCATGGACGTTGGGAAGGAATTTGTTGAGGAAGGCATGTTGACAGGAGTGGGAGAGAAATAGAAAGGGAGGGTGAGATCGTTGAAATGCATTATACACGTCTGTGATTGTCAAAGAAAAATTCAATTCACTTAGAGAAAAACATAGTTGTCTCCAGAAATCTGAGCTAAAGCCTGTTGTTGGTTAAGATCAACAGAAGGGCAATTTTACCATCAAAGAGTTTCCTTTTTCTGAGGCAGGCTTTACACTAGCTCAAGCTGACCTTGAACTACAAGCAATCCTCTTGCCTCATCCTAAGAATATTTAAAAAGTTATTTTAATTATACAACATACACACTCACACACATTCTTACATAAATAGAGAAATTCCTGAGTAACTATCATCCTCATTTTTGTTCTCTGCAAAAGCTAAGGCACAGAGTCAGGCATTTATTTCTCTAGGGTTTTAGAGTCATTTATTATTTATATACAAATTCTGTGGTGTGGATGTCACATGCAATGGTTATCTATAGTCTTTTTTCCCCCTTTCCTCTCAGTTGTGTCTTTGGAGATATTTTTATACCACTGCATAGAGCTGTTTTACTTCTTTCTCAGGATTTGGCCATAAGGATTGAGTCTAGACTCTTGTGCTAGGCACTTGTTTCACCACTGAACTGCTCACTATCCCTACAGCGCAATATATTATATATTATATATAATTTATACACACAACCCATTTTTTTTTACAGGATTTCTCTGTGTAAGCCCTGGAGTGTCCTGGAACTCACTCTGTGGACCAGCCTGTCCTTGAACTCAGAGATCCCCTTGCGTCTGCCTCTGCCTCTGCTGTGGGGAGCACATCCATAGTTAACTTTGGCTGACATCTTGCTTGTGATTAGTCATGTTTGAGTCTGCTAACCCTGTCTTTGTTTTTAGTTGAGACATGTATTATATCCTGCCAAGTTCCTCCACTTACAAATCCATCCTTGAGAGATTGTCCAAGCCTGAAGGAAATGAGCTTAGTCAAACATAGATACTGTATACCATAAACTCACCACATAAGCACCACATAAGGTAAATGTAACATCTTGTATTACCCCACCTAATCTTTTACTAATTGAAAATGTTACTTTGTTATTGGCTCTGATAATGAGTTCAATGTTTCTTTTGTCCAATTGTGTTTATGTACTGTATGATGGTCAATCTGTAATGGAAGCACATCAAACATCTTTCCTGTAAATTTATCTGAACCCTAACATTCTGAAAAAGGCTTATAAATATTGGAAGAATTAGATCACACTCTGGCAAGGAACAAACACATATGGTTGGGCTGATCATTGCCAATGTTGTTTCTCTCATAACACTTATATCCAGTGCTACTACTTCTGTATTAGCTTTAGCACAAGAGATACAAACAGCTAGTTTTGTAAATCATCTGGCAGAAAATGCAATCAATGCCCTGAGCATACAATAGGATTTGGATAGATGGCTAGAACAAAAATTGATGCATCATATGATATAGTATAAATCATAGAGATGATGTACAAGGAATGAAAGTCAGAAGCCATTTGGAGTCATGCTTGATATCTATGGATTTGTATACTCCAAAAATGTATAAGGGAGTCAGCATAATTGGACCAAAGTAAAAAAGCACCTTCAAGGTATTTAGCATAATACTAACACTATGTTAAAATTGTTAGCCCTGTATAAGGAGGTTGTGAATTTAAGAAATGCAAAGCCTTTGTCTTTTGATACTGCTAGCACTGCAAATGATATTCTGAAAATGTTTCAGCCCATTTTCCTTCAGGGTCCTTGTTTACATCTCTCTTACTGGGTTAGCAAGACTTGGCTTTATGATCTTTTTATGGCTGTCCTACACTGCCTGTTTCTTTTGAAGGGGAATCATCAGAGTTTTTACAGATGTCAAAGCAAAATTACATAAATTCAAGCTCCAGCGTCTTCCCTAGCAGAAGTTGGTAGTCAGTGATGGGTAAAATCATCTTGAAAACCTTCTCAACCTAAGACAGGCCACGAAAACAAGATTATTTGAGTTCCAATGATGGGTAAGAGCTGTATTTTCAGATGGTAACCTAAGACAGGGACAACTTTCTGCTCTGTGACCAACAAGGTGTGTGGATAAAAAAACGACGAGTAAGATTCTCTCAGAGGTGGATCAACCTAAGACAGGGCATGAATGCTAGGATTCATGTACCAATGATGGGTAAGGTCCACACTTCTTGAGGGGATGCCTAAGACAGGCATAGTGTTTCTGTGCCAATAGCTGAGACAGCTTTGGCTTGTATAGATAAAGAAGGGAGACATGTTGAAAGCACATCCAAAGTTAACTTTGGCTGACTTCTTGCTTGTGATTAATCATGAATGAGTCTGCCGAAATCTGTCTTTGTTTTTAGTTAAGACATGCATTATATCCTGCCAAGTTCCTCTGCTTATGCATTTGTCCTTGAGAGACTGTTCAAGCCTGAAGGAAATGGACTTAGTCAAACATAGATAATGTGTACCATAAACTTGCCACATAAGCATTTGTGGTCATTGCTTAACTTTCTGGAAGTAGTTATGCTTTCTGTTGCTTGCCATTAAAAGACACTGAGAAAATACATTTGTTGCTGGCATGGTATTGACCTACAGTCCTTCCATATTGTCTCTTCTTTCTGCCTTTCCTGTAATCATCCTTACTCCCCAAGTCATGGTTTTTGAGTTGACTGGCTGGCTGGCTCCAGGATTGTGGAGTGCTGGGACTAAAAGGGATGAGCCACTTCTGCCCTGTTTACAGGATTCATTTTTGTCTCCAGTTTTTCTATCATGAAATAACTTATTTTGAAGCATAAAAGTTCCAAAAACTACGAAGAGTTCAAAAAATGTGCAAACAGCTATCCTGGTTAGTTTTATTGCCAGCTTGACACAACCTTCAGTCACTTAGGAAGAGGAAAACTTTTAACTGAAAAATTGCCAAGGTCAGACTGGCCCATGCCCATGATTTTGTGGGACACTGCATTGTTGCTAATTGATGTGGGAGGGTCTAGCCTATGGCTAGTGGTGCATCACTATGTGTTCCTGGGCTGTATAAAAAGCAAGCTGAGCATAGCCAGTGAGGTGAGCCAGTAGGTAGAGTTCTTCTATGGTTTCTGTTCTGGTTTCTGCTTCTCTCAATGACTGTCTCAATGCTTGTCTCAATGACCTGGAACTGTAAGCTGAAATAAGTCTTTTTTCTCCTAAGTTGCTTTTGATCATGATATCACATCACATCATGGTATCACATCATCAGATAATAAATTGGAATAAGTCCCTTTCCCAGAATTACTATTTTGCCTGATTTGTTATCTGAACACACACACACACACACACACACACACACACACACACACACACACACAATTTGTGAATATAAAAATTAAGATATTTTGAACTGTTTGAAATTCAAACAAGGAAATATATCATCCCCTAAATACTGAATATTATCTAGACAAGCCTTAGAAGTCAGTATTTTTCAGCTTAATTTTGATACAGTCTTCTTAGGTAACATACTGTCTGCATTTTTGCAAGGTTAAGATATATAGCTTAGGTTGGCCTAAAACTTACCATGTAGCTTTAGTTGACCTCAACTAGGCCATACTGATCCTCCTGCCTCAGCTTCTCAACTGGTGGGCTTAGAGTTGTAAGTCACCACATCTGGCTAATCTGCTATTTATAGTTCAATCTACTATTAATAGTCAATTACTCAAAACAATATCTTTCATAGCACTCTCCTAAAATCCAGCATTCAGTCTTAGATCAAGGATTGTCTTTAGTTGCCATATCTCCTACACCTATTAATATGTACTTGTAGTTTATGATACTGGAACTTTTAAAAGCTATAACTTAATGAAATCAGAGCCTTTTTAAAAATGATTTATTTTATGTGCATTGGTATTTTGCCTGCATGTGTATCTGTGTGAGGGTGTCAAATCCTGTGGAATTTGGTTACAGACAGTTTCGAGCTGCCATATGGGTGCCAGGAATTGAATCCAGGTCCTCTGGAAGAGCAGCCAGTGTTCTTAACCACGAAGCCATGTCTCCAGCCCCTGAAATCAGAGTCCTTTGTGTTGGGTTTTCTCATAATTAATTAATGATTAAAGTCAAAATGCCCTGGGGCTGGAGAGATGGCTCAGCAGTTATGAAAACTCTTGCAGTTATGCTGCTCTTGCAGGGGAACTGAGTTCAGTTCTCAGCACTCACATGGTGGCACACAACTGTCCATAACTCCGAATCCAGGAGCTCTAAGGCCCTCCTTTGACTTCAGTTGGCACCTGTCATTCAAATGATGCACATACATATGCATACAGGCATAGTGGTGTAAATTCCCAGAAACCAGATGGCAGTTCACAACTGCCCGTAACCACAGTTCTAAGGAATCGGACACCCTCATACAGACATACGTGCAGGCAAAACACCAATGTGTATAAAAATCATATACATAAAATATCTAAAGTTGAGGTGTACATTGCATCCAGAGTAGTCTACAAGCAGTGAATCTTCTACAGAATATGTTATAGGCAGGTACCATGTCTGCACCATTAGTAGGGTTACCTGCTCTTCAATGTTGATAATGTTGATTCTGTTAAAGGTTAGGATAGGTATTGTCTGATTTGTCTTCTATTAAGACATGAGTCTTCTTTTCAGGACCACAGCCCCTCTGTTGGAAGCCATCAGACATTACGCAAATATCTAGCTCAGTTGCCCTAGCCCTCAGCTCCCTGAGATGGTCCTTGGGGGTAGAGTGTAAGAAGGTGCGGAATCAATGACACAGACTCTGGGAGCCAGGTGAGGAAAAGAAGCAGATTCATTTATTGTTGGAGTGGGGAGTTCCTTTGTACCCTCCACTCATGTTCTCTCGTTCCATAACTGTTTGTCCTGTGCAGCTGGCACTAGCCAATTGGCTGCCCCAGTCACATGCTCTCTTTTTGTTCATCTCTGGTGTCAGGCATGTTCTGGGGTTGGTGAATGGGGAAGTGCTTGTTGAGCATGCATGAACCATAGTAGGAGGAAGAGACTAGTCAGAACATGCTGACTCACTCCTCCTGCATGTCCACCCATTTTCATTTAGAAGTTGGCAGTTCAGTGGGAGCCAGAGTTCTGTGCTCTGACTTTGTTGATCCCACCTCACAGGGCGACGAGCATAGGAAACTTGCCTGTCTTAGCCCCTCCCCCCACCCTTGCCAACACCCCCTCCCCCTGGTTATTGGGGTCTTACTAGTCATTGACTACCGACCCTGGAAGGTTAGCTTCTCTGGAGAGCATGCCTGGATGGAGTAGATGGCCTATTGGACAGCCTTTCTTATCTGTGAGAACCTTGTCTGTATAACCTCGGGAGGAGGGCCCTGTTCAGGACCGTCAGCATTAGGAGTGCAGGCTTATAAACTGAGCATTGGTGAGACATGCTGCGTAAGACTCTTAAAAAGAGAATGATTACTAACGACAGAACACCCCCTAACATTGCATAAGTGACTATCCAAGAGGGATCAAAGAGCCTTTAAAGGTTGTCGCATTCTTTAGTGATAAAGCTCACTTCAAAGGACATGAGTGGACGTCTGGTGACATTTAACTTATGTATTTGTTTTCTGAGGGTAATAGAAAAATTGAGGAACTTAGTGGACCATATCCCCTTGATGTAATGGGCCAACTTCAGCTTCTCTGAGGTGGAATTACATACTTGGTGGGGGGTCAGGCAGAAAGACCTAAACCTAGGGTCACATGCAGAAAGAGACATGTCCTGTATCATCTCTAGTTCTTCTGTCAACAGGTCAACCTGTTGTAATATATGAATGGCTCGGAAAGATGTTGATTAAGCATCTCCTGTGCCTGGAGGGCATTGGAAGAACAGGACACTACACTGTCTAGCATTTTTGCTGTTGTCGCAGTATGTCAAACCCACTGCTGCTGTCGTTGCACCCACTACAGCAACCAGGATGATGTAGTGCCACAGTACTTATGGCCACAGTAATGCCAAAATCACATTTGACCCACTCTAGGACTTGTGGGTCAGTTTTAGACCTTAGAGAGATAGATAGCATGGCAATAATTTGCATTAGTCATAGGTATCCATCTCTCAGCAGGTTCACGTAGGAGAATGGCCAGTTTGGTGTGGGACCAGCAGGACACTAGGTGGCATGGTGTGTTAGAACAGTTCAGCCCTTCTCAGATGTCAGCAGCATTTGTGAGAAGAAAGAAGAACCAGGCGGAGGTGGGGGAGCAATCAATCTGGGAGGCTGTAATTATATTTACAGGCATACCATCACCAGCTGGATCAGTAAGAGCTCCATTAAGGTATTACCACCACTCAACCAGAGGAGCAGATTGATACATCTAAGGGCCCCACAAAGGTCCCAGTTTCTCAGAAATGTATCATATCGAGTCTGGGTGGATGTTCTACGGTGATGGGGCTTGTCCTTGGGTGGGAGGAAGCACCAAAGCCCTGAGTCGTAGGGGTCAGCAAGATAGTCGATGTCAGCAGTATGTACTCCACACTCCTGGGCTGGGTGAGGGTGAGAGGTCAGGTTGACAATGTTCCCACAGAATTGGGAGTTCAACTATGGTGGACAACCTACTTAGAGGGAGACAGTGAAGGGCACTGGGGCAATGGATACCCCACTGAGGTAGGGATGGATGGTGGGGGCAAGCATCTCTATCCCCATCATCTTTCCTGAAGTTTTAGTGCCATGAAAGTTCCCTGTTGTGGGGTTTCTAAGTAGGATACAAGGGGACCCCTCAATGTGTGTCACGAAACAGATGGTCCCAGGGACAGGCCAAGGGCTAGCAATCATCTGAGTTGAACCTATAGGGTCCATGAAGGAGTCCCAGTGTGGCGTTAGTTGTATGCTGGGGAACCTGAGTCAATAGGCAGTAGTAGGGGTCGCAAAGGCACAAGGGCCCATAGATCTTCACCCTACCATGAGAGAATAGAATGAGAGGAGTCAGACTCCCCTAGTGTCCATGGGGGCTCCTTAAGGTCCTCTGAGGCACATCTCACCTCCCTTGCTAGCACCCATATCGGCATTGTGGATCCCTGGGGGAAAACATGAGTATAACCTGCCCTAGTGTCTGAAGGGGGAGGTGGCTGCCGTTGTGATGTAAGGGGATCTCTCCACATAACCACAGGGAGAGGGGTGCTATGGAGCAGGGAGGCCCAGTGCTTAGAAGCAGAGATAAGGCCCTTGTCATTGAAAGTAAGAAAATTCATGTGAAAAAGCACTTCCACCAAGGCCAGATATGGGTCACGCTTAGCCTCAGATGGTGTGAGCTTTGCCGGCAGGGCTTTTAGAGACCTGTTGGTCCTCTGCACCCTGGCCTGGCCTTGTGGATTGCAGGAATGCCAAAGGTGTGATCAATTTTTCAAGAGGTCATGAGATCAGCAAGTTGTTTGGAGGAGTAGGTGGGGCTGCTATCAGTTTTTAGGGCCAAGGCACTCCCATTACTAGTAGGACCCGCTTAAGGGACTAAATCACATGGGAAGCGTTTTCTCTGGCAAGTGCCAGAGCACAGACATAAGAAGAGCAGGCGTCTACTATTACATGAACAGAGCAGAGGTTCCCAAACAGAGGGTAGTAACTCCCATCTGCCATATGGTGTTGGGTAATAGGCTTCTGGGATTCACTCCATCCCCCTGCACCCTGATTGAGGGAGCCCAGGGACATCAGAGGCACACAAGTGGCACAGGAATGAGCCAGATGTTTGCACTGAGAAATTGAGAGTCCTGGGACAAGTTTGTGAAGCCTCCATGGAGACAGATAAAATTGTTGGTGCGGAGTCTGGGCCTGCTCCAGGAGTTCAAGATTCGCAGTCATAATCAGCAGCCTGTGTGACCATTCCCCTGAACCAAGGCACCATGGAGCCCCGAATGTGACCTAACTTGGGAAATGTACCAAGGATGGGGTCTTTGCTGTAGAAACTCTTGGGGCATGGTCATTGTCAGACAGAAGGGGAACAGGTGCTCTTTAATCTGGGAGAAGGGTAGTACACGGGCCACCTGAACTGCATATTGGCTATCACAAAAAATGTTAGCTTCATCCTGGCATAGCTCAAAAACCTTTACTATTGCTATTAGCTGTCCCAACTGGACTGACCCAAGGTTGGGCAGTACCTGGGTGACTTCCTCTTTATCAGGGTGTTGTATCAAGATGCCATACCTGAGCTTGTTAGAGTTGGAGAAGGGGGTGTTATAAGGCTTAATTATGAAGGGGAGTAGGGGTAAGGTGGAGAGTCGCCTATCCTAGGGAAGGTGGTTGTCTAATCCCTGGGAATCATTACTGTCTCTTAAAAGCTAATTGAATCAGATGAGAGGGACTATGAATGTCTCAGTGAGAAAGAGAAAATTTGATTTAGCTCTTGACTGTAGGTCCTTCTGGCTGCTACCCATGCCTTAAGAGCAAAACAGAAGGTCAATTCAAATTTGGAATTAATTTTGTGAAGGCCTTGGTGTAGCCACATCAGAGGGCCATCCTGCCAGAGTACCTCCAATATGCTATTAACAGTCCAACATTAATAGCCAACGGAGGTTTGGAGGGGCTATGCCACTCCAGAGAGGCAGATGCCAGCATGGTGGCCAATTGCTTAAGGAGCTCCTGAGCCTCTGTTGATAAGCCTGATTAGTAAGGAGTCACTAGAGGGACCCTCCAGGAGGGAAAGCAAGTGGACCATAAAGACTTTGCAGCTTGGTCAGGGAGTGTATAGTTCCTTAGTTTTGAAGTCAGATGGCAGAGGCTGAATTTGTCTGGCAATGAAGAATTCCAAAAAACATGTGAGGGGGGGGTAGATGGTACTTTCTCAGGAAAAACCTTTAGACTGAGCCTAGTTAAATCTCTTCTTTTAGGAGCTGTGCAGTAGCTCCTAGTAGATGATAAATCAGGATGTGCCAGCATACTGTCGGACATAGAGTGGATGGTCTTCAGGGACTGCCTGATGTGCCTCAGCCACATACAGCTTACATCACCGTGGGAGGACCATCCATTGGTATCTCTTAGCTGGTGTTTGAATATTAGATTCACACTCTGTAAAGGCAAAGTGGCATCTGTCCTGTGGTGCCAGGGTGATGTGGAAAAGGCAGTCCTTGATATCCATCACTAGTATGTGATCGAGGGTGGGAGGGCACCAGGGTAAGACAGTCCCACCATTTGAATGGGTCACCATTTTTTCCATTTGTTCATTGATAGCTCTCAGATCTTGTAAGAGCCTATACTTTCCTGACTTCTTTTTTATGACAAAGATGGTCGTGTTATGTCTACTGGCTTCGGGTTCTAAGTGACCCAACTTAAGTTGTTCCTCAACTAGTTGTTTGGTTCAATGATTGACCACTGATTCACCCAGATATTGGCATCTGACAGCCAGGCCAGCAATATGGGGTCATGTACCTGATGGAAGGAGGCCTTGGATGGTCAGCAGCCCTTAGAATTGGGGGTGATCCCCTTTTAGGTGGCATGTTAGGCCTAGTTGTTCATGTTCCATGATGTCTTCAAAGAAGGCCTGATCGTCCTTTGTAAGGATGACACCCATGTCCTCTAATACGTCCTTGCCCCAAAGTAGGGGAGAGACATCGGCACCAGCAGGCTTGAAAGAGCCTGGGTTGCCATTTAAATCCTTCCAATGCACAGGGTGTGATGTCATCCTGGTGGTTTGCTGGCCTCTAACACTCATAACAGTGGGGCTGGGTTTGAACTTTCAGTGAGGGAAACTCAAGGCCTCACTTTCAGTGATTATGGTGACATCTGTACCTGTATCTACCAGCCCTTTTACAGGAATCCCAACTATGTGTACAGTCATCATGGGTGAATGTGGAAACACAGGGAGAGTCCAATATACAGTAGGGTTGGAGCAGTCCCCTCTTATTGATGGGGCTAAGAGGTGCCCCTTTTAGAGTTTAAATCATCCCTGAGTTTATCAGAGTTCTGAGACCTGCAGTCTCACGCCCAGTGAAATCCTTTATTACACGGAGGGCACTTTGTTCTTGGTCTAGCATTAGAGCAGTCCTGTCTTTCTGCAGCAGCAGGAGTGATCAGGCAGGGACCCCTGCGAGAGTCTGTTTGTCTGTCAGTCAACTGGTCATCCAGAGAGGCAGTCAGGGCTGCCATAGGGGCCTGCCCCAGGGTCAAGGTCTCTGATGGCCACTACTCATTTATGAAGGGTATGGACTACTGCCGCTGCAATGTGGGTTAGGGCATTAAGACACCCCCCCCCCCAGCCATTTGTTTAATAGGCATATGTCTTGAGTGGGTCCCAGATTGACCCTTCACTCCACTGCCCCAGTAACCCTCATGAGGAAGTCCATAAAAGATTTGCCTGATGTTGTACAAGGTTAACGGAAGTAGGCAGAGGGATCTCTGGGAGTGCAGGCCTTAAGGGCTTTGAAAGATAGACTGGCCACCTGGCTGGCCAGTGAAGGCATGTTGGCTGATAGTAGCATGGGTAACTGGGTTAATGTATGCCCTGTGGCTGGTCAGCATGTCTAGGGTGATGTTAAGGTTGTATTCAAGATTTAAGCATGCCTGACTCTCAGGCAGGTCCTGTTATGCTGACTGACAGTTTAAGAACATGGAGGGTTCCAGGACTGTTTTAAGAAGATTGTACAGCCTTAATAGGTTTGTAAGTGCATGGCTCTGTAGTGTGTCGCTTTTGCGACCCCTCTTTAAGCTACAGGAATGGGCCCCCACCTAGAGAATATTGGATCCATCAACTTAAGTTACTCAGCCACCTTCAGTCCCAGCTCAACATCCCAATCTCCCTCCTGGAAAAGTGGCCTATGGCTACTCTGCCCAAGATCTCACATGGCTGGCTGGCTGGCTTTTCTCCCTCTGAAGCATGGTGGAAAACTCCTTTCCTCTCCCCTGCTTCTTCTAACTTGCCTGCAAGGACCCAGAAGTTCTGCCTATTTCACCCAGCTCATTGGCTGCTACCATCTTTATTGATAAATCAAGAACCAATGGGGAACAGGACCATAGCATCAGACCCATCCCCTACATTTCAAAGTTTTTTGTACAATTTAAAAAAAATCTTCTCCTAGACATAAATTGAACAAAACCATTACAATCATGTAAATTGCACAGTATGATATACAAATGACACACAGTCCATCATATTTGTAAATTAGATAAAGTACTCTATCATCATTCCTAATTTAAAGAATTATGATTCTATCCCTGAGTTATGTTTAGATTTTAGCCTGTAATGCCATCTGAGAATCATGTCTTCCACTCTATAACCTCTATGTTAAACAACTTAAGTTTGATTATGAGACTATAACTAGTCTTCAACCCTGTCAGAAATCCCAGAATGACTTAAACATTACCTGGGTATATAGGAAGCAACAAACATAGCTTTTCAAACTTAAACAATTATAAAGACAGCTGAATCATTTCTGGACAGCCCCTTAATTTCTTATAATGTTGGAGCATCTATCTTTAGCCTTTTAGTCCAGGATGATCTAATAGATCTTTGCAAAGCAGGATTATGAAGGACTGTTTACCTTGTATTGGCAGAGCTATCAGTCAACTATTCTGTATAGTGTGTCCTTTTCCTGGTAAGTATTTTGTCTGCAAATGAGTAGGCAATTTCTGCTCTGTAGCTACCTTTCCACAATAAGCAACCTCGCCTGGAGGTAAAGATGCTCAATTTTTCTTTAAAGGAGAATGGGGAAGCTGTCAGGAGCAGACATGTCTCATCAAATGATCCTTGATAATGAAATAACATGTCACATTCTGTGGATTTCTGATGTTTTTGAAGATTAAGTATTTTGAACTCTTAAACCCTAGCTACTCTTAGCCATTTCTATTTGAGTAAATTGAAGGTACTTTGTTATTTTTAAATCAGAATCTAACATAACCACGAGTTTGCTATTTCGCCCTTGTGTTGCTTAATCATCTTACAGTTTTTAAAGCAGCTATTATAAGGACTGGGCCTAAGCCTTGTATTCTTTAATAAGTTGCATAGGCACAATGCCTGTGAGTAACAACATTTTGAATCAATATAAGAAATTCACACCAATGAAAACCTTAAAGCTGTATCAATATAAGTTCTGTACCAATGTAAGAAATTATAACTTCGATTTGTATCAATTATAAAGATTTCTACCAATTAAGATTATGGCTACCCAGTGCTTTGTTCAAGGATAAAATTTAGTAATCCATCCCACCTATTTCCTCCCAGCTTTCAAAATTATGAGCATTCCCAAATTATCCCTTAAAATGACAACCATTCTATAATTTGTAAAATAGCCATAACCAGACACCCAAACCCAAGGGATCAGGCTGACGACTCTCCATAATTTCTTCCTGCTGAATAGGGACGACAAAAAATTCTTTAAAGGGGTACAGAGGAGTAGGAAAATTAGAATATTTGGTTAGACTTTAAAAAGCTAGCTTTAGCATCTGCTATCCAGTCTCTGCATAGTTGGAAGGTTCAGAGCTTGACTGAAGTTCTGACTGGATATGTATGAAAGGCTGGAAGAGGTGAGATGACGAGGAATCAACACCAATCCCCGAAGCTGTTTTGGGCAGCAACTGGAAGCAGGGGGTCAAGCAGGTCAGTTTAGCATCTCTGAGGATGAATCTCGCCAAAGCTGTACATTCTGTAATTGCATGAATCCTGCAACCAAAATTTTAGTACTATTAAGATATTTGTATGGATTGTGCAGGGTGCACCGGTCAATTAAGGATGAAATTCTGCTCCTTGTTTGAGCAGGGGAAGGGCAGTTGCCTTTTTTATGAGTTAATTTTATCAAAACCAATTGTAATAAATATGCATTCATCCTTCACAAGGATGGCATGGGGAAATCTTTGCCTGTCCTGTTTGATTCTCTTGATTTTTTTTCTAGTTCTTCATGGGGTCTCCCCCTGTCATATCTGATCCATATGACTCTAGATGGGGTCCAAAGTCTCTTATCCTTTCCTGTCAACACAAATACAGAGCCTCTCTTCCAAGTAACAAGTCCTTGGTCCAGTGTCTGGAAATCATTAAATGTTTAGCTTGGACTCTCTCCCAGAGGAATTTAATATAACCACCAAACTCAAAACCATGCTCATTGTGATAAATAAAGGAATCTACACAAATATTAACTGATAATTAATTAACTGATACAGTGCTTCTGCTGTCTCTTGCTCTGATCTTCATGAGATCAAGGCCTAAATTATTTAATATCTTTGTCTACTTACTGTATAAGCCTATTTCCAGGCTGAATCTATGTTGTACCAGGCAAAGAAATCCCAGAAATCCCATGAGTAGACCTTGTTCAAAGATCCTGAGAAACTGTTCTGGCAAATTTTTTTCTAATCTTCTCTAAAGCATTCTTTCATTTAATTTCCCTAACTTTTCCCTTTTGTGGAACTTAGTATCTATGTATACTTAAGACATCTAAACAATTACCGTTATACTCCCTTCGACCTTAAAAAAATTAATCAAATTTTAAAAATCTATCCTCTGGTTGTTGCTGTATGAAGCAGGCATCTGCTGCCTGAGAGCAGCAGACCCGTCTCTTTACACACCAGGAGCTCCCAGCATCTCTGAGCTGAGGCTCTTCCTGTGTTCCTTGTTCCAGTTTCACTCTGTTCGCTGAGAAACCAATTCTCCCCTCTTCCTAGACTTATATCACTGTGTGTGTGTGTTTGTGTAATCCATCTGAGAATTCCTAAATTAATAGTGGATTCTTGTCTTCCAGGCTGCTATCTGTAGCCTGTAGCTTTTGCTACCCTGATTTAAGCTCTGGGAACAGGACGCCTAAACCCTGCCCAGGGACTATTAGATCCACAGATGAAAAACACAGACACACAAATTGCTCAATTTCAACCTGCCTCCTTGGTTCAACTGCTGGGTGCCTCCAATCTACCATGGTTATAGTGTGCTCTTCCCAATACTCCCAGCTCAGCACCCTAAATCTGCCCTCAGCTTCATTCACTCAGCCACCTTCAGTCCCAACTTAACACCCCAACTTCAAAATGGTTGGTCTGCCGAAGATCTGACATGGCTGATCAGCTTTTCCTCTGAAGCACGACAAAAAACTCTTCTCCCATGCATTTGCTAGCTTTCCTGCCGGGAACCGGAAGTCCCGCCTATTCTGCCCAGCTCATTGGCCACTAGCATCTTTATTGATAGATCAAGTACCAATTGGGAAACAGGACCTTAACATCAGCCCCCATCCCCTACATGGCCCACTGTCTTAAGACCTGTTTAAAGTAGGGAGAATCAGGCCCTGATTCATTGTCCACCTTTCTAATTAAAGCAAGGTTAGCCAGGGGCATAGAGACCCAAGGGCAAATGGCTGCATCATGGCCGAGGTTGACAGGATAAGTCTCAGGTTTAACCCTGTGGGCCAAGGAAGGCAGCTGTGCAGAGGGGGTTGTGGGAGCTCAACTGCAGGAGGCTCTAAGTATGAGGGGTGAGGGTGGTAGCATCCGTGGCACAAATTTCACGCCATGGGCACTGGGCGGGAGGGGGCAGGGCTTGCAGCGTGCACCAAGTGTTCAGACACCTTTGAAAGGTTAGGTGGTTTCACCAGTGCCACAGTGGCAGTCTCCTAATCCTCCTCCTCCTTCCCTTCTTCATCCGAAGAATCTGCCACAACCAGGGTTTGGAGGAGAGGCAGTTATGAACAAGTTCACACTTGTTCTTGTCAGTGTTTGTTGTGGGAGGCAATAACTTCCTCTGGGGAAGAAGATTTTAGACTAGCAATAATGGCAAGAAGAATCGGAACAAAAGAGGTTGAGGGGAGGCATCCAAACTCTTTTCACCTTGTGTTTCTGGGCCAGAAACCAAAAACTCATCCGTAAATCAGGTTCCATGGGGCTAGAATGGCTGCCTCAGTCGAGAATGTTTCCAGATCCTAGGGTGTGACTTTCATGCCCCTGGAGACCAGGAGGAACTTAAGGGCTCTTATTTGGGTCTCTTTGCAGGGGGAGGGGAGGCTACCCATGGTGAGACAAGACTCAAGGGTAAGGGAAGAGGTGAGGAAAGAAGAAAGTGTGTGTTAGACTCAGGATCTAGTGCTTAGTGGGGGACTTCCGTGGTTCATTAGGCCACGGCCCTAGGCCTACCAAGCGTCTGAGGTCGAGGAAGGCCTTGGCTCCATCTCTTGGATGGTCAGTCTTTATGTGGTGATGCTGGGAGAACTGAAAGTAAAACAGAATGTACTTCCCTTTCCAGACAAAAGATACAAAGGAATAAGGAGGAGACCCTTACGCTTACCCCTCGGGGGTAAAGCACATGAAATATGAAGGGGCCAACTTACTGAAAAAAAAAAACTACTGAAGGGGGCTCCTGAACATGCCACAGTAAGGAAAAAAGGTCTCGGAGGAATTTAAAGATGAAGACTGTAATCAAAAAATAAACCCGGACTAGGCAAGCTCAGTGCTCAAGTCCACACAGGTAGAGAGTCCATGCTGGGCACCAGATGTTGCCCTAGCCCTCGTCCCACCAAGACCTTAGGGGTAGGGTGTAAGCAGATATGGAATCAATGAGACAGACTCCAAGAGCCAGGTGAGGAGCAGAAGCAGACTCGTTTGTTGTTGCAGTGGGGAGTGCCTTTATACCCTTCACCCACGTTCCCTTGGTTTCCTTGATCTGTAATTGCTCATCGTGCAAAGCTGGCACCAGCCAATTGGCTGCCCTGGTCACATGCTCTGTTTTTGTTCATCTCTGGCAGGTTCAAGGGTTAGTAAATGCGGAAGTGCCTGCTGCGCATGTGTGGGTCATTGTAGGCCGCTAGTCAGACTGTTCTAACTTATTCCTCCCACACAGCTCCTCACCAGCCCTTTTCTTATGCTTGACCTCTGTTGGTGAGCCTTGTTTAGGCCAATCATTTTGACAACTGTTGCAGAGTAATGATTTTTCCATCAATAGCGACTCTTCCGAGAATGCCGGTGGTCTTGGCACTGTGCTGTAAGCAAGAGTTCTGTTTTTCTCCCCCGTCTATTTGTTTATTGATGTATTATGCACCCATAGGTGCTAGAACAGAAACAGACTGTAACTTACTATAGTAATTTCTTGGTATCTATGGAGAGGTGGTTCCCGGAGCCACGGCATGGTACACTGTATGAGATCTGTATCTCTTCCATGCCAGTCCTATACTTCAGACCATTTCTCGATCACGTACAATACCCAGTAACCTAGAAATGCTAAGTTCTGTTGCATCTACAGATATGGGGCTCATGTGGGAGGGATGGAACATGCTGCTTGTTTATTTTGGTTCTCTGTGCTCTATATTTGGCCAACAGGAGCTCCTTCCCTTGTCCCTGTGACATTCCCATAGGTTTTGAGTCTTTCTTTACTTCTGGCATCACAACATGTTCCTGGATTATCTTGTACTTTCCTCTCCCAGCCCTGAAGTCAGCCATTCCCCTAAGATGCTCTAGTTTTCTTTAGTAGGGAACAGTATTGCAGAACACGTCCGCCTGCTAGCATGTGCATTGCAGTTGGGTCTCTGGGTTTTTCTACCTTATTCTTTTTAACTACTCCTGTTCTGGGAACTTAGCAGAATGACTGTGTACCTATGGTCATACCGACAGATGTTGCCACTGTTTTCAACTTAATCCTATTCCAAGAAAGTCTCAGTGACCACTCCGGTACATACTCCTTGGGCCTCTGTAGCTGACTAAATGTGGGATATTTCAACCAAGAGGTATGTATGCAAAATTTTACTTGATACTGCTGTCTAGTTCTGTGACTGACTAATGGGCTGGAAGAGCATCTTCTTATACCTCTCAGAGGTTTTACTTTTGCACGGTGCAAGCAGTGCCAACAGCCACTTGTTTCACTGGGGTAGACCAGCTCTGTGACGAGTGTAGCTTTGCAGTTGGCCCTCAGAGGGTCAGAGGGCATTTGGAAAGCTGGATAAATGACAAATGTGGTTAATACGTGAGGGAATGGAGCAAGCCACAGGCAGAAGCTCTCCACTTCATGTCCCTCTCCTGGGTGGGTCTGTTGCTTGTCTTGGGACTACTCTTTCCATATGCAGCCTTTTTAAGAGTCCTTCTGAGATAGGAAGAGGATTCCCTGGCTTCTCCTGACGGGTCCAATCAGAGTTCACACTTGTCAATCAAATTTTATCAGGGCTAAAGTAAACATTTTGTGTTATTTTATTGAGACAGTGTCTCATTATATAGACCAGGCTGGCCTCGATCTCACAAAGATCTCCTTGCTTCTACCTTCCTGGTACTGGGATTAAAATGTGCACCACCATGCCCAAGGTCTCCCTAGCCTCTAGCCTGGATTCTTCTTGCCATAGCCTCCCAAGAGCTGGGCTTATCAGCCTGTACCGTCATGCTTGGCTCAAATGCTTTTCTTAAAGAATCCATATCAACACACCAACTCAGCTCACCAGTAACTCTAACCAGCGCAGGAAAGAACACAGAGCATTCATGGCCATAGATGGAAACCCAGCACAACACAGGGTATTGATATCAAGATCAAATGTGGCTCCTCAGTTAGAGGCACGGAGGGGAATAAAGATAACAGTTAGCTCAGGGCAGGAAGGTGGCCGGGGCTTGGCAGTATTCTGTAAGAGAGGCATGCAGAGCTCTGTGAGATGCAGGAGAGGTGTCTGCTCACAGTGAAGGGGCCTCTGTGGATGGAACATGCAAAGAGCACAAGGGATTGAAGTCAGAAACCTGGAATTACCTGGACAGTCAAAAGTGGGATTTTCTGAGTTCGTGGACATCTTGGGATGGTCTCTTCCTCTCTGACAGAGGTGAGGATTTGAGGACCATTTCTTGTAGCTCTCCAGGCTGGATTCTGGCGAGGTCAGGGACTCTAATGGTAGACTTGAGTCCACACAGGTCCTGCCTTGCCTCTCACAGCCACCTGAGCCTTCCCCTGGGGGAGGGGACTTGCAGGCAGCGGTAGGTAAACTTAGGAAAATGGTGAGCTGGAATCTCAGTTTTGATACTCACACCACCCCAAGCTGTAAAATGGGTATGTTTTTTTTTTTTTTTTATTTTCAGCATTTTATCATGAGAACATTTTAATTCACAGAAAAGTTGAAAGCACAATCCGATAATTCAGTGCTGGGTCACCCATTGCATCTAATTCACTATTTTATCCTATTTCCTTTGTTTAGGAGTGTGTGTATGTATGTGTATACTTACTATCTCTATTTTTTCTTTTGACTAAACCTTTAAAAACACCATATGTCATTATATGTTTTGAAGGCAGAAACTCTGCATGTTATTTCGATGGAATGAATTTACTACCCCATAGTATCCCTTATCTTCAAGGAGTACACTCCAAGGCCCCTAGTCGGTACCAGAAACTGTAGAGTGAACTGAGCCTGGCATGGACTGCCTTTGTTTCTATATATACATGCCTATAGTAAAGTTAAATTTACAAGTTAGGCCCAGTAAGAGATTAATAGAAATCACTAATAATAAAATAGAACAATTTTACAATATGCCATAATAATATTTGCAAGACTAAGCAGTATCTTTTGAGAAAGACAAATGTTAATATTTTGACTGCTTTTTTTTTAAAGCCTCATTTAACTGAAACTACATACTATGTGTGTGAACTACTGCAATGACCTGTTAAATAGGTATAAGACTATTATCCAGATAACTGGTAGAGTCAAAGGGACCCCTAAATAAACCAACAAGGAAGTAATTATTAAGAAAGGGCTACTATCCCAAGGACTGGAAGAAAAAGGCACAAGGCTGGAGTAGGCAAAACTGAGTATTTGAGGATGGGATCTGAATTGCTCTAAGTGTGTCCACGGATGCTCTAAGTGCAGTCAGGGATGCGCCCGGGTGGCTTCAGAACTGGGGGCTGGGACTCTGCAGCTGGATACAGCTGTTGTTCCAGGAAAGTGCTACAGGCACCAGGGAGGGAAGGTTACTGCTGGGGACAGAGCGGGGACAGGAAGGAGCAAGAAGCAGCAAGTATTTGTCCCTCCAGCCTGGCACTCCCCCACAACATCCCACTTTTGGAAAAATTTGTGGCAGGACTTGTGGGTCCCAGCCTGGCAGGACAGAAAAGCCAAATATGGCTGTCTGTTGTTGTCCTTGGAGCATGATTCCAGTGCTCTCTACAGACAGCAAACTCTGCAAATGCTCAGTCCAGTGTATGGAATGGTGTGGTACTCATTTATAACCCCGAGTGTCCTCCCACACACTCCTAACTCTCTGTAGATTCTCTCTTCTCTTGGGGCTGTGTAGACACTGTGATGCGGCTGCTGTCTAGTGCAGCTTAGGGAATAACAAAATCCTATACATGTCCAGTGTAGACACGTGCTCAGTCTGCTATCAATTGAAGCCAATGACCTGGGCCTACTAAAGGCCGACATTACAGAAGGGTGAGCTTGGAGCAGAAAAACAGTGTTTCAGTGAGTGGAAGAAAGCATAGACATTAGAGTATGTGTTTTCTAAACGAAGAATGTCCTTGTCCTACACATGGGTCATTCATTACCCCGACTGAGCAGTGCGTGTGCCCTAGAGCTTCCTAGTCTCTGCCATCATTTCCCCAGATGATTTTGTGGCCGAAGTTTCCGTTTTTCAGGGATTAGAATTCAGTCATGTCTTCCCCACTGCGTTCACCTGATTTACCTCATTAGCCTCTCTTATTTACCTTTTTAGCTTTCTAAACAGTCTACCCCCAAACCCCTTCTTTAAAAAGCCTTATGGTAAGAGATCAGGGCCATCAAGTTGTACAAAGTCCTACATTATAAAGATCCAATTCATGACAGTTTTTAAAAAATAGTATTTTAATTTTTTAAGTTAATTCCTGATAGCTGTAGTAATTAGAAGTTTCCTTTAAATCAATTAGATCTCTTCAGTTTTTGCCAAGAAGACAGATCCATCCTAGCTTAAGGCAGCGTTATATCTCAGCAACCGCGCTGTTGAATATGTCAATATGACTGCTGAAACACATCAGGTTGAGTGTCTCTGCATGTGTGCGGCCTCCTGAAGACCTCAGCTGAGTGTCACTTGGAGGGGAGGTCTTGGTTGTCTGTCAGAGTGATGCACAGCTGACAGGGATCTGCGGTTGTGGCTACTGCCCAGCATCAAGGAGAGAGTGTCATGTGTGTGTCACTAGCCCAAGAAAAGGCCAAAGTTCAACAGTCAAAGCACCATTATTGAGTGTGTGTCATTGACACAGCACCAGGGAGTTGAAATGTCGCCAACTGAATCACCCTAAGTTGGGCATTGTGTCTCAGGGAGGTGCCCTCACTGTGGTGTGCGTTTTAGCAGAGGAGTCATGGTATAATTTTTGAAGATCCCAACTTCAGACATACCTTGGCACCTTAGCAACAAAAGCCAGATGATTCTCAGAGTGACGGGGAAGATAGGACTGCATATTAATAGGCGCTGAAGCTAGTACTGGCAGAGCTTGCCCTGGCCCCATGTGCTATGTTCTTCTCTGTCATCCCATGTGCCATAGCGGGGTGTCTGGACGAGTCTCTGCTGGTAGAGGCTGTGTTCAGAGTAGGCGTCATCCCATTCCCTTAACCCTGGAATTGAGCTCGTGTTAGATCTAACCTTAACCAACGGGAGAATAAAAGTCACGTAGGTGAGGCCAGAAAGTGCTTGCCTTCTGGGGCTTTCCCACTCCTCTGATGGGGAGAGCACTTTGGAAAAGAGCCTGGGCTAGCCAGCTGGACAGACCATACAGAGAGAATTGGGATATCCTTGACAAACCTGTACCAGCCTCCAACTGGACCACAAGAGCAAATGTAGGTGAGACCAAAGGAAGACAGCTTCCTGAGTCCAGTTGACACTGCTAACATGCAGAATTCTAGCTAGTTAAAGATCATTATGACAGCTATCAAGGTCACACAGCACAGGCATGTGTGACTTCTAGTGAGGTGAAGAAGGCGCAGCATCTACTCGGCCTTAACCTGGAGTCGCCATGGTGGCATGTGGGCCAGGTGTCACCACATTTCATGAGAAGTTCATAAGAATGAACAAAGTAGTTCTTAGGTAAAAACTCAGACGTTTCAAGCATGTTAGAGGCCAAGAGGAAGTCTAGAGGTGGATTCGTCTTCCTCAGGTCACACCAGCTCTTGTTGAGGGTTCCAGCTCTCATCTTCCCCTCACCCTAGGAGGAGCAGGGACTTGGGGGGAGATGGTCAGCTGGACCCTGAGCCCTAGAGAAGGAGGGAGTGAAGGCTCTGCCTTGGTCTGTCTGGGGGGGGGATGCTTGTGGCAGGGCAGGGACGCCACTACACATGTCTGTAAGGGGCCTGCCTCTATTCATTCTTCGGGACTCAGACAAAATTAGTTCTAGAAGTGTTTCAGATTTGGGGACTTTACTAACAAATACATAAAGAGATCCTTCTGGGGTGAGGTCCAAGTCTAAACACAAACTGTTTTTGTTTCACATGTGTGGCATGAGGTGACTTTATGCCATCCTTTGGGGTCTGGCTTTGACTGACTGACATACAAGGTCAGGGTACCACTTTCCGCTTGTGGCATTATGTTTGTGCTCAAAGTTTTGGATCTGTGAGCATTTTGGGGTTTTGGATTAGGGAATCTTCAGTTTTTAGTTTACTATATATTTAAAAAAATCCCTGCATCTTTTCCCTCATCAGCCTCGGGTTGTTCTTGGAATGCCTAGCTTGGCGTTATAGTTAGGATCTCCCCGGCTATGGTGCCACTGGGGTGTGGCTGAGGATGTTCGGGGTGAGGTCTAATGGGAGGCTGCTGGGTCATTGGGGGTATGCCTTCAGAAGGGCTGTTGGAACCTTCCTGTCCCTCGCTGTGCTTCTCAGCTGCCTTGAAGTGAGCAGCTTGTCATGCTGTAGATGTCACATTATGACTGCTGCTTCACCATAGGCCTAGAAGCAATGACAGCAGCTAACCATGGACTGAAACTATAAGCCAGAATAAAGCCCTTTCCCTTTACGAGCTGGCTACCTTAAGACATTTTGTTTATAGCAACAGAAAGCAAGTGACAGCTGAGGAATTGGCTCATCATTTCCTCCAGATGCCCAGGTGGGTGTGGCTTAAAGAACCATGTGACCCCGAGGGCTCCCTTCTTGTCAGATAGTTTTTCCATCAGCTTGGCCCGAGGCAGGCTGTATCTTGTCAGTTGTTTCCAGCTTCCCCTCCTTGTAATTCTGCATTAGAATGAGCCATTGGGTATAAAGGTTTGTCCAGCTAAGGGATTCAAAAATAATGAAAATTTCTCATGGTTTTGTGAATTTATGGCAAGTGCAACTTGCAAACCAAACCAAAACCTTCCTGCTGATCAATCACATAGATCATCTACCTGCTAAATGTGTCAGGAGTTAAGCTTCATAGCAAAGCTGTCCTCTTGGCTCTCTGGTCTGGGGATAGCAGTACTGTCATCCTTAGGGTTTCTGAGCAATTAAAGCCACTGGTTACATGACATGGCCCCTGAAGGCTACCTACCTGTGGAAGGATGTCATGGGACTTTAGTGTGTGTGCAATCTGGGTCAGCCCAAACATTAGGATAATTAGGAAGAATAACCTTAAGCTGGCATCCAGTCTCCCATTGAGAAAGTGAATTCACAGACACTTCCCCCCTATTTTTACATATTCATTGATTCTTCACAGTCTAAGCTTTGGCATGGATGAAGAGGCTAAGAAAGCTTAGAGCAAAGCTGTCAGAATTTTCAGAGATGCCTGTGAAAACCCCACCCTTTTTTTCCCTGATGGAGGTTCTTTCCCAATTGAGTGACCCACTATCCCCAGCTGCTGGAAGATGGCCCAGTATTAGCAGGCACCTATCTGAAACTGGACCAGGAGCTACATGGCTTTCCCTTCTGTGAGAGGAAAGGAAGTTTAAATGTGCAGCCCCAGGCTGCACCAGGGCTCCCAGAACACAGAGAAGTGGCTGAGATACAGGGATATGCCGGAACAAGCCCCTCTGAGGATTCCTGTTGGAGATGGGTCTAGGTGACCATTTGGTTTGTCCCAGTCCGATTCAAGGTGGTCCAGTGGGGAGCTACTGAATGCGGACTCTCAGAAATCCTGACTTCCAGACTCATTAACAAGGTAGCTTTTCTCAATGACAGTTCTGCCCTTGTCCTGGATGGAGGACTTGGGGTGGATGACCTCCTGCTTTTCAACCATATGATATGTGGCTCTAGGCTTTCCCTCTGCAGGGAGGAGGGGAGCTAGGGTACCAGGGAACCTGTTGCAGCCAACCAAGGCTGTCTCTCCCAGCCTTTACTTGGTGCCTCAATTTCCTGCATGGCTGTTGTATATGTAAGTGTATGTGTATACAGCACATAACACCCCAACACACACACATTGCTCTTTCAGAGAGAAGGTTGCCATAGTTATCTTCCAGAGGATTCTCTGGTCATGTCCTTCTCTGTCTTGAGGACCCAAGCAGATCATCTGAGTGGGTCTGGCACTGAGGTTTTAGCCTCTGACCGTCCCCAGCCTCCTGTTGCTTATGAAAGAGTGTTGAGGAAGATGAGTGTAGAACTTGAGTTTCTTCCAGTCTGGACTGTCTTGCTGACAAATGGGGAGACATAAAGAAGAGACACACGTGTCCAGAGCTAGAGAAATACTTCTCATCCTGCCCACACCCTCATCTCAGCTCATGAGAACAGCGTTTTAAAATTGACACATCAAACTATAACTTTATGGATTGTGGAAGATTTTATGTATACACTGTGTAACCATATCAGGGCAAGCATGTCATTTGCCTCAAAAATCTATCCTTTTGTTTTTTAAGTGGTGAAAACATTCAGACTCTTTCTTCTAGCGTTTGTGAAATGTATAGCATGCTGTTGGTGTTGGCAGTCATGCTATACCGCACAGACAACACCAGACCTCATTTCTCCTGTCTAACGTGACTTAGTACCGGCTGAGCAATCTTCCTGCGCTGCCCCCAAGCCTCCTCTAACCACCAGGCTATTCTTAACTCCTATGAGCTCAGCTCTTCTAGATGCTGTGTATGAGGTCATGTGGTACTTGACTGTCTGGGTCTGGCTTCTTTCACTTAGCATAATGCCCTTCAGTTCTGCCCGTAGGCTGAAAATGACAGCATTCCATCCCTTCATGACTCAGACTCATGTTTGAAAGGGATTCTTGTGAGATGGTACCTTGGCAAGTACCAATCGGGAGCCATGTGTCATGAATGGGTTATGGTTTCCCTGGGACATATAGATAAGACCATATTATGATTGCTTTAAAAATGAGCATTCAGGGAAGCCCTCTGCACCCCTACTGACTGCATGTCCAGAGATAAACATTCCGCCCGGGAGAGTCTAATGGGAGATGGAGGAATCTAACATCTCCACCACGTGCTGAGACCTGGGAAGAGTGAGCAGTCGAGTTATGGCCCAGGTCTTATACTCTGTCATGCATCCAGGCTCAGCATCTCTACTTAAGGGTCTATCCATTCTGGCCTTCTATTCTTGTGTGCAGAATGGAAGATGTCCGGGGAAAGACCTTGGTATTATTTGACCTACTGTGCACCATTCATTCCCAGGCTTCAACTCCCAGTGGGTCTACTTCTTACTTGGCTTCGCTTATAGCCATCTTTGGTTTTGCAGGGGCTTTCCAGGTGGGTCCCTTTATGTTGTCTGACGGAGTCAGGTTCAGAGCCTACCCTCTCCTAACCTCTTCCCCCGTGCTGCATGGCCTATGTTTAGGAATGTTTGCTTTCAGAAGGCAGACACTCATTTTTCTTTTGCTTCAGCAAGCACACGGTCCATGTGGATCATATGCAAAAAAGGGCCAGCCAGTGCTTACAAATATATACAAAAGTCATTTGAAAGACACATAAATCCCCGTATAAGTAGCACAAGCTAGGCTTCTAGCCCAATAAAGCAAGCATCATGTATATAAATGACAAAGAACATATGATAAATCCTGTTCTTTCAGTTCTTTTCAGACAGTCTGTGCTTGGCAATTGTTGCTTCCCAAACCAGTCTGGTCATTAAATACTGGCATCTTGGCTGGGAAAAGAGGCCCTGAGCACCGTTATCTTTCCGGACTCTGTCTTTTACTGAGTATTTTTCCTTGCTTTGGCCACACAGCCTTTCTTTCTACCTCTCTTTGTATCCCCCCGCCCCAGACTAACTCCCTTGTACCAGCATAGCCATTCTGTGAACATTTACTCGCTGCCGTGACTTAATATCTATGCATTGGACAAACTATCATCTGGGTCTCCACCACCACCACCAAAGGCCTTCTGGAACCTACTTTATGTGCACATCGTTACTTGTGGCTGTTACGTGTTCACTATGCTCTAGCTAGCTCAGCGCTCTGTGATGTGGTAGGAAACATGCTTATGTTAAGAAGAAAAATCCAGGTTGTTTAAAAGCCAGCAAAGAATATTTTTCTTAAAAAAAAAAAAAAATCCCGCCAGGCAGTTGTGGTGCACACCTTTAATCCCAGCACTTGGGAGGCAGAGGCAGGCAGATTTCTGAGTTCGAGGCCAGCCTGGTCTACAGAGTGAGTTCCAGGACAGCCAGGGCTATCAGAGAAACCCTGTCTTGAAAAACAAAACAAAAATCCCATTATTAAGTTAAAAAATTATACAGGACCCCTCTTAGGTCTATTGTATGGATCACAGAAAGGCACAAAAATATTCTCTTTTTGCCACAGTTGGGCTTCTTGGGGTTTTGGCTATCTATGGCTTTAAGAGCTGCTCGGAAACAATAAACAGAAAATTCCAGAAATTTCTAAGTTTTGAGTTGCACACCATTTTGAATGATAGGACAAACTTTTGAGGCACCGCTGCTGCCCAGGATCTATCTAAGTCATCCCGTTGCATAGCATCTACATGATGTCGCTACCCGCCATTGTGGTTACCAAGCCACTGCCTCGAGTTACGGGGCTTCTGTTTAAGCAACCTTTACTTGACCTCATAATGACTGGAAGGCACAAGAGCAGCAACGAAGAGATTCACATTACATCGCAGCCCCGGCATATTCTCTTTGAGTGATAGATAATATGAAAGATTTTCGACTTTCTACAGGAAAAAAAAATGCATGCTGATCTCTATGGTGAGTTATCATTTATTTCCTTCTGTACCTAGTCTGTCTCTGAAGCTTTATTATAGGTAGGCACAGATAGGACAACCTTTCACGGTTTTAGGCTTCTGCCACGAGTCGTGGACAGTGCCCTAGAGCAGTGCTTCTCAACCTGTGGGTCATGCCCCTTTGGGGTCACACATCAGGTATCCTCATATCAGATATTTACAGTAGGATTCATAACAGTAGCAAACTTAGTTATGAAATGGCTCAAATTAATTTTATGGTTGGGGAATCACCACAAGAGGAACTGTGTTATTAAAGGGTTGCAGCATTAGGAAGGTTGAGAGCCACTGCCCTAGATGAAACAGCAGGGCTATTGTTATGGGACAATGCACTGCTAACTCTGGTGGCAAGAACAGGGACAAGGATGCAGCAGATGCGGCAGAAATCTAGACTGGGCAGAATGGTCTTCCTCACTTGTCAGTGAGCTTGAGCGTGCGGAGAGACTTTTTTTCTAGCATGAAGTAGGTTTAGTGATGTCTGCCAATGCTTCACTGTTTCTGAGGATGTGACTGTCTAGGGAGGCTTCTTTAGAAGCAGACAGTGTTTTCCTCATGGACCTCATTTTGCCCATACTTTACTGTCCATCAACTTTGGTCTTTGGCCTAAATGCTTTCTGCTGCCTGACTGTTGGGAGGGAGATGCTTCTGGGTAAGGATGCATGCTTAAGAAGGGGCTTATAAAAAAGGTCTAGAGGATTTTACTGACAGCATTATTCAGTTTGCATTGCACTGTGCACCCACTGTGCACCAAGATGTGCTAGGTGTATGTACTCACAGACCTACCAATATGTTTTCCAGCCCTAATAGAGCCACGTCAGGCAATGAGGAGATATAGAGCCCCCATCTTGTACTTGAGTTTTCTTTTTAGCATCGCACAGCGGTGTTTTACTGCTTGCAAGTAGCACTTGCTCTTTAAAAGCATCTCTATCTTTTTTTTTTCTCGATCTGACTTCACGGGTTTACAAAGAAGTGTCATGGGGAATGGAACCACCAGGCCCCAGAAAACTGCCTTCATTATGGCTTCATCCACCTTGAACTTTGAAGTGTGTGGTTTTCTCCTAGGAAAATAAGGGAGCAAGTTAATTTTCTTCTCATCTGTGGGTGAGTGAGTTACGGTTGTAGACAGTTGTTCTGGTCCAGCAGTTTCACAATGCAGTGACCTCATCTGCATGAACTCAGACACTGTGGTCTCAGAGAAGGCCCAGAAGATTAATTAGAGGGTCACTTGGAACAATCGCTACCACTTTGTCTTGTTTGATGTGTGGTTGGTTCCTAACTCGTCGATTTAAAGTTGTTTGTCTCCTGACTGATGACTAAAATATGATTCTTGAGTGTGTTTCAGCAAAGCCTATTTTTCAGTTTGAAAAGTCACTGTTTTAGTTACGAAAAAAGCAGAGACCCATAGAGGGGAAAAGAAAAAGGGAATTTCAACGTGAAATGCTGATTGCTTCTCAGAAGCCCTATCTCTGGCCGGTCTGTGTCGTCCGGTCATTTGTCCCCAGCGTGTCATTGGCATCTCTGTGATGCACCTCAGTGTTAAGCGTTCACACTGTTTAGACAGCCAGGCCGTTTCCAACTTTTTCCTTTTACAAACATTGTGTAGTGGAGCGTTTAAATGTGAGTATCTTTAGCCATGATGTCCTTAGGGACAAATGGTTAAAGTTGGATTTACTATGTCCAAATTTATTCACATCTGAAAAGGGATTATATTTTCTCAAACATATTGTCATCCCAAAATATTTTACCTCTTACCAAGAGTATATGCACCTGTTTATCCCATCTTTCTTTCCATCAAAAAGCCTGATAAAAATTCAGACATATTTGCCAGTCTGGCAGGCACAGTGTTGCCTGGTTTGGTAGCTTCTCTGTGGTTGTCTGTATTTTGTGCTGTTTTCTAATGTGTGCCGTGCTCCGGGAGCTGCTGAGTTGCAGCTCCTGCTCCTTGTCTATGGGAATGCAGCTTCCCCCGTGCGGTTATTTTGGATGTCGTTGGGGGTTAAACCTTGGGCCCTGTGTGTGCTGAGCAAGCACTCTCCTGCTGGAGTATGTCCTCAGCTCCTCCTGAGTGATTCTCGCATGTAACTCTAAGCTACTGTGTGTACTGCAAATAAGTTTCTCCTCTGATAGAATTTAAAAAGTTTTCTTTAATTTTTAAAAATTATCTATTTAGTACATTTATTTATATGTGTGTGTGTGTGTGTGTGTGTGTGTGTGTGTACATGTGTTCCCTTGCTCTGACATACTGTGGAGGTCAGTCCTGGGGATCCCACTCAGGCCATCAGGCTTATCAGCGAGTGCCTTTACCGGCTAAGCCCATCTCTTCAGTTCTGAAGTTTCCTTTTTGTAAATTTTGTAATTAAATTTCTTTTGTAAATTAAACACAAGTTTAATTTTTTTTCTGAGACAGAGGTTTCTCTGTGTAGTCCTGGCTATCCTGGAACTCACTCTGTAGACCAGGCTGGCCTCGAACTCACAAAGATCCATTCTGCCTCTGCCTCCCAAGTGCTCAGATTAAAGCATGTGGCCACCACCATGCTAAAGTTTCCAATTATATGCAGTTAAACCCATAAATGTTTCTGCCTTTTCCCTGTGCTTTGCCATCGTGTATATGCATATGTAGTTTTAAGTTCTGTGAAGACAATGTATACATTTTTCTTATGAAGAATCCCAATGGAAGAAACCATATAAAATAGGAAGCCAATGCTGGCCCTGCTCCTGCTCTCCATTCTCCACCCAAGCAGCAGCTGCTGCTTACAATTTGGGTCTTTCTTTGGCCTTTAGAACAAGTGTAATGAATTGGTCTTTGGTCTTCTGCCCTGGAAGGACTGTGGATGTGTGGAGAGCTGGTGGGCGTAGCTCCGGTCCCACTTTGTAGATCATCTGCCTGTTACCCACATTGCACTTTCCTGCAAGCTCCAGGAGTGGCGTGGATGGTCAGTGTGTGTCATGACTGTCCTCAGCAGGCGGCCTTTCCACACCTGCTCTGTGACCCTCAGGGGAGTCAGAGAAGCTGGTCTGGAATGGAAATTATAGAGCTGGTGGCCCAACTTTCTCTCCCTCTAGCACAGCGTCTGGCCTCCCCTGTTCGCATGTGGATCAGACTTTGTGAATGTAACATGCACAAAACCCAGGCGGGTTGTGCCAGGTGGGGTGCCGACCCACATTGCTCTTCATAAGTGGCAGCAAGCCTTTGGTGTCCTGTCTGCAGCCAGAGCCCAAATTCTCCTATTGCCTGATGCTTGTAGCACAGGATAGTCACAGATGTCTTTGGAGATGTGTACCCTGAGAAATTTGGATGCATCTTTCCACAGAGTTAAAGTAAGCTACACTTTCCCCAACCCCCACTGCATTGAAAAATAAATCTCTGCTTCCAGAGTGTTCCCTCCAGCACCATGCGGGGGAGTGGGAGGGGAGGCAGGATGCTCTTCTCACACCTTTCTCATTTTTTTTTCTTTCATTTTCAAATTTAGACACAGCCCTCAGTGAACACCGGTTTCATTTGCAGAACGTGTTGTGTCTGACTCTTGCTCCTTTCACTGGGTTTTAGAAAATACACAGGTTCAGCTCCAGGTCAAGTTGATCATTTTTTTTTTTTCTGGAAAAAAACCACTTTGGTTTGTTCCACTGCTCAGTAACAAAATTGATGTTTGGGCCTGGCTGAGGGCTCAGTGAGCGGGTGTGGGCTGTTTTGGTCACAGAGGGACAGTGGAAGTCCTTGATGGGACTGAATTTCTTCTGTTCCAAGGGAGAATTGCTCGTCTGTTAGGAAACGCCTTCTCAGCTCCCCGAGGGCTGCCGCCACATTCCCTGGGAGTGTCGTCTCAGCTCCTGGCCAGGTGGTCAATGGTCCTCTGTGTGGAGGGGTGGGGTTGGGTTGGGTATAGCAGAGGGGGCATGGAGGTGTGGTCAAGGGGCATGTCCATCAACTCAACTGCAGAAAAGCCAGGACACTGACACCAGCCCTTGCCTTGAAGCTCGCTGCAGGGGAAGAGCTGGCAGGTGCCTAGGAGGATGGATACAGGACCTGCAGTCCTGGACCCACAGTGTCAGAGACTGAGGTGTATGATTCAAAACCCACATCACCACCAACAAGGCTCAGGGAACGCCAGAGAAGAAGGGGTGGCAGGAATGGAAAAGTGGGGGTACGAGGAGGTCTCTGCTGCAAAAAGACGTCTTCCAGACATGATGTAGCAGTTGTGTTTGTGAGCAAACCTGAGACTACCTGCACAAAACTGGGCTTGTTAACATTTCATCACAGGAGGACGGAGGACTCCTGAGGCCCCTTCCCTCCCCTCCTGTCCCTGAGGGACAGTTAATGGTGGCTGCCATTTTATTCGGTGTGTAACCATTGACAAGTTGTCTATACTGTAGTCAACCACTCCTCACACCACACACACACACACACACATGCGAGAACTATAATTAAACTCAGTTGGTCACAGGCACAAAAGGCAGGGAAGTGAATGGGGCATTGCTGGGAAGAAGGGTCACAGCAGGAGGAAGAGTGGTCTTGAGGATAGTAATGGATAAAAAAGGCAGATATTCATAAAAGACCAAAATTCATTACATACATGTATGAAACTGTCAAGAAATAAGTTAACCACAACAAAGAAATAGAGCATAGGCATCAGGGAACGCCATGATGAGTACACCATGGAAAACTGCAGAGAACTGAACACTTCCACGCATGCCCCACACCAGTCTTTCTAGCTCCTTTTATCAACAGGACCTGGAAGAACATCGTTATTCCTAACGGGCCAGTCCACTAAACAATAGACCTCTTGGGGGTGCAGGCCTGTGTGCACTGATTCACTAGGGAGTTCCCAACAGCTGGCTCTATGGCAGAGTTGTTGCTTTAAAAAGTATCTGTTGAATGAATACATTTTTTCACGTTTACCTACCACAAACCATAAACGCCCCTTCATCCTAAGAGCACCTCATCCTGACAACTTTCTGCTGACCTTTGTCAATGACTTGCTATCTTCAGGCTTCCATTTCTTCATCTTTTAAGTGGGGATGCTGAGGTTCTCGGTGTGCAGGTGGAAGACCATATGGCAGCCACATGTGATGGTTGAGCAGGTCCTGGATCAGTGAGCCCTGAGCTAGGGGCCATACACATCCAGGGACAGTGACCTGAAAGTATCAAGTGGTAAAAGTCTGCAGGCAGCACAGATGACAAACACGGCAGAGTTCAAGTACAAAGGTCCCAGACGTAAGGGAGGAGCGTGGCTTTCCAGATGAGAGAGTAGGCCTTGGAAGAGTGAGGTGGAGGAAGGCTCAAATATGCATACTTTGCTCAGAGCCTGGGCCTAGGCTGCGTGTCAGTCTCCCTCCCTCCTAAGAGACACAGTCACTTGACCTAGCGTGCTTAGGTGACTGTTCTTTGTCCTTTGATTGGACATCTCTGGCTGCCTGCTGTGGGAACTTGAGAGAGGGGAGAGAGAGAGGAGGAGGAGAGGGGAGGGAGAGAGGGGGGACAGAGGGAGAGAGGAGAAAGAGAAAGAGATGACTCCCAGGCTGACAGAAGCATCCATGTCTACCCAGTGTGTGGACAAGGCTCACAGTCCTTGTGTGCCCTCTGCCCCACAGAGAGAGGCGAGGCAGCCTCTCCTTGACCTCCAACCCCGAGTAGATGCTTACATACTGGCAGCGAGAGAAGGGTGTCATTCTGGGTGTGGAGCCAGAGCAGCGGAGTGCAAGCAGCCATTGTGCCACCCTGGCCCATGTGCTATGGGCCAAGTCCTCTGAGGTCTGGAGAGAGGCCTGAAGAGTTCCAGGTCACTGGAGCATGGTTATTGAACTGGTAACCACCAAACATTCCAGAGGTGGTGTGTGGCAAGACAAAGGCCATCTTGAAGAGGGGATGACCCCTGCGTATTGTGCATAGTGGCCAGATTCCAGGTTCAGAGCAGGATAAAGAACTGTGTGACCAAGTGTCATGTGTCATCCATGTTGATTTTTATCTCAGACAGGGCCTGGCTTAATTCCTTCCTTGGGGTGACTCCCGTGGGGGGCACTGTGCGGACAGTTCTACCCTGCTCTGGGGCTGCCTGGAGGGATGGATAGGCTGTGACCTGGGTCCAGCGGACCTTTCGAGGGTAGAGAGGACATAGGCTGTAGAAGGAGAGTCTGTGGCCCCACGGCCCGGTGTTTCTTACCCTCACACTCCCTCTTGGCACATGGTGCCTTTACTTAGGTTGACATTGAAGGTGAGGACTCTCTGTGCAGGTGACATGGGGAAGTGCTGGAGGGGAATCAGTGTGGGAGAGCCAGGGCAGGAAAGAGGTTCTGGGGCATCACGAGGGTCTCCTGAGTCTGGTTCTGCAGATGACGTGGGAGCATGAGATTCTCCTCTGAGTTGGATAACTGAACTTTCATGAACCATGTGCTCTGTGGGCTAAGGACCACCTCGGAGGAACAGAGGTTTCTGCACACTTCTGAATGTTAGGAAGCCTAGGACATGGGGGCTGGCCACCATGACAGCAAATGGAAAGAGGACACTGACTTCTGCTCATAAAACATCAACATACATATCTGTCTGAGAGCCTGTACATCCTGCCACCCGCTTTGCTCCATTGGGTCTGCCTGGTTCCTATGGCTCAGTCTCATCTGGGACCCCACACCTTGTCAAGGACCCCAGATGCTGCCATCTTTGTCTCCAGAGTTTCCTGCTTGCATTACATGGCTTTGATTAGCAGACCTTCTGGGACCCGCCATCCCTTAGGTGCTACCCAACAGTCCAGATGAGTCCCTGCTTCAGCCAACACAGCCAGCCTCCAACTGCTAAAGAGGAAGTGTCAGAATGCCCTCAGTTTAAATCCACTCCCCACACTGACTGGGTCTCCAGAATAGAGAGTGGTCTATAAGATCCAAGTAGTTGCCGTAGAAAAGTGAAACAAGACATCTAGAGAATGCTAGAACAAAACAAGCCACAGCGGGCCCCCACACGCGGTATCTATGACATTCCAGTTCTATGTGGCTTTGCAACCTGGGAATTGTCAGCTAAGTTCAGAAATGGCCTCCAGAGATCTATACCTTAGCAAATTAAAGGCTCTGAGAAGGCCTGCACTTATTTCCCAATTCGACCCATCCTCTTCTGAACCATTTAACTCCTTTCACTCCAGAGTGTCTGTCTGCTAGACTCTCATGAAAGCGATACTCCCCTACATACCAGATGATACCAGAAAGCACTGAAGGCCATGACTACTACTCTGTTTTTTAGAACCAACCCACTGGGGTTCAAACCTTGTTCAATCAGTATTGAAGTCTGTCTTTGGCGAGCTAGTAGGCCGCTGGCTTTGGTTCCCCCACTGTGAATGGGTAACAGTAGTACCAATAGCACACACAGGGTATCGTGGTTGTTAACAGGAAGCCAGAGCAAGTGTTGGCATGATCAGGGGAAGACACGGGACTTTACCTTTAGAGCTGGACGGGGCAGCTCTCTTCTGGATCTTACCTTCGGTACTTGCCTGGGAGTAGGGGGGCACTCCTCAGGGCTGGAGTGTTTGTTCTGGTCCCCGAGTGAGGAGGAGTTAAGCAAGACTCAGATATGCTTTCTAGTTTTTTGTTTCCAAGTTCTCTAGGTGATTTTCAAACTGCACGGCACAGCTCTCATGGGGCAGGGCCTTGGATAATCTGTTCCTCCCCACTAGAGACCAGCCGCTAGCCCAGCTTCTCCAGATCCCAACTCAGAGGAAGAGGGGCCAGACAGAAGGGAGTTCTAAAGAGGTGTGGAAACAGGAATGCTAGGAGTAGCAGCCATGTGGCCTCGGCAGGGGTGGGAGTGGCTGGAGTCATCCTTCATCAACACAGGTCATTGGTGACTTTCTGACATCTACTTTTCCCTTTCAGGTGACATTTGTGCATCGCTGAATAATTCTGCATGCTCCGGTCTGTTAAGCAGTGAGGTGACTCTGTCTCACTGTGTGGTCAATATGGGACATGTCTTTCCTCCCCTCTTTCTTCTGGCTGCTTGTAGACATGATGGCTGGACTTGAGCAGCCATCTTGGATAGTGAGATGACATGCCAAGGTCAGTTACGTTGCAAAATGACATCACAGAACCACAGCACCCACCCTGGGCTGTCTACCAGTGAAGTGGGCACAGCCATGATTTCACCTTTTTCCTAGAGGAGGAGGCTTTAAGAGAAGAATTCTGAGGTCAGAGCAGAAACAGCAAAGGCCACTTTCCTGGTGATGATGTTTATGCCTGGACAACTCCTCCTCCTTGGTCCAAGCAGTGAGAGTGATATACATGGGAGGGTGGAGACAGGAAGCACCGACTGACCCTATGAGGCGGGGCTGCCAACTGTCTCATTCTGACAAGAGAGCAGGTTTTACATGAACAAGATGGAAGGACTGCTTGTTCCCTCTGGAAAGTTCTGTCAAATGACCAACCTAGAGACACTTTCATATTAATGGGAAATTCCTCCTCTTGTTTATGAAATCATTTTAGGGTTGATCCAAAGAGAGAAGAGAGAGGGAAAAGAGAGAGAGAGAGAGAAGAGAGAGGGAGAAAGAGGAGTGAGAGGGGAGGGGGAGAGGAGTGGGGAGAGACCATTTGCCAGCTAGACAAATCCCAGACAATAATTTATGGACACATTTGCCCTGCCAGTTTTAATATGGAGCTGTCTGGAGACTGCACCCTGCACCAGTAAGCACTCCTGTACTAAGAATAAATTTATAAATGTCTTTTATAAGAGTCAACAAACCCACAGACCGTCTCTCACATCCCAAACCAGAACAAAGACACTCGTTTTGGTCTTTCCTTGTGGGAGGGCCAGGCAAACCAGGTGGCTGGCTCGGCTGATGTGATTCTCTGGCCAAGGCCAAGGTGACAGGCCACACTGGTGTATTTCCATCCCTCCACTGGATAGCTAACTGCCTCCCTCCCCGGAGAACATCTGCTCTAGTGATAACAGGAACATCAGGAAGGCCTGGGGCTGTTAGGCTAGAGACCACCCTCTAGTGTAGACCAGAGTCCCTGGCAGCAGCTCCTGGGTCTATGTGTGAAGAAGGCCCTGCCTGTTGGCCTCTTCAGGGATCCTGGATTACTTCCAGGCCAATGACTTTCAAGACTGTTTGGATTCTGTGATAATGCCTGAGGCTTAAGAACCACTTTGATCATACTTAGACCAGCTGTCATGATGTCTCGTTTTTTGATGCCCCCTTGCCTTCAATGACACAGCAAATGAACACACAAAGCGTAGAGGCAAAAAAAAAAAAAAAAAAAAAAGTTGAAAAACTTCAAACATATCCGGAACATAACACTAATTGAGGGAGCGATGCTCACCTCAGAGTGCCCTTCCCTTCCCCTCACCAGGGCTGCTTCGGAAGCATGGTGATCGGATAGAGGACTCGTGGTGCCTACACAGTGTGCCCCACTGTCCTGTGGCTGCCCCAAGGTCCTGGCTTCTTATGTGTGTCCTGGTCTGCTATTGGCCAGTCAGTGCTCAGTGACCAGCCAGATCTCTCTGTGGTGTAGTTGTATTGTGTGTGCTGCATGGGTCCACTCTGTAGGCGTCCAGGGGTCCAGGGGTACTCACTGCTGTCTCCCAAAGAGACTTGTCGGTGTCTCACACTGTGGGCTTCATGTGCTACCTGGCTCCTTGTCCTTGCCTGGTCATACCTCTGTCTAGCCCAGCCTCTGCATTGCTAGGGTCATTTGATGGATTCTCCATCCATTTGTTGAAACAGCCAGAGAAAACCTCCACAGAACTAGTGCCCAGCGCCAGATGCTCCATCTCATCCACTTCTGGAGGCTTAAAGCCCAGTGTCAGAGCGCCAGCAGGGTCTTCTTGCTTTGGGTAGCCATGGATCTCTGGGTGCCTTCCAACTGCTCATCCAAGATTGTTTTCCATGCTCGTGACTCTGGCATCTCTCCTCCTTCTCTTTTTATAAGAGTTTTGGGGATGAGGACCAAACCCTGGGGCCCTGCACACACTAAGCATGTGTTCATCCAGCCGGCTTCTGTTTCTTTTGTAATGACCTCAGATCTGAATAGGATGAACCTAACGGCCTCATTTTAACGTGTTTACGTCTTTGAAGACTTCACGTCCTAGCATGGTTCCATTCTGAGCTTGGAAGACGGGATTGACAATACACTCATACATACATACATCATAATATATATGTGCATATATGTGTGTGTTTACATATACATGTGTAGACGTGTGTGTATACATTTTTTAGAGGAGCATTAGTTTCTAAATCCACTTTATCTGTCTCTGTCCAGGGCTAAGGTGACAGGCCACACTGGTGTATTTCCAACCCTCCACTGGATAGCTGTCTCCCTCCCCAGAGAACATCTGCTCTAGTGATAACAGGAACATTAGGAAGGCCCTGGGCTGTTAGACTAGAGACTACCCTCTAGTGTAGACCAGAGTCACTAGCACCAGCTCCTGGGTCCACGTGTGAAGAAGGCCCTGTCCCTTGGGGCTCTGTCTTTGTAGGACCACTCCCTGACCACCCAACCAGGTCCAGGGTAGCGGGACTGGCCGAGTATGAGAGTCAGCACCCTACCTAATGGGTTGCTCTTGTCTTTGGCTTCCTGCATAAGCCTGCAGGCCGCAGGGCTGGTGTTTCTTCCTCCAGAGGGGAGCAGCCCTCCCAGCAAGGTCAGATTTTTTTTTTTTTATAGTCAATGTTGATGCTCAGAGCACAGCAACCAACTAAAGGGAAGGAATCCAGAATCAGAAACCTGCTCTCTGAAGCAAGCCGGACTCAAAACTCCTCCTGCTACAGTGACACTCACACAGAAGCTAGCTAAGAGCCAAGGCTGGGTTCTGAGGTGGTTGGATGCAGAGCTTTGGGTCCTGTCTTTGCAAGGAAAGAAGCTCAATGGCAGGCTATTTTCAGAATCACGGTTAAGCAATCATCTGAATGATGCATCGACATGGCAGAAGTCGCAGATCTGGAACCCTTTTTCAAGTTCAGAGATTTTAAGTTTCTTTTCCTTCACTGTAAAACAAAACCAACCAACCAACCAAACAAACAAAAAACCCATATGTTGGGCTAGAGAGATGACTCAGTGGTTAAGAGCATTGGCTGCTCTTCTAGAGGACCTGGGTTCAATTCCCACCACCCACATGGCAGCTCATAATTGTCTGTAACTCTAGTTCCAGGGAATCTGACACCTTCACACAGACATACGTGTAGGCAAAACATCAATGCACACAAAATATAAATAAATACATTAAATAGGGGGTGTGTGAGGGAGGGAGGGAAGAGGAAGAGGAGGAGGAGGAGGAGGAGGAGAGCCCATATGTTTATTTTAGGGAATCTGGTAAAGGCTGACAGAGAAAGCTCATTCTTAGACTCGGCATTCTGAGTACAGGCACTGTCATTGCTCCAGCCTATTTCTTTCTCATCTTTCATCTATAAATAATAAGGTTGGAGCTTCTTTTTAGAGTCATAGTTTTTAAAGCTGGTGATATTGTAAAGTGGTTTCAGAAGACCAGCACTGTGAGGTATGGAGAGGTCAGCCTCCCCTCCTGTGTCCATGCTCTTCTCTCCAGCCCTTGTGGACTGTCACCAGTTCACATGTCTGTGTGTCCAACTCTTCCGATTTCCTTGAACACAGGCTCTTATTTCTTCACGGAATACATCACTAGGTTGCTGTGTTGTGCACACAGAGCTTTCTGAATCCACCTGTAACCCCGCAGCCTGGAGCCTCCGCTCTCTTCCCCATCACCAAGGACTGTCTGGGTCAAGCTATAGCTGTAATAGGCATCTCGGAACTCAGGGAGCTGAAGCCTCTTTCTCTTTCCTTGTCTCTCCAGGTCAGAGCCTCAGCAAGGGCAAGTGACACGTTCTGTCGGCACTACACACAGGGGACCCCGAAAGGCATCCTTTCCAGTCATAGACTTCATGGAAATGTGACTCATATTTCTAGGAAAGGAGAGAGACAGGGCTGTTCTAGTCAGGTCCTCCCTTTTTCAGAGCAGTGCGTTTTCAGTGTCTTCTACACAAATCCTTAAGAATTGTGTATAAGGAGGGAGGGAGAACCTGGTCTGTCCAGGTCCATCAGAGAACTTGTCTTTTAGTCACATGATCCTAATTGGCCAAGATTTTCCTTCTAGCATGGCCAGGTGAGCCTACCTTCTGTCTCTGGGCTTGCTGGCCAGTCATGATGTGAACTTGGACATTGTCGTCACCTCAGAGAACCCCCGCCTCCAGCAGGAAATGAGTGGTCAAAATTCAGAAAGGGAGATTGGAGTGAAAAGCCCCGCAGAATCTCTGAGCTCCCTGGTTTGGTCCCGCTGAGACCCACCCTCCTGAGTTATGCAGTCTGAACTGAATTTCTGTTGCACTGTGGATTTGAACTTGTACCAGTCAGGGGTATCAGAGCCCACGTGGTAGATAGAAGTTTCTGGGGGACATTGGAAAGTACAAGCTTTGGAGCCAGCCTGTCCGGGCCACATCTTAACCTCACCTGCTGGGCTATCACCTTTCTCTGCCCGTTTTTTGCTTCATGGAGTGACATAGCATGACTGATAAGCTGGTGTTAGAGGAAGGAAACACAGCACCTGGGTGACAGCAAACTGTCCACAAACTGTCACATTTGAGAAATGGCATTGCCACTCTTGCTAGTCCCACCTTCATCACCCGATCCCTTCCTCTCCACCACTGTTCCTGCCTAGACTGCTGAATATTATTTGAACTGCATCAGCCAGCCTCAAGATGGAGGGAGACAGCTGTTGATGAGACTTCTGTGTCAGGGTATTGGAAAGTTCAAGGGCTGGGCACATGCTTCCTGAGGTGAGAGGCAGAACTGGTCTTGGGTGAGCTGCAGACAGGACCCTCAGCATACAGGAGCCACCTTGGCTTACTTGAGAGTCTCTCACTGAGGAGAATCACCTGTCAAGATGGCCTCTCTGATAGCAGAGGAGTGCATGTGTGTGTTTATACATATGCATATACATATGCATATACACATTCTAGTCTCTGTGGTAGCTTGTTAGGAGTTGTCAGGACATCTGGAGAGATGTAATCAGAAGAAGTTTCTTTCCCCATACTTCTGGAGAGCAGTCAAGGCCACAATGTCTGTGAGAGTTCAGCAAAGCGTCTCTGCTGGGCTTGCAAATGGCTGCTCTCTGTGTTCACACAGCATTGCTCTATGTGGGGCTGGTTCTGAATCTCCTCACCCCAGAAGATCAGGATCCACTTATGGCCTTGACATACCTCATTCCCACTGTAAAGATCCTATCTCCAAATACAACTACATGCTGAGGACTCAAAATTTGGATTTCAACACAGGAATTTTTTGGGGGAGTGTGGCGCAACTGAGGCCCTAACTGTTTAAAAGGCAGCTTTCCACAGCTGTTCTGACATCCCAGACTCTGGACTCTCTCCTGCTAAGCACCACCTCCTCGTTCTTGAACCCCAGAAACATAAATATAGCGCACAGATAGGCAGAGTTCTATTATTTGGTATGATAGGTGGGCTGTTTGGATTCATCAAATTTTATAGTTAATAAACAAACTGTTTTTAAAGTTGTCTCGAAACCTCCCAATTAAAAAAATAATGCACATATGCAAATCTAAGGTCAGAGTAAACTTAATTGGATCCTAAAATTATCATGTGTTAATTTTAATAGATGCATATAACATACACAAAACACTTATTCTCCCCTTTTTTCTCCCAGAATTTCCTCCTTTCATTATTTTGTAGTTTATTTACATACATACACACACATATGCATGCACACATGCACATACACATGCACACATGCATGCCCATACACACTTCAGTACTATCTCAGACTCACCAGTGATATAATGACACAAAGGCTTTTTAATGTTTTAAGGTTTACACATTTTGATGGTTAGTCTCCTGGCTACATAACTTTCTGGCTCTACATCCTGCTACGTGGCTAGCTCTACCTCTCTGCTCTGTTGTGGTCCATCTGTTTACCTCTGTGTCCGCTGACTGAATCCTGTCTCATTTCTTCTCCCAGAATCCCTCTCTGTCCAAAAGATCTGCCTTTCACTTCCTGCCCAGCTGTCAGCTGTCAGATCTTTGTTACAACCAATCAGATTCTAGATTGCCTTAGGCAGGTAAGGAAGAATGAATATTTACACAATATGGTGATGGGCTATAGAAGTAACAATACCAAGATCCTGCCAGTGTTTAACTCTCTGCTGGGACAGAACTGAATGTACAGAGACATGCCTTCACACAGTGTACCCCAGCATCTCCCCCTTTTAGTCCAATTAATGACTTTTCCTCAACTTCAAAAACTATACACAGTAAGAACAGATGCGAGAACTATCTGGTAAGAATTATATTCAGGATGTCCAAATCTAGAGATGTGACAGAGACCGTTGGCTACCTGGACAGTCAGTCACTCAAGGTTCCTCTGTGTGATGGGGCATCCATCTTCAGTCATCAGGCCCAGAAGATTTGACTTTTTTTCTGAAGCAGGAACTTTGAAGGACTGGTCTGCCTTGCCTTAGCAAAGTTGGTCAATCAACTTCCTGGTGTCTTGCATGTCCACAGTTTGGACAGCCTGCTGTCAGCAGTAGAGGTAATGGCAGGTTTTTACCCAGTGGTCATCTTTGCCACAGTAGACATAAACTCCAGGCAGAGGTTGTTCAGTGCCCACTGTTGTCTTCTAAGGAGAATGAAGGTGCTGCCAGGAGCTGATGTGTCAATCTGTTAGAAAATCTTTTTATTATTGAAATATCTTAAATGTCATATTTTGCAGATCTCTCAAGTGTTTGAGGACCATCTATCTAAAGTATATCCAAACAAACATTGCTTGTTTTTAGATATTTGCTTTCTGCTTAACTTTAAAACATATGCAGGAGGCTAAATTAAAGCTTATTTCTATAGTTAACTAAGTTAGTACCTAACAAGACTACAAGTTTATTTATAGGTGGCTAACTGTTAACGTGCATTTCTTAATTATCCTAAACAGTTTGCCATTGTAGCTTTCATGGACTAGAACTTTATGTTACACTTTTAAATAAATTGCATAGGTACAATACCTTAAACAGGAGCTTTTAAAATATGTATATATGTGAATATATGTATATGTTATGTATGTATAATGTTGTAACAAATATAACCATAAATTTCTATCACTATATAAAAATCCATGCCAATATAAAATATTTGAGACTTGTTACTTTCTAGTCTAAAAGTAGATGCAATAATCCACCCTTTTATCCTTCATACCTATTACCCCCATATATCCACACATTTGTGTGTGCGTGCATATGTGAGATATATAAATAATATAAATATGTGTGTGATATGTGTGTTCATGTGTGTGCGTGCATGTGCATGTATGTGGGCATTGTTGTACCATGATGTGCGTGAGGAGGTCAGAGGACAACTTTCAGGGGTCGGTTTCTCCTTCCACCACATGCATTGCGGGGACTGAGCTCAGGTCGTCAGTCTTAGGGGCAAGTGCCTTTCCCTGCTGAGCCACTGATTTCTTCCTAAGGGCTAAGTAATACTCCACGGCATATATATTTCACCTCCTTCACCCATCCACCTGTTGATGGGCAGTGAGGCTGATCTGACCATTTGCCTATTGTGGTAGTGCTGTAATAACCATGAGTGTGCAGGTGTCTCTACTGTATGCTGCATTAATCCTTCAGAAATGAGTGATCTAGGAGTGATCTAGCTAGTCATACGAGAATTCTGTTTTTAAGTTCCCATAGTGGCTGCGTTAGTTGACATCCCAACCAATAGCCTGTAAGCTGTCCCTTCCCCCATGTTTTACCTTTTTGTTGTCTTGACACCAACCATTCTGAATTGTGTAAGATGTAATCTCAGGTTAAAAATATGAAACTGCATGGTGCATGAGAGTGTGTGTGTGTGTGTGTGTGTGTGTGTGTGGTGTATTTCTTGGCCACTTGTGCCTCCACCACTTGCTGATTGGATTATTTTGGTCGTTGGGTATTAGATTTGAGCCCTTTATGTATTCTGACTATTAACTCCTGTTGGAGAGTAACTAGCAAGGCTATTCTCCCATCCCATAGGCTGACTTTTCCTTCTGATCATTGTCCCCGTCCTGATCAAGCTTGTTCCTCTGATGCAACTCTACTGGCTAATTCTTACATCCTGATCTGCTCAGTATTGTTCCGGAAGTGGACACCTGGGCCTACAGCTTGGAATATTTACCCTGTGCTTGCCTGCACTGGTTTTAAAGCTCTAGGCCTTACTTTAAGGTCTCAGATCCATTTTAAGTTTGCTTTTATTCAACATGAGAGGTGTGGATCTGGTTCTGAGCATCTGCATAGGGGAATCCAGTTTATCCAGCAGAGTTTGTCTTCGCTAGCGTGCGTTATTGGCCCCTCTGCCCTCTGCTGGGAACGGAATGTGTGGATATTCAGGCTCATTTCTAGGACCATTTCTCTCTGTGGTCTGCATCTCCATTTGGATGCCAACACCATGCTGTTCTTTATGTTTTCTAAGATTTATTTATTTATTTTATGTATATGAATATGCTGTATCTGTCTTCAGACACACCAGAAGAGGGCATCAGATTCTATTACGGTGGTTGTAAAGCCACCATGTGGTTGCTGGGAATTGAACTCAGGACCTGTGGAAGAGCAGTCAGTGCTCTTAAACCGCTGAGCCATCTCCCCAGCCTCCACCATGCTGTTCTTATCACCACGTTTCTGTGGTGTGGTGATGCCTCCAGTGTTGCTCTTTTGCTTTCGTTAATAGGAATCTCATGTGTTTTCAAGTTTAGGATGTTTTTGAGTCCTTTGAAAATTGCTGTTGCTGTTTTGATGAGAAATGCAATGAATCTTAAATTGCTTTTGCTAAATGACCGTGTTTGATGATATTAAGTGTGCTAGTCTGTGGGGTGTGGGAGGTTCCTCCATCTTTCAGTATCTCTTGTGGTTTACTGTTCTCATTGTAAAATCTTTCACTTCCTTGGTCAGAATTATTTCTAGGTTTGGGGAGGGTATCGTGAATGGGATTCAAACTTTTTAACAGTTAAAAAGGATATTTTTCACATGCATGTGAGTGTGTGGAGGTGAGAGGACAGCCTCTGGCATTGCTGCTAAATGCTTGCACCTTTCTTGAGGCAGGGTCCTCTCTTTGCTGCTAGACCTCATATTGCAGGCTAACTAGTCCACAAGCTTCTGTCTCTGCCTCCCTGATAACTACAGGGCACTGGCATTCCATATACATGCCACTGTGCCCAGCTTTGCTTGGCTTCCAGGGACCCAGACTCAGATTGTTAGACTTGCATGGCGAGCACTCCTGAGCAACTGAGCACCTACAGAACAGTCTCCCCAACCTCAGTCCTTCTTTTAATTTAGGAACCACATCTGTCCCAGGAGTGTTCTACCCATAGCTGTGTCAATGAACCAGTTTAATTCTGAATTCTCTGTTGAATCAGGACACACACACACACACATGCACACACACAATACATATACATAGACACACACACATACATATATACACACACACACATATATACACACACACACATACACACACACACACACACATGCACACATACACACATATACATGGACACACATAAATACACATACACACATATTTATAATATATAATGCATATATTATTATTATATATATGTAGGCACACACATATATATACACATGCACACACACACACCTCCACACGCACACACACACACATACACTTATACACATGGACACACATACATACACACATACATATACATGTATACACAGATACACATGAGAACACACACACACTACAGATTGTTAAATATAGCCTGTGGGCTGTGTTTCAGATAGATGTCGAAGTATTTGAAACTTTAAATCAGGGTGTCAGTTTTATAAAGTTATGGTAATTTACAGAAAGACATTTAGATTTCATGTTTCCCTTAACAAATCTCTGTATCAGGACTCAAACACTGTGTGGGTCTCTCTGACCTGGTTTGGTTCTTATTTACACTTCCCAAAACATGTCTCAAAGTTTTTAGTAAGCAATAATTTTTATGAGCAATAATCATAAAGTCTCAGTAATAGTTAAATAATTTAATCTACACATTCATTTTGCTTATATTTGTCGCCTTTAAGAAAATCAGTTTAAATCCTTTGATTCCTTTTGCAATCTTTCCCAGCACTAGGCCCACTTTGCCCAGTGGAAAACTTAGAAGTCTTGGGTAGAAGCCTTCTGAGTTCAAAGTGTGTATGTTTGCATGTGTGTGTGTGTGTATATGTGTGTGTGTATATATGTGTGTGTTCTTGACATCCTTTGTTTAGACTTTTTTTCTTTTAAAAAAAAATGAGATTATAATTTAATTACAACCTTTCTTTCTCCCCTTTCTTCTCTCCAAATCCTCTGTATACCTTTCCCTGTTCTTCAAATTCAGAGCTTCTTTTTTTAGTAATTATTTTTGTATGCAAAATAAAATCAGCTAAATATAATCTGCTAAATTTAATATAATATTCCCAAATAGTATCTGTTCAGTCTGTATAATGTTTTCAGGGCTGACCTGACAATCAGTTAGTGTGCCCTTCCCTGGGGAAGACCAGCTTCCAGCTTTCCTCAGTTGCCTGGAGTTCTGATGTGATTGAGGCCTTTTGCAGTTCCTCCGTCAGTCTCGCATGTTCACTGGTACCATCCTTGTTCAGCTCACGTGACTGTTTGGGCAGTCATGTTGGTGGGACTAGCTTCTGATATTCCTAGGAGGACAGAAACCCAGGGCAAACTTCCCTGATCCTCTGCCTTTTGCAATCTTCCTGCCCCTCTTCTGCAATGTTCTGTAAGTTTTAGGTACAGGAGTGTTTTGTAGATGTATACCATAAGGATTGGGCTCCACACCTCTGCACTTTGATTGGTTGTGGTTTTCTGTAGTGTCTCCTGTGTGTTGCAAAGAGAAGTTTCCCTCTTTGAGGGATGTCTTAGGTTTCCATTGCTGTGAAGAAAACACACGACGACGACAGAGTCATGCTGCCTCTTGAATGTGTCTTCTGGCACCATGAAAACTAGTGATCAAGGAGGGGACGGACATTCAGGTCAGTTCCAGCTCAGGTCCTCTGGCCTTATCTCTGAACGGCATAGTGTCCTCAGCAATAGGGACACTTCTGGGTGGCAGCCAAGGCCAGTAGCAATAGGCTGTGTATTTTGAGTCTTTTGAACAACCCTGGCCAACAGCTCAAAAGAAGGTTTCTCGTATCTGGTATTAGAGTTTTTGTTTACGTGGTCTTTGGCCTTTGAAGGGAGCACTGTCAGCCCAGATAAGAAAAGTTTGTTAAAACTATGTGTGTATACTAATATATGGAAGCGCATGTATTGCAGACTTTTTAAAGGTAAATTGGTTAACAGTATGATGCATTGTGGCGTTTCCAGGCATCCTTGCTATTTTACCTATCTACCTCCTCCTTCCCCCGTCTATCTCCCTCAACTTCCATAAGAAGCCTCCACTTCTTTTTCCATTTGCCCCTCAGATCACTTAAAAAGCAGTCTGGAGCCTTGTTATTGGTGAGCTTATAAAACCTTTTCTGGGTTATATAAATGCTCAAATTTTTCAAAGTGATAACATATTTATTCTTTTTCTGATTCTACAAAAGTAAATTTTGAAAATAAAAAAGTTTAACAAGTCTAAAAATGTATAAAAAGAATAGAAAATGACCCCAAATATACATGGGGAAAAAAAAATCCCTGTTTTGGTGAAATCATTTAAAAAGTCTCCCAAAGAATTATGGGAAGATGTTCACAGCTGTGTAAGTGTTCAGGATAGGAAATGGCAGCAGTGTAACTGTAGCCCCAGACCTTTGCACAGCTGACTCCATGATGGAAGTGCCATTCAGACTGTAAAACTCAGCATGTACACCTGCCAAAACTAAAGCAAAGGCCTAATCTGTCACAGTTCACAGTTCTGGGAAAGTCTCTAAATGTGCTAACCTTGCTTTTGGCTTTCTCTAGTTCTGTCTCTGGCTAACTGTTCTTGTTAACTGAAATATGTCAACCCAGGGCATATTTGTGCTTAAAAGCTCACCCTGAGAAAGGGTCAGTGCTACATGGGATCCTGAACTCCCAGCTTAGTCACCAGCTGGCTAACAAAGGCTTTCTATTGGCTCATGCCCAGGCAGTTTTCTCGGGGGGGGGGTGCCCCAAAAGAAGTAGAAAGGCTTATGTCTACCACAAAAGCTTTCTGTACCTGACACAGATTCATACAATCATTTAGAGACATAGTATTCTCTATTTTATATATACAGACATCGGCAATCAGCTACCTGGGCTTAGCCATCGAGGTTATATTTCAGTTAATTTTCTCATTGCTTTTGACTGAATACCTGACCAGAAAAACTTAGAAGGGAAGGGTTTCTCTTGGTTCACTGTTTGAGGAGATACAGTGTGTGGAGGCCACGAAACCATGGCAACAGGAGGGCGGGGCCACTAGTCACACTGTGTCTGCAGCAAGAGGCAGCTTGCCGTCTCCTTTTCTGATAGACTGTATGGGTCGACACTATGGACTGCAGCCATGCAGAACTGAAATCTCCAGGACTGTCCCTACAACCATAAGATGTTTTCCCCGTGAATAGTTTCCCAACAGCCCATTAGCAGACTGAACAATCCAGATTCCCACTTGAAGCTTCGTAACTGGACTGTGGATCCATGACAGAGCCTGACTCTTTGATGTTGTCTTAAGGTAGAGCAGGCAGATTCTAGCCAGGAATTTTTGTCCCAACTCACAATTGTTCTGCTCCTTTCTGAACCAAACTGCGGGACTCTGAGTCTTGCTGACATATGGACACACTCTGTTGCCAGTGAGTCCCGTCATACCTTTGGGCTGGTCCTTACACACCTAGGATGTGATGGAGACAAGAAGACAAGAAGGTAAGTGAAGCAAGATCCTGTCACTTCTTGAGCTCAGCTGCTGCTCTCTCATAAGCCCTCTGCTCACAGGTCCCTGGAGTACCTGTGGAATGCCGGGCCTCCACATGAGCGAATCCACGGGCAGAGTGGATGATCGTACTTGGAAAAAGTCAGAAGAGATTCTATCACTCTGCTGGGTTGGAAGGATGAAGCAAAGATGGAGGCAAAGGCATTTAGAAACAAAGATCCCCTATGTTCAGGGGTCTGGGTGATGAACTGGGTGTCTCAGCATGGCTAGATCTTAGCAGCGAGACGTTAGAAAGCCTCCTTTTCGTGATGGTCTGTGCTCAGACAGCATGGCACTCATTTCAGAGGGACAGAGAGTTAAAAGGCCTACGAGATCCCAGTGTTTCGGTGGAGTCCCACAGATGAGGTGTCATGGTAAACACTCTGCCGATTGGTCTGTTCTCGCGTCTATCCTGAGGCTCCCTCCAGCTGTTCACTTTCTGAATAGAACTCAGTGACTTCACCATGTCACAACCCATGGCTGAGTCGGTCTGGCCTTGCTGCAGTCCTCCATTGTGAAGTTCCTAAGACTCCTAGATCTGTAAGTTCAGAGACAGAGTAAAGAGACACATGTCCCTGCCTTCAACATCTTCACTCTGAAGTTTGAGCCTGTGCCTGGGACTCTTGGCCGTCAAGCTGGGCTCCTAATTTGGAAATGTGGAAAAGCTGTAGAATCTCAAATATTTTCCATGAAGTGCTGTAAATTTTCAGACAAAAGCAATGGCTTGTCTGAGGTGACGGAATGGAAAAGGCCGCTGCTGTGGGAGACTGCCCTGGTACAACCATGGCGGTGCTGTGGCTTCATGTGACACTGATGACTATGGCGCTATAGATGAGAGTGACAGCTACCGACCACTGTGGGATGTGTGCTGCTCTCACATTATACATCCCCAAACCTTCATCCTACCAGCTCCAGGCTCAGTGGTCATGTGAACAAAGGGTGCCCTAGGCGATCCCAAAGTTCAAACCCAAGCCCCCCTCCCATCCCTGACTTTTCACTTCTCAGGGAATGGAAAGATTTGGTGGAGCTCTCAAAGGATGCTCTACCTCTCTTGTGCTCACAGGTTTTCCCCAGGTCACACCCAACTCACGTAACTTGGATCTCATAAAAAACAAGTTCCCACCTACCTGATGAGCTGGACAGGCTGTGTGCATGGAGTGGGGAGAGCTGGCATCAAGGGCATCTGTTTATTCTGCTCAAGGACAGGAAGGGTGGAGTGGGCCATCTGTGTCCCCGCTCCTGGATGCCAGGTGGGATTAGACTCCTCATTTGATTGGGAGGCCTGTTATTTCTGGTCACAACCACACCTTCTGAGCCTTTTCTAAACCGGAAGCTGGAGTGGCCCTGGAGGTACCCTTGGCCCAGTCATATACAGGAAGGACTCTGAGCCAACCTGCTACAAAGAGGTCAGGAGCGACATCCCTGTGAAGCAGCTGGGACTGTCTCAGTAGAGCTGGCCTTTGGGCTGCTTTGTGTGCATTGCTTTACAGCAACTATTCCTGTCCCCCTATTCACAGAGCTGTGTGAACCTAGGGTCTTCTATCCAGTGCAACAAAGAACCCAGGATGGGTGGGAACTCCCACCTGGAGCAGTGTTTCCAAAGTTTCAGAATGGCAGCAGGGCTGAGTGTAATCCCCATTTCTTGAGTTGAGGTATGGCATGCATGCACAAAGAGTTTTTTTTTTTAATTGGAAATTTTATTTACATTTCAGATGTTCTCTCCTTACCCATTTCCCCCCTCCTCCCAGGAATCACTATCCCTTCCCCCCTCCTCCTGCCTCCACGTTGGTGTGCCCCCACCCACCCTCCCCTGTACCTCACCTCCCCACCCTCGAATATCCCCCCCAACGACGTCCAGCCTTCATGGGACCAAGGATCTCTTCTCCACTTATATATAGCTCCCTTGCATATATGCTGGAGCCATGGGTCCCTCCCTAAGCGCTCCCAGGCTGGTGGTTTAGACCCTGGAGGCTCTGGTTGGTTGGTATTGTTGCTTTCCTCATGGTGTCACGAATCCTTTCAACTCCTTCAGCCTTCACTCTATCTTCTCCATTGGGAACCCCATGATCAGTTTGATGGTTAGCTGTGAGCATCTGCCTCTGAGTTCTTTTTAAAATCACAAATATATATAGCAGAAAGTATACAGAAAAATCTATTGATAGTATTATCTGTTTGTAAGCACACAATTCAGCTATATTTCATACAATCAGTGTTGTATAGGCATTGCTACCTTCTATGCCCTAAACCTTTACAACACGCTATAAACCATTACATGCCCAACAGAGCTTCCCTCCCCCATTGTCCCCACCTCATATCTACTATTGGACTTTCTGTCTCTGAATTTACCTGTTGTCTAGATGCTCCTACGTAGATGGAGCCATGTAGCAGTTACCTGTTTTGTGTCTGGATTATATTTTCAAGAGCCGTCAGTGTCGCAGCACTTCTGAACCAAAGTTGGTTCTGTTGTGGCTGAGTAATATTCCATTGCGGGGTGTGCCACATTTTGTTTGCCTGTTTGTCTGTTGATAAGTGTGTCGTGGAATGCTTCTATCCTTGGCTGCCGGGACGTGTTCTAGATAAGTGTACAGAGGTAGGCTTGCTGTCCCTATTTCAGTTTTTTTTTCAGAGAATACATGCATAGGGATGAATGCTTCAATAAAGTGTCAATAGAAGGTGTTCAATTCCATGAATCTGTTCCTATGTTTGCACCCATGAGAACCACTTTGGGAATATAATTCAGGATGTTGCCACTTCTTCAGCGGTTTTCTTAGATCCCTTCTGGAAGGGATTTCTGAGGGGACCATGATTATTATGTGTTCTCAGTTACTGTCTTATGACCTGGCTTAACTGTGGGTGCTAAACACACAGACATACTGACAGACAGACATATTCAGATATAGACACACACGTGCACAGAGACATGTATACACACACAGACACACAGAGATACAGACACATACACACAGATAGGCAGGCAGATAGGCAGGCAGATAGGCAGGCAGGCATACACACAGATACAGACATGTGTACACACACACACAAGCGTGTGCTTTCATGGTGACTTCAGGACAGTCTCATGATGGCCGTCTGTGCACTAAAGAGGTTGAGCCTAGTAGCTCAGCTGTGACACTGGACCCCTCAGCAGTCCCATCCTGTCCCCTCTGAAACCTTGTAGTCCAGAGACACATTTTTATTTCTATTTGAGACATTTTTTGTTTTTGTTTTTTTAAAAGATTTTTCTTTTCTTTTTTTTTTTTTTTTTTTTTTTTTTTTTGGTCTATGGGTGTTTAGCCTGCATGCAGATCAGCATACCATGTATGTACTTAGTAACCATTGAAACTAGAAGATGGCATCAGATTCCCTGGAGCTGGAGTCACACATGGTTGCGAGCTGCCATGTGAGTGCTGGGAATTGAACCAGGTTCCTCTGGACCATCAAGTTCCCTTAACAACTGAGCGATCTCTCCAGCCCCCTGGTTTTTTGTTTTTTGTTTTTTTATGTCTTCTGGAATTGTTTCTAGGGGACAGTGTTTTTTGACTCCTAAGCTTGTCCTTTAAAAAGTATTTATTTATCATATGCATTCGTGCATGTGTTCATGTGAGTGGTGTGTGTGTGTGTGTGTTCACACCGTAGTGCATGAGTGGAAGTCAGAGGACAGCTTGCAGGAGTTTCCTTAGCAAGGACACCTTGTCTTATAGAACCCTTCCCCACCCCCACTCCCAACTTTCCTTTTTAACTACATTGCAATTGCATTTTTTCCACTAAGGAAGTTTTGGTTTGAGGCATGAGTCCACATGCATGGCTGAGAAACGCCGGTGCATTCTGAATTCCTGGGTCTGAGATTATAAATGTCAAGGAATGAGCTGCTGGCCAGAGTCACCAGGCCTGTGGAAGGCAAAGCCCTGACTATCTTCTATAAGAGGAGGGTCCATCTCTAGCTGTGAGTGACAGATGCCACAGAAGCTGCTGTTCTGGAAAGAGGAGGCCACCAAAGATCTGTGCTAAATCTCAAGCTCAGTGACTTGTCCGTCAGGAAGGGTGGGCTCGAGGGAACCCAGCAGAGGCTGTCGCATGAGCTGGTTGGTGCTCCTGGCCTCTCACTGTCTCTGCCTCGCGTCTGAGTGGCTTCTCTTACACCCTCACTACAGTGGTCCTAGGCTCTTCTCTGTCTGCTGACTCACAGCTGAGGCCTGCTGTGGTTAGGATTCACTGTGGGTTTCCATCACAGACCTTTCTGGCTCAACTCACACTGGGTGCTGCCCTCAGACACCCAGGGGAGGCTTGAGGAAGGTGGGTATTGCCAGGAGACAGAGAGTGCATGTGAGCACCCAGTATAACCCATCTCTCCAGAGGGCATTCAGTGATGCGGAGCTGAAGCAGACTCCCCCGGTCCACTCTGCTTTCTGCTGAACAAGGTTAGGGCACCGTCTGAACTCAAGACTCAGCAGGAGCGCTTCCCCCAATTTAGGGAGCGCTTCTGTGTGTGGCCAGCTCTGTTTCTTTCCTTCTTCAGCTCAGATTCATCCTGGGAAGCCCAGTCCGGGAACTAGCCTTGAGTGTTTTCAGTGGCTGCCATTTCTTCATGCTCTTCCCCGAAGTGCAGTTGCTCCTGTCTCCCGGTGGACTGTGGACACACACACCAGCATGCCTCCTATTACCTTCTTCAAGCATCAGTGCCCTTGCCAGACAAACCTATCCAAAGCCTCTGAGCGTTCTACTTGACTGTCAGTCCCTAAGCTGCCTGGCTCCTCACAGAGACCTTGTTCCATTTCTCCTGTGGCACTCTTGAACATATTCTCTCTCTCTCTCTCCTCTCTCTCTCTCCTCTCTCTCTCTCTTTCTCTCTCTCTCACATACACACACACATACACACACACTCTGTCTCTGTGTCTATACTTTTTGTCTCTCTCTTTCTCTCTGTCTTACTGTCTCTCTGTCTCTCCCACTGTCTCTGGAACCCTCTCTTCCATCATTCCATTGAGTCACACACACTCAGACATGGACTTACCCAATCCTTCCATGTCCACCCCCGCACTCTCACATACACACTTACCCACTGTCTCTGGAGCCCTTTCTTCTATTACTCAGTTGACATGCGTGTGCCCACATACATATACACACAGAATCATACACTCACCCACACTCCCTACCTAACACACACACACACACACACACACACACACACACACACTTTCTCTCTCTTACTTTCTCTTTCACACAGTGTGTGTGTCTCTCTCTCTCTCTCTCTCTCCTCTCTCTCTCTCTCTCCCTCTCGTTCTGGGTTACTGACACTCTGAGGCCCTTGCCCTTCCTCAGCTCATCTTCCTGCTTCCAGGACCTTTTTCCTCTCTTCTTTTTTTTTTTCCTCCTGTTTTCTGCTCTCTCTTCTGATTGACCACTGAATGCAAGGCCTGTAGTTTTTCTTGATTTTGTTTCACATTTAACATTATTGAGGGCTCCTCTTGCTTCATTTCTGTCTGGGAACCTGGCCGCCCATGCCTGGCTGGACTGGGTGTAGACACACTCAGATGCTTCTTGTCCTTTTGTGAGTGGACAGTGGCAGACTCTCCTCTTTCTCTTGACTTTGTACTTCCAGTCAACAGAGCCACCTTCTGGTCCTGACTCCCCCAGAGTTGCTTAGCCTGCTCTTCCCCACTGACTCTGTCATATTTGTGGAGTGTCTGCTTTATGCCCTTAGCTATGCACCAGGCTCCTGGGAAAAGTACACCAAGGTGACTCTAAACAAGCTATTCTCTCTGCCCTCCAGGGCTCGGACTGTGTAGACAAACACCAGTTCAGAGCCAGCATGCACCCTTCCTGCTTTACGAGCAGGCTATGGGCTAACCAGGCTTGGGGAGTGTAATGTCTGTTTTCTATTCCCATAATGACATCTCTAAAGTTGGCTGACTTGTAAAGAGGAAAGGTTTATTTTGGCTCACAGCCTTATCTAATCTCAGTCACCTCCCGAAGGCTCCCACAAACACTAAGGGTGGATTACGTTTCCACCCTTCTGATACTTGACAATGAGAACTAGATTGTCTGCAGACCTTCAAACACACGGAAAGCACATCAGAACCATGGCAGATGCGTCCACAAGCTGTATCCTCATAGAGGAACCTCAGTCATGACACAGATCCTAGCTTTCCCAGTGAGGAGTGCTCACAGATCTTCCCTGACTGTCTTGTCCAAAGCCAGAGTGCAGGGAAGGCAGAGTGTCCCCTGTGTGTCACAGAGACTCTGGGGTCAGGTGTGTGCTTTGTCCTGGGGCTCTTGTCCATTCAATTGAGAATACATTTTTTATCTCTTCTCTGCTGAGACCACATTGCCACCGTTGCCTGAGGGCTACCTTGCTTTGTTTAGACAGAAGTCAAGCATAGGTGTCATCACGGGGCTTCAGCAGCTCTGAGCTTTGAGGGCCAGAGGCTCATAGCTCTTTTGTTAGAAAGCCAGAAGTTTAGCCTCTGGCCCGGTGAGTCAGAAGCTTGCAACTCTAGATTTTTAAGAGCAGAGGCTTTTAGCTCTGGCTTTGAAAGTTCAAGGCTCAGTATACAGTGTCATAGCTGCAAACTTCGGGTGACAGGGCTTTCAGCTCTAGGACACTTACGGTGGTTCCTCAGCAACACCAGGTAGTCTGAGACTCTTTGGACCTCTTCAGTGGCCAGAACTTATGAGCTCCTCCCTCACCTCAGTGTTCAGGGAGTGAGCTAATCCTAGTGATACCAGCTTAGCTTGCCATGCTCGAGATAAAGACCAAAGCAGGCAATGGAGCACTCCGAGAAGAGGCTTTATTTAGGCCTGGTTTGTAGTATGGTGACTAGGAGTCTGCTTCCTTGCCCACAGAGGAGAGTGAGCTAAGGGACTGTACCAGAGTCAGGCAGGCATGCCAGAGCCAGCTGTCACCAGTGAGGGAGGGGCTCCTGTCTTGGTTAAGGAGTGTGAGTGAGGGACTTCTAGACAGCTATCTCCAGAGCCATGGCTCACCAAAATTGCCATTACTGAAGTGAAACATCCCAGACACAGCCGTGGTTGGAACAGCATGGTGACAGCCATATTGGCTTCCTTGGATGGAATGCAGCCTCTTCAGACTGTTAGTGGCTGGAGTAGAATCTCCCTGAGAGGCTGGGGACTGGGATGACAAGTGGTAGGGATGATGGTTCTGGGAATGGCCTGAGAAGTGGCTTCTTGATTGACAGCTCCTGTGGGCTCTGTGAAGGGGCGGGGGGGGGGCGGGGGGCAGCGCAGGGCACCAGAGGTGTGGTTGCCATGGCTCCTGATAGATCTTCAGGAGAGGTGGCTGTATTGCTCACACCTCTGAGAGACTCAGGTCTCAGAGATACTAGTGGTTCCACCTGGTTTCTGTCCCCACCTGGGCTGAAGAGGTTTCTTCTGACCTCTCTAGCAGCCGCCACTATGAGCAGGTGGAGAAAAGGGTCCGAGCTGCTGGTCCTGACTCCGTCTGTCATTCAAACAGAAAAACAAAAACAAAATCACAAACATAAGGGTGGGTCTGTCATGAAATTCATTCTTCGTAGTGTTCAGTTTCACATCCTTAGGGACGGTATCCCTCCCGGACTTCTCAACAAGATCATCTCTCGTACGTGGAAAAAAAAGGATGTTTTTCCTTAAAAAACAAGTTTGGAAGCCTAGAAAAAGGGCAGATATTGTCACAGTCTAAGTTCCTGAGGGAGGAGAGCATTTTAAATATTTATCAGGGTCAAGATTAATTTAATTAAATATATACTTATTATATGTAATTAAATTTATAATTAAAATTAAAAGAGTAAAATTTTTTTTTGTTTTGGGGTGTTTGTTTGTTTTTTAACTTATGTGTCTGTGTGTTTTCGTGAGTTCAGGTGCCTGCAAGCCCTCCCAGTGTCGGTGCTTAGAACTGAACCTGGGTCCCCTGCAAAAGCAGCAAGTGCTCTTGGTGGCTGAGTCATCTTCTTGCCAGCCTGAGATTGTGTTTTGTATGTGGCAGTGGGACAGGGAACGCTCTCTTTATACGCACCTGATGTTCACTGGGGCGAGAGGACTGCTTTTCATTTGCCCCATGTGATCTACGGTGCTGAGAGCAAGATGAAGACTCGTCCCAGAGAGTTCTTCTCTTGAGAAGCCTCCAGCGAGAGTGCCTTCCCACAAGGCAGGATATAGTCTAGTGGTGGAAACAGTGTCATGATTAATAACAATGGCTGCAGTGCTGGCACAGTACGTCCCTCTCATCCAGCTCCGTCTCTGGCCTTTTGCTTGTATTAACTCATTTCTCAACCACCCCTGGACTGGATGCTTCCTTCTGCTTTAGCACACGTGTGCTGCCATGATGGAATACCACAGACTGGGACATCTGTGAAGAACAGGACTTTATCCCCCACAGTCCTAGAGGTTTAGAGTGCAAGCTGCAGGTACGAGCAAGCAGCCTGCAGCTGAACCAGTCTCTCCTTCCAGGAGGGCACCTTGCTGATGTTGCTGTATCCTCCATGGCAGAGGGATGGAAGAGGTAGAAAAGGGCCACACACTCCTAGTCATCACAGCCTGTGACCACTCACAAAGTGCAGTCCACATGACCTAAACAGTTCCCAAAGAGCCCCATCTCCTGATACTAATGTACCTGGGATTAAATTCCCAACCTGAGGACTTTGAAGGACACATTCAGACTCCAACACTATCCATATTTTGAAACTGAAGGAGATTAGGTGATTTACAAACCGACCCAATGAGTTAGAAATGGAGATTTCCCACACAGATGAGCCCTGCACTCTATGGCAAAGCACAGCTGCCTGCTGCCTCTCCCAGGGCGGGAGCCCTGAGAAGATCAAGTCTACTTCCATCCAGGGCATCGCAGTAGGCTTCTTGGGGGAGGAGACAGCTTAATTGTCCTAGCAGGACAGGGAGGAGACTGTGTGTTCTGAGGGCAGTCATCCCAGGCTCTGGGCTGCCTTGGAAGAATGGGAACCTCCATGGTCCTTAATGGTGGGAGCCAAGCTTGACATTAGTTTCTCCAAATAACAGCACTGTCTCACGGAATTGCTCTGTTTTAATACCCCAAAATAGCCCAGGAGTTTAAACCATCAGCCGTGGCACATACATACATGGGGTTAGACGAGTTGCCTCTACATGGCCTGCTTTTAGTGGGACCTGTGTTGTCCTAGGGTGGGAAAGAATATCTGTGAGGAGTTGGTGAGCTTTAACTCTGTCTTTTGATTTTGAGCCTTTTGGGGTATTGATCTTTTGAAAGCCAGAAAGGCACTATTTGTTCTGGCGTGGAGCCCACCCCCTTCCTTTCCTCCCGATGGGCATGGGTGGAGACAGGAGGCACCTCGGTGCCAACCTCAGTGCTGGGCATACAGACGAAGTTTAATGGGATCTTGAGTAGAAACATTGTTCTGAACCAGTGTGTCTCCATTGGAGGTGGGGGACTGACCATGAGACACACTGCTCATGGGTTCATGGAGGTTTCCAGGTGAAGAACAGTCAGGGTAGAAGGTTAAACTCCAAGAGCTACAGAATTGTCAGGGTGACAGGAGATGATGCTAAGATGTCCCTCTTCATCAAAGCTCCCATGACACCAGCTTTGGGCAAGAGAAGGAAATGCCTGCTCTGACACCAGTCCCTCGCCTTTTCCCAGTCCCAGCATTTTCAAGGTCAAGTTGTGTAGCCTGTTCTCTAGGATGTACTTCTGAGTTTACGGAAAATTCTGTACTTAGCTATGTGCTGGGCCTTCTCACCTCTGATTTCTCAAAGAGGCAGTCCAAAGCCTGGAGTAAGTTCACTTACACCTCAGAAGGTTTAACTTTAGTTCAGGCCCCCAGAATTAATCCTGTGTGGAGACAGGTGGTGGCCACATCTCCCAGGCTCCTCACCTTTCCCTGTACTGAAGAGGACCCCAACTTTTCCAGTGTGCATTTGAATGACACCTCCCCCCACTCCCTAGATCCAGAAATAGATCTGCTAGAGGCAATTAGCCCAATTCTTCCCATTAACTAGTTCGGGAGTGGAATGAGCAGGTTCCAAAGGAATCATCAGGGATCTGAGGAGTTGCTGGATTGGATCTTGCCTGACATTCATCTGCCTGGAAATCTTTAACTTCTTTTCAGGAATAAGCCCAGCCAAATGGCTCTTCTGGCTCTGGAAACATCCACCAGTGAAATCCTGGCCCTGAATAAATCTTGCCGCTCGAAGGCCTTAGGCAACACTTGAAACCACCACCTCAGGGCTCCTCTGAGAACACCTCTGGCCACCTCTTGTCTACATAATTGAGTGTTTGCTTTTTGAAGGGCTTGATTATGCTTGACATCACACTGTATTTAAGAAGGGAGGAAACTACAGGTCAAGGTCATGAAGGCAGCCAACAGCTTGGCTTGAGCACTTGGAAAGCTGATGATGGCCCTGGGGGGGATCAGCTTCAGGAAAGAGGAGAGGCTGCATGTCTGGAAAGAGTTGAGTTTAGGAGAATGGTGGGGGAGTTATGACAGCTGTGACAGGTAAGTAGATTCCATTGGAGGTGCATGGCCATATATTACATGGACAGTGGAGATGGGGAGGGTGGGAAGGTGGAAGACAGAAGGCTAGGATCCACCAGCTGAGAGGGAGAGGACCAGACTGCGAGAATGATGTCTGCTTGCTGGAGAAAGCCAAAGGATCTTCTTTGGAGTTGTATGGTCTGCCCTGTATGAACACATGTGGCCGTGATCAGCTTCTCGGAGCAGGTACAGTTGTGCAAAGACGGACTTCAGTAGGACTGGGTTTTGCTGGGTGGGAGTGAGGAGGTAAATATGGGCATTTGAAAGGGACTGGTGGGCTGTGGAGGACACAAGTCCTCTGGTGACTGGGTCAAGGCTCAGATGTGTTGGTAGGCTTTGCATACTGTTAGAGTTGAGCTAATGATGGGTCCACACTGGAAAGGAGGTGGAGTTTGAAATGGAGATTATGAGGAGCCCAGAGTAGTCAGCACAGGCTGCCAACACAGCAGGCCTTCAAGTCTAAGATGATTTCATTTTGAGGCCTCTTCTCTCGACTTGTATATATGGAGAGAGAGACAGTATTGAGAGCGTTTCCTAAATAATGACATTAGTCTCACCATACAGGCTCCATCCACTCTTGTGACCTGATCTAACTTTACCTACCTCCCAGTGGGCCTAACTCCAAATGGCACCATACTGGGTGTGAGCATTTGACCTATGACATTGAGAGAGGCCCAGGAATTCAGTCTATAACATGTGGCTATCTTCAATAATGCGGTCCAAGCACCTCATGGAGGGAGAGGAATGGAGGGGGTGGGAAGCAGAGGGAGAGGGGGCACTGAAAGAAGAATATTCATGAACGTGTGTTAGGAGCATTAGGACATGCGTAGCTTGAGGAAGCAGAGACAGTGAAGCAGGTACCAAAACTTCCAAGCATGTGGGTGGGTGGAGGACTCTGCCATCCCTAAGAAGGTGGTGGTGGCTAAGTGGCTGGCCAGCACCATCGGCTTAAATCATTTGAAAAGATTAACCATTTTAATTTACAAAGCTGTACATCTTCATTAGCATGATGTGGTATTTTGAAAATGTGTATATTGCAGACCATGCTGATTTTGAGTTAGCATATATGTATATATGCATTACCTCACATGCTTGTGGCTGAGATGAGAATGCAGTCTGGGTGCCTTTCAAGAATATAACACCTTGTGATTAACTTTAATCACAGCTTTAATTGCAGCTGAAACTTTGCATCCTTTGACCAGCATCTCACTCCCTTCTTCCCTGGCCTCTCCTCGCCGCCATTTTCCTCCTTGCTCCCATGTTCCACCATCGCAGGGTCCATATTTAAGTGAGATCATTCTGCATTTGTCTTTCCATGTCTGGCTCGGTTCAGTCAGTACCATGTCCTCCAGGCTTGTTCCTGTCCTGCAAATGACACGGTTCTCTTCTCTCTTGTGTGTGGCCACATTTGGTTTGCCTGCTTGTCAGCCCCTCCACCCTCAGCTTCCTCCTCCATCGCAGTGGTGGTGGATGTTGCCCCCAAGAAACATGGGATGGGGGCCAGGCATCTCTTGGACAAAGCTTGATTTTTGGCTCTTTCCCACAAGTCCTCAGTCAAGAACCTTGCCTGCATGTGCCTCCATCTCCTAACTTGTGAAAAGGGATGATAGCCATGCTTACATCGTGGGGTTTGAGAATTCTAAATGAGCCATGATGTCAAAAGTGTTCAAGTGCTGCTGGCGCATCACATTCTACCAGCATCACTCTCATGGTGACAAAGTACATGAGGGTTCCAGGCTGTGGCATCAAATCCTAGGAGCCTTTCAAAGGAAACAGAAGTGACCAGGAAGGTGAATCTACTTGTAGCTAGTGAAACAAAGGAGTCTGGACAGTGGAGTCACTCCTGGGTCAGCAACAGATGTGTCAGCAGAAGACACCAGGGCTTTGGTTAGCAACAGGAAGTAAAAGGTGGTCCTGGGACAGGGAGTGAGGCAGAACACTATGCTGAGTGGGCTTCACTGTCTCCAAGGCTATGGCCGTGGAGAGACTTGGATGCGGAAGAGGGAAATGAGATAGAGTCCTGAAAATAAACAGAGATGAAAGCCAGACGATGAGGGCGGTGTGGAGAGCTGCAGCGTGGTGGCATTGGCCTTGAAGATTTCTTATGCTGGGATGATCTGTTGAGTTGGTAAGAGCAGCATGCTTGTGTGACGTGCATGGCATACATGTTGAGGGGTCGTAGGTGGCCATCTTGACAAGAGCCTGTAGAGTTTAATGGATCCCTGTTTCAGAAAGTTCCTGGCGTTGCTGAGTCCGACGGTGGGACGCCTGTGTCTGTGCAGGGTCAGCATGTCCTTAAAGCTGAAGTGGTATCTCCATGGAAGAACAGGGTTGGAGGGACTTGAGCTGAGACAGGTGGATTAATGGGCCCGTGTTATAAAAGACCTAGTGTGCAATTTATAAATGCAAGCCTTTATCTAGAAAGTCCAGTCTGTCCTGCTAATATCCCAGGATGAGAGCAAGTGGACTCTGGAGCTGTGGGACTAGAACAGGTGGCAGATGCGGGAGCCAAGAAATCGTGGGTGGGGAGCATGGGAGGATGGAAGGAGGGAGCAGATTTTGAAGAAGTTTTGGAAGACATTCAAGGACACTCGGAAGTGCCTGTGAGAAGACTAGGGGTCAAAGATGCTGATGAGAGAGGAAAAGAAGAGAAGGGATATCAAAACCAGTGTTAGATGAGATCCCACCAGAGTAAGCTGCCATCTTTAATGGTTTTCCCAGTGCTTGTTTCCCTCACTAGCAGGGAATGGGTGGATGACATGTTTTCATGCATCTGAGCCCTGCAGCAAAAGGTGCATCTGCAGAGTGGGGACTTGTCAAAAGTACTTTCAAGTTTACAGTATTGCTAATACTTATCAACCTGCCAACAGAGACAGACACCAAGGCACAGATGGTGATGATGATGATGACAAAGGTAACTGGTTCTCTGAGTGTCTTTGGTAAGTGCCACTTGCTGGACTCCACATCTGCCAATGATGGAGATCCCTACACCAACCCCTTGAGGTGCACAGTACTACTGTGCCCATTTTAAAAATGAGAAAGTGGAAATTTGGGAAGATGGAAGCCAGTTTCCTGAAGTCATGTGCTTAAGCAATAGTCTGGCTTCAAGTCTGGGAACTGCAATTAGCTGGGACCTCACTCAATCAACCATTTTTCTACAAAAGAAAGATGAAGGGTGTCACCATTCTGGGACTAAATAAGAGGTCAAAAGAATCGTAGTGATAATTTATAAATAAGGTCTTTTTAGGAACCAGCCACAGGCACATGAGGATCAGAAGTATCAGCAGGTTCTCAGGAAGTCTGTTCCAGGTTCTTCTGGACATGTTTGGATTCCTCCATCTGTAAAGCAAAGGGTTGGGTGGAGGCATCTGCACTGCAAGGCATGGCCAGCCGTGCCTTTGAGGAAGGCCCTGCTTGGAGCGGGTAATAAGTATACAAGCCCTACTCTGAGCCCCCTCCCAGAGATCAGCTTCACAGAGCAGCAGAAGACCAGGCACCAGGTCTTAGGAGATGAGTCTTTACCCTTTCAGCCACTATCTAGGATAGGAGAGGCTCTGTGCTCTCCTGTCGGGCTTGACTGGAGCCAACTCAGCTGAGGATAGCCAAGAACAACTGGGCATCTGGCCTGGCCTGAGGATGCCCGTGAGGAGCTGAAATGTTACCTCCAGGTCATGAGAGGACAGCATCCTATGTTGTCAGAGATGACTTCCAGGGGACTTATCTGCTGGGTGGGAGTCAGGATAGAGCTGGGGATGGGGGTGGGAGTGAATGGTTTGTTCCTCTTCAATTGATTTGATCCTGCCAGGTGCCTCAAGTGTGGTTGCTCTGTGAGATCTCAGCTCTCAAGTGTGGTTGCTCTGTGAGATCTCAACTAGCCAATTTCTTGATGGCGCAGCCACCCAGTGCCAAATTCCTCAAGAGTTTTGCTTCCAGCTTCCTGCAGTGTGAAGTTAAGAGGGTCTTTAAGTTTAGCAGAAACCACCTCTTGGACACTTTCCCCAGTGTGTCCTTCTGAGAAACAGAGATTTGTCACCTTCTACCTCATGGTTTCCTCCCAACCAGCTTAGATCACATCACCTTAAATGTTTTCCAAATGATGTGGTTGATCCCTGAGGTGGCATTTTGCTGTTGTTGTCTGCTTGCTTGCTTTAGGTTTTTTGTTTTGTTGTTTGGTTGTTTGGTTTTTTTTTTGCTAGTGATTAAAGATGGTGTATTTAGAATTAGCCAGCAGGACTTGGCTTAGATGACCCTAGTGGTTACCTGCTATGCCATTCAAAGCACAGCCTTCATCACCTGGGATGTCTTCTGTCTCATCATGGCTGAGCGTTCAGGGGGAGCATGCTGGTCAACCTGGCTTCTCCTAGAGTGTGTCCCTGTGGTCTTTTGGCTGCCTGCAGAGCTACAGTGCCTTGGGACACTGGAAGGTGGGTGACATTCAGATCTCCCCTCTGTGGCTGTGGCCACATTTCAGCCTCATCTTTTGTTTTCAAATCTTCATGTTGGCTGCAGATTTAGGCAGAGGCAGGAGCTTCCTTCTCTTTCTGTGTCATCTTGGTGAAAGGATGTTTTTGTCATCCCATTCTACAGCTGTGTGAACTTGGGCTCCAATCTTGCTGAGGACTATGTACCTATGAAGTCACTGCACTGGGGTTTAAAACCTGGCAGTCAAGATCCAGAGCCCATGGTTTTAGTGCCGGGAGCTCTGCTCTGCCACCGTCCAGGAGAAGAGCCACAGAACCATTGGTGTTTAAAATATCATAGATTTCTATTGTATGTACATAACAAAGAAAAATGAAAATCAAAACAGAAGAAATGAATTATGTACACTTTGAACCACACAATCTCAGCCAGCCCTCTAGAGCTTTTGCTGTGTGTGTGTGTGTGTGTGTGTGTGTGTGTGTGTGTCTGTTTTCATATCAGTGCGAGTGCGAATGTAAGTTGTATCCTGGTTCCTTACTTAATGTACAGGGTCCCAACATCATTACACAACTTTCACAGCCTCTATGTAAATATTGACATAACACAAGTTCTGGGGAAACATTTGACAAGAATTTTCTAAGAAGGAGAACAATAAGACTCATCAAGTCAAGGCAGGGATGCAGATGAAGGTGCCTATGGGACTTTGGATTCAGGTGTTGACAGCCAAGGCCACTCCCCGACACAACATGTAATGGCAGTTGGGAATCTAGATCAACACCAGGGGACTAAAAATAGCACAGTAACGAGGCAGTGTGCTGTGAAAACTAAGTGAGCTGAAGCAGGGGCTTGGTATGAGTCAGTACTATGCAGTACTGAGTACATGTCAGTACTGAGTACATGTCAGTACTGTCCAGTACTAAGCTTGAGGCTTAATACGTGTTAGTACCATATGCTCCTAAAATATGTGGTGTCAGTTAGGGATACGTTGGGATGCAAGTCTCAGCAAGCTGAATTTATAGAGGTCAGTCAAACAATAAGGACTTCTAATTAGCTCATGACACAGGAATGTGGAGAAGAGTGGTCTAAGGCTAGCCAAAGTTCGTCAGTATTGCCAACAAATGCACACAAGCGCTAAGGTGTTGGCTGCAGTTCTTGCTTCTAAGTACAATGACTTCAAGGACAGACTCCACGCTGTAGCGTTGAGTGTTACTGATCCTTCCTTATAAAAATCTGTTTAAGGGGCTGTGCGATGGCTCAGCTGGCAGTGTGCCAGCTGCGCAAGCATGAGGACCTGAGTCTGTTCCCTAACAGCTCCGTTAAAAGCGGGTGGGGACATGGGGTGGCTACTCTTATGTCAAACTGACACATAAATGAGTTATCGAAAGGGAGGAACCTCAGCTGAGAAGATGTCTTAAGATCCAGCTGTAAGGGATTTTCTTAATTAGTGATTGATGGGGGAAGGGCCAGTCCATTGGGGGGGCATCCCTGGGTTCTATAAGAGTGCAGGCTGAGCAAGCCATAGGGAGCAAGCCAGTGAGCAGCACCCCATGCACAGTGGTACAGTCAAGGGCTGTATGTTCTAGGCCTGTGAGGGGCGGGCCTTCTTCACAGAAGATGCAAGAAGAAGGCATGTGTCTTTATATCATTTGCTAGATTTGGTATCTATTGTATGGTTATTCAATCTCTATTGGTCTTTCTCCCTAACCTTTAAGTTCTGCAAAATCAGAAACTGGGTCACCTTTGTTCTTTATTCACCCCAGAACCCTGCCTACCGGGTTCAGATGTATCTCATGAGTAAATCCTGGCCATCCACGGTGTAAGTATCTGTGAGAGGCTACCACTGAACCCATTTCCCAAGTCAGCACCCTGTTCTGCTGTCTCTCCCTGACCAGTGAGGACGTCTGGCTGTGCTCACAGGCTCTGCAGCAGACACTGCGGGTCCAGCAGCTGCTGGAATCACCAGTAGAAACTTCTGGTGATTGCTAAATATCCCCCCAGTTTCCCTGGCAGCTGTGATGAGCAGGAACTAGCCATAGGACACATTCCCACCTTCATCTACCTGAGGGCTTCTCTGGAGATGCCAGCAGCTCGATCTTCTGTGAGAATAGGTGGATTCTGAAGAAAACCCAGAGGGAAGGTTTCGATAGCACTTATATCCTATTTGGATGCAAGTTATACCCACAGATGCTTTAAGCACCCTGGTGAGTGTCTGGGGCTGGCACACACTACACCATTTTCTCCTGGAGATTTGGCATTTATGGCTTTGTTTCTCTTGGGGGAGGGGGTCCTGAGCTGACCCCGTGTTTGCTGGGGAAGGACCATCCTGTGTGCTGTGGCTGTCTGCCTCTCACAATACAGAGATGGAAACTCGGGCTCTCAACTTAAAGAGTTGCAGCTGGCACCAGTCAAGTCTTGTGGGACAGTAGGAATGGGTCTGATGTATTTGTATGTGAAAAGGACACATTTTAAAGGACTGGGGTGTAATGGGGTGGACTGAACATTTGCATCCTCCCTAAATTCCCTTAGAAGCCCCACCTCTAAGTGTGGTGGCATTTGGAAGTGCGGACTTTGGGAGGTGATTAGATTTAGATGAAGCTATGGGAATGTACTCCTATAATGTCTTTATAAAACAAGGAGATTCCAGGTCCCTTCGATGATCTCCCTCCCTCCCTTTCTCTTTCTTCCTTTCCCAGAACTGACCCCTTTCTCTTCCCCTAAACCCACAGCAGAGGTGTCAAAGAGACTCTGAAATGAACGTGTGGCCGTTTCAAGTTATTACTGATAGTTTATCACAGTAAAGCAAAGCCAACTAACAAGAGATTAGATCATAAAGACAGCTCAGCATCCGGTTCTCATTCTGCCTCTCTGTCTCCCCCTCCATCTCTCCTCTGTCTCCACTACCTCTTCTTCCTCTCTAGCTCGGTGGAAGTTTGAGGCCACACAGTGGGAACTGTGGTTGAGGCCGCACTGTGGGGACTTAAGGGGTAGGAGCTGCAGAGGTTACTGAGCTACAGAGCTGAGTTTCTGCCAATAACTCTGAGTGGTCGCATTTAGAACTGGATCTCCCAGCATCGGCCAAACCTTTAGATAGCTGAAGCCTGTACAGAGGGTACAGAGGCCTTGCTGTGGCCTCACAAGAGACCTTGAGTCTAAAGCAATCTCCTAAGCTGCTCCTGAACTTTGGACTTATAGACGTTGTATGATCATTAAGATTTGTTGCCTCAAAGCTTTGGGAATGGGGCCAGATGGCTCAGTGGTTAAGGATACTTGCTGCTCTTCCAGAGGGCTCAAGTTCAAGTCTCAACATTGACATAGTGGTTCACAACTGTCAGTGTCTCCACTTCCAGAAGATCTGATACAGCACCAGGAACACATGTGGTGTACAGACATACATGCAGGAAAAATAGCGTACACATAAAATAATAATAAACAATAATTGGGAAAACTTGCCACATTCAGTAGGTAACTGTCTTAGTTATAGTTTTATTCCTGTGAACAGACATCATGATCAAGGCAGTTCTTATAAAGGACAACATTGGTGCTGGCTTATAGGTTCAGAAGTTCAGTCTATTCTCTTCAAGGCAGGAAGCATGGCAGCATCCTGGCAAGCATGGAGCTGGAGGAGCCAAGAGTTCTACATCTTGATCAGAAGGCAGCCAGGAGAACTGCTCCAACAAGACCACACCTGCTAATAGTGTCACTCCTGGGGCCAAGCATGTTCAAACCACCACAATAACACATATGCTTGGTTCATTTCAAGGTTATATCAGAACAGGCCATAAGTTTCTGCCAGTGTCATGCCTTAAATCTGGGCCAAGCCTGGGCCCTTTCATCTTAGGCTGATAATCCTAGAGCCACAGAAATAACTATATAGTCTAATCTGCTTGTGAGTCTTGCTCTAGGAGAACTGAACTATCATTAAAACCTTTGGTTACCCCAGACTACCATTCTGGGGACTGGAGTGGATGTGTTGGTGCCTGTTGAGAGCCTTGCCAAAGTCAGGTGAGAAGATCTCTGACAGCAGCCAATAAGAGACCCACAGCAAGGGGCACCAGTGGATCCATTCCCAAGGACTGGTTCCTGAAGTCATAAGCAAAATAAGGCTCATTTGTTCTCTCATATCCAGAGAGGACATCCAAGATCCCCATATCTGTCTGAAACCTTATCACAGCCTCTACAGAGTGTCATTTTCAATTCATGCCCACTACAAGGTTCAGTTCATATTTAAGTACTCTGAGATATGTAGAGAAAATATCTTGTGTCTGTATGAATGTGGCATTTGTCAATAATAAATTTGATGGCCTATGGCTTAGGCAGGAAATAGGAAATGGGACACCTGGGAAGCAAAAAGGATTCTGGGATAGTGCGAGGTACCAGAGATTTGTCCAGGAAGATGTGACAAGCCGTATGCATGGTACCTGAGCACAGGTAACCAGTCATGTGGCAGAATGTAAATTAGAATAGGTTATTTTAAGATATGATCTAGTCAAACAAGAGCCTAGCTATGTGGCCAAGGTAAATGCATTTTGAGTCTGAGTCTCGTTTCTGGGAGCCATAACTTCTACAGAGATTAACAATAGTTAATAAAACAGAATGCTCAATTGGAAATGTAAGCTTCTCTTCTGTTCTGCCTAGTTTCTTGACAGCTAGATGTAAATCAGGGTCATCTGTGAAGAGGAAGCCCCAGTGGAGAAAATGCCTCTGTCAGATAATCCTATAGGCAAGCCTAGGAGGCTCTTCTTGATTGGTGACTGACGTGGGAGAGCCCAGACCTCTGTGGGTGGTGTCACATCTGAACAAGTAGTTCCTTGGTTATATGAGAAAGCAAGACAATAAGCAGCACTCCTCCACAGCCTCTGCTTCAGTTCCTGCCTGCAGGTTCCTGCCCTGACTTCCTTCAAGAACGAACTGTAAGCTGTAAGATGAAATAAATTCTTTCTTCCCCAAGTTGCTTTGACCATGGTTTTTAACTGCAGTAACAGAAAATTAAGACACCTTGTCAGCTGTTCACTAATGTTTGTTTGTTTGAAGAACTTAAGTCTTCTGTTTGGCATTTGAAGTGAAACAAAAATCATAGGTGTGTGTGTGCATGTGTGTCTGTGTACACATGCATGTGTGTGCATGTGTGTGTGAGTGAGTGTGTGTGTGTACATACTGTTGTTATACTTTGTCACACAATAATGCCAACTCCAACTGTTTAGATTTTGGAGAGGATCAGACTCACATGCTATTGCCGCATGTGATTTTCTTTGACATAAAAATATGGAACTTACTAAAAGACCAACGGAAGGACAGCCCTTTGAACACCACTTAGAAGAAAAATCCACCTCAAAGATGAAAGTTGTTGATTTATAACACACATACAAAAAAATATTTTAAAAATAGAAAGTAAAATCTAAACACCTAGAAGCACAAAAAACTGACAGTGGCCATGTTCTCTCTTAGACATGTGTTCTTTCTGTTGGACCTATTGGAGATAAATAGGTTCAACCTACAACACATTCCAGAGCTTTCACTGGGCAGCTGTCCCTGGCAGCAGTGTGGACATTTGAATCTCCAGGTGAGCTTTTTTGAAAGCTTTTCTGTGCTATCAGAAATTCGCTCCAATTGAGAAAGCTCACATCCATGAAGGGATAGCAGTAGAAGGTGAATTCCCTCCTTCCTCCAATAGCTGAGGGTTGGGTTGGGGCCCCTCTATCTTACAGGTTGAGGTTTAGTCCTACCTCAATTCTATTCACAAGCAGAGGTAGTGGAGGTGGAAGACTGAGACCATGGTAGTTACTTCTGAGCCCAGTTGACAGATGTCCTTACCAACTGGGGACCCTGGGGACAGAGATACACACAGAAGGAAGATCATGTAGAGAGACAAAAAGAAGACAAAGCCAAGTGACAGGTCTGGAGTCGTCCTTCTCTTGTGGTTCTACAAAGTGGGGGACCCTAATAACACCTTGTCCTCAAAGGGCTAGCCTCCAGAACACAAGGAGGTACTGGGTAAAGAACTCTGGAGTGGATCAGGAGGGAGAAAAACATTTGAGATGTAAATAAATAAAAAAAGCAGCTCCATAACATTTCCAAACAGCACCACCAACTGGGGACCAAATGTTCAAAACCTGAGCCTGTGGAGGTCAGTTCTCATTCAAGCCACCAAGTCTACACTGCTCTACTCACCCCCTCCCACAACCACATAGTGTGCCAGAGCTGAGAGAAAGCCCACTGTACATAACCACTCTCCTTGAGAGATGGGTTGCGCACTTTCGTCACTCCCTGAGCTCCTCAAACACCTGAGCCTTAACCTAAGTAAGCAGGGTTGGCGAAGAAGCCAAGCACAGCCAAGGACCCACCAGCAGACAGAGGCACGGCCGTCCGTCACAGATGCTCCTGTATTTGCTACTTGGTTAACACCTCTGGTGACTCACCCTTCGGCACTCAGCTGACAGCCCCTCCTGGGAGCCCTCGAAGCACCTGCTCTCCCCATTCCTGCTCTTTGCATGCTTGTGGTTTCCACCCTGGCCAGTGTGAATTTTGAATCGCGTCTGTTTCCCTCATGAGATGCTTTGGTCCTGGTTTCAGCGGAATCTCCAGCACTGCAGTGTCCAAGCGCCACAGTATCGTCTTGCTTGGTCAGAAGAGATTGAAGAACTGTCCGTTCAGTAAGGGAATCTTTGTGATGGGAACCATCAGATAAATGCATGATGGAAAGACACACAGATAAAACCCCTCCCCTGTGCCATGGGAATAGCACCACACCCCACGCCAGAACACATGACGTCCTTGACGGTAAAGGATTTGTGAGACCCTGTTTTTCTGGACATTTACCTCTTCCCTGCCTATCATCTGTCCTTGGCCTTTTTCTACTCCTGACTGCTTAGAATTTGCAGTCACAATCAACCACAGGCTCCCATAGCTGGGAGCTATTCAGTCTGTGGCATTGAATAAAGCAGTTACCACTGAGCTAGTGGACTCAAAGGATGGGTACCTGAGTTCAATCTCCAGGGTCCACATGGTGGAAGGAGAGAACCAACCTACACAAGTTGTCTTCTGACCTCAATGCATATGTTCTGGCCTGTATCTCATGGAAAGTGGGCTCCTTCCCACCAAATAGTTTCTGAGATAGCCCAGGGTTACGTTTTTGGCTTTAGCCTGGGTCATGTATCCATCATTGAACTACTTACTGTGGTCAGGGGAATGGAAGATCCTTTGTGACCAGGACAGCACCACAAGTCTATGACTAGAACGAGAGACCAAAGAGCCTTCCTGAAGCACAGGGTCTGACAGTGAGGTGGGGTGAGCAGCTCTCTAGAGGAAAGCCCAGGGCCATCACCAGAGGAAGGAAGGGAGGGAGGGCTAAGAAGTTGACATATGAAGAGAAGCTGCAGCTGGTGTCCAAGATTCTAAATTCTTCATTTTCTCAGTCTCTCACTTTGCAAAGTGTTGTGGGGTCACTGCCCAAGTAGCCACTCCTTCTGTTCTGCCCGGCCACTTCTTGGTTTGAGGCAATAAGGAGCTGTGGTCAGAATGCTAGCTGGGGTTCTTGTATAGTAGCAGCTCCATATTGGGTTTTGTTGCTTACAGAATAATTACAGACATTTATTTTCTTGCTCACAAGGCTGGGTTGACTGTCCTTTGCTTGAGTTTGGCAGTGCTTAGCTTCAAGTCTCTTTGGACCAGGCTTTATCTGGGGTATGCTTTTGTCACAGTGGATCACAGCAGTGCCCAGGGTCAGCCCACCTAAGGCACATTCCAGTCTTTGAAGAGCATCTGCTCTTACTGTCGCATCTACTGGGTCCTGAGGGCAAGCCCAATGCAGGTGTATCTGGGGCAGTCATTCTGAAGACTGCTCCATAAGACCGAATGGAAGAGTAAGAGAGAAGAATGGTCCAGCCCCACCCAAGGCCTCCTCCTGAGATTCTCCAGTGTCCAGCTCCCTGAGCAGAATTAGCTTCCTGACCTATCTGGCCCTTTCCAACTCTGAGAGTTGTTCTTATAAAAACTGGAGCTCAAAATCCAAGTTGAGCTCTTGTCTTAATTCATTTTCCTTTGCTATAACAAAATACCCAAGACTGGATACCTCCTAAAGAAGAAAATACTTCTTTATCTCCCATTCTGGAGGTTCAAGAACTTGGCCTTAGCATCTACTCAGTGCTGGTGAGGGCCCATGGCAGATAGATCCATTACAACAGCAGGACATATGCAAGAGGGGTCAGTGGATGAAGAAGGAACCCTTGTTTTTTTTTGTTTTTTTGGTTTTTTTTTTAACTATTTTCTTAATTATCATAGAAAGGAATGTTTCATTATGACACCTTCATATATATAATTATGTTCCGCTCACAGTCAACCCCACAAGGTCCTCCCCCTCCTCCTCCCATAGGTCAGCCCTCTTTTTTCCCCTGAAAAGCCTTTTATTCTGCTTTCATATCATATTTGCATATATATTTGCATATATACCCATATTAATATGTATTTATATGCAAATTTAGGTTCCATATCAGGGAAAAAACGTAGTATTTTGTTTTTCTTTCTTGCCCACTACTCTTTCTTGGCTCTCTCTCCCACCCCTTTCCCTTTAGAATCCTCCGTCTTCCGTCTTCACTCTTCCCTTTTCCCTCCTCCCCCATAGTACCCCTTCTACTTCCACGACACATGTGTATATTTATATATATTTTAATCTTGCAATACATGTTTTAAAATCTAGGTTCTTCATTCTAATGCTTAGTATTTGGTTTCTTGAGTCTGGATTGTTTTGCTTAACAGAGTCATCTGTTGTATACGGGTTCCTGCAAGACAGTTTTGTTTTTCTTTCTGGCTGAATAAAGCTCCACTGCGTGTGTGTATCTACGACATTTTCTTTATCCATTTGGCTGTTGATAGGCCTCAGGGCTGGTTCCAAACCCTGGCTTCTGTGAACAGAGAGCAGCAGTGGATGAGGTTGTGCATATGTCTCTGTGGTCTGCTCACTTAGACAATAGTCAGACATACAACAGTAATAATTTTTTTAAAAAATTAATAATTTTAATTAATAATTTAAAAGAGAGAAAGATGGTGTGGTTAGTCTTCTCTGTCAGCTCCTAGAGACAGCATGCACTTTATGGATACAGCATTGCTACTGAACAGTCATCCTGTCAGTTCTGTTGTGTTTTTAATCACCATAAAAGTAACATACAATCATCATAGAAGGTCAAAAAACAGAAAAAAAGAAAGAAAGCAAAGAAGGAAATAAGAAATACTTTCTGATACTATAACAAAATAGCCAAGGCTGAGTGATATATAAAACAAATGGGTTTAGCTTTGGTTCATGGTTCTGGAAACTAGTGCATTCAAGAGCATCTGTTTATAAGCAAGCATGAGGGATATCCCACAGCAGCCAACCCAGTTCCCAAAGAGTAAGAGTCAGTTACCATGGGACCAAACCTCAGCACTAGTTTGGTGAGGACAAATCTTGTTCAGACCTTAGCTTCTGGTTGACTAACCTTTGGTCAGGGGTCTGTGAGGATTCTGGTGTGTGGAAGGTTTCGCTAGAAAACACTCATTGTTGCTGCTACCTGTATGGACTTCTGGAACTGGTTAGCTTGAAACCCCTAGATTTGCATCAACTGGGGAATATATCATTCTGGTTGGTGCATGTTACAGAGCAGTGTGTGTTGTTAACACCATCTGTGCTCACACTGACACATGCCTGTGTTTTCTCCTGTACTGCCAATCTATCAGGCAGTGCCCAGCCCTGTTGTGTAGGACCTGCTGGGTGGTCAGAAGCCCTGTCTATTCTGTGTGAAGCAGCTCACATCTCTGTGTATAGGGAGAAGCTGATAGTTGATGCCTCCTATAAATGGAAATCAGTATAACAGGCATGGTGCCCTGTGATATTTGGACCAAGCGGCTGGAAGGTGTAGCAAAACTGTCTGACTTCATTTCTGGGACAAACATAACTTCAGCCTTACCCAGCTGGGCAATGGAGAATTGTCATGTACCCAGAACTTCCAACAATGCCCTCTTATGCTTGGTGACTCAGGGATGGGCCTGTGTCCATGGAACACAATGTGTCTGTAGTGAGCACAGCGTCTTGCTGTGTGTCTGAACTAACTTCATAGGCTGTCTCTGTGAGTATCACTTCCCTCCTTTCTAATGACTCCTGGAAGCTTACAGGGCAAAGGGAAGGCCAAGAAGGGGCTCTGATTCTTTCCATGGGCAGCCGAGCACAACTGGAAGTAATGCCTGGGTGGGAATTTAAAGTGAGATCTTGGGTGTTTGGGGGGAAAGCACTTGCTTTTCATAGCAAGAAAAACTCTCAGATCATGGGTGTTAATGTCAGGGGCTTTTTTGGACACCAAGGGAAGAGTCACACTGACAAGATGGCAGGACCAAGACAGCGCTGCACAAGGCAGCTGATTTGCCTGTTTTAATGAATGTGGGCATCTTTGAAGGGAGAGAGAACCCCAGGAACACAGATTTGATTTCTGACATTCTTAAAACTGTTGGCACGTACCAATCTCCTCTCGTTGCCTCTTCTTCCTGCCTGGCACAGTTGCTCTGGCTCCATGGGCCTCAGACATTTTGGAGGGTATCACAGAGCAGAGTGGGCCCAGAGCCAACTTCTCTGATGCCATTTCAGACCTCAGTGTGATTGCAATCCTGAGTCATGTTACCGTGACTGGCTCCCAGGTGCAGCTGGCCCTTCAGGCCAATTGTACACAGCCAATAGAGACTTCAATTTTTCCAGCCCTTCCTGGCCACCTATTCCTTGCGGAGCTGCCTTTGGACCCTGCACAGGGCTCTGGTTTCACTTTGATGTGAGTTCCAGAAATCAGACTCATGGTCAGTCTTGCTATCATTACCCAGCTCAACACCCTCTCCTGCAACTGTGTCTCATCTGTGCAGTGGGCCACTCTAGCAGACCACACCTGCTACTGTTTGTGCCTTTGTCATTTTCTTCTTTTTTTCTCTCATGTCTTCCTTTCTCTTTTCCTATACTCAATCCTCTTACTATTACATTCCCAAAGCCAGAGGCTGACCAGGCCTATAATATCTTTGCTGTCTCTTTATACTCTACGACTAACCCAACCCTCAGTGGATCCCTCCCATTTCTCCCCTTTGACACAGTTCCCACCGTCCTTTGTATGCCCTCCCTGGCTGCTGACTCTTCTCCTTTCTACTCATACTGCCCTATGTATAAGAACAGTGCTATCAGGAGCCTTAACTGATCCCCAGCACCCACATGGTGACTCACAACTCTCTGTACCTCCAGTCACAGGGGGACTGACACCCTCTTCTGACCTCCATGGGCACTGGACACATATCTGTAAGACTCACAGGTTGGTGAAGACCAGATCAAAACAGTGTGTCCTTGACATGACAGACTTGCCGCATTCATGAACCCACAGCAGTTGTGGTCTCCTATGCAAGACCTTCAGAAGGTCAAGCTAGTGAATGCTCCAACATGAGGTGCTGAGAGCCCAAGAGAGCCCCACCCTTGGCTGAGGGCTCTTGACTGAGGAGCTGTTGACAGTTGATGGATTCTGGAGGACAATCAATTTCCTTTAATGGTGTGTGGACCCTGGGAGGCAAAACATGTTCCAGTGGATGGCCCCACACCCACGAGTACATACGAAGCACAAATTATACTCCATGGTTTTTTTTTTTTAAGAGGACACAGTATTGGGGTGGTATAGTGTTCAAGGGGTCTGGGAAGAGTTGTGAGGAGTAGAGGGGGGTGAATGTGGTCAAACATATTATATACATTATGAAACTGTCAAAGAATTAATAAAAGTATTTTAAAAATCACATCTGTCATCACTCACCAGTGTTTTCCTGTTGCTAGGTTTATAGTATTTCACTTGAGGAAATAAACTAGACTTGCTTCTATTTTGCATAGAAGTGGCGGTGTGGACATGTGTATAGAGCAAAGAGTGAGTCAGAAAACCTGGAGGCCATGAGGTATGCTTCGAAGGCTTCCTAGGCTAAGGATGCCCTCGAAAGAGAAGGGAGGGCAAAGGCCATGCTTTCCTCTTAGCTTCGGAACCAAGCCAGTTGACTTAGACTTACAGGGTTCCTGCTGAGTCCCTAGCTCTTGTTTCTGGCTTCTTAGACCAGAAATGGTGTTACTCTTCTATTGGTGTAAAGAGACATCCTGATCAATTCAGCTTATAGAAGAGTTTATTGGGGCCTTAAGTTTCAGAAGGTGAGTCTATGGCCACCCTGTCAGGGATCACAGCAGCAGATAGGCAGACATGACGCTATAGCAGTAACCCAGAGCTTACATCCTTAACCCTAGTAGCAAGCAGAGAAAGCTACCTGGAAACGGCATGGGGTTTGAAACCCACCCGCTGTGGTATACCTCCTCCAATGATTCCACACCTCCTAATCCTTCCCAAATCATCCCACCAACTGGGGACCAAGAATTTCAAATATATGAGTCTCTGGGTACCATTGTCATTAAAATTCATTGTCACCGTTCACTCATGCAACCAAATCACATGACCATCTTCAGTGTACCAGGATTATGGCAACAAGACAGACATGTGTCGCTCCCTCAAGGAGCTCTGAAGTGAGGTGGGCAAGGATAGACTCCAGACACATAGCCCACTCTGATCCCGATGACACTCGGTTCCCTGAAGAAGAGTATGGCTAGTAAAGGCAGTGTAGAGAGATGGCCGGGCTGGTGTCGATGGTGTAGAGAGGGAAGTATAGAGTGTCTAAGGAGAGGGAAGGAGGCCACAGGACAGAGGAAAGAGCTCCGATATCTAGGATGTGCATTTGTTGGACACAAAGAGATGGAGTTTAAGTCCAGCTTCATGACACTGGCAGAGAGTCCAGCACTGGGCAACGACACTGTCTATGGAAGTAGTCTCCTGCCATGTTAATGACATATTGGATAAGGACAGACCAATGCATGACAAAGGTCTTGCAATATTACATTGACAGTGGACAAGTCCTGTCACTGGGTGCTGTGGTAGCCACAGATCTTTGCTCTGTCGTAAAGGATGCCCATCTACTAAAAAAGAAACATCACATGAGACAGTGTAAGAGTGCCAGCAGAGCCGAGGCTCTCCTGCTTATCAGTCTTTTGCTCACGTCATTTTCTCTCGACTTAATCTTACGTGGTTTTGCGCATCATGGCTGGAGGAGCCAGAGTCAGACTTTTATATACCCCACAGAGCTGAGACGTGTGGGGGCTGTGCCGTGTTGGAATGTGTGAGCACACTCTCGTGCTTGCACAGTGAAGTCACCTAGCAGCACATTCCCTAGAATGTGACCTCCTAGTGGATGGCCACGTGGTTGTGATCTTTTCATCTGAGGCAAGCGGGGGCTTTGACAGATAGGCATGCCTGGAATTTGTAGCTAGCAGTTAACCATGCCGCTTCTCCCGCCGTCTCTGGCTGCTCCTCCTTTGAGTGTGGGAGTACAATGAGCTCTCGGGCTGAGGTGGAGCCCATGTGTGAGACAGCAGTACCTGGTGACTTTAGGAGTGTTCTGCCAATAGTATCTACAGTGTCACCGTCTGGCCACCTGTAAGTGTTGAGTCCCACAAAAAAATGGCCAGTGCCAGAGAAGCCTGTTGGTTCTTGGGAAGCTGTTGAGCCTATTCACTGAGCCTGCACAGGACCCTTCTCTACGTGTAAGAGCCATAGTCCAGATGTTGAGAGAGGCTAACATGCAGCTGGCTGCTTTCAGCTGATAACAAAACACTGTGGAACAACCAGCACCGTTTAGATCAACTGATGCTTGCATCATGCAGCTTTTAACAGCTCCGACGCTTAGCCCAGGTACCACATAAACTCAAGAACTTGGGGGCTCAAGTCCAAATCCTGGATCCACCACTTTCTGTGTAAGATCCTAGCAAGGTGTTCAATCAACCGTTTCCAGGTGTGCTTGGAAATGGGGGCCCCCACAGCGCCAACCTGCAGGGCTGCTGGGAGGACACGAAGGACCGTGGCCAGCACTCAGCTTTTGTGAGGTTTTCTGTCCTCCTGCTTCTGTGCCTTCTCCACTGACTCCATGACTTCTGTGGAAAAGAAGCCCGTCTCAATCATCTCTTGGTTTCCAATAGCTGTCAGGCTTGGCCTGGGTAGGTGTCCAACAAATGCGGGTTGGCTGCAGTTAGTTTTCTCATCACTTCTCGACTCTGAGGGGGATGCTGAGAAGCTGGTAGCAGGACAGACAGTGGTTTAGAAGAGCAATGGAGTGGCATCCAACATTGTCCATTGTGGTAATGACTGAGAACTGCAAGCCAGGTGTGTGGGGGGCTGTCTGCTCTGGGTTCCCCAGGTAACTTTAACTCTCCACTGACCAGTGCAGGCTTCCTACAGCACCAACCTCATTTCTCCCACTCACAGCCACCCCAAGAGGCAGGGGTTTATGAGTTCCATCTTACAAGTAAGGAAACTCAAGATTCAGAGGAGTGATTTTATTTTAAGATGATACAGGACTGTCATCCAGAGCTGTCACCCAAGGTTCTGTGCCACATTCTTACAGCTCTCTCTGATAGTGAAGGACACAGGCTCTGGAAACTTTCCTTTCATCCAAGAGGACACCTTGGGCCCCTGACAGGTGAATTGCCACCCTGTGTGCCAGGCACCCTCCCCTAAGGTATCAGGCTAAAAAATACAGATGCACTCAGTGTTCTGCCTGTAATGACCATGTCAGGCATCCCGGTTTGCATGCTTAAACAATGGCAAGTAGATCTTTTCCCTGAGCCTAGCCATAGTAGCAACTTCCAGAGCAGAGAGGAAGGCTGGATTGGGAGTTGCTGTGGTTGTCTCCAGGGTTGTCAAAGCTTTGAATGATAGTAATACTGCCACGAAGGCCCTTGAGCCAGTAGCAACTGTAGCCTCAGTCACACAGTTCCCTCTGAAGCAAGGGAGCTGTCAGGCAAGCAGCTCCCTTGATGGTTGATCAGTTGTCATCATGACAATGGTTGCTGTTTTAGAAACTCTGTTCTGCTCAGGGAGGCTCCACACCAGTCCTGAATACTCAGATTTTGTCCCTATTGGGAGAGATATTAAAACTGCTCTGGCTGCTGCTCCAACCAGAGCACTGCTTCAGTAGACTCTGCTTCAGTCATGGTTACTCCAGACAACCAGTTGGTGCCTTGAAATGACCCTTAAATGACCCCACCTACAGCTGTTTCATAGGACCCCACAGTTGCTCAGGACCTAGTCCCAGCACCTGTGGACCTGATTACAGAGTAACAACTTCCCTCACTCATAGTAGCTACTGTGCACCTGGCTGAACACGCAGCAATTCTCTCACTGGCTTAGAGTTGGTTGGGGAGACTTCCCCCTGTCCACTGGCTGTCCTGCCCTTGTGTGACAGTAAACCTTCATGTAAGTGGTCCTGTTGTAGACTGAGCTGGTAACGTGAAGAGCAGGTAACCTCTGAGGTTGTCAGCCCCAGGGCTCAGCCAGCAGTGACTAAAGGGACTCTGAAGAGTTTCAGAGGCTAGTTGGGAGCATTGTGGAGAGCTGAGACTGAGGAGAACTGGGTTTGTAATGAATGGCAGAAGTGCTGAGAGGGTAGGAGCCATGACCTCAGAGGATAAAAGACTGAGGAGCCAATCCTACAGGAGCTGAGGAGCTGCTGGAAGCTGAGCCGTAAGCCCTAACTGCAGGAAGTGCTCCAGAAAGACCTGAGAGTAACTGGCTCCAGAGCTGAGCAGCTGTAACGTTGTGAGACCTCAGGGTAGACACAGACTGCTGAACTTCAGAGAGCCACATTTTGCCTGGCTGTGACTTCCATCTACACAGAAGAGAACCCTCAGCCACCGATGTGACATTTTGACTTGAAGGTCTTCTACTGGGTGATCTGGATTTTGAGCTTGGTTCTTTCCCACGCTAGTGATATTTGGTCTAGTACCTGGCAGGGCTGTGCCTTTCTGGAACACGGTCCATTGTTGGGACCCACTCTAAGCATGAGGAAAAGTTTACAAAGGTTATGGCCTTGAGCCAAGTGACATCTAAAAGATTTGCTCCTTCAGAACAAATATCCTACTTAAGGAACAATTCACTTGTAAGTATTCAAAAGAATTGAAAAGTGGGGTCTCCTAAAGGTATTTGCATGAAGTCATTTACAGCAGCCTTTGGAAGCACCTCACTGGTGAACAAGTTGTCAAACAGAGCTGGGTCTATCCACACAGTGGGCTTTAACTCATCCTTCCCAAAGAAGAATGCTCTGGTATGGGCTACATCACAGACCAAACCTTGAAGACAGTATGCACCTAGAACCACCCAGATAAAAAGACCAAGTTCATACAAATCCGCTCACGTGAGGTAGCTGGGAGCATGACATTCACAGAGGCAGAAAGTCAAGTGTAGGTTCTAGGCACTGGGAGGGAGGGTGGTGAGGCTCACCATGTAACGGACACAGGCTTTCGACTCCACAAGATCAAGGGTTCTGTGAGTGAATGCGAAGCCCTAGATGTGTACTGCTAAGATGTACACATGCTAATGGCTCTGTGTGTGGTGTGTGTGTGTGTGTGTGTGTGTGTGTGTGTGTGTGGAGAGAGAGAGAGAGAGAGAGAGAGAGAGAGAGAGAGAGAGAGAGAGCTTGTGTATGTGAGGCAGAAACAAAGAGAAGGAAGGAAGAAGGGGGGAAGAGAGGAGGGGAGGGAAGAGAGGAAGAGGGAGAAGGAAGACCAGAGGAAGGTTTTGCTAATCCCCGTGGTCTGAGGCATCCGAGGTCCTGCCAGTCACACATTCACTTAGAACTTCTCTACTCCCCTCAAGGATGCACTTGAAGTTAGCTTTAAGGACCTTCAACTTTCAAGCACTGCAGTTACTTGTGGGAGGAGAGGGCCAGGTATGGTTCTCCTGGTCATCCAAGAACAGTCAGTGCTTCATAACTCACGGTTCCTAGAGAGCCTTTGAGCTGAAACTCCCCACGTTTCATCCTCCTCCACCCCCCTTTTTATTGCTACTTACTTATCAAACATCTACCTACTGTGTACCCTTTGCTCTTCCAGACACTGGCCAAGACATGCAGTCTGTCCCACTGGGCTGTGCTCTGATTGGTATAGACACTCCCTATGTCGATTCCCACCCAATAGAATGAAGCTATTGCTTCTGGTTCAGTTTCTGATGCTGACAGACACAGAGCTGAGCTGCACAGCACAAGCCTGAGAGCTCAGGTAGCGGGTCCTGTCTGGGTCGCTGAGGAGAACAAGTGACAAATGTTCCCTGGACTCGCCAGCTAATGGGCCTTGGGTACTGAGGGCTCCGAGAGACAGTCAAGAACTTCTTCTCTTCCCTAAAATAGCACACATTTGCTTGCAGCCCTGACACTACTGGGCGGCTGGAACTTGGCCCGGTGTTTACTTTCACGTCTGGGTGATGCTAGATGCTAGTCACCACTGGTTGGCTTTTAATGAACCACTTCAGTGCTGGCTTTGAAAGCTACCCAGACAGGAGGGGCAGGCACAGGGTTTTATAGGACAATCCTGGCCTCCAGCAGCTGCCTGAGACTGGCCTTGAGAGGAGACAGTCCTTCTGGGAAGTCTGCTCCGTGAGATTGTACATCTCAGGTCTCTCGTCTGCCATGGGGAAGGCAGAATAGAATTGAAGCCTTTAACTGGTTCAAGACATCCTTGGTGGATTCCCTTGGCAGCCTGAGGCAGGCAGAGAGTGAACAGGAGAGCATCTCCATGGTCCTAGTGACTTTCCTGCGCTCTGACTTTCCTGCAGCTCCGCTGTGGGTTTTGTACCAAGTACAGAGCACACCCCCAAAGTTTGGGGGTGACAACTTCCAGACTGAGCTCCAGCTTGGTGATACATGGTGCCTGCTGAGCACAAGAGCTAGTCATCCACCTGGAAGGGTTAGATGAGAAGACAGGAGAAAAGCCAGACAAGGAAACCTGGGCAGCAGAAACCAGGCTGCCATTAGGCGGCACTTCCTAAGACATCCTTCAAATGTGTATGCACTGTTTGAAAACTTTTTATAAAGTTTTTATTTGTTTGTTTTGGGTTTTGTTGCTGTTTTTGTTTGTTTGTTTTGGGGTTTTGTTGCTGTTTGTTTGTTTGTTTGTTTGTTTGTTTTGAGACAAGGTTTCTCTGTGTAGCCCTGGCTGTCCTGGACTCACTCTGTAGACTAGGCTGGCTTTGAACTCACAGAGCTCCGCCTGCCTCTGCCTCCTGAGTGCTGGGATTAAAGGGATGTGCTACCACACCTGACCTCAAAAATCTTTTATTTTTAAAGAAAGAAAAGGGAATGCCTACAAAATAAATTTATTGACAAGAAAAAAAATTTACTGTAATACAGAAGGAAATACAAACTAAATTATCTCATCCAAATAAAGGCTGTCACCTGCCAACAAAATCAAAACATTGTGGAAAACATGTTGGGGAGAGTGCGGTGGGAGAGCGGGAAGGAGAGGTTTATTCTGTCAACCCTCCTGTGGAGAGCATTTTTTAAGGAAAGCCCCCTCCATGGTTATTACAGTGCAGTCTCAGGAGAGAGGGAAAGCACCCTAAGCGAGTGCAAACAGTGCAAATGAGGCTTGGAGAGCAACAAAGACGGGCAGGGGCACCATGACAGTCAGGAATGGGACTGGGGAGGACACACCCTCATTCTGACTGTCTCTCCTAGTGGCTGGATTAGACCCTTGTCATTTTGTGTCAAATAGGGACACTGAGGCTCCAAGCTCTTAGGAGACATATCGCCAGGATGCTTTACACATGCCATGGTTCACAGGATTGCCCTGTCTCTGCTTAGAGGAAGCTAGGAACAGAGTGTGCAGAGCCCTGGAGGCTTGGACGAAAGGAAAGTTAAAGTACCTGTGAGTGTGCAGAGAATGGTCTGCTCTTGGTGCACAGGGCACGTGTGGACTAAAGGAAGAACATCACGTTTGCTGTCAGCAGAGCTGAGCTCTATCTTCTATGAGCGGCATGACATCAAGAGACTTGAATGTGTGCATGTATGGGCACATACAACATAACACACACACACAATACAACCCACACATACATCCACCCACACACCACATACACACACACATATACCACACATACACACATACCACACATATACACACACCACACACACACCACGTACAACACACACATACAGACACACATACCACATACTACAACACACACACACACACACACCACGTACAACACACACATACATAACACATACACACACGCCACAAATACATAACACAACACTACACACACAACACCACACATCGTACACCACACACATCACATACACACACACACAACATACAACACCATACCACTACATACCACACATACAACACACACTACACATATACACAACCACACAACACAACACACACACACACACACAGCTAGAAAGATATTCACTAAAAAAGTGCTGACAGTTGGGAAACATGTGAACATGATCAAACCTTATGCTACAACCCAGTATAATAAAAATGAACCCCATTATCCTTTGTGCCTTAAAACTCTTTGAAAAACAGAAACAAACACTTTTTTGAAATCTACTATGTGCCTAATGAGGGGCATTCACACTGCAGCTGGACCCCTCCCACGAAGCTGCTGCCATTCTCCTTCTTGCTTTATTGAGGAGGGAGAAGAGACAGGAAGAAAACCAGCTCACGGCCACAGCTGAGGGACCTGGGTGCTCGGTTCTGGAATCCATGTTCCTAACCAATGCTCCCCTACCCCTGGCGGTAACATGGCAGCCAGGCCTTCCTCACTGGTGCTAGTCTGGACTGTGGGGTAAGATGTGCAAAGTTTATCTCTAGAGAGAAATCAGCCCAGTCCTAACATGGAGATCATCGTTAGTTACCCTGTGGGCACTTTAGAGATTGTTTCTCTCCCTTTGGATAATCAATACTCTAAAATTAAGATGTATGCATACACATAACAGAGTCTTCTCCAGTATACCCTAAGCGCAGTCTGATTGTCTGGCTAAAGCTGGCCTGTTCTAGGTGGACAGGAAGCAACTGGCTGGTGTGAGTTCCCAGCAGGCTCCACTCAACGTTTGTCTCTCTTCTAGCCACCTCTCAGGGCTTGCAAGGTAGCATTTCTAAGTCTGGGTTTTCACTCGGTGTTTGCCTGAGGGCATGCTGGCCTGTAGACAGAGCAAAGCCAAATAGCTCAGGGGTATGTTCGTATCACTTCCCGAAGGTTCATCTTATATCCACAGAACTTCAAAGGTCAGAGTGTTCTGGAGAGAGTAGACTCACATACCTGCGTAGGATGCTCTGAAGGCTCTGCTTGCCAGCATGGCCTCAGCAGCAGCTTTGTAGTGAATCGTGTTTGGATGAGCACTGGGGCTGGACATGGAGCCGTCCATGTTTGATTTTTTTCTGTCATGTTAGGCACATTCCTATGTTGGACTGTGATTTCCTCAGGTCCTAGAGATGACCCTTCTCTGTCACTCAGGTCTTACAGACAGGAATCCCTCCTCGGTCATGCACCTTGCATATCCCCTTGTCTAGGATTCAGATTCAAAGGTGGGGTTCAGATTAAAGACGGAACCTTAGTGGGCATTTCCCCAACAATGGGACATCCAAGCATTTTCAAAGATGGATCATTTTATACTGTCTGTGTACTGAGTCTGTGTTTTCCAGAGTAGGAGAAAGCTGAGCAGTAAATGAGTGTTTACAAAATCAACTGAGAGAAACACTGAGTAGGCACTGCTAAGTGGATACGGTTGTCAAATCTACAGTGCTGACAATATACATAAGAGACATTTGAGAAGGACATCCTCTAAAGAGGGTTGGGGGATGGAGTCTCCTTCTCATCCCTGGCTTCCCCTACATTTCGGAAACCTCGATCCGAATGTGGTGTGCTGGGGTGAGAACTCGCCTCCCTTAGCTCCATTTTGCCGTCCTCACGGGCCCTCCTGGAAACAAGATTCTCAGAGCTCTGGGCAGGAAGAGTACAGCATACAGTTGGGGGACAGGATGCAGATGTGAATGGGATGGCCATCACAGATGACAGGACACGGCAGGAACGGAATGAGCAATGAAGGAAAACCTCAAGGATGGAGCCTTCTGCAGGAGTAACCCAGAACACGACGCGTGAAAGCCCATGGCGGGGCTGGATGCTGGCCGGGCCAAGTGTTGAGAAACACATTGTTCGGACCGCTTTACCCTGTGAACACGTCACTTACTCAGACCCACATGGTGGTGATCATCACTGCGTGTAGCCTCTTGGTATCTTCAGGAGATACAACAAAACCAAGATGGCCAAGGCCACTGCTGAATGGCATGGCGTACCATACTGTTCCAACCCTTTTAAAAATAATTCTTTTACTGATTAAACTCATGCTGTGACCACTCCGTGCATTCTGATTCCTCCGAACCCCGTTACCCGCCTTCCCCACCTCTCATACTCCTGCCACCCTAAAGTTCCTTTCTGTGTCCTTATGCCTTGTTTAGTGACTCACTGATGTTAACTAGGGCTGTCCACATGCCATACATAGGTTTGGAGCTGGACATTGGAGCACAGTGAGGGGGTCACAGTTGGCTACACAACTGAAGATAATGAGTGTCACTCCCCTAGAATCTACTAGTTGCCAATAGTTCAGCAGGGTGGGTCACAGCCCTATGAGTCCCTCCCTGAGCCATGACTGATGGTAGACAGGTCCATTCTTGCAAGGACCCCATGCTGGCAACCACAGCTGCTCTGAGATCATACTTGCAATGGCTGTGCCGTGCCCTGAAGATGACACTCCGCACTCCTCCTGTCTTCCGGCTCTCACAGTATTTTTGCTCCCTCTTCCATGGTGTTTGCTGGGTTTTAGAGGGGTGGTCAAACACGTCTCAGCTGTCAGTCTTCAGTACCTTGAGCCTTCACTACTGTCCACTGTGTGGGGCTGTGCTGAAGTCTTTAATGAGTAGAAGTGCATTCTGAGATAATTATTGCAAGTCTAGTGTAGAGATGCAATTGATCATGACTGTCACGTGTGTGTTCTGCCATGAGTAAAACTGAATGCAATAGACTTTCATATAACTGGCAGTGAACTAGGTTTGTCTACAGAGGCATTGCCTCAAACAAGTGAGAGGCACGTCATATATTCCAGTGACTGTGATGCCACTGAGTCATAGGAAGTTCCCCATTCCATTAATAATCCAGTGAGACCCACTATAGCCCCGTCCCTCAAATCCCAAGAACCCAAGGACTTAGGTTGAGTGGAATAAATAAGCTTAGCCAAAGTATTCCATCTCTAAAGAGTGTCTTGTCATCTGCATGATGGAAATAAAACTAGAACTTAACCTGAAGTTTGTTGCAGAAAATAAGAGAGGTACTGTCTATTAAGCGTCCTGTTTTAGTATTTAGATGGACAGTCAAGTGGTGGTGAAAGAGAAGGAGGGAGAAGAGAAGGAGGAAGAGTGGGAGGAGGAGGACGAGGAAGGAGGAGACTGGAATGCTAAGACAGGATCTTTCTTTGCAGCTGATCCTGATCTAGGGAAAAGAGGAATTGTGCCATGAAGTTTTGCGTTGGGATTTTGTTTTTCCTGTGAGAACATCTCAGCAGGGCACACGGATTGCTGGCTTCCTAACAGCCGTGCCCTAAGGCCACCATTTTCCTTGCCTTTATTTGGTCTGTGGGTACAGGGAACATTCTGCTCTGTTGGCCATAAGTCAAGACTGTGGGAGTAGAGAGCAGCTCTGGGCACTTGGCTGCTTGCTGGGTTGGGTACCAGCCAGTGAAGAGCAGCCACGCCCATCAGTTCACGGGTCAGAGGAGCCCTCTCCTACTTGGCTCCATGCATGAATGCACCATGAGAATTTGCCCAGGCTCAGCCCAGGGTGCAGCGGAGGGAGGGAGGGAGCTTGGGAGCTTGAGTGGAGACCATCAGAATTCTTGTCAGGAAACATTGGCACAATGGACATAAGGGGATAGAAGAAAGAGCCTGGCTTCTCCTAGCCAGAGTTCCCCACTGGAGATGGATTCCTCTCTTTGTGGGGTTTTGATTTAGCTCACAGCTATTTCCATTGACTTTTGTAATAACTATATTTTCCAGTTTCTATATTTAATTCACCGGCATCTGTGGTCTTGCTAAGCCTAGAAGTGACTCCAACTAGAAAAGGAAGGAACATTTTGGGAGCTCAAGAAGGGAAAAGGCCCCCATTCTGGAGTCCAGTTGACACCTCTTGCCATCAAGGAAGTGAGATTTGAGCACAGTGAGGAGCGCTCAAGGCCATCCTCCAGGCACAGATGAAAATATGCAATTTTCTAGGAATTTCACCAGAAAATCCATTTGCAGAGCAAAGACCCTTGTGCAACCCTGGTGGCTCCTGGTGCAGCCCTGTGGCTCCTGGCTTTATCACACCAGATTATAATTCTTTCAAAGGCATCTCACTTATCAGAAGACAATGAGGGGGGAGGAAAGGGGGTTTAGCAGTTTCTGAGCTGTAACTTGAGAGCCACCAAAATGGCACATATGCCAGGACTACTGGGTGTGCTACAACTCAAGACTGTCTTACTCTCTAACCTTTTTGAGAACCCACGTCCCATGCTCTCAGGTGTGTGCCATGCTTCCTTCTGACTGGCACTGTCTCTTAAGCCTCAAGCTCAAAACTATTTTAATAAAGTTGGTCATGCCAGACAACTATGGACAAACCCTCCACTCAGAGCTGCTAAAATAATCCCACCAGCAGATCCTAGGCTGATTTTGTTGCCTTCCCCCATCTGTGTTAAAAATACAGTTAAAAAAAATCTACTTTATTTTTCCTCTAGTGTGAACCCAAAGGACCCACCAGGGCATACTGTCCTTGTCCAGGAAACTTGGAGCAAAGACATCTTCTTTCATGACAATAAAATTTTCATATACATCTCATTACCCTGATCAGAAGAGGCACAGCAATATTTATAATGAGTTGGCTGACAGACATTGTCTGGACAGTGAACATACCAATAAATATGACCTGGGGATTAACATTAAATCAAGCACGCTGACAGTACCCATGGAAATAACACACAATGTTAACATTCTCTCTCTCTCTCTCTCTCTCTCTCTCTCTCTCTCTCTCTCTCTCTCTCTCTCTCTCTCTCTCTCAACTCAGATGAACAGGACCAAAGCCAGCTTGAGTGTTGACAATGGTAGGCTCAAAGTTCCTATTTATCTCCTTATATCCCCAGGGTCCCTGAAGCATTTGTGATAAGGGAAGGCTGTTCAGCTTTGAGTTGGTCAGCTTGGACCATGGGGAATTGGCCACAGGCCAGCTGCAGGTCAGCATAGGCTGGGCTCTGGGGCTAGGTCAGGAGGAGTGTGGATTTGTGACACGTGTGTGTGTGTGTGTGTGTGTGTGTGTGTGTGTGGTGAGAGAGAGAGAGAGAGAGAGAGAGAGAGAGAGAGAGAGAGAGAAAGAGAGAGAGAGAAAGAGAAGAGAGAGAGATATGACTGTAAAATGGGACACTGAGACATCAAGATGAGCATATAATGGGGTACTGTATGGCAAAGTGATGAAGGCTTCTGCTTAAAGCATAAAAGAAGCCAGCTGGCAGAAAGACTAGACACCCCTCCACGCTAAAGTGTCATGTGACAAAGCTGACAGTGTGTATGCATGTCTAAATGCTGGGAAGGTTAATGTTATGTAAATGACCTTTAAAGTGTCATGACATGGAGAGGAGGGTTTGGGGTGGTCTCTGTCCTGTCCCAGCACTATAGACCACTGTCCGTTCCTATCTCAACTCATGTGTCCCTGGTCTGAATCTTTGTTGTAGAAATGTCATCAGAAGCCCTTTCCTCTCAGATCTGTACACACAACAGACTTACTTCAGACTCACTGGACCTGTAAATAGACTTTGTCTTCAACCTATTGTTTGCTTTAAATATATTTATTTGAAAATAATTGTAGATTGTTGATACAAAAATACAGCTCTCACCTCAGAGGGGGAAAGAAATAGTTTGTTCTGGAGCCAGGTATGAATGACTATGGTCTGGGAACACAGATTCAGGTTACCCCAAATTCTGTGTACATGAAGCTTTATAACAACAAACAGAACAAAGAAAATCCAGATCAAGATACTTTTCAAATACATTGGTGGAGACATCAGGCAGGTGGTAATAGAATGCAGAAGCTGTGGGCCTCAGATGCAGTCTGACCTTACTCTCAACCCCTCGGATGGTGGGGACTAGAAATCAATTAGGACATATCAAAGAATTCACCCAATAGTCACAAAGATGTTAAGTCATATATAGAGATTGGTGATAAATGGCCATTACGGGGTCAAGATAACCTAAGATAATTTGTAATTAGATCCTGGACCGTCCAACCTCTCCGTAATCATTGGAGTTCTAAGCAGCTTCTTTCCAGGAATTTTCCTCCACAGCGCCCACTGTTGGCCAAGCATAGCATTTTGTGCACAGAGGAGGTATGCTCTTTTATTAAATATTATTTAATATCCATCACTGCTAGGAAACCTCATTCCTAAGCTCTGTGGATGAGGCTGAGTCGTAGATAGGTGAACACCCTCAGGAGAGGAAGGGCCAGTAAAGCCACTAAGGAAGAAAGTCCTGGGTTGGCTATTAAAATCTACAAGCCATTATGATTTGGTCTGATTGTTTTTAATCCTCTGTATTGGTCATAATGTGCTATAGAGTATAAGTAATACACTTAAAATTAAGATAGCCAAGGCCATTATTTTACCTAACTAATCAAAGGTAACAGATAAAGGAAATGGGCATTTTAAATAACAAAAATTTATGGATTTTTAAACATAAACATGACTATACATTTCCCTGTACTTTTATTTTTATTCTATGAACTTTTGTACTTCTTATTTGGGGTATTTAAATGTATATATTATCTTATCATTTTAGTTTTTCTTTTGGCTTCATGTGGAGTGACCGTCTCTACGTCATAGGAAGTCCTAGAGTAAAGACAGAAGTGTCTTTACTATCTTACTTATCATCATTTTATTTGTGACTATTAACCTGGTCTAGTTTATTATCTTGGTATTGTGCCAGATTTAATTCATGAAGGTAAATGGAAAGTTATGTTACAGACGAAAATAGGTAACAACAGAGTATTTCATTTTTTTAACATAATAGTCTTTTACTATGTACCAAATAGTAACACTGATAAAAATCAGAGTTCAAATTTATTAGAAATCAGAATCATATAGGCCTTGTAGGCACAGCTAAATCTTGTTTGCTTTTTATCATAACAGAAATGGAATAAGACTCTAGTGGGAGTCATTGTGGTATTGTCTAATTTAGTTTTTTAAATGCCATGTAGCTATTACATAGGACACCTCAAATACTCACTTGATCAAGAACCATTGGCTGTGAAGGTACAGAACCTCCCAGATATTATTAGAGATAGATGTGTTTTGTATAATTTATATAGAAGAGTTTGCCCCAATCTCTGACTATAGTAAATGAAGTTTAAGTTCCTTTAAAGGTGTCAGGCTTCTGGGCATGATGCAGGGCCTTTTAGAGTGTTAGATCATTGTGCCTTAACATTTCTAATATTATTAGAGTAATCCAGTTGGTTGGACACATTTACTATCACCCAACCTTTTTTAATAGGAAAAAGTTGTCTAAGAGTTTGAATTCAAAACACAAATACCAGGGGCTGGGAAGGTGGCTCAATGGTTAAGAGCACTGGCTACTCTTGCAGGGGACCTGGGTCCAGTTCACAGTGCCCACATGTTTGCTGGTACCAGTAACTCCTGTTCCAGGGGACCAAATGTCCTCTTCTAGTCTTCTAGTCAGCTCAGGCAAAGGCACACACAAGGCACCCCCCCCCAACACACACGCACAGCCCACACACTAAGTAAATTCCCGTTGGAAAAGGGACGAAACACTGAATGTAGCTCACAGAAGAACCAGCATGAATTTGTAGTGAGACAATGCCAACATTCACTGTAAACAAGATGCTGACCAAGTCTGACCATGCTCAGCTTCCCAGATCACAACAGCCATCGCTAAACACTGCATGTTCCCGAAGAGAAGCCCATTTGGAGGATGACTACCACATGCCTGCTCATGCTACCTCTAAACTTCTGGTCCCGTGCACATGTGTCAAAGGAAAGCTAAGCAGAGACATCCAAGTTGCCTTTGTGTGTGACAGCCAAGAGGTGTGTGACTGAAAATGGTGAAGGCAAAGCATAGACTAGTGTAAGCCTTGCCACGATCCACAGGTGCTGCTGTAACCAAATGTGACAGACCGGGTTATTCAAAGGGAACAGAAAGTTAGTTCCCATTGTCCTGAGGGCTGGGGAGGCCAAGGTCAAGATCTACCTTTGGTATCTAGAGAGGGCTACTGTTTGCGTCCAAGATGGTGGTTACAGGGTGTTCTCAGACAGCACGTCAGAAGCTACTTTGCAGGGCCCCTCTCTGTGACACCAACCTTGCTTGCTTTCTCTGACAATCGTGCTGCCTTTCTTTCCGATTTGCCTCTTAAAACACTGTGAACACGCAGAGAAGTGCAACCAAGCAGCAGCCAACTAAACACAATGATGTATGCAGAGTTCGTAGATTCTGACTCGTTCCCTCAGGAATAGCTAGCTTGGGGACCCAGACTCCTGCTCTCTTTTCTACTACTTGCCATCAGCACAGGGGTAACCTGGGCAAAAACAGGCCTGATGGGAAAGATAACACCTTACTCAATGATTTCAAGAGGTTATTGATGAGATTCCCATTGGCTTGTCTTGGACCATATGATCACCCCTAAGCTGTGCCACGTGGCCAACAGGATGTGGTCCTTTGACTGACTGAATATCATATCTGTCCCTGCAGCCAAGGTCTAAGGTGACCAATGACTAAGGCATGGAGGCTGAGTTCCCCAAGGAGACTGGGCTGCTGGCAGGACAACATACAGAGGCCCCTAGGACAGAGTCACAGAATGTTCCCGGCAGCAGACAAACCGGAAGAGCTTACTGAAGGCAGCTCTTCGATCTTTAATTGCTTTCTGTTCCATGGCAAGGGGCATGGATGCTACTTTCATAGCTGTGGGTTACAAAACAGATTTCATTCGCTGTCAAGTCAGTGAGGAGTGTTTGGTAGTCCTAAAAAGTGGAAAACAAATGAGGACTCTTCATTCATCTTTCCCAAGTGATCATCAGGAACCAAACAAATGAAGAATGGTATTCACAGTTACAAACACTCAGAAATTCCACCCACCAAGCAGCCCTCCGATGACAGGTGCTGGGAAGGTCCCGGGCTCCTGCTCACTCTGGGATCGCCTGATGCTTTTAATAATGAATCTGTTCTGGACGGTTCTTCTGGCCAGACGTCAGTGATGCATGCTACATTCTGTCTCTCAAATTCCATCTCAATTTCCTGTGGAATTCCTTCACCCCCCACCTTTTCTTTTATCTTTTTTTTTTTTTTTAATTTTAAAAATTCCTTTTTTCCCCCTCAGCCTAAATCTACTTCTTGGCTATTTATAAGATAGAGGTGGACCAGAGGTGGACTAGTGTTTCAAACAGACCAGTTTTGTCCTCAGTAGCTCTTTCTTAGTTGAATGTGGAATATGGAAAACACCCAGTTTACCCTCTAGAGGATGCTGGTAGCAGTCAGAATGTTCCACGACAAGCAGACAGACAGACAGAAAACTCGTCAACTCAAATGGGCCCAGAAGTTGCAGGGATTTATTGGCTCATGTAACTCAATGTGCAGAAATGATAAGGGACCAGGCACGGTTTGAATCAGCTTCCGCACTGCATGGCTTCTCTCTAGAGGGGATAGGAGTTTTCATCTTCTATACACGTAGATGTATTTGGTCCTGGAAACAGCATCTAGAAAAATGTTTTTGAATGGACATACTTAAGCCTGCCTCTCTCTGTGGGTCGATTTGGTCTTGAGCAGTACAGAGCAGAGGCTAGGTAAGGTTTCTGTACCCTCCCCCACTCCATCATGACTCCTGTGGGCATCCGTTGGCTTTATTGTCCAGTTAAATCCTTACCAAGTAAGTCAAGATCAGCACCTCTATAACTTTAAGAGACAAAGATGGTGTCATGTCTTTAGAGATCCTTCTGTCCCATGCAGACAGACACCTTGACCATCCCACAAATGGGCAGGCAGCCTGACCCTTTCCTCCGGGAGAGCCATGCAGACTGCATTGTGGTTAAGGAACACCAAGGTCACCCCAGGTCAGCCTCCAGCCCCACTTCCCATACTGATGGGCTTTTCTGACTCCAGATGTTTGAATTCCAGCCTTTTCTGCTCATACTGTATCACATGTTTTCACATCATCTTTTCTTAAATGGCAAACTGTGTCCAGTGAGGGGGTAGTGGGATATCTGGTTATTTGTTTCAAAGGTTTTTAAAAAATGGTCCTTTTACTTAAAGATAATATTGCATGACCTTGGGCTGAACTCTTGATAGAGAAAGTGGTGGGTTGTGGAATAGAAAAGCATCCGAGAGGTCTCTGCCAGGCCTGGACATAGTCCTGAAGGCTGACTGATGGCTGAGCCCACAGTGGGGAGGAGGCATAGACAGGCTAAGAAGCCAGAGAGAGCAATCCCCAGTCTCTCTGATGTGGGTGCAGTAGCAGCCAGGCCCATGGCCATGGAATCCATACAGGGGCCACTAAGTCAGTTATCCACACACTGTATTTCTTAACTTTCTGTGAACCTGTACAAGACAGACGACAGCAGCCGATGGATACTTGGTAGGTCTCCTTGTCAAGCCCATCATCAGTCTTATCCTTCCATGGGCATGGGGAGCTGTGTGACAGATGGCAGGACAGGAGGTGCAGACAAAAACCCACTTAAAATGCTTTCTGTTTGTTAATTTGTTTTGTGAGAGAAGAACTCTGTAGCCTAGGCTAGACCTGACTTCTTGATCCTCTTTTAATGACCTCCTAGGAGGTGAGTTTATAGGCACATGGCTTGAGCATCTCTTCTAGATGAGTGATGGAGACCTGAGGGCAGAAACTACCTGGGAGTGGGAAACAGGCAACATTTCCATGAAGGGTTTCAATAAGATACACAAAGCGGGCTTAATGTTTGCCTGTGAAACAAAGCCAGTAGAGAAAGGTCATTCTATAGAAGACAAGAGGAAGCTGCAAAAGATCTTGGAGTCAATCAAGCAAGAGATGGAGGATCCTCGATCTCATGTTTAGAGTCACAAGTTTAATCTGTGAATTGGTCCAAATTGCTTCACCCTCCCAGACAGGCCTGGCTTTTTCTTTCCACGTCCCAGCTCTCAGCATCTTCCTTTCCTCTCATAACCATTCCTGAAGACCTGGAGACCTTCCCCATTTCCCTATTGTCTCTGACATGACTTGTGTAGCTAAGTGAGGGTGCTACATGGTCACCTGAGGTCTGCCCTTCACCACCACACCTTCCTGCTCTCTGAGCCACACTTGCAGACACAATGGGAACTGTGTGGATGGGGACCCAGGCCAGCTCTGCCCCTGGAAAGGTGGCTGTTGTGTGCTGCTAACTGGCTGGCTGTAGGTCTCAGCCATGTCTATGGGCCTTAGTTCCATGACCAGCTGTGGCCAGTCATCTATGCTTCCAGCCCAGAATGCCTAGATCTCAGGGATCTGGTCTTTAAAGTTTCCCTCTTTCCTGGATTTATTTTGAGATTTTGAAAAGTCACAGCGAAAGATGTTTTTTTAGGGAGTGTGCATGGAGAATTGAAGTGATCTTCTATATTTTCTGTTATTTTCTCTCTCACTCACTCTCTCTTTCTCTCTCTCTCTATTCTCCCTGCTTCTCCCTTCCTCTTTTCTCTCTTTCTTAAACACACACATACACACACATGCACTTTCTTTCTCTCTCTCTCTCTCTCTCTCTCTCTCTCTCTCTCTCTCTCTCTCTCCCCCCCCCCTTCTGTGAATATTAGATATGGAAGCAATTATCTTAGATTGCAGTAATCAGTTTTATATAACTAGAGCTGGGGAGCTCTGAATCAGTGCCATACCTATTAACAATGCATGCTTGGTCCAAGAATGTTCTCTGTTTGTCTCTGTCTCTCTCCCTCTTTTCCCATTTCCACCATTCTCCCTCTCTCCCTCTCCCTTCCCTCCCCCTCAACTGGACTGGACAATGTTGAATCCTGAGGGGGAAATCAGCACATGTTCTTAGAGCTGACAGCCACCCCTGCACTCTGTGGTGTACAGCTGATGAAGACACAAACGTAAGGAAACCTCTAATTGAAGCCATCACGGGTGAGCAGAGTCCAGCACAAAGCACACCCAGCTGAAATCCCACATGTTGGCTTCTAACCTTCCTGGATGGCCAGGACAAGAGAATATTTCTGGCTGTTCTAGCCACGTGGCCAAAACAGAGCAAGAATGGCCCTTTTCCTGGGTAGAGGCACTGGTTGTCAGGGGTCCAAGATTGCCTTTGATAACACAGTTATTGGGTTGACTAAAGGACAGGCATAGGAAAAAAATAACCCTGAGAAACAGAGGTGTCTGGGGCGGGAGCTCTTGCGCCAGCACATGTCCACCCCCAGTGTGTGCGTGTCAGCCCCAGTTAGCTGGAGGTGGGCAGCCGATCCTGCTTGGTCTCGCACATCCCTAGATGTGAGGATTCCCATGTGACCAGAAGGGGAGCACATCTTCCTTTCAGAATTCCTGGCTGGTGATTCATAGCATGGTTACTCAGCTGTTCTGTCTCCTGGGGCCATCCCTGGGGATGAGCCCCTGATATTCAGTCCTTGGTGCTGACTTTATGGCTGGGGATGGAAATTGCTGAGTGGCCCCAACAGATCTGAACCAGGAATGACCAAAGGAATCCTGGGTATGTACACCCTCCGGCCAGCTGCTGCAGAAGTTGTGAGTACTGGCTGGCTTGACTCAGATCCCCTCGGGTCATTTCCGCAGCACTTCACATACCCTGAGCCTCCTGTGTCACCTAACAATGCCGTTTAGTGGTTAAGGGTCTCCTCTGCACATGTCAAGTCTGCGGACACCCTCCTTTCCCATCCCAGGTACTATTTCACCAAGAGACCCTGACAGAGGATGCTGACTCCTGATGTCCCATCTCTTTTGGGTCCTCCATGCTACAAGCACACAACAACATTGTTGCTTAGTGCATGGTAGCCACTCTGCTTCTACCCGTAAGAGGTGGCACAGCTCGGCCATGGGTGGAACAGGGCCATGTGTGCAGCCTAGCTCTGCCCACAGCCTCAGAAGCCTGCACCAGAGCGGCAGAGAAGTCCTTGGGTGTCTGCAGAGCAGGTGGCCTCCGTCTGAACACCAGCCCTGTCAGCTGTTGAGAGCCCTAGTTGGAAGAAGCATTCCAGGGACATTCTTTCTGTCTGGAGCAGGAACTTGGCCTGAACCTTGAACCAAAAACCAGAACAAGCTGCACTAGTTTACTCCACCTCAAAACAAATACCTTTCTTTTTCTTTTTTCCTTTTTCCTTGTTTTTTTGTTTTTTGGGTTTTTTTGTTTTTGTTTTTGTTAATTAGTTAGTTAGTTTGTTTGTTTTTAAATAGCACTGAGAACCAAACCCCAGTTCTAGGGTTGTCTTTTGTTTTCCCACTGGGGAACACTTAGGGAACAAGACAAAACCGGATCTGCTGAAGTGACTGAGAGGGGGACAGAAGGCCCTCTTCATGGGCCTTGAGTTCATTTGGTTGACGCACATGCCTGCCAACCCTAGAAAGCTGGGTGAAGTGTGCAGAGATCACATGAAGGTGTCTACAGGATGGACAGGCTGAGGTGACTGGGCTCTTTCCTGGGGATGATGCTAGCAGCCTGTGTGAGGAGAAAGGTATGATGTTTGAAGCCTCTGGCAGCCATAGGAAAGAGTACAAAAAGCACCAGATACAGCTAGCCTACAACACACCCTCCTTTCTGAAGAAAAGTGATTTTTTTTTCCTTCTGTGTTGCATGACTTTTCCCCTCGGTCATGCGAATCACTTTCCCACAATGCTGTTCTTGGGAGACGTTTTTACCATTCTGTGTGTGCCACTGTGATAAACAAACACACAAAACCTGCAGAACTTCTGGGAAGTGAGCCCCGGTTTTTCCCGGGGGTTTTACCAAAAGGGGGGAGGCAACCAGGGGCCCCCTTTTTTGGGAGGGTGGGGAATTTTAAAAATTTAAAAATTAAAAAAAGTTGAAAAAATTTTTTTGTTGGGGGAAAACCCCCCCCTTTTTTTTGGTTTATTATTTCCCCCAAAACCCCCAAAACCCCCAAATTAAAAACCTTATTTTAAAAGGAAACCAAACCCGAAAAATTTTTTTTTTAAAAAGAAACCGCCCCCTTTAAATTTGGAGGGGGAAAATCCCCTTTTTTAAAAAAGGTTTTTCCCAGGAAAAAAACCCCCCCCGGGGGGAAAACCCCTTTTTTTCAAAAAAAAGGGGGGGGAACCGGGGGGAAAAAAATTTTTTTTATGGCCCAAACCCCAAAAAAATTTTTTTTTCCCCGGGGTTAAAAGGGCCCCTCCTCCCTTTTAAAAACCCCCCCGGGGGGAACCCCTTTTGAAAAACCTAGTGGGGTTTTCCACAAAAAACTTTTTTTAAAACGGGCTAAAAACCCCGGGGAAAATTGGCCCCTAATCCTATTTTTTGTTTGGGCCCCCAACCCGGGGGCCCCCGGGTTTCCCCGGGGTTTTTTTTTTTTTTTTTTTTTTTTTTTTTTTTTTTTTTTTTTTTTTTTTTTTTTTTTTTTTTTTTTTTTTTTTTTTTTTGTGAGACATGAACCTGAATACCTTTGCCCTCCCTTCAGTTATCAACTTGAGAAAACTAACTATTCTGTAACCAGAGGCTTCAAGGGATTCTGGGTTGTTTTATTACAAATATTGACAATAATATGATGTGTGGACACCCACACCATATGAATTAAATACATGAGAGGTTGCCAGGCATGGGCTCTTATAATCTTGGGATATCAAAAAGCCTTACTTTGAAAGTGCTTAGGGGAGGAAAAGAGGTTGAACTTAAAAAGAAAAATATATCATGTCATAAAAGTCTTTGCTAGCACAGGGAGTTTGCTCTGTGTCGTGGGAACTGAGAATTAAAACATGCCTGGACCTGGGTGAATGAGTATACCCTGAGATAGATAAAAGTTGAAAATTGTCCCTCTGCCCCCAGTAGGGGGCTTACACATTTACCCTTGGGTATACTGTCACTTGTGAAACCCAGCTGCCTGCTAAAGCAAATTTTGGAACATGAAGTGTTAGACCTCAGACAGAGTTTCAAAGGACTCTGACTTCTTTTGGGGGGTCATTTCTCAAGATTTGTCCCCCTGAGAGAAAAAGGTTTGTGTAGTTGTGACTCTCCTTTGGATCCTAGCCAGCATAAGGCTTGTTGGGTTGTTTCCCAGGTTCTAGAGCAAGTCCACCTCACTAAGAGTGGGCCCTTCACACTTAACCTTGTTCATTGGGGTTGTGCAAATGTTCCCAGATCCCTGGTCCTAGGGTCCCCCATGGACTTCTTGTGATGGTCTGCGGGCAATGGGGTGGATCAGGGCAATGAGTTCCCGTACAGTGGCATAGGCGAGTTCTCCTTCACATCCAAGGTGGTCAGGGACTAGGGGAGCACTATTTATGGAGACTTGAACCCTTCATTATGAGACGGTGCCATTCAGATGTTTTTTGGGCATGTGTTGAGGTATGTAATTAGCCTACCCTTGGCTTTGAGCTTCCAGAACACAGACAGGCTCACATATGAGGATCTCAGACATCTAGCTGTCCTGTCTTATTCCAGGAAAAGGGACAGGATGATCTCAGCTCATCTTCCCAGATTTGACCTGGACAAAACCAAGTTTAGGTGAGATCCAGAAGCCAATGACAGGCTTCTTGGTTGGAAGCATCATTTTCATTTTCTCTAAGTAGTGATGTACATATGTCAAGTGTCCCTCAATATACAGACGGAGCTCTCTGCGGTTAAAATGGAAAGGGTCAGCACTGTACAGCTCAGAGCATGGAAGAGGTATCCACAAGCACACACTAGTGTGAATAAATAATTAAGAAATTAATAAGTAGGAAAAAGAGGCCCATCTCCTAAACAGAAAAAATTTTTTTTAAAATATATAAAGCTCCCCATTTTTAAAGAAGCTGGAAACGTAACTCCCCTTGGATGTGAATTACACAGTTAGGTGACTTTTTCATGGTACGAATGCCGCATTGAATGCTATATACAGACCTATGTGGTCTAGCCTACAACACACATCAAGCCCAGGCTACATAGTATGTACCATTGTATGGGTAGATTATTCACTGAATATCATTGTGTGACATATGACTCCAACGGAGACAAACACCTCCTCACATTCTTGAATGAATTCATGTCTTTCCTTGGGCACTTCTGTCTATCCCACAGGTTCTGGGATGTCATCATTCACAACCATTTAGCAGGCACTGTATGGAGGAGCTCCTAGCCATGAGTCTTCTTTAGGTTGGGGTCACTTGAAGTGCATGGTACACAGGCCTGTACTGCACTCTAGGGCTATGCTGTCCAAGGTGGTGGCCTGGGAAGCCTCTGAGAACTTGAAAGGTGTCAGAGGTAAAGGTGCTGAGTGGCTGAAAGCAGATAAGACACATCAGACATTAGAGCCTTAGTGTTGGGCCTCACTGGTTGTTTTATGCTGGTTGTGTTCAATGAACACTACACGAATATACAGGGCTAAATATATTACCAGGCTTATTCTTCCTACTTATTTTTCCTGTTCTTCCTTCTCTTTCTCCTTCTTCTCTTCACTTTTTTTTTTTTTTTTTTTTTTTTTTTTTTTTGTGACAGGGTCTGTTGGAGCTCAGGATGGCCTCAGACCCTTATGTAGCTGAGAATAACCTTAAATTTTTAAGCCACTATAGTGATAGAAACCAACCCTGGGCTTTGAGGATGATAGAGCATCTTGTTTTTTCTATATAAAACTATGGCTAAGGGCTGGGATCATAGCCCAGTGGTAGCATGCTTGCCCAGAATGCCTGAAGCCCTGGGTTCAGTCACGAGTACTACAGAAACGAGCAAATGATGCGGGATGCAATGAAAGCACTCTTAAAAGATATTTTTACAGCTATAGTCAAACAGTCAGAAAGATGTCAAATACATAGATATACCTTGGAGTCTTGTAAAACCATGAGCAGTGAAACTAAAGATCAATGAGTGGAAAGACTCTATGCAGGGCAGGAATTAATGAAACGGAAACATAAAATAATACAAAGGACCAATGAAACAAAGGGTTGGCTCTTTGGAACAAAAAGCAAGATTGGTAAAACTTTAGTGAAACTAACCAAAGACAAGAGAAGACCCAAATTGATAGAATCAGAGGTGAAAAGGGGGCCATCACAACAGATTCAATGAAATTCAGAAAATCATTAGAATTGCTTTGCAACTAAAACTGGATTGAAGACACAAGAAAGAAACTATAGATCAATATCATAGATGATCACAGGTGCAAAATTTCTCAATAAAATACTTGGAAGCTAAATTCAAGGCAACATCAAAAAGATCTCATACTGGATCAAGTTAGCTTCATTCTAGAGATGAGGGGTGGTTTAAAATAAGCAAATCAAGAAATATAATACATCTCATAAACTAAATCAAGCATATAATCATATGATCATTTCAGTAGCTACCAAAGGGCTTTTGATAAAATCCATATTGCTTATGATAAAAGCCCTGAAGAGACTAGGAATAGAAGGGACATATCTTAGCACAATAAAGTCTATATAGGACAAACCTGTAGCCAGCATCAAACTAAATGGAAACACTCAAAGCATTTCCACCAAGGTCAAAAGAAGATAGAGTACCCACTTTCTCCATTCTTCTTCACTGTAGCATTTGCAGTCGTAGCTAGAGTAATAAGACAAGAGAAGAAAACAAAGGAGAACAGCCTGGAGTTGAGACTGAATCCTTCATTGGCCTGGAATTTGCCAAGTATGGTGGGCTGGCTGGCCAGCAAGCCCTAGGGATCTGCTTGTCTCTACCTTTCTGGTGCTGGGGTAAGAAGAGTATGTCCCCATGCCCTCAGTGCTGGGGTAAGAAGGGTGTGTCCCCATGCCCTCCTTGCCTCTTTTACTAGGATTCTGGAGATTCCCAAGTTCTCATGCTTATGAGACCAAATTTTATCAACCGATTCGTCTTGCCCATCCCATTCTTAGATTTGATAAACACCTTAAGCAAAGTGGCAGAATGTAAATTAGCTTTAAAAAAAATCAGTAGCTTTCTTATGTACCAATAAAGAACATACTGAGAAAGAAATAAGGGAAACAATCTTATTCACAATTCCCTAAAAATTACCTTGGAATAAACCTAACGGAGTAAACAAAAGGCCTCCACAGTGAAAATTCCACAACACCGAGGAAAGAAGTAGCAGGCCTTTGGTCAGAAGGTGGGAAGCCTCCCACACGGGGTCGGATGTGGTAATACTGTGAGATGATCTATCTCACTGAAATCTGTCAACAGATTCACTCCTCACCAGCATCCAATGCTATTTGTGACAGAAACAGAAAGCAACCTTAAAACTAACATGGATGCACAAAAGGCCCATATACCCAAAGTAATCCTGAAAAAAAAAGAATAATTCTGGGAGTATCACCCCTGACTTCAAGTCACCCTATAAAGACACAGTAACAATAACAGCATGAAATGGCCATGTGGCTTCAAGGAACAGAAAAGAGGGCCCCAGATAATACACCCACCCAGACACAAGCCACATGGTTTTTTGACAAAAGATGCCAAAAGTGCATTGCAAAAAGAGCTGTCTCCAACAAGTAGAGACTGGAGAACTTCATATACTCAGGTAGGAGATGGGAACTAGATCCTTATCTCTCCTCCTTGTACAAAAATTAATTCCAAATGGATCAAAGACCCAATCTATGAATGCTTCAAAAGAAAAAGTAAAAAAAAAAAAAAAAAAAAGAAATTGACTTCAAGCTGTAACATAAGCAAGCACTTTTTTCTTCTTCCTTCCTTCCTTCCTTCTTCTTCCTTCCCTTCCTTCCTTCCTTCCTTCCCTTCCTTCCTTCCTTCCTTCCTTCCTCTCTCTCCTTCTCTTAGTTATTTTCATTCTTTCTTTAAGATTTTATTTATTCATTTTGATGGTTTTGAGTGCTCTGTCTGAATGTAATCTGTGTGCCAGAAGAGGGCATTCAGATCCCATTACAGATGGTTGTGAGCCCCATGTGTTTCTAGGAATTGAACTCAAGACCCTGGAAGAGAAGTCAGGGCTCTTAACTGCTGAGCCATCTCTCAGCCCTCATGAAGCACTTTTAATAAGACCATAAAGAGAGCACCTCTCTTTTACTGCTCAAAATATTTTATGTAAAACAGCACCCTATTTGCATGTAACTGGGAGCTCAGGAAATTAAACAGCTTGGGCACAGCAAAGGAAACAATTCAATGAAAAGGCAGCCCACAGAATGAAGAAAATTTCTGCCAACCACACATCTGACAGAGGATTAGTAGCTACACAATACAAAACCTTTAAAGACTAAACAAGAATACAGACAACTCAGTCAAATAAATGGGCGAATGAAACATAGTTCTCAAAAGAGGAAATACCAATGGTCCAAAAAGCATATGAAAATAAATGTTCAACCTCGCTTATACCAAAAAGGCAAATTAAAAAAATGCACTGATATCCTATCTCCACCCAGTCAGCACATTGCTTTAGGAAAACAACAAATGCTGACAAGGATGTGGCCAAAAGAGAGCCGGGACACTGCTGTGCCACCAAAAATCTGTACACTTTCTCCAAACAAAAAAATAGACCCCCCCATGACCCAACTACATGGGTATTTTCCTAAAGGAAACAGATCCCAGAGATTCCTGGGGTCAGTGGTTTACTGCAGCACAGTTCACAACAGGTCAGGTTTGGAAACCATCTTATCCGACCAACAGTTGGCATGATGGCATTTGCAGGAAAGTGGGTGCAGCCAGAGATGATCAACTCAAGGATTGAGCCCCTCTCGGAAAGTCTGATATGGATTGGTATCTATAGACACATAAAATCACTTTTGTACATATGGTATGAAGATTGACTTGAAAACTGTCTAGGGAAACAAAGAAAAGGGGGAGTGAGAAAGGAGATTATAGAGAGGTGTGGATGGGACAGTGTGAGCATCCAGAGAATGTCCCCTGTGAAAATGTCCTGCGTGACTCAGTGCTTGGTCCAATGGCTATAGGCAATGAAAGAATTTTAAATATGGCTGCTGGACTTTTGAAATTATAGCCATGTGTGTCAGAATTCCAGTGGGATTGGCTTCAGGACCCCAGCAGAGTGACATCCATACTCACTCAAGTGTTTTGTGTAAAATGACACCCTATTTGCATGTACCTCCTACACACCTTCCTGTGTACTTTGTCATCTATAGATCACATACAGGGTCAGTGATCTGTGACTGCAAGGTCAATAGTTTCTCTGCCATAGGGTTTAAGGACTAGCGATACCAAGGAAAGTCCCATACACATTTGGTACGTTTAAAGAACATTTTCCTTCTGAGTTTGATGGGACCCACCGGTGTGGGATCTGTGGGAGTGGAGGGGCTAGCAACTGTGGCTTCCCCTGGATTTTTTTTTTTTTTGAAGGGAGACAAGGCTGCTCTAGAGAAAGGGTGGGTTGCAGTTTGGGAAATGTTTTGTGGTGACTCTTTCCTGGAAAGCAGTAGGACTCAGGAACACATTAGACCTGAGTTCTAAAAGAAAGGCAGCTAAGCCATCCCTAGGCGGGGCCTGGACGGGGAGGACAGAGGTACAATCCAGTCACTCGGTCTCCTTGCCATTTGGTGCCCTGGGCAACTGTTGCAATTCTCATTGAGGCTTCTCTGACCTTGTTCTATCGTCCCTGACTCCTACCGTCTGATCTCAGTCACACCATGATGAAAGCTGCAGCTGGTAAACCCCTTCATCATTCCACAGATCCCACCACCCTGTAGATTCCACCAAACTCGGATGGAAGATATTTCCTAAACATAGCAAACATGTATGAACTTCCTCTTGGCCTTTATTGCTTAAGCAAGGCTGCAAAGCAGCTCTGTCCACGGCATTTGCATATAGTCAGTGTATTTTTCTTTGTAGATGACTCCCCCCCCCCCCCTGCTTATTCCCTCCTGGCTGAAATTAATCTTGCTTGAGTGCCTATCTGGGTCCCAATAGGAAACAGGACACTAGAAATGGCTGCCTTGAGAAATTTCATAAGGTCTGCTTAAAAATGGGGAGCCCAGAGTTTAGACAACTGTAGGGAGTCTGTGAGACTCTGGTTCTGGCCCCAAGTGAGAGCCAACACTGGCCCTAAGCTTGAAGAGGCAAGCAAGCAGGAGGGGGGCCAGACATCAGTTCCCAGAAAGCAGAGCTGGATGTGGATGGTTGCCTGGAAGGAAACAGGGCGTCTGCTCAGGAAGGAGCTAGGGGAAATTAACACTATCTCCTCCCTCCCTGGCTTGGGACCCCTGCTGTGGGCCTCCCCACCCCCCCACCCCTGGCCAAATCTCCTAGAAATTGGGATGGTAAGCAGCCTTTGCATATCTATCCCATCCACTGTTGGTTTCCTCCATTTCAATATCAAACCACAAGGCCGTGGGGTTGTGGACCTGCTCGCCCCATAGGCACTTAGTGACTGTTCCTTGAACACATGAATAAGCACAGAAGCATCTGCTGCTGTGGTTTGTGTAGGCTTTGAGTGGCTCCCAAAGGTTCCACATGGTGGCCCTGTTGGGAAGTAGAGGGACCCTTGGGAAGTGGAACTTAGTAGGAGGTGGCTAGGTTATTAGGAACGCTGCCCTAGTGGGGAATCAACACAGTTGTTATAGGACCCTTGTTAATTTCCAGAAAGAGAATTCCTGCTCTTGACACCCCCCCCCTTTCTTCCATCTGCAAAGTTACAATGTGATGGAGATCCATGGAAGAGTGCAAACAAATGGGGGTCACCTAACTTGGAATTTCTGCTGTCAAAATTGTATGCCCAGAACATTTTTCCCTGTGAATTATTCAGTCCTAAGTATTTTGTTATAGCAATGAGAAAGATGTTTGGTTATGTTTTAAAAAAAAACAAACACAGAAACAAAAGCAAGGGCCTTTGGACATCTTGGCCTTAAGTGACAAGAGTCCTATGTAAAGTCTTCTTTTAATTTTTTAAGTGAACTTTTAATGGCAGTGCAGGTCATATATGTGAAGATTACAAATCCTATGAGTATGGGTCAGTGAATTTCCACAAACTGAACACAGCCTCATAACAAGTACTCAGAACAAAGCAGAGGCCTTGGTGGCACCTTAGACACCCCTGTGACTCTTGTTCGTTCTGACTCTCATAACCACACTCTTGGGAGTTATTATTAATTGGTTTCTCTGGCTTTGAAATTTGTACATTTTGGATAATATACATTCAATTTTGTGTTTAAATTCTTTTTTTTTTTAAATAGATTTATTTTATGTGAGTACGCTGTCACTGTCCTCAGACACACCAGAAGAGGGCATCAGATTCCATTACAGATGGTTGTGAGCCACCATGTGGTTGCTGGGAGTTGAACTCAGGACCTCTGGAAGAGCAGTCAGTATTCTTAACCAATTGAGCCATCTTTCCAACCCTGTATTTAAATTCTTTAACTCCACAGTAGTTTGTGAAGTATAAAGTAGTGCTTGTGAATTCTTAAAGCAATGTGGTATTCAAATGTTTTAACATGTAAAGATTTATCTATTATATTCACATGAGTGTGTATGTATGTGCTTTACAGGAGATGACACTTGGGGTTTTGCACATGCTCAGCAGTTTCTATTCCACTTAACTCCAATCCATCCTCACCTACCCTGCTCTGCTGGACATGGGCATGGACATGGGGATAAACATAGCCATTTATATTTATTCCTAGATGTCCTCCTCAATTGATTTAAGTCTCCACTCGTTTCAATATATATATATATATATATTTCATTTACACCCACACACACATATATGTGTGTGTATGTTCATTATGCTTGTTCCATATATCTGGCCTGTTCATGTTAATGAAAATGATGACCTTGGATTTTAGATATTATGAATAGTATTCTTCTGGGCATACTTCTGTAGGAGGCTTTTGGGAATGAATGTGTGTGTGTGTGTGTGTGTGTGTGTGTGTGTGTGTGTGTGTGTAGATATGTCATTAGAACGGCATTTCCATTCCATAAAGGAACTATTTAGCTATGGTAGACAGTGTGAATTTTCTGATGGCAGCTGGCAAGAGCTCCAACTGTGCCGTGTCCCCTCAGCTGTTACCCAGCTTTTTATTGCTGAGTGGGTGCTAGTGTCCCAGTGTGCTGCATCATTTCTCTGATGACTGATGAGTCTGGCACCTCTTCAGACTGACACACGGGGAAGATGGAGGAAAGAGCAGCATTGTGCACCCTGCCGCGGCCTCAGGTTTGGAAAGCCATGGTTTAGCTTGCTCATCGACACCTGAGTTCGGTACGAGGCCAGAGGCAGAGCTGGGCATCTAGGAGTCAGCAGCTGAAGCTGAAGTCGTGTGAAGAGTGACTCAAGGAGAAATGGCTGTGAGGACCCAGGAAGAGAACTCTGGCTCTGAGACTACTGGGGAAAGAAAGACTCAGCAAAGAGCACCAGCATGAGGAGCACCAGCATGAGGAGCACCAGGATGAAGAGCACCAAGGACATGAAGAGCATCAGGATGAGGAGCACCAGATGAGGAGCACCAGGATCAAGAGCATCAGATAAGGAGCACCAGCATGAGGAGCACCAGGATGAGGAGCACCAGCATGAGGAGCACCAGGTAGGAGCACCAGCATGAGGAGCACCAGAGTGAGAGCACCAGGATAAGGAGCACCAGCATGAGGAGCACCAGAGTGAGGAGCACCAGGATAAGGAGACACCAGGATGAGGAGCACCAGCATGAGGAGCACCAGGATAAGAGCACAGGATGAGAGCACGATAGACCAGCATGAGGAGCACAAGGGTGAGGAGCACCAGGATGAAGAGCATCAGATGAGAGACAGATGAGGAGCACCAGCATGAGGAGCACGACAAGGCATCAGGAGAAGGAGCACCAGATGAGGAGCACCAGCATGAGGAGCACACATGAGGAGCACCAGGATGAAGGAGCACAGAATGAGGAGCACCAGGATGAGGAGCACCAGATAGGACAAGGTGAGGAGCACCAGATGAAGAGCACAGGATAAAGAGCATCAGGATAAGGAGCACCAGCATGAGAGCACAAGGTGAGGAGCACCAGGATGAAGAGCACCAGGAATAGGAGCCAGGTAAGACACAGGATAAAGAGCACAAGCTGAGGAGACTAGATAAGAGCATAGGGAAGTAGGAAGGAAGACAGATAGAGAGATACAAGGGGAGGGAGACGAATGCATTATCCCTTTAGGAAATGGAAACTAGCACAAGAGTCAATGGAAGGCCAAACAACCATTATCCCAGCAAGTGTGAGTTGACTAAGTCTGTACAAAACTGGACATAAAACAAGACAACACATTTTGAGTGATGATGGCAATAAACTGTAAGAATTAGAATAAATTAAAATTAAAAGATGAAAAAAGACGTTCAAGCCAAACACTGTCCCCAGAACAAGCTGCTGCGGCACAATCAAAAACCAGGTAGACTCATGGTGAGTCTTAGGATAAAATGAGGTTTTCAAAATGATGAAGAGTTAGTTCTCCAAGGAGATGATGAGTTCTAAAGCTATGTACACAGTCTCAAAATACTTAAACAAAACCTGACAGAACTAGGAGAAATAGAGGCATGCTCATTCACTATGGGAGACTTGACCGTATGTCTATCAAGAAAAATAAAGTGGGGGAAAAACTCAGTAAATGTTCCAAGACCTACAAAGTGCAGATAACAAGAGCTTATGTTCTTTCCAGATACGAGTGGAACATTTATGCCAGCCAGAAAAAAAGTCAAAACAAATTTCAAAAGATTGATATTACTCAGAATCTGTTCTCTGACCACAGAAGAATGAGGCTGGAAATCAATAACGAAAGAAATTCCACAAATGCTTGGAAATTAAGCAATATACTAAATGGGTCAAAGAAAAAATTCCCAGCGGAAACTGAAAAATATTTTTTAAATGATAGTGAAAATATAACATCAAAATATGAGATGTGGTTAAGACTGTTTTAAAAAAATTCATAGTCTTAAATACTTGTATTTTAAAATATCTAAAAGAACAAAGAATAAAGCAATCTAGTTATCTGTCTTAGAAAAAAGAAAACAGCAGGAAATCTAACTAAAGAAAGTAGAGGAAAATAACAAACTTGAAGAGATGTTAGTGAAATTTCTTAAAACATTTAAGAAAGCCCAGTACAAAACTGAGTCTATCAAACTAGATTCGAGAGCTGCCCGGCAGGAAGGAGTGTGCCCCTGGCACTGCAGATACAGTGAGAGCACATCCTGGGAGGTCCCGAGTCCTGGCAGGGGAACTCACTACCACTGGCTAAATTGACTCAGTTCCAACCTGTACTCTAAACATGTGTGATTACACCCATAGCCAATGCTGCTCTCAGCCTCAAAGAAGCCTCTGTGTGCAGTGGACAGCTCTAATTAGGACATTTGTGCATCTCTTTCACTGTCAGGAACATCAGTGGGGAGAGTGTCAGAGCTGGAAGACAGAAAAGCTGAGAAATCTTCAGGGCAAGGCACAGACACTGCAGTCACAGAAGTGCAGTAGCTGAGGTGGCCTGCACTCCCTCCCACCTTCCCACCTTCCCCTTCCACCTTCCCACCCACTCCCTTCCCCCCCCCCCGGAACCCCACACAAGGCAGGGTCTGTCCACAGTCAATCACTAGATCAGGTTAGGGCTCATGAGGCCCATCCCTCCTCCTGAACTATTGGCTAAGTTAGCTTGCAGGATAGGGACAGCCATGGCTCTCAGGAACGTGCCAGTGAACCCACTAGGCTCCCATGTAAAACTTCCAAGCCTGTGACTACACAGATGATCATGGTTAAAACCAGTGGGTCACAAAACAATGAAAGCCTGTGATTTTAGGAAGGGGCCTGTAGGAGGGAGCAGACATGAAAGAGGGGGAGAGGATAAGAGAGAATGGGGAGAGGAGCAGACATGAAAGAGAGGGAGAGGGATAAGAGAGAATGGGGAGTTGGAACAGGATAACTGTATACATGTATGAAATCCTCAAAGGGGGAAGAAAGGATAGTGTAAGTAGTGAATATTGGGGAGTCTGAAGAGAAGGGTGGAGGAAGGGAAGGGTAGAGGAGGGATTGAAGAAGGGAGGAAGAAAGGGAGAGAGCAAATTGGCCCATCAAAATGAAAACAGGATATCAGACCATATCCTACATATATTGAAAGATAATTATAGTGTATTGTGAACATTTTATTGTTAAAAGACTTACAATCTTAAAAAGCTGACATAAGAAGAAATAGAAAACCTTAACTAGTCTTATATCTTTTAATGATGCTGTAGTTATCCACACAGAACAATCTCCAGGCACAGGCTGATTTCTTCCAAATGAATTGTCCCAATTGGGGTGGGGGCAAGTGCATGGAGGGAATGACACCATTTTTATATAATCATTTATATACATTAGGAAAGAGAAAACATTTGATAACTTTTTAAAAAAAAATGAGGTGATTGTAACTTGGCACCAAAAACTAATCAGCACACAAAAAAAGGAGAATTATAGTTATCATTCTCATGAATACAGAGGCAACAAATTAGCTGTTTGGATTCAGAAGATGAGCAGAAGGACAATGACCTGTGAGCAACTGGATCTGTTCCAGCAATGAAAGGGTAGCTTCACATCAGAAATCACCGCAGTCCATCATCCTGTCAGAAATCACGCAGTCCGTCACCCTGTCAGAAGGAAGGGGATGAGCACTGCTTCACCTAAGCTGACTTGGGAACAACTTTTAATGAGAGTCAACATATATTGATGTTTCCTAATAGTGGTTTTTTATAGCTGGGCAAGCATGGTGGCCAGCTCTCTGGATGTAGTGACAGAATCCCTGGGGCAAGCTGGCTAGCCACACTTATCCACTCAGTAAAGTCTGGGCTCATGTGAGAGACCCTGCCTCAAGACAGAAGATGAAGAGCCATCAAGGAAGATACCAGATGTCAAACTCTGTCTCTCTGTCTCTCATTCACACACACACACACACACACACACACACTCCACACACGTGAAAGAGTGCACAGACACACCACTCAGACGTATGCAAAAACACTGTTAGGAACAGAAGAGAATTCCTTAATTAGATACAGAGTTTATTTTAATTTTAAAAACCCTTCATCAAGTATTGTAACATAATGGTGATATTTTGAAAGCTTTCTTCCTAAGAGTGAGAACGAGCAAGGTTGTCTGTTTTTACAGTTCTCTTAGATATTGTGCTGTATGTTTTAAACAGTGTAGATATGTCAGCAAATAAAGTTAGCAGTTTTCAAAAGGAAGAAAATCATTAGTATCTACAAATAAAAGACTGTGCTCATATTGAATGTGAAGGAATCTGCAGATGCAGCACTGTCATCTGGACATGAATTCCAGAGGTCACTGGATAGGCCAGTTGGACATAAGAATACATATGACAGGGAAGAAAAGCACAACATAATCAAGCCTCTGAAAGAATACTATTTAAATTAATATAACTTTCTAACATTAATGAGAGAAACAAAGGCCTAAGTACATGGAAGAACATACCGTATCCATGGATTAGAAGTCTCAGGGTTGGAAAAATATCAACTTAATTCCCAAATTAATGCAATTTCCTTAATGCTTGCTATCAAGCCTGGTGACCTGAGTTCAGTTCCACGTAAGCAGAGAGAGCTGATCCCTGCAAGTTGTCGGTGACATCCACAAGCATGCACTCACACATGTGCGCTTTCTCTCTCTCTCTCTCTCTTCTCTCTCTCTCTCTCTCTCTCTCTCTCTCCTCTGGTTGTGTGTGTGTGTGTGTGTGTGTGTCTTTCACTGAGTTATCATTTAGTAGTATGTTATTCAGTCTTCATGAGTTTGCATACTTTTCACAGTCTCTATTGCTGGGGATACCTGGCTGCATTCCACTGGTCAGACAAAACACAAGAACTTGTTTCAATTTTCCTGTTTGCTGAGTGTTGCTTTGTATCCTAATATGCAGTCTGCTCTGGGGGAAGTCCCATAGATTGACTTCCTTGCCTCGTTTGGTTCTTCGTTTTTGTCCTCCTGGAGCTTCTTTATATCTGCTTTGAGTTACCTAAACAAAGCTCATTCTTTTAAATTCTTTGGCTGGAAGTTTTTCCAGGTCATTCTTATTGGAAGCCATTATTATGGGATAAGTAATTTTTGGAGAGAACATGTGGTCTTTCTTGATGTGTCTGGGACTTGCACATCTGGAGCACTTCATTGGTTGAATCTTTTTGTTAAAACCATCTTTCTTTCTTCAGTAGAACACACACACACACACAGAGTGCGAAGGAGAGAGGGAGAGGGGAGAGGAAAAGAGAGAGGAAAGAGACCTACTTGTTGGTTTTCACTTGGCATGCTTTATCTAACAGCAGGGTGTTGACATCACACACTACTTGCATATCAGACTCCATCTGACTTTTGTGCTCATTGATGCTTGTTTAATGAAATTGGGAGTCCCAATACTTGAGGATATTTTAGACTGTTGTATCTCCTTGATGAATTCTTCCATTCATTGGTATGTGCTGGTCTTCCTTGCCTCTTCTGATTTATTTTTGCTTGAATTCTCCATTATAAATACTGGAATGTCTATGCTAGCTTGTTTTTGGCTTCTATTTGTTAGATTGCTTTCCTGCCTTCCTCCCTTCCTTTCTTCCTCCTCCCTCCCTCCCCTCCCTCCCTCCCTCCCTCCCTCTCCTCCTTCCTTCCTTCCTTTCTGATCATGTCCTTGTGAGTGAGATGCACCTCTTGGAGTATCTATTATTTTAATCTACTCACTAGTCTGAGCCTCCTTATTGATGAGTTGAGGTACTCACATTTAATGTCTTTTATTGAGAGGAGTTTACCCATCGCCGTCATCTTGTTTTTTGGTTGGCTGGATTCCTTACTTTTGTTCAACTGTTCTATTGAATTTATCCTTCCTGGTGCTCGCTTGACTGAGACTGTTTACCTTTCCCTTGATGTAGCATTCCTTTAAGTATCTTCTGCAATGCTGGGGTGGTGGTTGTGAGCCACCTTAGTTTGGGCTTGTCTTGAAATGTCTTTATCTCTCCATCAATTAAAACCTCAGCTGGGATCACTTACCTTCAGGATTTGAAATATGTCACCCTTCACTTTACTGGTTCTTAAGGATGCTGATGAGAGGTTTGTGTGGGGTCAGAGAACAACTCAGAAGAGTGGTTCTCTCTGACAATCATATGGATTCCTGGGATCAAACAGAGGCTGTGGAGCCTAGAACTGTCACTCTGGCTCCTTGATTTACTGTCCATGCATGTGTGGCCTTTCTCACATTTCCCAGGTATCCTTTCCTGTCCTTTGTGCTCCAAACAAAGTTCTTCCTCTTTTTTCTCTTTGGAATAGAGTCTAATTTTTTCCTTATTCTGATTCTCCTGCATAACGCCACAAGAAGGCAGCTTCTAATTCCTCATCTTACGCAGAAGTTCTTGATATTTTTTAGGGTGTGTGTGTGTGTGTGTGTGTGTGTGTGTGTGTGTGTTTGTGTGTGTCCATAATGTAGTGTACACAGAGACCAGAAGAGGGCATCAGCTTCCCCGGGAACTGTAGTTACAGGTGGTTGTGAGCTGCTCCGTGTGGGTTATGAGAATCAAACTTGTTATCTGCATAAGCCATACAAACCTTAACTGTGAACCATCTTTCTAACCCCTGCTTTTAAAAAGAGCTTCTCACACAGCATAGCTTCCGTTGAGGCATCCGTATTATCTGATCTTCTTTTCTGCAATGTCTGGCCCACCATGAATCCTATCCACTGAATTCTTTCTTATTTGGGAGCTTGTAGCTTTGTTTTATTTTATCTCTAGGTGTTTAATTTTGTCTGTTTTTACATCTTCTATTTTTAACTCAGCATATTTTATTGAGTTTAAATATTAAAAATATAGCTATACTAACTGATTTGTGCATTAACTGTAAAATCTGTAAACACTTCTCCAAGTCTTACTTCTGGGCTCTTTTACATAGTTGGTTATTTTTTAATTTGATGCCAAATGCTATCAATTTTACCTTCCTTGTTGTTTGATATTTTTGCAATGATATCAATATTTTGAACCTCGAGGATCAAATTGTTTGGACATAATCTAATCCTTGGAGATCTTGCTTTTAAATATATATTATGCTAGACTGGAACATTTATCCATAATTATTTTTTCTGAACTATATAGTAATACCCTTCTTAGTATTCCACCCAATGCCCTGTACCACGTGGGGCTTTCCTGGTCTGCCTGATTATAACAGTGTGCTTCTAAACCTTCTGTGTGATTCTCTCTTTAGCCCTGTAAAGTTTCTTCACACAAATACATTATCAGTATTCAGTTGAACACCAACGAATCCCCCTGCCAGTCTCTGGAATTCTGCACGTCTTTCTCTGGTATTGTATCATGTTTCACAAACTCTAGTTCCCTGTAGCTCCCTGGACTCCCAACTTTACCTCCTCATATGGGGGTGGGCTCCTTCAGCTCTGCCTGGGTCTCCTCCTTGTGCCACAGCTGAACGTGGTTGTCAAGGCAACAACCTGAGGAAGAAGTCACAGAGCTCAACTCAGCTGCTGCCCATTCCAGAAGGCTTGCTGTCCTTGATACAGGCTGTCTGCTGATATTTGAATGTTTGTGTCCCTCCAGCATTCATTTGGGGACTTAATCCTCAGTGCAATAGATTAAGAAGTAGAGGTGATTTAGAGGTGATCAGGTCATGGGGCTCCATCTTCTGTGAATAAGACTAGTGTCCTCATAAAAGAGGATGGTGGAGCCTGTTCTGCCTTCTCTGAATTCCTGCAGTGAGGACTCAGGGTTCGTCCCTCTGCCACATAAAATAAGAGGCATCCTTGCACATATTTTCACCAGACTCTGAGTCTTTTGGCACCTCTGACTGACTACCTGATCTGGAACTGTTGGACTCTGATGACTATGATTCTGGAACTTTTGGTACCTCTGACTTGGACTTACCTGATTCTGGAACTATTGGTGAAAGACCTCCGAAGGGAGTCCCTCACTCAAGTCCCAGGGATGGCATGCACCCAAGAATACACAAGAGACCGTCTTGATGTAAACACATGAGGAAGTTTATAGCAGAGCTCTGGATTGACACGTATCTCACGCAGGAGACAGAGGAGCCAACCAAGAACCCCAAAAGCATAGGGTTTATATAGACAAAGGCTGGGGAAGGTGGGAGGCTTTGGCGTGGTTGCATTTAATTGGCTACTTTAAACATCTGAACAGCAGCAATTTTCGAAAGCAGGTCCAGGGTAGGGTGGGACTAATCTCACATGAACAGCCCTTTGTTCCTGTTCTTCTTGGAACTTGTAGGCGAATGCTTATCTGGGTTAGTAGACCATCTGGTCAATTTTAGACTACAAGACCTTGAAACTTCGGGCCCCTGAATGCTCAGTCTATTGTTTCTTTGACCTTGTATTTTCTGTAGCTATTCATTGAGGCCCAAGGCTAGCAGACTCGTGGTCCTGCAATTTTTAACTACTTATGTCTCTGAATTAGAGAATCCTACTGCTCTTGACATTCTGAGCTAACTAAAAATCTTCTTCACTGGCAACTCTGACTTAGACTTACCTGATTCTGGAACTATGAGAAATTTCTGTGTATAAATTACCTAGTCTAAGGTACTATGTTACCTAGCAGCAATTGACTTCCAAATCCTGAAGAAGCCTTGTTGTGGGTGTCCTGTGTAGGATTGCATTTATTTCTGGTACAAAAGTACACGTGTCTGTATAGCTCTGTGTCTCTGGGGTCGTGTTACCTAAGAGAGCCCTTAGTTCTGAAAAACACTTCAAATGTAAGCAAACGCTACGTTCTGTCAGTGGAATTTTTCTTTAACTACTTGCTTTCTTCAAAGCAATTTTTAAAGCTCTTTCGAGGTACAGTGATTGTCTGAGGCCCGAAGGAGATATGGTTCCATGACAGTGAGCTGAACACTTGAAAGAAGTTTTATTTCGAGAAGTAGATTTCTGACATTAAAGCCTATTTTGTAATAAGATGGAAAACAGTTTAAAGTGTTTAAAGGACCAGGGACCAATCTTACTCCCAGTCTCACCCTCCTTCCCCCAACCACACCCCTGCTACCCTAATCTTATCACTCCAATGTCACTTGTGATCTCATCAAAAACTTTCTGTCACTGAATCAGCTCTACAACCCATTTGCTGGGTAAAAGAGAGCCTTTTCTCTCCCCTCTGCCAGTCTGCTCAACACTTCTTTGTATTCCCAAGTCGGAATGGCTTAGGCACCAGTTTTGATCTCCAGTAAAGCAGAAGGCTGGGACGGGATCCCTCCAAAGAATACTAGGTCAAGTTAAGGCACTCTGGGCCTCCTTGGCAGACACTGCAAACTAAGTAGCAAAAGCTCAGAGAGTGTTTTAGAAGTGAACCATGTCCCAGAAGATCTGAGGCTTCTCCCTATGATTGTCTGAAAAAACAACAGGTCTTCCAGGAGCCTCTGGTCCTGCCTGCCATTGCATGCTGGTTTCGTTACTAAGGCCTCTGGGTGTCACTCACTCGGGATCCTTGCTCTCATTGAGTGTGCTGCCCTTGGGGTGTGATCATAAGAATCCAGTCAGACTTGTCAATATGATAGCGGAGATGGGTAGGTCAGCATGAACTTCTCCCCTAACCTCAGTCCTCCTCCAGCTCCCTCAGCGTTTAAAGGGATAGGGAACCTCAATGCATCCTTTATTTGGGGGTCATAGTGGGAAAAATTTAATAAGTGTTAAATCATACTATACTGCAAGTTAAATATTTATCTGTTAAGTTCAGTAAGTAACAGCCATGTCTTTTAACATTTAAGTTGCCTGGCATATATCATTAAGCTTAGCACTACAGCTGATCTGGAGGCACGGGGACATGGAAAAAGTCATATCACAAGAATGTAGAGGGTAAACGAAAGGAAAGGACAGGGCAGGAGGTGAGGGGATGTGGTCACCTGAAAAAAACAATCCAGTTGAATACTGTTCTGGAAATTTCCTCTGGCCTCCTATGTGGCATGGTAGAAAGTGGTTCATGGCCATCTGTGTCGTGATCTCCCTTTGTCCATGCAGGTGTCTTCCCAGAACCCATGACCACTTACATAGACCGGTTGTGCTTACAGACTACAATCCAAGCTCCTGCCCCACCCTCTTTTCCTTCACTGTCTCTGCCCAGAGTTCTGTTCATTGCACAGGAGCGTCATCTGTCTTCCTCATTCATTCTCATCTTCTTCATTCACCATTGTCTTCCTCACACCTCATCTCCACAGGCCAGGACAGGCATTGGCAGGTTATAGGCACTTAGTAAACCAGTGTGAGATGAATAAAAATCCATAAACAGCTGGATAGATGACCTCTAGAAAAGATAACTTCAGCATGTGACCTGGTGTGACATGAACAAGAGTCATCTCGTCACAGTGATCTAAACGTATGTGAATGTACTTGACTCTACCTAGTAACAGGCAGAGCAAACCCATATTGGTGTGGAAGAAGGAAAACAAAACCAGATAGAAAGGAAGAGTATGAACAGCCCAAACTCACAGAGTAGGAGGCTGACAGATAGAAAGTGAAGGAGCAAGAGACAGAGGTCTAGGTGAGGTATTTACAGCTGAGAAAGCCAGTGGATACAATGCATCCAGCGTTTAATCCCAGTGCTAGGGAGGCAGAAGCAGGCAGATCTTTATGAGTTCAAGAGCAATCTGGTCTACACAGAGAGTTCAGGGTCAGCCGGGGTTACTCTGTCTCAGTAAAACAAAACGCAATACATCAGAGACATCTAGAAACAACACTCAACATCAAAGTTTGGAAGGCAGAGGAAGAGCAAATAACCTGTTATGAGAGAATCAAGAAACATTATGTAAAGAGAGGGTAACAAACAACAAGACAGCACATCTCTGTTTGAACAGTAGAGGTCACAGCTAAAGAAATCTAAATGTCGATAGTAATGATAAGTCTTGCAATACTGGCTATCATTCTCTTCCATTTTGAAGCAGAGTGCTTTCTGGGTTTGGCTGCTTTTCCTCCATTTAGTTTCTGTTCCATTTCCCTGATCCTCTTTTCAACAAAATCCAATCCCCACTTTCTCTTCCCAGGGTCTCAAGTAGCCCACACTGGCTTTGAACTCACTATGCAGTGAGGATGACCTCCAACTACTGCTCCTCTGCCTCTGCTTTCCGTGTGCTGGGATCACAGCCTGGACCGCCATGCCTGCTCCTGCCCTCTCCTGAGCACCCACCACACACTGGAATGGCTTTGGTCAAGTTCACCTGGAGTCCTCATGATCCCACCCCACAGGCCCACTTCACTGCCCCCTTCTCTCTCAAAGACTTCAGATTCCTGGACTTGTAGAATGCGGGTTCTTGAAGAATTTCCCATGAGCCTTTTCTTCTTTTTAATTTAACTTATGATTGGGTTTTTATTTCCTCTCAAAGCCTTGATGCCTTTCATAGCTTGTCTCCTGAACTCAGGACTATGGCCAGCTGCTTACCTGTTATTTCTTCTTAGCATATCAAAAACTAAATCTCCAGTTTTCTTTTTAGTCTTCTTCCCACAGTCATCGACACCTCAAGAAATACATCTTCATTCTCTGTGACTGGGACAGAGTCCCCTTCTCATTATTCTTGACTTCAATTTTTCTCTCAAACTCACATACGCCCTGACTCCAAAGTCTGTCAGCTATACTTATAAGACACGTTAAATCTGACCCCCTCTCTCCATCCCCATCCTCATCTAAGTTACTTGCACTCAAGAAGGCCACCAAACATCCTCTTCTCCTGGCCTCCTTGCTCTTGTATAATCTCTTCTCAAACCAGGTCTGAACTAGTCTGTAGCGCCCATGGAGTATGGAAAGGTTGCTGGGTGATACAACCTCTTCTACTTTGGACCCTGAGTTACTCACTCTGAGGAAGGCAGCCACCATGTGAGGATACTCGGTCATTCCTGGGACAGATCTCCAAGAAACTGAGGCATCTTGAATGTCAGCCAGCACCAACCTGCCAGTGAGTCCTGCAACCCTGGGAAAGCTTTCAGATGACAGCTGGGTGGACAGCATCCTATGCCAAGACGCAGGAGAGACTCAAGCCATGTCTGCACAGCTAAGCCACTGCCCAGTTCATGACCCACAGCGTTGGCTCCTTGCTGGCAGGTCCAGGCGAGAGGAGAGTGGTCCTGTTCCACCCAAAAGCAACACACCAGGCCAGGAGTCTTGTCAAAACAGGAACTCAACTTTAATGTATCAGCCTCTCGCTTATATAAACTCGGAGCATAGGGAGGAGAAGTTTTGGTGGGGTGAGATGATGTAGGGGGCGTGATGGAGTGTCTGGGTTGACTGACAGGGCCAGTGGCAAAGCTCTACATCAGCAACAGTGGGTTAGAGGCAGGGCCAAATGGGTCTTGTTGAGTCACCCCAGTGCGGAAGTGACTGAGATAGGTCTCAAAACTTGAGCCAGGCTCAGGTTTGTCCATAAGGCCCAAATCAGGGCCGAAATGGAGCCCAACACCACAGAAACTAGAGGAAACAATTACAAAGTTTAAACAGCCTACTGTTGGGGAAATTTGACTGGGCAGCAGATAAATGAGGTGCGAATCTCAGGATGTAAGTCATAGGATGCGCTGTACTGTGAGGGATAGTCAACAGATTAGCTACTGTGGGAGGACAGCTTAATGACCTTGAGCACAGTCGTGGGACGGTCCAAAATGAAAATCAACAGATTGAAACTGAAGAAATCTCAACAGGACAGAGTGCCAGCATGCCGAGTGGCTTCAACTGGAGTCCCTAGAAGGGGTGGGGGGACAAGGAGGGTTTGGAAAAGGTTGGGGGGACAAGGAGGATTTTGAATACTTGGTGGGGGACAAGGAGGGTTTGGAAAAGTGAGGGGGATAAGGAGGGTTTGGAAAAGGTGGTGGAGGGAACAAGGAGGGTTTGGAAAAGGTGGCGGCAGCTTTGTTTTTCCAGGTTCAAAGAACTATACACACGTGCAGATCTGAGCACAAGATATGGAGGGAACTACATCAAGCCAGTTCATTTGCTTAATATCTGTGTGTGTGTGTGTGTGTGTGTGTGTGTGTGTGTGTGTGTGGAGAGAGAGAGAGAGAGAGAGAGAGAGAGAGAGAGACAGAGAGACAGAGAGACAGAGAGACAGAGAGACAGAGAGATACAGAGACAGAGAGAGAGACAGAGAGAGAGAGACAGAAAGAGAACAAAGCCAACCAACCAAACAGATTCAGGTCTGGTGGGATAGTCCCATAAACTCTGCTATTCAGGCTGATGTAGGCAGATCACAAGTTCAAGGCCTTTCCTGAATTACATAGTTTGGGGGCAACCAGGGTAAGTCTGTGATAACCTGTCTCATGGTAAAAAGAAGGAGTTATGGATGTTCCTCAGGGGCTCAGTAGTCGAGCTTCTGCCTAGAATGTGCAAGATGACAGTACCAAATATTACCAATTTAAACAATACTCTAAAGGATTTGCCAGGTATTCAAGATGCAAAAGAATTATCATCAGCAAATCTACAGTGTAGACAGGGCTACTGTAAGCAAGCAGTGAGAAACACGAGACAGAAAGGGAGGTCAGCTGAAGAGACTCAAGGGTGTTGGCTGTGGAAACTACGTGTGAGAGGATAGGCCATTTTCCTTATTAACAAAGTCTCTTTAGAGGTGGGTGGGTTTTTCAGAGGTTGTTTGATTTATACCACACAGAAGAGTAAAACCATTGATGGTTGTCATGCAGAGGCATGAGGGAAGAACCAGAGTATACATAGGAGTCTTACACTGCCATATACCATAATCTCATTTTAACTGGGCTGGAATAGATTTACTGCAAATGCTAAAGAAGAAAATCTTTTCATCGAAGTAATAGCAAGTATACTAAGACAATATTGGGAAAAAAAAAAAAGGAATCCTAAAACTAATTTTTAAGGAAGACAGAGAAAGAAAAATGAGAAGAAAGAACAGATGGGAGAGGTGAGTAGTAAATGATAGATTTAAACCCAATGGCATAAAGACAGCTCCATCAGATTGTCTAATCCTCACTCCAAAGGCAATGCTGTACAGCCCACAAGACACAATTGGGTTAATATTAAGAATGGTAATGGTAATGGCTACACTATTCCCAATGGAAAGGAAACCTGAAAGGCCATGTTAATACAGCGACCTGATTTCAGAGAAAAAAATAGCCCCAAAGATGGACCAGGTCACTTCCTAATGCTGCAGGGACCATTGGTTGGTGAAAAGGAAAGAGGAATTTTGAATGTTTATGAACCTGCTAACAAAGCTGGAAGCAGATACATGAGGTAGCCATTCCAGCCAGAGAATGAGCACCCATCTCTGGTGGATTGGCATACGACGTCTGCACTGAAGCAGATGCGAGGATTGTGGAGACCCACATTCTTTCCCAGCTGCACCTGACTGTGTTTTACATCATGTATCACCTAGCCAAATGGAAGTCACCGTCTCGTCACACGCACAAGGAATGGCTCTCGGAGAGGTCTTATTTTTTCAATTTTCCAAGAATTAAAAGATGGGAAACTGGAGCACATTCCCTAACATCGAGGGGACTGAGTTAGAAATCGATATTTAAAAAATCACATAGGAAACATAAATATTTATGTTAAGTATATTCTTCTAAACTCATAAAGCAAAGAAGAAAGTGTTTGGAATATTGAAAAAACGTTCTGACAGGAACACGAAAGGAAGAGACAATGGATGAAGTGTGTGGAAAGCGGCTGAAACAGGTTTAGAAGGAAATCACGGCACTTAAATGTGGACCTTAAAAAGCAAGGGAGGTTAGTGGGGTGTGGGGTTACACACCGACAAACCAGGGACTCAGGAGTGCGTGGCAGGAACATTGCGTGTTCGAGGCCAGCACAGGCTGCCAAAGACCGGGCAATATAGCTTGCAGCTTAGCGTAGAGCACATGCACGGTGTATTTGAGGCTTGATTCTATGCACAATGAAAATAAAGCAGATTAAAAGGCTGTAGCTTGATGGCCTGTCCTTCCATCTTCAGACACTAGCGAATGCACACAAACATACCTGAAGCAAAATAATAAGAGCCACTCTGAGCCCTTCTTGCTCCTTTGGCATCTCATCATTATAAATCTCATTCTTGAGGAGAATTCATGTGTTGGCTCTTTGCAGCCTGACAACCCAGCTAACCAGACAGAAACTCTGGGGCCAGGAAGACCAGCTGTGGGAAGCACAAGGCATCTCTCCTGTCAATCTTTCCCTGTCAAAGTCATTGCAAGCCCATTTGGATTCAGTCAGGGGAGGTGATTTGCAACTGTACACAGATGCCATGGTCAAGAGTTATTCATCAATGCAAGGAGGACTTTCGAGGTCTTAAATGCAGAACCCAGATGCTGACTTTCAGATGATCTATCCTGGCTTCATCCACATGCTCAGAAACTCATAGAAGACAGCTACCTGAAGCTTTAAGCAAGCCTGCTCATTGGCAATTGCTCTCCTAGTACCCCTGTCAGAGCTTCCGTTATATCGCACCTACTCACTAGCTCACTCATTCATTAAGACACTAAATGCATCTCTCCTGTGTGCTGGTAACGTGGGAAGGGGGATTGAATATATGCATCTCCGCATTGGGCCAAGCTAATTCTCCACACAAATATATCAAGTTCAAGGGGGCAGGGAGCTTAGTCAAGGCTGCAGGGCTAGAAAGCGGGGCAGGGGGGTATGGGGGAGTTGGTTGAAGCTCTTCTCTGGCAGATTTGGAGTTCTTTCTCTCCCTATAAGTCACTTCTCCACATCCTGCATGGGACTAGAACCACTGCCTTGGGCCCTTGATTGCACAATCTTCTGGCACCTGATTTCACACTAAAGATGACCATCAGGCCCTGTGGCGGAGAATTCTTCTTTGTGCACACAAATGGGGATTCATAAAACTCACCACAAACCCTGGCTAAACACTCTGTCTCTCCGCTGGAGTGCCGGTATCCGGAGCAGCAAAGAGCCATGCTGACCACGTCCGGCCCTGAACCTCCTGCCAGGGACCCTGGCCACTACCTCCGAAGGCAGCGCCCGGCTCATCTATTTCAATGTTCTTATGAACACTTCCCCACTAAACCATCTGCCCACCCAGTGTGCTGTTTGCACTGTGTACAATACATGCTGTACTTTTCTGGTGCCCAAAGCAGGGGCGGGGTTCCCGCCTGCTTCAAGCAGGCGGGAACGCTTGGACCACTTCTCCTCGAAGCCTGTTTGTGTTGGCCTGGGAAAATGGCTCGGAATATTTTCTGACGGAGGCCTCAGAGGTTGAAATTCCGTAGGGTTGCACAGGCATAGTGAGCGTGGGCCCATGCTCCTTGTTGTTTCTGAACCTTTGACAAAATTAGGTGCAGCTGCTGAGCCAAGCAGGAATACTTTATGATGTGCTGACACCTCCGAGAGATACAGCGGGGAGTGCGGGTGCCTGCTCAAGAGGACCTGAGTTTACGACTTTTCCTCGGTGGCCCAGGAACACAGCTGCCTGAGTGCTTGCCGTCCAGGGCAGAAAGGGACACTGAGAGTCACCTTTACTCAGGGGCTGGCCCACCCAGACCCCATTCCTCGAGGTTTTGGCCTCCAAAGGAAGGAGCAGATCCTTTCCTGGCAGTACACTCTGCTCTCTGATGTTGCTGCTGCCAAGAGAGAAGGTCTGGTTCGCTTGCTATTGAAGAACCATGAGCCGCGCACAGGCAGAGCCAATGCAAGGTGTGGTTGCTCTGCAGGCTGTGTTGCCTTTGGGCTCTCTGAGCTGGACAAACCACCTTGATTTTCTCTACACTGGAACTAATAACATCTGGTGATCTGAGAACTGGTTAACCATGAGCGTGTTATCCTGGGCAGTGTGCTCAGCTGTTCATGTGGAGAATTCAGTGTTCTCGAGAAACCACGGCAGGCTCTGGAGGGATGGTCCAGGGCCAGGTCCAGTGGTTAATAGCACTTTCTGCTCCTTCAGAGGACCGAGTTCGATTCTCAGCACACACACAGTGGCTCCCAACCATCCTTAACTCTCGTTTCAGAGGGTCCCATGTCCTCTTCTAGACTCTGTAGGCATCAAGCATATGTGTGGCACACGTAAGTACACCTAGGCAAGACATACACTTAAAATGCAGAATACACTTAAAAAGGAGAAACTTAGGAAATACACTTGATTTTATAGAAGAGAATAGGGGACATCAAGCAACTGGAGCACTGATCCAAGGAGAGATCCAGCCCCCGAACACAAGTCAGAACTGGTAGGCCAACAGAGGACTAAGCTCCCGCCATACACTAGTGCCAGCAGATGGGCTGCCCTCGGGCTTTCCTCGATGCTTTCTTGGATTTCATTCTCTTAGACTTAGTAGCAGCCTGCAGGAGCTGAGTCGTAGGAGGGTGAAGCATCTCTATGAGATATTCTTGGGCAAGTGAACATGCCTGTTGTACCCTCAGCTTTTGTACCTGCAGAATGGAGGGTTAATGCTCTCCAGGGCAGCTATGAGGCTCCATGAAGCATAGAAAGCACTTCACAGAGCCATATTGTCCTGTTCCAGAGACCATGGGTAGAGGCAAGGATGAGGGTGGGAACCAGACTTTCATTATGAAAACATCTTAGGAAACAAAGGGACAGAACCCAAAGTAAAATACAACTGTATTTTGCAGCAGCTGGTTCTCCTGGGTCTGGTGTTCTTCTCTCTGTATCTATTTTGAAACTTCCTTTGACCGATCCTCAGCTTCTTTCTTAATGAAACAAGCAGGCCCATCCCCACCCCTCCCCTGGGAGCTGTGAGAGCTGCTAAGGAAGCCGCTGGTGTCCTGCTTCTTAGAAAGGCGATTGCCACACCCGGGAGAGCACAGGCTGTCCCGTACTCCAAGGGTTCTGGTTGGGGTTTGCTGTGTGTTATGTTTAAGGCACATAATAAGCTATGTTTTTTTTTTACTAGAGCCTTAAAAATATCCTTAGACTATCATAGAATCCATTGAAATGATCTAAAAAGTAAAATTCTTTCTGTAACATATGTAAAGGGAACGAGTTCCTTGTGGAAGTATCTGAGAAGCAATAATTTTATGAGAGATGAATTCCATCTTTGGAACCATATTATGGAGAACTCAACCCAAGTAGGCAGTAGAAATATACTGCCCAGGGATGGCAGATACTGTTTTTGACTGACACAATAGCCATCCCTTCTTCCTCAATGTCAACACCCTGATTTTGTTCATAGAGGTAACACCCTCGATTTCTGGTGATGTAACACTTTCCCATGATGCTCTTGCAATGACTGTGCTTACATGATACATCCTAGACAATGAGATATATGTATCTGAGAAAACTCTGGAAGCCTTCCCCCTCATTTCTACCCTGAGCACTGACATGATGGGTAGATCCATAGCTGACATCTTGTGAAGAAGAAGGAAAGGCACAGAATCAAAGAGAATCCTGACACCACTAAACTGTTGGGCTAGCTAGCTCCAGCTATATGCCAATGTGAAGGGAAAAAAACAAACAAACAAAAACAAAACAAAAATGAAAAAAGCCTTTCATCCTAGAGGAATATTGTAGAAGTTGATGAGATAGCTACATTGTTTTAGTATAGATAGCATGAATCGAGGGTCTTGTGGGAAGAGAGGAAACCTTCAGATGTAACTATTCCTCCCCTACTCTGGATCATTTCTGTCCCAAAGGAGTAAATTCCTTGTTTTCGTCATTTTAGCTGGGCTATATAATTTCTAGCAACCTAAAGAATTCCCAACTAAAAAAGCAGAGTACCAGATGAATTTTTGAAATAGGGCTTTAAAAAAAAATAAAACGTGCAGGGTAATTTCAGTGAGCTGGAGTTTCCTCTCTGACCATTGTGCTCTCACACGTTTTAGTTAGCACTCAGCTAAGCAGCCTCTTGTAGAGCAGAAAAGCGTGGCTGGAAAATGTAGGTCATGAAGTTTAAAGGTGTCATAGACAAGAAGAGAGAAAGGGGTGAGGACGCTCATGTCCTGAACTCATGGTTTCAGGGGTGGGTACACTGTGAGACAGTATCAGATCTCTGTCTTTCTCTTGCTCCTGGTTCCCACTCAGCTTTGACAAGTTGCCTCCATTTCTGGTGCCTTCGTCAAGCCATCTCATTGACTCTAAAGCTCTCAGTGTCTAATCTTCTGTGCTTCACTTTTGGTTTTCCTCTAGGCCCCAATCTGCTGGCTCATTCATACAGCTGTTTCCTGTTTACTACCATTCCTCTGATGTTGGATGCATTGTGCACCCCAGATCTCTACTTCAACATGCTCTCTCTAGCCATTACTCCATTCTACACATTCCTGCCGCACATGCCCAAGAGCTGGGTATGGCTTGTTTAACACAGACTATAGCTTACCTGTCAGATTTCTTTGGAGGCAGGATCCATTTATCTTAGCCATCTTGCCCAAGAACTGAGTGTGGTACATGAAGGAGGGCAATCAGTTCTTGGAACTCTAGACTTGTGCTTCTCATTGTGTGCCATGGAATACCAGTGTCCTAGGACAGTCTCAGGAACTATACACGAAAAATAACTCTATGGTCAGATGGGTGGGGAGAATGTCAGGCTGCAGGAAGTTAAACAGATCTCCATCACCAGAATTCTCAGAAGCTTAGCCACACCGAGGGCCACTGGGAGGGAGATGGAGGTGGGGTGAGCAGATTTGACTGTGGGCACTCTTTCTTAGGAAGAACCAGCAGAAATTAAAGGTCAAAGATTGCCTTTTGGAAAACCCTAAATCAAACAAACTCCTTTATTTTAAAAGGAAAAAACTAAATTTTAAAGCCTTTCTTTAAAATTTCCCAGCTAGTTGGCTGTACAGATGGGGCGCCAGGTAGACGATCAGTGAACTGTGATTTAAAAGGCAACAGGCCGATCAGTCAAGAAGACCTGAGTTAAATTCTGGAACTTCCAAATATCTGAGTCATAAACAAGCACTCTAGGCTTCCTCAGCCTCAGGTCTGATCTTGAAATGATGGCTAGAGATGCCTGTCTCTCTCAAGGCTCGTCACGCCTGTAGGCTCTAACGTGTGTCAAAGATTTAATAAATAAGAGGTAGCTACGAAAGCCCACAGAATTCCCCCAAGCTTCCTGGCATGTGAGGAAAGACCCTGCAGGTAACAGAAGTAAACACTGAAGAAAAATTAGTGTTACATGCCTAAGATGTGTAGAGATAGAGCCAGAAAGGGCTTCCTGGGAGACAGACCTGCCAGCTCAAATGAATAGGACTCAGTAACTAAGGCATCAGAATCAGGTAACCAAGGAAACCATGGCTATATGTTGGTAGTTGTATCTCCTGATGATCAGATGACCTCCCTGTAGTTAAACATCCTTAAAGTTGCAATTATATATTCTCCCCACTATCTCCAGAAACTCAGGCCCCAGAAAACATTTCCATTTGCTACGTCTGCAAAATGATGGGGGGAGGGGGCCAGGGGTGGTGGTTTGTATCCTCAAGAGCTTTGCATTGCAATTCTGAGCTCCCGCCTATGAGTTTATCAAGAGGATCACGGACAGAGATTTTCTGACCTACAATGACTTGGGAGGGATAAAGAACCACTTTACTTCCTTGAATATGCTATCCATATAAAAATATAAACAAACACATCTTAAAACTTTACAAGATAAAATTCAAGGAGCCCCTACTGTCTTTAGATCAGCCCATCCTAACCTCTCTCCGTGGGGTGCTATTTCTGATTTCTTTTGGTAAATAAACATCTTGAAGCATTTTTGTCTCAACTGAATTATTTCCTTTAAGAAGGTGAAAACTGAGAAGAAACCTTCAGCTGGTAGCATTACCAGTAAAATGACAGCTTGGCTTCCATTCTGGAATCTTCCTGAGCCTGGGGACTGATGCATGAATTAACATTGCTCAGTTCCCAGAGCTGGCTTCCATTTCCATCCTAGTGATCATCTGCCTGAGGTCTTTCTCACCTGAAAGGACAGAATGTAACTGGACCCCTCTCTTCATCCTTGGTGGCTCTGAGCTGAGCCTTTTAATCTCTTTGTTTTATGTCCTTGTATCCTCTCTGTCACTCTCCATCTCAATGACATTGTCTCTTCACCTCTTTGTGTGTGGGGGGAGGGGAGTGGTCCCTCTCTTCTCGGTTTAAGTCTTCTCTTTCCTTAGCTGAACTAATTATCTCACATCAAAGGTCTTGACCTTAAGAGAGTGTTGAGGTTTAGTCTGCTGCTATGTGTGTAATGTAATGTAATGTATGTATGTATGTATGTATGTATGTATGTATGTAATGTAATGCTAAATTCTACACCTGAAGGTCTGGGCCTAGGAGTGACTTCTCCTGTTTACAACCTTTGCTATGCAAATCTTGTTCCTTGATTTAAAACTATTGGTTAAATAAAATTATCTATAGCCAATTACTGGAGGGATTAGACGTAGGTGGGTTTGGAGTGACCAGGTTGGAGGAGAAGGAGGAAAAATGAGAAGAGAGGAGGAAACCGCCATAAGGGGAAGTGGACCATGAGCACATGGCCAGCAAGTGTCTGGGGTATACTGCTGGGGAGGTAGCCTGGCCAGCAGTTAGAAGAGTTGATTAGGGGTTACCCCCCCCAACAAACCCCCATAATTGTCAAAGCCAAATAAAATAACCATAGTCTGAGTCTCATTTATTTGTAAGCTAGTCTGGGATAAGCTTAAAGTGGTTCTACTGCAAGAGAAGCTTTCCTCTGGAGCTAGAAAGATGACTCAGCAGTTAAGAATGCACACTGCTCTTACAGAGAGGACCCAAGATCAGTTCCTAGAACCCATATGGATGGCTCACAACTGCCTGTAACTCCAGCTCCAGAAGATCTGACATCCCCTTCTAGACTCTCCCAGCACTGCATTCATGTGCACAAATCAACACACACGCACCACATGGAAGTAAAAACAACATTTTAAAAAAGAGACACTTTCCTCGTAACTACCACTGCTGTCCATGCATATAACAACCCCCTTTGCTTTTTCATCCATCGGATACTAGTAGCAATAATATGTTTTTGTAATTAAGAAATGTCTGTCTCCCTTGGGGTGGGGCGTGTGGGAGTAGTCCTAGTGGTTTAGCAAGTGGGACAGAGAGCAAAGCACCAGAGGCTTCTGTGACTCCTCGAAGAGTCCTGATCTGCCCTCCACTGTATATGATCCGAGATGGCTCCTGGCACATCGGTGAAGCAGAAGTGACCCGAGGCCAGGGTGGTAGCTGCTTCTTCCCCTGTCTTCTCGGCAATCTCCCTGGGTGAACAGCTCCTCCCTTACAGGCTCATGGCTGAGTCAGATTCGGCTAAACAACATATGTTGCGCCCCAGTTGGCCCTTGAATATATAAATGTACACTAATTGGCTGAAAATGTGTATATAAGCTTATGTACTAAACAATAAAGTTAGATCTGCACCTCATGCTGGTCTCCAGAGTCCAAATCCTAGGAATCTTTGTGGACTCTGCCTCTACTCCCCACTCCCATTTCCAGGTCCCCGTTCCCACCTCTTCCTTTCTGGGTGATGAGCTTCATGACGTTCACTTGGCTGGCACTGTGTCCCTGGGGCCCACATGGGGAAATAGATGGCCGTGAAGTGTTAGGTAAAGGGGTGGCTGTGTGACATGTTGTTTAGACATTTCTAGTTGGTTTTGGAAGCTCATGAGCACTTTTCTGAATGGGATTGTTTCCCTCATGGCCCTGGAAGCAGAGATCCGGGAGATTTGCCAACCTGCTTCATTCCAGAGAAGGCTGATTTTTAACTTGGTGTGCACAGCCAGGCAGAGAAGCCCCGAAGAAGACCTCGCCATTCCACATTCCACATGGGACACAGAGAGAGCTCTGGGGTAGAATGTGTCCAGCCTTTCACTGAGCACTTGCAGGACAGCAGTACATTCCAGCTCTGTCCGAGGTGCATTCTGGAAGAGCTTGCATGGGCTTCTGTCGGTATTGAGTTGCTGGGAATCTCAAGTTGGATTCGTAGGCACTTCTTCCAACTGAGTAAGCACTGAGGTGATCCCAGCACATTCACCATGCCTAGGACTCCTCGCCTCTGTCCACTCCACTTCCCTTCAGCTTGGATTTCTTCCTGCACTGCTTCTGCACTTTAATGTATGTAAGAAGCAATGACATCCCAATTAAGTCCCTTCTCTAGTGGTTTGATTTTTGAGATTGGGGTAAAAGTTGTCCCACAACGCAGTCTAATCACCACCTCTATTTCATTTCAAACAATTCCCTTGTTCCAAAAGAAAACTTCCCAGTCTTTAAGCCGTGCCTGTGGTTTGAATATGGCTTGCCCTTTCCAAATCTCCTGTCGAAATATGATTAGCATTCTGATGGCATTGGGAGCTGGGGCAGAGGAGGTGAAGAGGTCATTGGAAGAGATGAGACCTTTCTTGTGGGGGTAGGTTTGTTCTCACCGCAGTTGATTCATGTGTCGTGTCTCTTCTGCATGTACCCACTCACCCTTCCATCAGAAGCCCCTCTCCAGATGTGACTACCTGATAGAAACTTCCAGAAGCATGAGTAGCTAAACTTCCCTTGTGAATGAGCTTGTCTTCAGTGCCATGTTATAATAACAGAAAAGAGACTAGGGTAGGTAGTCGTTCCCACTGATCCTCTCTGGGTCCTGGCAGTCTGCTGTCTTTCTCTACAGATTTGCCTGATCTGGATATTTTAAGGATCTGGATATGCTATGTGACTTTTTGTGTCAGGCTCCTTGCACCTCAAATAGTATTTTCAGTTTCCTCCATCCCGTAGCATTCTTTTTTAGAGTTTGAAGATTGACTGGCTTACAGCATGGGCCAGCAGACGCTGGAACACCAAAGTTCCCCTGACATGTGCAGGGAGAAATGTCCTAGGTCTCTGGCAAGTACACAATGACAAAGCCCCCACCCAGAAAGCCAACATACTGTGGAACCAACACTACATTCCAGCGTCCCTGGGACCTGGGCACCGGCTGCTTCTCTCCAGAGATACTCCCAGAATAGACAGAGATGTCAGTCAACATGAAAATAACCCTGGCAGAGATCCCCATGCCAGAAAGATAGCCACAGACACAAGTGCCAAGGTACATGGAGGCAGGGAGGGGGCCCTAAATTAAGCCCTGGCCTTTGAGTTCTATTGACCTGGGTCTGGCTGACCTGTCAATTCTGTCTCTTTGAATGCACAAGTCTGGCTTGGCAGGTGATGGGTGAGAAAGGCCTTGGAGAGGGCGAAGAGGAGATGCTGCCAAAAAAAAAAAAGGAGGCGTGACTGCCTGCACCTGGGTGCTGGGTCCAGGCCGAAAGGGGAGAAACAGAGAAGCAAATGGATGGATTTCAGCTTCTTGAACAGAACTCAGAAGCACAGCTTGGCTCTTTGCCTCAAAGAAAGAGCCCTACCAACACCACATGTTCATTGGATATTGACAACAGAGGTGATCAGAGCCACAAGAGAATGTCAAGCTAGATGAATGTCACTGTCAAACTTCCATCAGCCTAACCCAGCTTTCTTCTCTTCAGTGTGACGTTCCTTTAACATTGCATCCCTATCGCCATAGTGCTTTGGGAAGCTGAGGGAGGCTTGGGGTCAGGATGAAGCTGGTCCCAGCTGTGTCCTTTCCATAAAGCTGCATAACATTCCTGTCTGCTGTTTTTCTCCCTATAGAATGGGAGCAGTGGCCCCAGTTAACTCAGGGAGCTACTGCATGGTTTGAAGCACGTACAAGACACCACCACTTGCAGAGAGGCTCTGTGAAGCTTGTTCTTTTGGTGGCTTGGGGACAGCACAGCTGCTATGGTGTTTGCTGCACAAGCATGAGGACCTGAGTTCAATCCCCAGAACCCACATTATAATAAATAAATAAATAAATAAATAAATAAATAAATATAAATCTGTGTGTTGTGATGCATGATGGGTAATTTCAGTACCAAGGAAAACAAGTGGATCTGGCACTTGCTGACCAGGCACCCTAGTCCAATTGATAAGGTCCAGGCCAGCAAGAAACTATCTCAGGAAAAGCAAACAATAACAATAGCAAAACCCAAGGTGAATGGGTCCTGAGAAACAGCACCCAAGGCTGACCTCCTGCCTGTGCGCACACACACACTACACACACACTTCTCTTTCCTTCCTCTTCCTCCTATAAATATGACCAAAGAAACAGACCTTTATCTGAACCCATCGGATATTCCCATCAAATATTCCCATCGGTGATGGAGTAGCAGCCCTGAGGATATAATGTAACAGGAAAGCAAAGGGACAGGTCACATGAATGCCTTGTGGTTGAGAGAACTTCATAACTCCATAGCTCCTGTCATCTGAGCAGCTTCTTCTGCCATCTCTGGAGAACCTCATCTATAACTGTGATTGGTAAATGGTGTTCCATCAGGAGCCTTCTAACTTGTCACTGATGTGCCATGACAAAATGATGTACCTCCCTCTGCCAACCTACAGTGAGGACTTCCTCTACACTGTCATTTGAGTGCTGTATTGTAGCATGTGGTGGATGCTTGCTCTCTCAGGGCCTGTGCTCAAATTTTTGAATTGAAGTTCTCCTCTTTCACAACCATAGAAATAGTGTATATGAGTATCCTAACAGGTGAGGAGATGCTAAACTCAGAGAAAGAACACATTTGCCCAAGGTTTCAAGAGAGCAAGGGTAGGGTAGGGCTTCTGCCCACATAGTAGGGCATCTGAATCGCTAGTCAGAATCTCAAACCCTTTGCAAATTAGACATGTAATTAGCAGTAGCATTGAACACCTACAAGGAACTCAGACAAGATCAATGCCAAGAAAATAGTCAAGCTGATTAAAAATGGGCAGAGAAACCCAAATACGCATTTCTCTGAGGAAGATATACAAACAGCCAACGGGCTGCTGAACACCAGTAATCATTATGAGAATTCATGTTAGAGTCGCAATGAGGTGTCATTCACAACTATTACAATGGCACACGCGCATACACCACACACTCACACACACACACAGACACACACACACACAGAGACATACACACAGACACACACACACACACACACACCACAGCAGCAGAGAAGATGTGAAGGAAAAGGAACCTTGTCTGATTTTTTTATGGAGATGCAAATTAGTTCAACCATTCTGGAAAATCATGGAGGTGCCTCAAAGAATAAACAAACAAGCAAGCAAACAAACAAACAAACAAACCTACTGTGTGAGCCAGCCCCACCCTTATAATGCACCCAAAGAAAATAGGATCAGTATGGAGAAACTGATTGTATTTTCACCCACACACCATGTCCCCGTGGTACTCAGGAGGAACCTGTAGGCACACACTGAAGCAGAGGCCATGGGGGAGCACTGCTTACCGGCTCACTGTACTATCCTGGTAAACTTGCCCTCCAGTACAATCCATCCCACTGGCCTAGGAGTTGTACTGCCCACAGTGGTCTGGCTCCTCCCATTCCAGTCAATCATCAGTCAAGCAAATGCCTCCATAGCCTTGCTTACAGGACACTTCCATAGCCTTGCTTACAGGACACCGATGGAGGCAATGCCTCAGCTGACAGATGACAGCGCCTCTTCCCAGATGCTCTAACCTCTATCAGGCTGACAAAACACAAACCGTCTCAGCTGGAATTCGGTGTGTTCTTTCAGTACGTGGGGAAGCGCGGGCTGCTAAGATCCAGCCTGCCCTTATCACCAGAAACTGCCAACATCCACAGATCAATACTTTTCATTTTTAATTGTTTTGGACTGAAGGATATAGAAAAGTACATGCGCATGTGTGTGTGTGTGTGTGTGTGTGTGTGTGTGGTGTGTGTGTACGTGTGCGTGTGTGTTAGAGCTGCAGTTAATCCTAAACACGACTGAATGATGACTACTGTAGGTGCTTTGTAACCAGTGCGGCTCAGAGAAGATAATGATTAACTTTGTTTTTTAAAGGTCTTCAGGTGATGTGACGCTGCTGTTAGCTCTTCACAGAAGGGTAGGACTCATCTGGTTAAAAAGGTGAGAGGAGTTGGGCAGAGTCCTGGCAGAGCTTGGCCAGTTCAAGTAGCGAGCTCAGAGCTAGAATGTGGGCCCCTCCTGCCCCTCGTGGTTGGCCCTTTCTCCCACCTTCTAGCCAGTTCACCTGAGCAGCCTCTGAGTGCTCTAGGCTGCGTGTCGTGTTGCCCCAAGAACCTTGGAAGAGGAACACATGGGTAAAGGAACCCAGAATCCAGACAAGGACTTATCAGAGGGATGGAGAATATGGAGGTTTTTGAGATCCCAGACCTCCAGAGGGCTGCGTAGCCTGCGCTGCGAGTCTGCCAGGGTGACCTCGCATATCTCCAACATTTCTGTGGCACGGCGCCATAGAAATTGAGGGTGGAGAAGGTTCTTGGCAAGGAACGTCATGGTCTGGTACATCTCATAATTTCCCTCAGAGGCCTCCCTGGGTGTGCTGTCTGTCACAGGCAAAGATGTCCAAGGGGTCCCCATCAGCACAGTCTGCCTCTGACTTGTTTTCCCAAAAGTGCGGCTGGATTTGTTCAGTGCCATCTGCACAGTCTCATCGGCCACCCCGCCCGCCATCTGTTTATAGGCTGTCAGACAGCTGGCTACGGCACGGGGGACACTGTGTGACTATAGAATGTACAACAACCACTGGTTCCAATGAGAGGGAGTCCGGGGCTTTTACCTCACTTGCCCTGGGATCCCAGCTGAACATGCACCATGAGCTTGACCTACGGTGACACCACCGACGAGGGTCCCACTGCCTCATCTTGCAGCAGCCCTGCAGGTGGGGTTACTTGTTTTGACAGTTGAAGAAGCTGAGGTTCCAAGATGTGTTGTAAATTGGCCAAGGGCCACAGCCAAGTGACAGAGCTGGCAACGAAGCTCCTGTCTCTCAGATTCCAGAAGCACAGGTCCTCCAGAAGCAAAGAACCCACTCCCCTCTCAGTGGAGTTCAAGGCCCTGTGGGCTCCTGTTCAGATCCACCCTTGTGGCCTGGGGTCCTGCCTTCCTTCATGTCCACTGCACGTGTGCGGCCCCCAAGTGGCCGTTCCAGCTTCCAGGTCATGACCTGTACGTTCTCCCCACCCAGTTCTTGGAGCCTTTTACAGGGACAGGCTGTCGTCTGGCAGCGTCAGCAAAGACACCCTCTTTTTGGCATCTCCGGGGCCCTGAACTACAGAGCTGATGAGGACATTTTTTTTTCAGTGTCCCCTCAGTTTAGTGTCATCAGATCTCACTGCCGCCTGATCTTGTTTCTCTAACACTCGTCATCCAGCCTGATAGGAAAAGGCGTTTAAGGTTGTTTCTCTGGGTGTTCCCTTCCTTCTGAAGGCCCCTGGGACCACAGTTCTCATTGTTAAGGAACCTGATCACTACTCAAGAGTCACAGATGCCCAGGGATGCAGTGCAGAGTCCCCCTCACCCTACCCCACTTTTCACTGTGGAGGAAGACACTGGGGGTAGGTGCCTTGCTATGTGAGTTCGCATGTATTTGTGGACCGGAAACATCTATGCACGTCACTGGGATTGCCTGTCTGCTCTCTACTGTTTCCTTCCCTGCTCTGTGTCCAGAAAGCCAGTCTCCTCCTCAGGTGGCAATATCTCTATTCTCATGGTTTAGGGAGGTGGAAGGGCAGAGAAAGAAAAGAGTCAAGCTATTTAGTGTCCCTCCCCAGGGCTCAGCATCACCTCTCAAAAGTCTTCAGAAAGGCCTGACTTACCTGATCCTCTCAAACTCAGCTCTTGTTACAATCCAGTAGCATTGGCCCCTTCCTGGTTCCTGAGGCCTAGGTGTGACAGTGCCCGCTGCCACCATCTCATGGTGCTTCAGCTGCTTTCCTTAGCATCTTGCAGTCTGCACCTGACATGATTGCTGCCTTTTGCACTTTGGAGGGTGCTTACTCTCAGAAGCTATCCTGTCCAAGGACATCTCTCCCTCAGCACTGTCATCAGCATCCTTTAGCACTGGTACTAAGGATCTGTCCCCAAAGACTGCAGGGTGGTCTTGGGAGGCTTCTCACTCAGAGTTAAGGCAACAAGAGACCGATGCTGTGGTAGTAAGGGCCACATCATGAGCCAGTGATGAGTCAGCCTAGACCTTGCAAAGGCTGCTGGTCCCTGGTCCCATGGTGGACTGCAGTTGTTGACACCTTTGTGCACTGTCACACACTCAGGTCTCATCAGAGCCTTATTACTTCAAACAGTGCTGTGCAACAGACTTCTTCGTCCCTCTTTGTCCTCGCAGAGGAAACTGCAAGTGTGACACAGTGATCTGCAATTCACTAGATTCAGCTCCAAGGGAGTCAACTGGCCCCAGGACATCTAGGCAGGGAGCATTTGCCCTCTGAAGACTTAAGGGGAACACAGAGAAGGCTTGGCACAGGCCGAGCGCTTCCTAGAACTGTAGCCCTTCTCGCAGGCCTTCCTATTTTATTTAAAGAGGCAATAACAGGGTGTGCCCGCCATCACCTCCTGTACCCACCTTTACCATCGTGCTCCCAAAGAGCCTTGGAATCCAGACAAGAATGTTACATTAAATACCAGGGAGACTTTTTAAAGTGCAATCCAAGACGAACGCCTGGAAGCCATTACTACTCTTTCAACCTTCCTGGTGACTCTAAGGGATGAAATGTCAAAAGAGCATGCACTCTCGCTAGGCAGGCTGACACCAGGGAAACAGGGCAAGGTGCTTGGAGTCTCCCTGGGGAGGGGAGAAGAAAGGGCCTCCTGGTCTGTCAAGGGACGTGTTCCTTCAGAGTCTCCTGGAAGAGTTTCAGAATTGAAGCTCTCTGAGCCCACCCTGGGACTGGGGTTCAACAGGTCTGGGGTAGGATCTGAGATTCCAAAGTATTCAAAGCCCCTCGGACAGATTGTCCCCCAGGGTTATAGCTGTAACACCTCCAGCCTATAACATGACCATGGGATAATGAAAGATGGCAGACCCACAAGGCCAAGGGCTCAACTTGGTATTCTGTATGGTCCACAGTGTGGGCTTGTATATCAAAGGGGGAGGGGTGGCAGGCTACGAAGCCCCTGAAAGTCAAGAACTCCCATCAAGTCCAGCTTTCTCCTTTGCTGTGGTTCGAATGCACCACCACCCCTAAAACCCATAAAATTTCATTTCTTTTGTGCTGTGTTACGAGGGCAGGAACTTAATCAGAACACAAAATTTGGGGATGGCACCTCTGAGAAATGGCGAAGGTTAGATGAGGTCACAAGGAAGGGACTCACTCTGGTAGAGAGGTGGCTTTGCAGTAAGAGTGGGAGGGACCTGGCGGGACATCCTGTCACCACTTGGTGCCCTGCACTGCCTGGGGACTTTGTTGGGAATCCCCACCAGCAAAAGGGACCTTGCTGGGTACAGTTTCCCCATCCTGGTCCTGAAGCTACCAGCACTTCAGAACTGTAAGCTGAGTTGATCCCCCCTTTACAGATGTCTCCATCTGTGATGAATCACAGCGACAGAAAACAGACAGAGACGGAGACGTCTCATTTTGAAAATCCCTCCAACTCACAGCAGGGCGGGGGTGGGAGGGCAGATGGAGTAAGTATTCTCCAGTTGTGTGCAGTCTCCTTCCTTCCCCCAGTGTCTTTTTTCTCTGATGGTTTCAATCTTCTGCCACCAGTGGGTTAGTGCTGCCTTCTGCTTGCAGACCTGCAGGACAATGAATTACTTCCTTCTTACCTACTGCAAAAGGTAAAAAATAGAAGACCGACCCAGAAGTCTGTGTGGTTTGTTTAGTTTGTAATAAGAGAACGTGAGGTTGAATCAATGAGCTGATCAGGTTCTCGGAAGGAGAAAGCTGTTTTCACACATTTCTGTGTTCAGCCCAGCCCCCAAGCACCAGCATCCAGAACACAGACCATGGGGATCCAGGCCTAGCTTCACCAAGCCCCGTCTGCCTCTAATCATCCTGTAACTTCTAGTTTTCATTTGAGGAACATCTTGCCTTCCCGCCTCAGGGACAGGCACTACTGATTACCACAGAGGCTGGAGGGAGCGCTGACATTGAAAATGAGGTCGTGGGTGCTGCTGATCTGCCATGTCCAGGGCATTCCCCGGGACAGAGGATTCCTGCTGCCGACTTCAGTGATGCTGAGCTTGAGAACCAAGAGGTTGGTTGCTCCAGCTCTACCAGCTACTGCATCATCCTAGGTGGATGAACCTGGGGGTGCATGCGTTTGCTCACATGCGCACGCACGCACGCCACGGATTTTTCCAATCTGCAGGACTGGGAAAGCCATAGAAACAGCTGTATTTCTGAAGTTAGTAGTAGACTAGGAGGCAGGGAGGGGACACTGTCGTCATGAGAGCAGAGAAAGGAAGAGAAGAGCAAAGAGCCAGATCACAGGAGTGGGTCCTGGGCAAGGATGGGAGCCTAGCATGCGGAGGAATGTGAGGTGATTCAGAGCTGTGCATCTGAGGTGATTCAGAGCTACGCCTGGGGAGGTCAAGCTCCTACCATCGGAGTGGGATGGAAATGAGTGTTGCTGTTCATAAATATTGCAACTTTGTCTCCTTTCCAGGCACCACAGGGTTGCAAAGTCCTACGCAGGTAAAGCCCGGCTGGCCAAGCGACTCACTATAGCAAATGAGCAGACAGTGGGCAGTTACTGCTGGGAGGAAGTGTTACACGCCAGTGCCTTCCTAGGGCATTCTGTCCCTTCTGATACAGGCACCCTGTGTCTACCCGAGCCACAGGAATGAGTAGAGATCTTGCCAACCCATAGCATACATAAACAAGAAATAACCTCTGCTTTTATGATGCTGTTTGTTACTGCAGCAGAACCTGACTGTCCTGACTGATTTAGACGGAAATCACCCATGGCATCAGTGTAGGTAGCACACAGGGAGGAGGTTAAATTGTATCCTCTCCCTTAGAGACACTCTTCTGTCTTTCATGATCAGGACTGCCCCCAGAGGATCCATGTGAAGCTGTAGTAATCTCACCCTTCGACCAGGAGGTCCTGCACCGAGTGGGAACAGGTCCAAGTTTCAATAGTTAGCTAAAAATTCACGGGGTAGTTTAGAAACTGAATTTAATTTTAGGGTTGCCTTCTATTTATAGAAAAATGATTATAGTTTTCCATTTGTGGGAGTGATATAAGATGTAAAAAAACAAAATGTAACTAAAGAAAGAGTCATTTTGAAGACTTATGTGAAACCAATAAAACACGATGGTGGGGAGGCAGGGGGCTGCTTACAGCAAAAAATCACAAGGCTGGTTTCCAAGTGATCGACATGGGGGACAGAGCTCAAATCTATTGCAGAAGTAGAAACTTCCTACAAGGATGACCAGAGTCCTGACCATGAAATGTTACTAAGGTTTGGAGGGATTTTCCTGGTGACATGGTCTCAGAGAGGCTCAGAACAGAATCACATCTCTGAGTCACCCAGTGCCTGGAGCTGTGGGAGCCCAAGTCTTGTGTGTCAGATAAGCGATCTGTTAGCAGGACTTAATAAACTCACCTGCCCACTTAGGTGCTGGGCTGCAATCAGGAAAATACAGGCTCTGCTCTGTGTCCTGACCTCCCAGTGAACATAGTCCGAGCTTACCAGCTCTGTGAGAGTCAGTCATGCGAGGATTGAGGAAATGGAGGGGAATCCCTAGCACTGAGGAGGTGAGGAGGGGTACGTGGATATGTGTGTGTATTTGTATATGTGTGTATGTATTATATATGTGTATGAATGTGTGCTTGTGTATATGTGTGTCTGTGTGTACATGTCTGTGTGTGTATGTGTATGTATGTGTGTATGTATGTATATGTTTATGTGTATGTGTGTGTATGTGTGCCTGTGTATATGTGTTCATGTGTCTGGGTGTGTATGTATGTATGTATATGTGTGTATGTATGCCTGTGTGTATATATGTGTGTATGTATGCTTGTGTATATGTGAATGTGTGTGTATGAGTATGTGTGTCTGTGTATATGTATCTCTGTGTGTGGCTCTATGTCTGTGAGTGTGTCTGTCTGTGTGTGTTTTGCACACATGTGTTGGAAGGGCATTTGGAAAGGACAATAGAAGATAGACATATCTGATCTTTAAGCTGATCTCATGAGGTGTTCAGGGTAAATCACCCCACCTCCCACGACAGAGTCCCGGCCTGCACAGCGTAGCTCAATGTGGAAATGTTGGGAAGGCAGGGCCTTTTCAGGGCATGTGATTGTGGGTAAAGGGTAGAAGTAACACCAGAATCCCAAGACTGATGGGGTCTAGCCACCAGCGACGAAATCAAGAGACGGACAAGGGCACAGCAGCATGACAATCAGGGTCCCTTTCCACCGAGCAGTGGCTAAGGAATCTTATGTCAGAAGATATCTGTACCAAGACATTCCACTGCACACGCTTTTCCTGTATGTGACTCGACTCTTCTCTGAAGCAGCTGCATCTGTTCCCCCTGGCTCTTACCTATCTGTGGGCTTCTGAAGCCTGTGATCAGGAAGATGTGGTGAAGCAATTCCCCATCACGTCTGAGGTTGCGTCCCACGGCAGGGCGATGTCCTCCTTGCTTACTACAGCTCTCAAACTTCAAGCTCCAGGCTGCCATGCTGCCTGGTGTGAACATGGGTTTTTCCCTCCAAAATTCCTGTTGGAGCTTGAATGAACTTTGACTTTCCGACTTTCACTGTGGCAGTGCTTGGAGGTGGGGCTTTGGACAGTTAACTAGGCCATTAAAAGTGACGGATACCTTTCTTGCATGCGTGGGATCTCCTTTGTGGGATCAGTGTGAGAGAACACAGTAAAAACTAGGGCAAACCCTCAAGGAATTTTTTTTTTTATTCTATATGTGCTTCTTGCCCCTCCCACCCTCTTCTCTTAAATGGTTATCATTCTCTCTTTTTTCTGTCTCTGTCTCTGTCTCTCTCTCTCTCTCTCTCTCTCTCTCTGTGTGTGTGTGTGTGTGTGTGTGTAGAGAGAGAGAGAGAAAGAGAGAGAGAGAGAGAGAGAGAGAGAACTATGATGCACATTTACTACTGCAAGCATGTGGAGACTAGAAATGAGTTCTCTCTTTCCGCCATGGGTTCTGGATGTTAGTCTCAGGTCATCCGTCTTTGCTCAGCAGACTTGTCCACGGCCAGGCCCTGCTACTTCTCACAAAGTTGAAACATTTTCCATCCTCATTGGCACCATGCTCTTGAAAACTGTGAGCCAAACAAAATGATTTTCTTATAAATTACATAGCCTAGATATTTTTTATAGCAACCAAAGATAGAGCAAGGCACATGTGAAGGACCGAGGAGCGCTGATGCTCTGTGCCATGAGAAAGCCAAGCCACAGGAATGACTGTGGACAGGTGCTCTGTTCTAATCCCACAAGGGAGACCCCCCCCTCACACTCTGGCAAGAAATGCCTGGTCCTCATGTCACCCCGGTGCTGACCTCTAAAGGAATCCTTTCTCTGGCTGTCAAGTGACTTCCTGGCTTTGAGTCTCCATAGGTAAAGGTCACAGTCCACGGGAAGCCAGCTCTGACTTCCTGATGCCAAGTGTCACAGGAGGATGAGTAAATGGCTGCCTGAAGCTGCTACATGTCAAGGTAGTTTGCTGTGTGTGTGACCCATTGGCAGCCCAGAGCGGCAGGACTGAAGCCATGCGGGGGCTAAACGAGAGTCAGAGAGATGACAGAACAACAGAATACATGAGCACGCACATCCGTCTCAGCACGGACTCTCTCCAGGCCCTTCTACCATCCCCAGCAGGCTGAGGTGAAGAGAGAGCACGAGTGTTCTCATGGTGTCTGCAGTCTCTAGTACTACTGACTGGTCCCTCCTTCAGAGAGCCCCTGATGTGATTTCCTCTCTATTCCAAACTACTTTAGGAGCCGGAGGCAAGAGGGAAGGTGTGTGTGAGCCGGAAGGGAGCATGCATCTCTGGCTTCTGCCATCCACTAAGCGAGTTCTCAGTTTCTGCCGAAACAGAACCAATCTCAAGATGCCCATCCTGAGTGTCCTGCAAAGGCTATCACTGAACCCTCTAACTCGGCAGCCCCATGTCTCGCCTGGCTGCAGATGCTAGGGAGAAGATGAGCTTCACCTAGAGTTGACTGTTAGTCATGGCGGAGGTAGTGTTGGCCAAGGTGGTTTTCCAAGCACCATCCAGAGCCACTGTCTTTTGATTCAGATCTTCTTGACAATTGATGCAAAAGCTTCTGTCTGTGAAAGAAGGGTTTCTAGGAAGGCAGGGTTTGCCTGCCTAGACACTAGGGCGGGTAGTGTCTGTCCAGCTTAGGCAGTTGTCTCCTACCTGAGAAGGATTCACGCTGCCTTCTGAAGCACTGTGCCAACCTCTTTCAGGGGAAGATGAACTTGCTTCTTAATTCTTTTTTTTTTAAAAAAAGAAAACTACTGCATTCTGGGGTCTCGATGCTCTTGAAACTTTTCCTGATGTGTCACCCAAGAGGAGCTGAGCATGCTCGCTCACTACTGGCTGGCAGCAATGATAAAGAAGATTAACTTGTACCATGGACAACAGGATCTTTCAAGAACTCATTGTAAATCAACTTTGAGAGTGCTTTGCCAACTAGAGCCTTGGGAACGGCAGTCGAGCTCAGCAATTCCCTTCTTCTGACAGGCTAGTCACAAATTCCTGAGCATCTCAGCGCCCAGAGGTATGCAGCTAATTCCTTCCACACTGCCTGAAACCCATCTCAAGTCCTAACAAGCTTATCAAAGTGTGTGAGCTGGTGCCACCTTTCGGAAATTCATGGTACTGCAGCCTAGCTCTGTTATAAGTAAATGTCCAGACCTAAAGCATCATAGAGTCAAGAGGTACAGTATTTAAAAAAAAAAAAAAAAAAAACTTTATATGAACATTAGTTGGCATTATTTCACAGGGAGAGGACTGAGGTTCTTGGTGCTGGAGACAGGAGTTATGGAGATGTATGAGGAGATGAAGACAAATGATTTACAGAAATGTCTTTGAAAATTTCTCTGTGTAGAATAGATCCAGTCTTAAGCCCCCACTTCCCCACCCCGGCTGAGGAGTTGGACACCAGGTGCGATGCCCCAGGAAGAGCACTACCTATGTGGAAGGGTGGGGCTTGCTTGATGGGAGGTGTGAGCTGCCTTGTTCACACAGCCAGGATGGTGTAGACGGGCCAGAAAGGAGCTGCAGAGCTTTCATGCGCTGTGTAATTCTCAGGAATACTGAAGCATTCACACTTCACAGTGGAGAGTAAGAAGGGGCAATGATAAAGTCAAAGCAGTCACTAGGGGGTCAGGCGCATGCGCTGTCCTCATGATGCCTCATGGGAAGGCAGTTTGTTTTGCTTTGGAGTAAAGAAAGCTTAGCAGGCCATGGTGACTTGTCTGAATTCACACATCTTATAGGAGAAAAGGGGTGGATTTGAACTCAGGCCTTTCTGAGGTTACTTCTGTGAGGTTCCTACGCTACCCCATTTTTTCCCTGTTGCCGTCACCGAGAACTCTGAAGACAGAATAATAAAGACACTTGTCCTACAGAGCGATGAGTACTGTGCCATTTGCTTCGTACCAGGTGATGCAGGAGCAAAGGAAATGGGGAATAAATAAGCCCGAGAGAAGCTAAAACCACGACATTGCCTGAAGAAGGCTAGTTATGTGGTGGCTCTTCAGGTTCAGGGAAGACTCTTGCTAAATAGTGGCCCCCGCTGTTCCTCATCTGAGTGAGGAGGAGGAACTTGGCCTCAGCAGCAGCCTACGGGTGTCTGTATGGGAGGATTTCCTGATCTTGGAATAGGTCAAGACAGAAAAAGGGGAGAGGGGAGACACAAATGCACATAAATGGAGAGCCCCGTTGCCTTGGTGTGGGGGCTTCGGAGAGGCCAATGTCTGCCTTACTAATGGGACTCACTGGGTGTGGCCCTCAGGACTGTGTCTGTGACATAGGCACTTGGGGCTGTAATGGAAAGGTGGTGAGACCCCTGCAGAGTCAGTCCTGACCACAGTACTGGGGAAATAATATCTCCACATTAGTCTTTGCCACTATATAGTGACCGATCTCAACAAGCACAGGGCACTGTGGGGGTAGCTGCTAGGGTCAGTATCTCTGGCTCTGCCCCAGGATGGGCAAATTGTCTAACCTTATAAGGCTTGGCCTCCTGGCCTATAAAGCCGAGCTAACGGTGTGATTGGCTAACCTGCATGAAACCATGGTGTCCATCCCCAGGGTCTCAGAGAACCAAACCAACAAAACACTGAACCAATCCTAGGGTCCCAGGTCAGTCAGGATTCTGCAGAGAAAGCCTTGTATCAGCTCAGTGGTTCTTGAAGATTACCTGACGTGTTCTCGATGATTGATAGCCGGGCCCTACTCCTCAATCTCTAGAGTTCACACAAGTCTAAATAAACTGCACTTTCAGAGAGCAAAGGCCTTGGTTTTGAGTCCTTTGATGAATCCTGTAGGATTACTCTACCAAACTTAGTCAAGGGTGCTACTTAACAGCTGTAAGGGGTTGGGGGTGGTAGTGGTAATGATAGAAGCCATGTTTACCCTCTCCCACCCCAGACCTGTCAGCCCAGATCTTTCTAGACCTAGACCTTCTAGAGCAAGGGTTACTTACTGTCCTCTTGGACCAATCTATCTAGCCAATGTTGCCTGGTTGTATTTGGCCCATCTGGGTCACTTGTCCACCTAGACACAGATTCCAAAGAGACTCTAAATTATCTTCCATCAAGCTGGCTTCCAACTTCAAGCCGTCTGCTGACTTCCCGGTGACTTCAGCCAAGTCCCTTAATCTTCCCAAGCCTTGCTTGCCTCACCCATAAAGTGGGATTGAAGGCCTCGGGGCTCTGTGGTATGCTTGGAATTAGATTACGCAAAGCACCTGGCACAGGGCCCCTGTGGGGTGAGTGCTGAGAACCCGGCAGCGTGGAGGGGCTGTTTCTCACTCCAGACTCTAGCTGAGCCACGTGAGGGCACAGCTGGCTCCCTACACGCTAAGGTTCCTTTTCTTTCTTTTGTGTTAAATTGTATTCATTTATTTTACTTCTCAAGGATGCCAAACCAGTATGCCTTTGATAGAATCCATATCTCAAACCTGGAGTTTTGATCATCTCCTGTGATCTCCTGGGATCGCCACCATGGTATAATCTTCTCTGGCAATGTTGCAGGCTGCAGCCAATCACTGGCTGTCAGGGGATAAACTCAGACACAGCCTGCTGTGTGGCTCGGCTGAGGTGTGAGGTGGGTACAGTGGGCTTAAATCTTCTTCGACTGAGGGAGGTTGTGGTTTCCTGTGGCTTTACAATACATCGCCTGTGCTTCTCGAGCCCAGGAGACCTAGGCTTTATCAGACAATGCCTTCCCTCCTCAAGCACCTTCTCTAGCCGAGTTTAGATCATATATATACCAGGCTAGCCTTGAACTGAGCTGAGCAGGGCCTTGAACTTTTGATCCTCTGGTTACAGTCGTGTATTCTGCTGCCTGGTTTTAGGTTGGGTTGTAGGTGAGACCCAGGCATTCTAAGAAGAAAGGCAAATACCCGAGCCACACCCCTTCCCTGCATCCCTTTCTTCTTGCCTTGGCTTCTGATGAAAGTCAATGAAATCTCTTACCTCAGTTTCTCTAAAGTAACCAATTGGGGATGGGGGTTGGTCACTGGCAAGACTTACTCTGTAGGCCAACATGTAGGAGGTATTTAGATTCTTGCTTAGCAAGGGAAGCCAAGGTTTCTTCAATTTCTGTGCTGTTGGTATTTGGGATGGATTACTTGTACAGGATGGGGATTCCAACAGCAACCCTCCCCTCTGTCCATGTTCCACCCCAGGACAACTCAAAGCAACTCCAGATATCTGAACTTGGCGAGTGTGCATGTGTGTCTGGGTGAGTCTCTGGATCCCGCTGTTACTTGGGTGTGTTTTAGGCCCCCAGCCTCCTGTTACCTGTCTACCAGAACTCAGGGAGAGAGAGAGAAGGGAGTTTCATTCCCATCAGCCCTTAACTGTTCTGACTGTATTATCAGGTGGGTAAGCAAGAAGCCTCCATCAGTTTTTCACCACAAGAAACAGACAGAGACACAGAAAGAGGTCGGTGAGAGGGAAACTGAGGCAGGTGAGCTAGCTAGATGTGATGGATTTGATGAACTGTTCGGAAGAGGTCAGGCTGAAGCCGAGGGAAGTTACTGTGAGTCCATCCTGTGCTTGGGGAAATGAATCCCAGAAATCAAAGGGCCAGCAAGCAATCATCAGTGGCATCTCATAGCAACTGTGGGGGACAGACCTGCAGAAAGGACATATAGACCCATGTACAGAACCCGCATACTACCTCCTCCATCTCCTTTCTCTGCCGGTCACTACCCACTGTCCTGCAGCATCCTCTCCTGCCCAGATGCTCTGTCCAGTTCATCCACTGCTCACAAGTGGTTCCAGTGGGTCCAGGGTCCCGTAGCCCAGGCTAGACCTGAGATGCATGATAACAGAACAAAGGAAACATCTCTACCTCTACGAGATGCCGTGGGTACAATCACCACCTTCTCAGAGGCTGGCTTTGCCATGGTGCCAAGGCAAGAGCTGTCTGTCTCACCACCTTTCAGTTCTTGTTAAAAAGCAGAAGCCATGGCCGAGCCTGCAGGGCCACAGACAGAGAGTGCTTTCTTTGCAAGCAGCTGGACGGGGCTCAAGGCTGTAATGAAAGGTCTTATTAGCCCCAGCTGGCGTCCCACTTTTCCTGAGCTGGAATAAAAAATTGCCTTGGTCATCCTTTCCCAGGCTAATTTCAAAAACATAATCACCGTCATCATAATTGATTACTGTTTATTTTGGTCATTAATTGGTATGCACCCCCTTGTTACATGTGAATTAAATGGCCCAAGGATATTTAGGGCCTGTGAAAGCTGTATGTGTTTCCCCTCATTCCACACAGATCCCTGCAGCCCTTGTGCCCCAGGTATCCCCCTTAATTTGACCACACCCAGAGATTGGTGTTTACGGTAAGGTGAACCGGTCAGCGGTGGAATGAGAAGTTGAGAGAGACAAGGAAGGAACGGACATTGTCCTATTGTGGCTGACAAGTGACAAAGGTATTCCAATCTCTGACCTTGTGCTGAGGGTGAGAGGCAGAGGAGAAGGTTCTGGAAGAGGGATGCCTTAGTTCACAGCCACCTTCTTCAGCTGGAACAACTGTGCTTCCACAGGATCCTGCTGTTAGTCACGAAGCCCTTGGAAGGTTCTGGAGGCCACAGCGATAGAGACAAGTCAGCAAGCCTCGGAAGCTTGAATTTTCCAGAGGCTAGGCTCCTGCCACCTGCTATTTCAAGTTAGTGGGGTGGGGTGGGAATGACACAGACTAAGCCAATCTAGTGCCCCTCCCTCCAGCCGCCTAGCTTCTCGATTAGTGGAAGAAGATTCCCCCTACTCCATGCTCCAATGAGCCAGTCAGAATCCTTCTCCAAAAGTTTTGAAGCTGGGACCAGTAAGTTGTCTTGATGTTTGAAGAAAAGAATCGCTCACAGACAGTTCTGACACGTGAATAGAATGGGCTGATTCCTGCTGGGTGGGATGTTGTCAGGTCTCAGAGAGATTCTGGTTCCAATGGTAGAGAGAAACCACCCTGGTAGCTTTTGTGACCTTGCTTCTGGTTAGTCTTGAAGTTTGCATATGGTCACTGTGTGTGTGTGATGCCTTCTGGTTTTGTGCAGTATTTGACCTGAATAGCAGGACAGGTGACTCTACCTAGTAACATGTCTGTCCTTTCTTCAGTGTATTCAGGGATACCCCAGTTTTCTCCCCTAGTCCCTCTTTTACCCAATGCAGCTGGAATTGAATTTATGTCCTTTACTCGAAGTAAAATCTGAGTAGTATAACAAGAATGACTACATCGATCTATATCTGTATCTAGCTCTATCTTTATATACACAAGTAGTAAGATGCTGGTTTCAGTGATAGAGAGAAACCACCCTGGTGGCTTTTGTGCACATACACACACACACACACACACACACACACACACACACACACACACACACACGAGAGAGAGAGAGAGAGAGAGAGAGAGAGAGAGAGAGAGAGAGAGAGAGAGAAAGATCTTCCCATACTAGATAGCAAGAAGGATGTACCTCAGACCTCCAGGGAGTCCTTGAGGGGTTAGTGGCAGGGAGAGGAGCAGAAGACAGACTGTTGCAACCCCCACCCCTAACCTTAGGGCGGGGTTACTGGGCTCTGTGGAGCTGGAGCACAAAGACAGCTCCCAAATGCAAGCAATTTCCAGACACCCTTGGGGTTGACCGTGAACTACTCGGCTCCAGGCTGGACAGCAGTGCCCTCACGCATAGTCTCTGGATTTTCCAGGGAGAATGGGCTGAGAGAAAGGGTGGCATTGCAGCCAGCTCCAGGGGTGAGGGACGCAGAGGGGAGATGATAATAGTTGCATCCAAGCCCAGAAATGAGAGGAGGAAGACTCTGCAAGACACTTAGAGCACACAGTGGCCACATTCACCCTACCCCCCAACCTCCACCCAACTCCTGGCCCAGACTGAGTCTGCCGAGTAAAACACATAGGCACTTAATCTCAGGAATGAGCCATGATTAGAGGATATACTTTTTTTTAAAGAGGATGGGAGAGGGGCAGGGGGCAGAGAATTCAAACAATCCCTTGGAATGTAAATTTGTGTTCTTCAAGGAGGTTTATGTGGGTTCACGTCCTGTCTTTGTGGCCTGAAGGGAAGCCACACTAACTCAGTGGCCTTCAAAGATGGGGTGATGGTACCTGATTGTGTGCAGGCTAAGAACCAAATGTGATGGGCATGAGGAGTACCCAGCTGCCAGGAGAACAGGGTGAAGCCTGGGCCCCGCCCGACACAGCAAAGAGCAGGGCTAGGAGGTGGTCTTGCCCACATCCCATCATATACTCTTTTATTTTCTATTTTGCAGCACTCTCCCTCCACTCTCACATCCTTTTATGAGCTTGTCCTCACATACTCAGTGCAAAGGCCATGCCTTTGCCCGTGGCCCAAGGTCTTCTGAGCTCCGTTTCTATGCCTCTGCTGTTTGATTTGTACCTTCATTCCCCTGTCCTCCCAACCGCTGACTTGCTGTTATACACATCTGTCTGCTGTTGTCTTTCTGTCCCCACTGGTTCATTCCTGGCAGCCATCCTTCACTGCTTAACAAATTGTGACTGTCCCTTCCCATCTGAGAGTTTGCATTCACTAAAATCCCTCCTAGAAATCATAGTGCCTGGACTTCTTTCTTCTCTTGTATAGGTTGAATCATTTTTAGACTTACAATGACACAGCAAGAAGTCCAGCAAACAGTTCTTAAACTGTATTGTTTAGGGGATGGTGGCACAGATGCCTTCCGTGCAGTCTCGGTGTCTTTCTTTACTATTTCTGATCTGACAATGCAGAGCTCACGAATGGAGAGAGCTGGCTTCAGATGGGAAACGACCTCATAGCTCTGACTCTGATGGAGCATCTTGGTTGGGTGATGCTAACTCAGTGTGTCTTCTGGTCCCACCCTCATTTGACCCAGATTTCCTGGTTGACTTCTTTCAAGGCTGTTTGCAGAGGTCTGTTCTTCCACACAGGCATCCCCATGGCTGAGTGTCATCACAACATGGTGGCCTGATTCCTCAACAGCCAGGGACTGAAGAGAGTGACCAAAGTCACCACCACTGGGCCTGTGAAGGAACTGTCTCCAAAGCTGCATGCTGTCACTTCAGCTCTGTTCTGTTTCTCAGAAGGGAGTCTGTTAATCCAAGTCACATTTATGGGAGAAAAAAAAGTGGATTCTCAAAGGCAAGAGCCTTGAAAGATCTGTGGTAATTCCAAAGCCACACAGCTTCTAGGTCTGGCTGCTTCCATTCCTTTCTTTAGTGTGACCTGTTAAAGTTGATTTCCTCTAAAGCAGCAACAGAGCATCCCTGTTCTGTACCCACAAGCCACTGGTGGCACCCTTGCCCTGATATATGGTGCTGAAAAATTATTCTGAACATTGTCAGATGTCCCCTGGAGTAGGGAGGTAGCAAGAGACAGCAAGGTTACTACTCCAGGCTAAGATGCTGGGTCAAGAATTGCTGACCCTGGTCTTTTGTCAGAAAACACTTTAACCTGTAAAACATACTCATGGTGCAGGGTGCAGTGGACAGCCTGACTCGGGCTCACGGGTCTGGCCAGAGTGTTCATGATTTGGCCCCATTTGTGCCATCACCCTTATCTCTTCTTTTCTCTAATCGAGGGTCTGCACAGCAGAGTCCAACTTGCTTTACAATGTGCGTTAAGACAAACCACATGCCTCCGTTTCCCCCTCCTCTCACTTGCTGTTTCTTTAGGAAAAGCACTTAACCTTTGAAACTATTTATTCCCTATCTCTACACATGCTTAATTGCTGCTTCTGGCTTTTAGTTTCTAGACTTTTCCACACATTGATCTCTGGAAGAAAAGGACTCGATGTCCCCCCTTCCATTTCTATCCTAGCACCTCCTACCCACATCTGGCAAGTGTTTATTGCTGCTGCTCATATGTATTTGTATTTACCTGAGAACTAGTTCTTTTCTGTTCTGTAAACCATTCTTTCTTCTGCAGTTAACAACCGCCTTTAAAAAAAATTGTCGCATTTTTATATAGATGTTTCAATGTTTCATAATTCAACCCTAAATCTCTTTTCAGTTCTGGTCTCAGAAATTCTCTCAGTTTCATCTTTTTTCCAAAATAATATTTCTAACTCTTGAGACAGGTTTATTTATTTTATTTTATTTATTTGGGGGGGGGTGAGACAGGGTTTCTCTGTGTAGCCCGGGCTGTCCTGGAACTCACTCTGTAGACCAGGCTGGCCTCGAACTCAGAAATCCGCCTGCCTCTGCCTCCCAAGTGCTGGGATTAAAGGTGTGCACCACCACCGCCCGGCCCCTAGACAGGTTTATTTTTTAAAAGGTTCACTTTATGTGCATAAGTATTGCAGGGTAGTTCATATAAGTATGTGCACCATGTTAGTTCCTGGTGTCTGCAGAGATCAAAAAGGGGTATGGGATTCCCTGAAACTGGGGTTCCATGCAGCTGTGAGCCACCATGTGTGTGTCTGGGATCCAATTCTGGTCTTCTGCAAGAACAGGTACTCTTGACCACTTCTCCATCTCTCCAGCCCCAATTTCATCTTCTCAACGGAATCTAAGAGCATCTAACCTGTTCATCCTCGATGACTACCCCCACACCCTTATGCACAGATGTGAGCCCAGGCTAACCCTTCATCATTGCTCTGAGACCTTCACCTCTCATTATGTCATGTTAGGTTACTATTATCTTTTGAGAATTTGTGTGGTTCTCAGAACCTCAGGATGTGAGCTCATTTTGAAACTGGATTATTGCAGTTGTATCATTAAGATGCAGTGACATCGTTGTAGAGTGGGTCCTTGATCCCCACATGACTAGAGTCCTTATCAGAAGAAAGAGACATCCAGATAGACACGCGCAAAGGGAAAACAATGTAAAGACACAGAAGGAGATGGCCATGTGAGAATGAAGGCAGAGACTGGGGCTCTGCTACCACAAACACCCAGACCCATCAGGGCTGAAAGGAACATGAAGGATCCTTCCCTGAGGCCTCGGAGGGAGCATGCTCCACTGCCACTTTCCTTCTTTCTTCCTTCCTTCCTTTCCTTTTTTATTAATTAATTTATTTATTTACTTTGCATCCCAACTACAGTCCCCTTCCTCCCAGTCTTCCCTCACACAGTCCTCCCGCATCCCTCTTCGCCTTCTCCTCTGAGAAGGGGGAGCCCCAGCCCTGGGTATCACCCCATCCTCGAACATCAAGTCACTGCAGGACTGGGTGCATCCTCTCACACTGAGGTTAAACCAGGTGGCACAGTTAGGGGAATGGGATTCACAGGCAGGCAACAGGTTCAGGGACATCTCCTGCTCCATTTGTCGGGGGACCCACATGAAAACCAAGCTGCATGTTTGCTACATATGTGTTGAGGGTGGGGGGACTAGGTCCAGTCTATGCTCGCTCTTTGGTTGGTGGTTCAGTCTCTGGGAACCCATAAGAGTCCAGGTTAGTTGAGTCCATTGGTCTTCATGTGGAGTCCCTGTCCTCTTTGAGACCCTCACTACCTCCTCCAACTCTTCCACAAGACGCCCCCAGCTTCCTCTAATGGGTGGGTGTGAGTCTATGCATCTGTTTCCATTAGCTGCTGCATGGAGCCTCTCATAGGACACTTACACTTGGATCCTGTCTACAAGCATAACAGTATCATTAATAGTGTCAGGGATTGGTTCTTGGCCATGGGATGGTCTCAATTTGGGGCAGTCATTGTCTGACTATTGCCCCATTCTCTGCTCCATCTTTGTCCCTGCACAGCTTGTAGTCAGACACATTTTGGGTCAAAGGTTTTTTTGGGTGGGTTGCTCTCCTTATCCCTCCACTGGGAGTACTGCCTGGCTACAGGAGGTGGCCACTTCAGGCCCCTCCCCTGCTAGGAGTCTCAGCTAGAGTTACCCCATAAACTCCCTGGGGCCTCCCAATTTCTAGTTTCTTACCTCAAGGATTATCTAAAAAAATAAGTTTCTGATATTTTGAGGGATGGTAATCCCCAGGCCCTCAGTAGCATTTCAGTTTTAGGCATCCGTGGTCAATCACAGTCTGAAAAAAATTAGGTGAAAAATTATAGAAATAAGTAAATCGTACATTTTATGTTCTCAGCAGTGTGATGAGGTCACGTGCTATCCTTCTCTGTTTTGCCTGAGATGTACATCTGGCCTCCCTGTACCCAGCGGGTCTGCACTGTGTATGCTACCCATCTTGATTATGGTTCTCTGGTGCAACATTGTAACATTGTGCTTGTGTCCTTGTGCTTAGTAACCCTACTTTACTTAATAATGACTCTAAAGCAGCGGGGAGGCAAGGCTGGAGGTTGAGATAGCCAAGAGAATCTATTCAATGCTTCCTCTAAGTTCTTGGCTTAAAGGGGAAGGGAAAAAAACAAACAACAAACAAACAAAAAACCCAACCCTCCTGTGGAGAGGTTGCTGCTGTGTACAACAAGAACAGACGGCAGAATGTCGAACGAGAGAGGCTTTGGTACCAGATGTGTTTTCATCCATCCACGGGCCCTGGTACGCGTTCCCTGGGGGTAAGGAGGAACAAATGTCTTTTACACCAGCCCCAGGAAGCTAGTGTGTACCTTCAGTGACTTCCTGGGGAAAACAGAGATGTTTAAATGCTTTTGTTTGTGTGTCTGTCTGTTTTTTAGTATTTGCATGTTTGGATTATTTTTACTCTATTCTTAGTGTTAACAATGACTGGGCTACCCTTTGAATTTTAGGTTGTGAATCACTTTCCTTTAGAGTTTTAAGCAATATCAATGTTTAAAGTCAGGCAGAGTGGCATGTCCTGTAGTCCCTGCATTCAGGAGGTTGACACAGGGAGACTGGTTCAAAGCTAGCCTGAGCTGAATAGAGGCACCCCCTCTTCCCCTCTCTCCAATCTAGCACTTTCTGTAATTAGAGAGTTGCCTATTTCTAATTTACTAGCTCTTGTCTTGAGTTTGTCTGGTGTCACATTCCCCAGAGACATAGCTTCCTATCCTCTCTGGTCACTGTACAATCATAGTTCAATCAAGTACTTTTAGACAGATTCAACCAGTCCCATGGTTGCTTTTTGGTGGGGGAGGGAATCACCTTATAGCGTATTTTATTTTATTTTTTGAGACAGGGTCTCACTGTATAATGCTAGCTGATCTGGAACACACTATGTTGACCAGATTAACCTTGATCTCACAGAGATCTTCCTGCCTGTGTCTCCCAAGTGTTTCTATCAGCCCGAGTTGCCTAGTACCTGGTGGCTATAGGTTATTGAGTCTTTGAGCCTCCTCTTGGTTCATGAATTCCGGAGCTGTTGGCCTGGGTCAGTCACTGAGCAGGCACCTGCTCTGTTACTTCATTGTCTTGCTGCTGTTTGTGCCCCTTGGGTTAGCTCTCTAGGGATCCCCATCATGACCACTGCCATGGATGCTGCCCTGGGGCAGAGGGAGGTGTGTCTCAAGTCCATTCCAAAAAGTTCTTTCAGCATCACTTCATGCAAAACAGCATTTTGGAACAATGCATGCTATCTGCAGCACCGTGTGGTATGTTTTCTATAATAGTGTCTTCCTGTATATCTAGAGGGACCACGTTTGTATCAGACACATTTCTCAAGCACTTTGCCATTTCTACCTCGGTGCATCTGCTGTGCACACCATGGGTTCCACGGAGGATTCTGGGAGAACAGCATCAAGGCCCTGTGTAGAGCCTGTAGTGTTAGAGTTACAACATGGCTCGTGATGTTCTAGTCCTGAGGTCTCTTATCTGAATGTCTGCTACTGCAACCCTTCATAGGTCAGAGGTACAGCAGAGAAGGGTCTCAGTCTGAATGGGGGCTCAGAAAGAAGCTTCTTGCTGCCAGGTCCACCTTGGATGGCCACGTACAGGGTACTGGCACAGATGTATAACTGCCCCACCTTGCCACACACGGGAAAACAGCTCTAGAATGTTTCCTTAGTCAGGCAGCCTGAGACTTGCAGGAATGAAGAGTCACCTTTAATTCCTGGGTCCAGAAGGACCCAAAATGAATTTAGAATGACTAAAGACTCTCAATTCAGAGGACACTGAAAAAAGCAACCAATAATTACAGTTTGGGAGCCATGGAGCGGTCCGAAGAGACCGAGGCCGTCCATATAAGACCAAAGAAAGAATTTTGTTTACGAATTTTTCATTTATGCTCCACCTACTTCCAAAAAGATTTGAGGTGGTTGACAGGGAAAAGTAAACAAAGGTCCCGGCTCCGAGACTCTGCTCACTGTTAAAAGGAGTGAGGGGATGGAAGAGAGTGGCTGCTCTGCTAGGAAGAAAGATAGCCCGGAACCAACAAATCATGAGAAGGAAGTAGCTTCAGGTGTGTACATGAACAGCCACCCATGGGTGTCCCTGACCCAGGACACTGGATCACTGTACACAACTCTGAGAGCAACCAAATCCCAGGGTACTCAAGTCCCTCAGGTGATGTGACATTTGTATAGAACCTACTATGCACACCCTCCATGTGTAAACGTTTAGCATCTGTAGATGGCTTATAATGTCCAGCGTGATGCAGACAGCACACTGAGGGAGTATTTGTTAGACTATACTTGTCAAGAAATAGTGATGAGAAAAACATGTTTTGTTTTGTTTTTTTTCTGGATATGATTGATTGGTTCAACTGTAAATGTGAACCTGTGGACAGGGAAGGCCCTGGACAAGAGGAATCCCTCCAAATACTTCCTCTCTGAGCACAGCAAGCAGTGGAAATTTCCATCAAATATTGTATTAAATCATCGATTCTGTTCTATTCTAGGCCCTGAAGTAGAATTTGAGTTCTCCATGCAGTGTCTCTGGGGAACCGTGTAAGCAAACATGTCTATTTAGTAGGTGGCTCCCTCTGAGTTGGTCAAGGAGTGTGTGCTTGCTTGGGGGGTGGGTGGGCAGGGATTGTTGAGTATTAGAATCTCAGTGTGACCAGAAGAAAGGGTAGGCAGGACTGGGGAATGGGGAATGGTGGTCAGACTGTAGATGCAGGTAGAAGAAAGAAGTAATTAAACGTGTGTGAGCAAGAAATTGACTTCTTGAGGGATGTTACTGGAGAGGGTCTAAGTCACACAGTTGGAATAGAAGCAAGCTCAGACTCCATCACAATATGGTGCGGTAGTGACTGAGACTCAGAAGTGTAACACTCTCACATACTATGGCATCCTGAAGCCCAGGCCCAGGAAGCTCCAGCAGCTCTGAAACCCCAGGATCTCACTGTTTTCTAAACCATGACTTGCGATGTCAGCCGCTGGGTGACCACCATAGGGTGACACCCTGACACAAAGCTCCCTGCATCCCTCCCAGTCCACAGCCACTTTCAAACTGGAGCTCACAACAGCCACACCTGCTGGAGTGGAGTCTGTCTGGCACGGGAGGTGTCTGTATTGACTTTGTCTGTGTTCCGAAGGATCTGGGATCAGATGCTATGAAACCAGCACTCAGGGCTCCTGGCCTGAGTGTTTCCGAGCAGAAACAGTCTAGGGCTTGGAAATACTTTTGACTCAGTGAGCTTCGTTGTTATAGGGCTGGATGGTCTTTAGACAAAATGTCAGCTTGAATTTTAGGACAAACGGCCTCCCCTAAAGCGTACCCTGGTAAATGAAAATGGACATCGGTGTTGTGAGTGTTCTCTGACAAGTTCTGCCAAATCCAGGTGGTGAGAGTTTAGCATGATCTTGCTTAAGCTGTGCCATGGTAGCATATTTTAGATGGCCATAAACCAAAGGGGTAAAGTAGTTCTTGGGAACTCAAGGGAAGTGAAAACCTGAGCAAACAATCTGCCCTTGAGCAGAGCCAAGAGCTCGTGGTGTGTGTGTGTGTGGGGTGGTGTGTGTGTGTGTGTGTGTGTGTGTTTCTTCTTCTGCCCATTTGTTTCCTACAAGTATTATTTAACAAAAGCAGTCTTCCTGCGTTGGACTCTCAGATTTGTCATTTAGAACCTGCCTGCCTCTTCTTTCCTCCTCTGTAAAATGGGTATCCGTGGTGTCTCATCGGTATGGCAGGGCTGCAAGGACCAGAAAAGACTGTCCACATGAGACTGTAACTCAGTCTGCATGTGACAAACCTCTGGGGTTATTGGTGCCTCCAGGAGCTCACTTCAAAAGCCCTGGACTCAGTTCATGAAGGTGTGCTCTGGGCTGACTGAGGAGGAATGCTCTGCCCGGAGCCACGCTGTGGGGTTGGAGCAGAGCTGGTTTTGAATGTAGACCTTTCTATCTGTGACACTAACCCATGTACTCCTGATTCAGGCATCTGGGTGAGGTCAGGCAGGCAGGTGTTGGAGGAGGCTGGGGGACTCTGAGCTGGAGTACCACTGACTGGTCCCCCATAGAAATGAATGCTGTGAGGGAAAAAAAAATGGCTGATAAAAGAATTCTACTTTAGGGGAGAGCCACCCTGACATTCTGAAGTTTGAGGGCTCTCGTGGAGCTCAAACTGCCAGGCTCAACAGTGCTCTCTCGAAACAAACACATCAAGCCACCCAGTATGTAGGCAGCTAAGTGATATGTGTGTATACACACATTCCCTCACCAATCAGTAGGAAACTTAGACGTAACAGCAAACAGAACTAAGAATCCTTTACTATCAAATACCATATTGACCAATACCTGGACACTGATATGAGCACACGGTGTGCATGTGCGCTGAGCAGTCATCAAAATGACTGAACTTTAGGAGGAAAAAAAAGATGCAAATCAATTAAATATCATCAAAACCATAGAGGTAATGGCTCAAACCAAGATCAATGAAGTATGTATGTCTCTACATGAAACAGAATCAGCTGAGATTAGACCAGCGTGACCCCTTACAAGGCTTCTTTATGAACCGTGATCAGCTCTGTGGCTGGTGATGTGTTCTTTTCTGAAACAGAGATTGAAAATCTTAGTAAATACCAAACGACGGGAAAATATGTCATCTCTACATCTACCCAGGGGTTTTGATCTGAGAAGGCACGTACACTGTGCAGCTCACTTTGTGTTTATAGTCAAAACTCTGGGTTGGCCTCAAAACAGCCTCACTCCAAACTGGTCTCTCGTCTGCATGAGTGTTGGACAGGTCATTTGAAAGACTGGGAGATGGACTCTGAATCACTCACAAAGATAGAATCATAGTGCTTTGGAAGGGCACACAGGAAATGGGTGGACATGCTTAGACAAGTTTATGAACCTGAAAGGCAAAGCAGATGAATTTTATTATCTTAAAATTGTTTGAGCAAACAGAAGCTTTTATGAGAATAAGAAAAGCCACATGTCATTGAATGAGAGAGGACACCTGTAATCCAAGCAGTTGTCAAAGAAGTCACATCCAGGATCACCAAGGATAGCTCACTAAGAGGCAACCCAAATAACTCAGCAGAAGGCTCTGGGAGGTGAGCAGATGGACACCTGAGTGGCCAGGACTCTAAGGAGAAGCCACAATATGCTCTCTAGAATGGCTGGTCCCACAGCACAGCTATGTCTTCCTCAGTGAGTCAAGAAATGTATTCAAGACAGCACTGAGCACACCGCTCCACAGAGCAACACCACGTGGGTCTGTGGAGCGCTGTAAGCAGCAAGTAAAACTGTCACCCACAACAGTGAGAAGACAGGAGACCGACACGAAGCAGTTCCACTGCAGGGGCCTCCCGGCAGGCTAGGTTAGTTTCTGGTGAGGAGCCAGGGAAGTTGCTAGAAAGAGTCATCAGTAGTGTGTATAGCTGCAAGGGATCCCAGTGGTACCCAGAGCTTCTGATGCTACTGACATGGCTGTGTTTGCTTTGTGAAAACACATTTAGGATACAAAACATATGTGCACATTTTTATACATATATGCATATGCACATATATACTTCTATACCACTCAATGTGCATTTAATAAGTACTGAAGAAACCTTCATGCCCATTCCCTGTTGGCTGTGCTTTCTTGCAAATCACAGAAACTATTTAAAATGTTCCATTGATTTCCAAATGTCCCCATGTGAGAACCTGGCCCCAAAAAGTGTTTGTGCAAAGAAATAGGAGATGGCACCATAGAGTGAAGTGACAGAAATTAGGGCATTTGTTAGCAAGGACCCAGGAGGACATGGGACAAGTCCAATGAGGGTCTGGGAACAAGGAGACTTGAACCTTGGAGAAGGCTCTGAAGCAACATAGTGTGTGAGACAGCAGAGGAGGCTATAGCTGAGACATGCTAGTGGCCTGTGTTCAGATGAGTCAGAACTAAGGCTAAGGTGTCTGTGAGGCCTGGACTGAGTGGATGAGAGTCTCACAGGTTCTCACTCGGTAATGACAACCTCCCAAGGAGGTAGGACAGTGTTGGGGAGATGTTCATTTCTAAGCTCAAAGCACAGACAGGTCCAGATAGTAATATCAAAGACAACAGGACATCACGAACCAGGCAGGAGGGAGCATAGCTTGAGATGTCGATAAGTGCTGGCCAGTATCCATGCACCCAATGCCTGGATGCAAGCGATGTTCAAGTGTGTGACCCCTGGGGTATCATGAGCACTGGCCAATCAGAACAGCCCCTAGTCAGGAGAGTCAGCAGGACTTAACCTTTTTACCAATGTGAAGTTTTCCATTGCCTGATTATTTGAATCTGGGAGGTTCAGGGCATGAGCAACAGCCAGGCTCAGGGAAGGGGTAAGCTAGTGGGGCTTAGGTGATAATGGGTTTCAACACTCATAGTGATCATCTCAGTCTACCGTGTGCGACTGTAACAAATTCCCAAGGCTAAGTTTTGTATGAAGTGATGAGACCTACTGCCTGGTGATTCTGGTATCTGGTAGGTATCAGGCATGCACTGGCATGCTACTGAGGGTTTCTTGTGTGTCACACCAGAGTGGAGAGGTGAAACTGGAACCCAGTGTGTGCAGAAGGACCCAAGCTGTGGGCAGCCATGCTGCATGTAACAGCTCCATCTTGTGATAGTTGATTCAGTACTGAGGGCTGAGCCCTGCTGACAAGCACAGATGAAAATGGAGCCCCATGGCCTGATTCATTCACACACTGACCTGTCAAGGGTCCCGTGCCTCAGCATGTCACCTTGAGCCCAAACCCAAGCACTAATGTTTACTTTGACAGCTCTAGCCTTTGCTTCTATTTTCTTGCTTACCCTGTGGAACAAGATGCTCTGGGGAGCCCCTGGGTTACTTAGGAGAAGAAAGGGCTGAAAGAGAACTCATCTACTAGTTCTGTGAAGGAAGCCTCTTGACCTTGCCCAGTGAGGAAGATGATTTCTAGAAGTCCACAGAGAGGGTGGGCATGGTGGTTAGAATAAGTATGGCCCCCATAGACACTTCTGTTTGAATGTTTAGCCCATGGGGAGTGGCACTATTAGGAGGTGTGGCTTTATTGAAGGTGTGGCCTTAGAGGAAGTGTATCACTGTGGAGGAGGGGCTTTGAGGTCTTAAAGACTCAAGCCCTACTCAGTATGAAACACTGTGTCTTGCTGCCTGAGGATTAAGATGTAGAACTCTTGGCCCCTCCACACCAAGTCTGCCTGCATGCTGCCATGCTTCCTGCCATGATGATAATGGACTGAACTTCTGAAACTGTAAGCCACCCCAATCAAATGTTGTCCTTTATGAGAGTTGCCTTGGTCATGGTATCTCTTCACAGCAACAAAACCCTAAGACGTGAGAGACCAATGAGTCTTGTGAGTACAGAGAAATGTCCACTAGGCATTCAGCTCTGGAGGGACACAGCTCACAGACGGTATTACAGGGAAAAACCAACAAACAAATAAATGCCAACCAAACTCCTCAGAAGTCACTATGGAGTATCTCGTGACTTAAAATGGCAGCAGAAGGAACTGCAGCTGATCAGAAGCTTCTCCAATCAGCAAGAGGAACTCTGGTCTCATAGTAGCCTTGGCAGAGGGTGGAGGACTGAGGACAGAGTAAATGGTAAAAGGTGGAAGGCAGAGGGCAGAGAGCTGAGGGCAAGAGGGCAAGAGGGCAGAGGGCAAGGTAGATTAGCTGACAACTGAATTCTGGAAGAGAAGGAAGAGCCAGTGAAACAGAGCATAGAGCATCCTTGGAGGAACCTGCCTTGGTGTTCTCCACTCCTTGCTGACCAATCTGTCTGCCACTGTCTGAGAATGAGGTTCAGGTCTTGAACGCAGAGGCCCTTAAATGGAAGTCCTGGTCTCGAGAGGGTGCTGCTGGGAAGTGAGAGCCTAGAGGGAGGATCTTAGTCACTAGGATGTTCCTCCTTCGTGGTGTGATATGTGAGGGTTTTGGGTACCACATGCTCCCCAAAGGGTGTGCTGCCTGATCAGGCCAGCTGATCATGGTCTGTTGCCTGCTCGGCCGTAAGCCAAGCCTCTTTAAAATTTGTTTATTTCGTGTACGTGCCGTGTGCATGCGTGTACGTGCGTGTGTGTGTGTGTGTGTGTGTGTGTGTGTGTGGCGGGCCCTTGTGAACTGGGCAACACACCTGCTACAGAGCTCACGTGGGAGGTCAGAGGACAACTCTTCAGGAGTTAGTTCTCAGGCTCCACATTGTCTCTAAGGCAGTCCCTCTCTGATTTCTTCACTGCGCATGCGCTTTCTGTGGGCTCTCTCCGGTCTATGACTCCCACCTCACTACAGTTACCGATGAAGTGGCTACGTTCAGCTTATTCTGTGGGCTCCTCGGGTAGAGTTCATGGTGTCAGATTTGCACAGCAAGCATTTTTACCTGCTGCTACAGCTTGCCAGCTTCCTGATTCTTTATAAACTGGGCATCCCGTGGATTTTGTTGTAATGAAGAAAGCAGACACATCTGGTTTCTATGGCTGACCAAGGGGATATTCTTATCCAGATGTCCACACGAGATGGCACAATGTTGTGGGCCTTACACCAGAATCCAGTCCCAGCCAGATGAGTCTGGGCAAGTCAGCCACCTCGGTGTGCCTTCGGGCGCCTTTTGGAAAGATGAGCGGCTACAAGGATAGTAATTCCTCGTGACATGCAAACTCATTCCAGCCCTCGGTGTTAAGTGGCAGCGGCGGTGCACCCTGGGCCACAGCTACGCAGTTATTTTAAGAGCTCCATTATGCACGCAATTTCATGCCATGTAGCTCACTCATTTGAAGTGTCTGATTCATCAGCCTCCGGCGAATTAACGGACCGTGTATCCAGCACCAGGATCAACTTCAAATTATTCTTTCCAGCCCCTGCAAATCAACCCTGACTTGAAGCTGACAGCCGCAGCCCTTCCCCACCCAGCAGATTTAGCCCAGCACCCAAAGTGCAGTTTCAACTGCTGTCTCTGAGTGTGTCCCAAACACACCAGCAGTTTCCCCTGCCAGCTGTCACCTCTGGCCCTGTAAATCGGGGACTAGGGCAGCAGAAAAGAAAGAGCTGAGGCCCATGGGTCTCTGTTAGATTATTAAAAGTCAGCCATAGAGAGATAGAGAACAGAAAGAAAGAGAGGCTTGGTCTGACCTCAGGGTGGACCATGTTTATTCTCACACCTTTGTTACCAATGCTAGAATGCGGATGGTCAAAGGAAGCGACTGGAAACAACGTCTGCAATCTGCAAGGGAAGCTGGGAAGTGTAGTCTTTCAGGGGAAAACTCTGTCTTCTTATAGATTCAAAGCAAGCCAACAAGCACTAAGTCCCTAAGCCTTAAGGGCTTGCTTTGACAAAAGCTTCCTCCTAAGTATCTGGAAGGCCAGGTTCTAATTCAGTCCTCAGACACCTTATGCTGTGGTGGGAACTTACCCCTGTGCCAATGAGATCCAGCCAATAGCAGCCTTTGTCTCTTCCAGGTCCAAGATTTGCCTCACACTGTGAAGGGCCTCTGTGTAATCTGTGACACCTCAGTTTTGTCCTCACATCCTGTGAGGGGCAGCTATCCCTAGCCATTTGGGTATAGCTGAAGGTGCAACAGTGCCTGGGAATGACCTTGAGCCTCTGGGATCTAGGATCAGGCCCATAAAAATCTTAATGCATTTATATTTGGGGATTCTTAGTATTGTTCTTAGATCATTTTCCTCTGCTAATCCTGACGATTCAGGACTAGACTCCACTATGGATCTGGTTCTGGGTCACCTGCCCCACACCAGGACCAGCGTACCTCCCTTGTCCCTCCGGAAACACCCCCACTCCCCCAGACGCCCAGCCCCTTAGGCCTCCTATCCTGTGACTCTTCTATGGTCCTGTGTCCTTGTTCCCTTCCCTCCTTAGGACTGGTCTGCCTCTCCTTCTGTGACATCTGTCATATGCCCTGCCTTCTGCTATTGGATCACTTAGGACTTGTCTGCCTCCCTTCTGTGACATCTGTCACATGTCTTGCCTTCTGCTGTTGGATCACTGTGGGCTCAGGCCTTTCTTAGAAAACAGAACAGAACTGCTTCTAGGTCAAAGATTGGACAAGTACTAGCTCCTACGGACATAGAGTGAGAAAACCCAGCCCCCCAGAGGGAGACAGACCTGGGACAGGGGACTGGTTCCTACCTCATCCCTGGACAACCTGAATTCCAAGGACCATTTTTTAGGCTGAGTGGGGCAGCACATCCTTGTAAGTCCAGTGCTTTAGAGGATCAGGTCATCTCAGCTACATAGTTAGCTCAAGACCAGCCTGGATGACTTGAAAACAAGGAAAACAGAACTACTTGCTCACACAGTCTCTGTAGGCTTTTAGAGAGCATTCAAAGTGAGCTGGCTCTAGATGGCTCCTCAGCAAGAGACCCAAGGCCCCTTTTCCCCAAACACTTTACTTCTGATGCTTAGATTTTCTTGATTTTACTATTAACTGAACTCACAAGAAGCCTTACTTACTGGGCATTGTTCCAAATGCTCATAGGGTGATTCTTGACATATAGTGCCTTCAGAAAGAAGCAAGTAGGGCAGGCTCTGGAATGGTGTCTGTAAATGCAGAACAGCCACTTTCAAAGCCTCATATCACACACACACACACACACACACACACACACACACTCAAACCCCACCACTGGTCAGGTCAGCCAATACCTGTGCACTTATTAAAAACACACATTCTCAGACCTCATATGGTGCTATGCTCCCATAACCCCCGTGCTCGACAAGCTAAAGCAGGAGGATGGAGAATTTGAACGCAGCATAGCAAGACCAAGACCTGGTTTCAAAGAAAAAAAAAAAAAAAAGCAAAACAAACAAACAAACAAACAATGCATTCTCAAGATGTAGCCTAGGCCCTGGAATGAGACTGGGATGACAACCTTGGTCTGTGCCAATATGACCTTCAGGTGACTTTTGTGTGCATTTGAGGGCACCCTCACATTGATGCCCCTGCTTTACAAACATGGAGACTAAAACACAGAAACCTGAGTGACAGACAGGTCAGGGCCACACAGCCCTACTGGAACCCAAGGATCTTTCCTCACCCAGTGTCATTGTGGATGTGTGACTTGTGATAGCCATCTACATTAAAACAAAACCAAACAGAAAGGCTGGAATGTTCATGACCTTTTCTTTAAAACAGCAGTTGACCAGAAGCTGTGATTAGCGGAACTGTTTGGTGTGTTGGGAGGATTCAGCCACACTAGATCTGAAAGGGAAAGATGATGCCTACAAGGTCAGGCAAGTGAGACAAGTCAGGGCCCCCAGGGTGTGACAGGGCCTGCTATGAATTCTGAGGAGCTGGAAGGTGTATGTTGTTTTCTGAGTTTGGGAGGCAGGAGAGTCTTGTTTTAAAGCTCATTTCCCCAAAACATACAAACATCTGAACTGTGTATGAATTCTCCCAATTTTAAAGAAATCTCTATTTTAAACTGTTCACATTGCTTTTGAGACCCTGGAAGACTGCACAGAAGACACTGTGAGGAAATCTGGCTAGTGACTGCTCAGAGCCACTTCTAGACGCCGTCTCCCCCTTTCCGTGTGTGACAGGATACAAAAGACTTTCACAATCTGCAGAATTACTGGATCTTATACATACCAGTCCCAGCCTCGAGACAGCTACACAGGAGAAAGGGAGTAGGGGTGGAGGGTCGCAGACAACTGAATTGGGTCCAAAGACCCAGACTGTGGTCACCTGGGTTAGCATGTTTTCGTCCGTCCGTGGTGTACTCAGTGGCTGTAGCCTGGGCGCTGTGGACTGCAGGGACTGCGCGCGCCCTCTCGTGGACAGAGAGGTGCACTGTGGAAAGCCTCTGTCTCTGGTACTCCGAAGCTCCCTGCAGGACCCAAAGCAGCCCAGGATGGCTGGCAACCAGAGTAGGGAGGCCGAGAATTAAATGGGTGCGCCCAACCCTAAAGATAAAGGACTACTCAGAATAGCGACAATATCAATAACTGTAAGTACAATAATCATTTATAGACCGAATAAAGACCATTAAACATCCTATGACTTAAAGTTGATTTACTGAGCCTATTCAATGGTCAAAACTATGGAACACTCAAGTAAACACATGTCCGTATTCTACCCAATGTGATTCAATCAGCAAAGAAGAGGGGTTCCCAAAATTCTTTATTCTGACATTACTTCAAGCACAGTGGGAGTTAGCAGGAGAGCAGCGTCTCTTATACATCCACTTTAAAAATCACTAATACAGCGGGGGGGGGGGGGGGGGGGGGGGGGGCGGCGCACGCCTTTGATCCCAGCACTTGGGAGGCAGAGGCAGGCAGATTGCTGAATCCGAGGCCAGCCTGGTCTACAGAGTGAGTTCCAGGACAGCCAAGGCTACACAGAGAGGCTCTATCTCGAGAAACCCAACCAACCAAATACACAAAAAAACTACTAGTATTCTTCACACTTGCTTTATCATTCCCATGTTCCTTTTCTCTAGATGCAGCTGTTGCTGTTATTTTAAATCCAGCTGCATGGGACCTGGGGCCTGTGCCTATACCTAGCTCCATGAGCGTTTCTTAAGAGTAGATTATACAAAGTCAGGGATATTGACAGAAATGGACCAGGATTATCTATCTCCACCTTAGGCAGATTACACCAGTTGTCTCCAGACAGTGTCCTTGCGGGATAAAATAGGGGGAGATACTTCGTGCTGGGTAAAGAGCAGAGACTTATGTGTTACAATCCCAGGGGCTGGGAAGCCCAAGGTCAAGGAATGTCATCCATGGTGGAAGGGAGGAGGAGGAGGAAGGAGGGAAGAGAAAGAATGTGAGACTGAATGAGACTGAACACAAATGAGCAGGCCAAATTTATATTTTATTATTCATTATTAATTAATTAATGTGCTTCTGGTAGCTTTCATGAGAATGATCCCCATGGGCTCAAATTTGAATGTTTGGTTTCCTGTTGGTGGAACAGTTTGGGAAGGATTGGGAGGTGTAGCCTTGTTGGAGGAGGTGTGGCTTGTTGGGGAGTGTGGCCTTGTTGGGGGAGGTGTGGCCTTGTTGGAGATGGTGTGTCACTGGGGGGATGGGCTTGGAGGTTTCAAAAGCTATGCTATTTCCAGATCTTTTTCTCTCTCTCTTTCTCTCTCTCCCTCTCTCTCTGCCTTGTAGGTTTTTGTCTCAACATGTAAGCTCTCAGCTACTGCTTCAGCGCCATGCCTGCCTGCCTGCCCTGCCTGCCTGCTGCCTGCCTGCCTGCCTGCCACCATGCTCCCCACCATGATGGTCATGGACTCACCCTGTGAAACTGTAAGCAGGTACCCAATTAAATGGGTTTTTAAAATAAGTTGCCTTCATCACAGTGTCTCATCACAGCAATAGAAAAGCAAGTAACTAAGACATTGCTGGACACCAACCCCAGGGTCTTGCTTTACCATGAAGCTAAATCCCAGCCCCACAAATCTGCTTTTATAATAACCCAACTCTCTTAAAATAATGAACCCACTTCTGAAGTAAAGACCAAAGCCATTCTAATGGCACAGCCTTGGGACGTTATCTCCTCATAAGCCCAGCCCCGACACTGTTGCATTATGCATGACTTTTCTAATCCACTGCTAAGATGAAGGCACAGCCTGGGGACCTAATACCTCCCAGCACTGTGGAATTGTAGATGACATTTCTAACTCCTGGACTGGGCCAAGGTCCAACCACAGCAGCTCTTAAGCTTTTGGGTTTGTTCATTGGCTGGTCGCTGATCTGCCCCTCGGGATGCTGAAATCCCAGGGCCTTTCCTCTTTGCTCAGAAACAGGCCTTAGATGGTGTATCCCTGAGAAGGTCACCTCTCAGCTTCCCCCACATTTCCTACCTGGCCATAGGCCTTCAATGCTCCCCAGTGCAAGTTCTCCACCAACCCTGCCAGAGACAACTCTAAAGGAAATAGCCTCCATGGGGAGATGTGACCTGTCTCCAGACTTCATGGGCTCAAGCTCCCCGGCAGGAAGCCAAAACAAGCCTCTACTGTCCTAGTGATAACCAGTAAGATCTGGGTCTGTTTCTCAGTCCTGAAGACACAAAGAAGAAGTTGCTGATGCTGCTCTCAAAGACTCCTCAGTCTAGGGCACTGATCAGGAACAAGACAAAGCACACAGAGCTAAGTGGAGTGATACTGTCTGTCTTAAGGTTTCCATTGCTGTGAAGAGACACCATGACCAAGGCAACTCTTATTAAGGCAAGCATTTCATTGGGGCTGGCTTACAGTTTCAGAGGTTCAGTCCATTATCTTCATGGAAGGAAGCATGGCTGTGTGCTGGAGGATCCAAGAGTTCTACATCTTGATCTGAAGGCAGCCAGGAGGAGGCTCTCTCCCACACTGGGCAGAGCTTGACCACTAGGAGACCTCAAAGCCCGCCCCCACATGACGCACTTCCTCCAACAAGGCCACACCTCCTAATAGTGCCACTTCCCATGGGCCAAACATATTCAAACTGCCATACTGCCCAAGCCACCAAGTCTCCCAGGTGGCCTGTGGTTGTGGCAGCTGGAGCCGTCAGCTTTAGCAGGGAGTTCAGCAGGTCCAAGACTATCCCAGTAGAGTGCTGACTGGACTTGAGTGAGCTACAGAACTACAGCATGGTTGCCAGGAGCCTGGGAATGAATGTTTAGAAAAGAACAGTCCTTTGGTACCTAAAGGGGTCGGTTCCAGGCCACCGCCCTGTTAACCCTCAAATATGCAAATGCATCAGTCCCTAACAGAAGAGGCTGTTTTATTTGTGTAGAAACTGTAGGTCACCTCTGGGTGGCTTACAGTGCGCCAGAACACTGAGGTAGCAGTCCTGAGGCTGCATGGAGGGAGGGAGTGATAGGGAGAAGAGACATTGTGATATCCAGGTCCGGGCACATTTTATTCTGAATAAGGAATATTTCTCACCCACGGATGGTGAAGCTGCCAGGAGGAATCCATATGAGGAGGGAAGCTGACACAGAGCACCTCACGAGTACACGAGTCCCTGCAGCAGCCCTGGGTGTTGTCCCACTGGTCCACTGAGTGAGCACAGACTGGAGCCAGCTACACAGCTGGATCCTCAGGTACAGCGCAGCATAGCCCCAGAAGCTCCGCCTTCGCGTGTCAAGGGTGGACCGTAGCAGAGAGAGGATGAAAGATGCGGAGAAGTGACCTTCAGATCCCAGTCCCTTGTCCTGGTATCACGCTGTGTGGGATACTGCTCTTTACTGCCTGAGAACAGCAGTTTGGGGTGGTTCTCCAAGGGGACAGATTCTGAGGAATTCTGTCCCCTGAGGACAGGCATCTTAACCTTGACTGGTCCCAGGAGACTAAAGAAAGCTGACAGCTGCAGTCCATAGGAGACTTAGGAGTCTGCTGACCACCAGGAGGCACAATCAGCTGCCCCAAAGACCTGGCACTGTGACATCCCTGTGTCATGGCATTCCCAGTTGAAGTGTTGCAGTGACAGGCACACAGATTGTCCTTTGGAACCCTGTTGCTGCAGATTCTAGAGTAGCAGACTTGTGAGTGCATACTCCCTGCCCTGGGGTCTGGTTTGGGAGGTGGCAGGTCCCATATTGTCAAGTGTTCAGTGCTGTCAGGGACTCTGATCTGTGGTAGGCAGGACTCAGGTGGGAACCACCTATTGGCCAGGATCAGTGAGAGCTTTTGGTTACTGCTTACGGCCACGGTGGCAAAGTTCCACCAGCTTTTTGACTTAAAGCATCACAAATTCCCCCTCATAATCTCCACTCTTCCTAGATGAGCTGCAGCCTGACTGCTGTGGGCCTCCGGTGGGCTTCTGTGATACACGGCCCATCACCATGATACACGGCCCATTACCGTGTCAAACCGCATCATCCTCTCTCTCCACCATTGTCAAACTGCCATCAAATGGCTCTGTCCTCCACAGCCACCCAGCCCTCTCCCTCCTTTGTCAGGCCTACCTCGGTAATCCAGGCTTTTTCCCCACCTACAGCCCCTTTACCATACTTGCAAAGTCCGTTTGGTCACAGCAGGCCTTATTCTTGAGTCCCAGTGTAACGGATGTGACACATAACATGTAGGCATTAGTCAGCCATGCTAGTGTCTGTTTGGCCACTGAAATGGCCATATTTATCTTTTGTAATTCCCAAGGCAGGAATTTGGGAACTGGGAGGCTCTGGATCCAGGTCTTTCTTGAAGCACACTCAGGAGAGAAGCCAGGCGGCCTCTTCTGAAGAGTGAATGGGCAGGAGGTAAGTTGATACTTGCTGTGATGAAGCCCTTGTTTCTCTCCACAGGGGTCTCTCTGTGTACGGGGCTGTTTGAACTCCCTCACAAACGATGGAGAACTGTCCAGAGTCAGGGTGCCCTGTGATTTAGCCTGGATGCTCCTCACATTAGAGCAGCAGCACGGCCAGCTCACAGAGCCAGCTCCATCTCAGTGCAAAAGGACAGTGCACAGAGCATGTGTGCCCAGGGGACCTACTGCCATGGCTACCTCCAGCAGTCAAAGAGAAAAACGGATATACTGTTTAAAAGCTATATTATACAAGTTGTTCTCTGATGTTCACACAAGTAGTGCCTCGGTACACACACACACACACACACACACACACACACACACTCACACTCACACACACTCATACACACACACACACACAGACATTCATACATATATACACACACCACAGATACACACACATACACACACTCACACATACACATTCAACACACACACAAGAGAGAGAGAGGAGGGAGGGAGGGAGGGACGAGTGCCTCGGTACCTGCATGGACACACAAATACACTCTAAATAAATAAATGCAAGAATTAAAACTATAAAAAGGTACAATAGATGTGTGTATGATAACTTCTGTTACGTGAAAGGATAATGTTAAAAGCTGTATAGTAATATACAACCTTCCACTGTGTGGGCTCTGAGAATCAAACTCATGTTTTCGGGATTGGTAGCAGGTGCCTCTACCCACTGAGCCATCTTACTGGCCCATCACATTCCTTTTTAGTGGCTAAGTAGTATTCAGATAAGTGAGCGAGATGTGATTGACTCTGGGGCATTCATGCCTCTCAGACTTGCAGATCACGAGCAGAGCAGGAGCAAGTGTCCTCTCCACCCACTCACCCATGTCCATCCATGCATGTCCAGCCCACATGCACTATGTAAGGTAAGGGCACTATCCCCTTTGACTACCCTGGTTACTATCATCAAAGCAATGTAACTGGCAGAGGCCTGCTATCCCATAATATTAGAGCACATACAATCAAGACGATAAACACCCTCCTGGGAAAAGAGTTAAAAAATAAACAGAGAGTTCACAGAATGCAAATGGCTTATAATGCACAAAGGACCATCTGTGCTCCGAGTTTCTGCAGGATGGAGCCCAGCTGCCATCTCAGGGGGCCACTGCCATTCCCAGCTGAGCAGACACACCTCTCTCCTCGCTGCACACTCTGCAGGACAACAACAGTCACAGTAACGCGCTGCTCAGGATGAAAACATCTCAGTTTCCTGACAGCAAATGCTGCCTGCAGTACTGGTTGGAACCTAACCTATACCCAGGCCACCTTAAGTGCGTCCTTTCTTGTCCTTCACAAAGGTCCCCATGGCAGCATTGTCTGTACTAGTGGGCATCTGGATACAGCCACATCATCTCCAAAAGGAACTGGGTTATAAATCCACAGTGGCTGTTGCTGTTAGTATCATGATGCAGGAATCAAGCCAAGCGTCATTGCCATGCACTTGCTATGTGATCTTGAGGAAGTCACTTAACATCTCATGCTGTGGTTTCTTTATCTCCAATAACCAATAGAAGACAATAGCTCATACTCCGTAGGGTCACTGTGAAGAGAAGATGAACTCTAGATGGATCAGACAATGGTGCTGGAGGACAATTGGCAAATTATTAAAATTTAAAATGCAATCTCCAGAAACATCTATATGTATTGTGTGGTTTGACTATGCTTGACCGACCCATGGGGAGCATAGGTGTGCCTTGTTGGAGGAATGTGTCACTGTGGGGGTTGGCTTTGGAGGTCTCCTATGCTCGGACTCCACCCAGCATGGAACAGACCCTCCTACTGTCTGCCTGCAGATGACAGTCTCCTGGTTGCCTTTGGATCCAGATGTAGAACACTCAGCTCCTCCAGCACCATGCCTGCCTGCATGCTGCCATGATTTCTGCCATGATTATAATGGACTGAATCTCTGAACCTAGAAGGTCAGCCCCAATTTAATGCTGCCCTTTATAAGAGTTACTTGGTCATGGTGTCTGTTCACAGCAATGGAACCCTAACTAAGATATATATGGAGCAGGCATTTGGGCAACGCCTCCCACCCCATACTTTCCCATCACAGGCACAAAGGTTCTGAGGTGATCCATACATAACACATATTGTTTCTACAGAAAAGGCAAGAGGAACACTCTGGGTGGGAGGTCTCGGTGGGGACTGCTTGTTTAATTCAGAATGGTTTGACTAGTTCATTGTGTAATTGAAAATGAAAGCAAGAGGTCACAATCAATGGTTTAGGGGGTTTCCCGTTTTTACGAATGTACTGCTGCACAGGAGATACTAACAGTGCCTAGAATACATATGTGCTTAAAAATTAAAATTCACGGTTTCTTTTAAATTCTAGTTCCAATGTGCATTGTTTCCTATGGGGATAGGTACTAGAGGTGGGACAGGGGCCAGACTAGGGGTGGGGCTAGGAACGGAACTGAGCAGACAGGGTCTGGCAAGCTAGTATGAAGAAGAGGTGGTGCTGGTGGGTTTTGCCCACAGACCAACAGGCATGTACTCAGAGCAATGGCAGTCAGCCCTGCTCTGGGAACATCCTCCTCCTACCCAACCCTGGAGGTTTGTTTAGCATTTTTAAAAGCCCAACAACGCAAGTGTTGAAATACGTTAATATAGATGATTCCATTCTGCAAGGGTCTGGGAGATGTGTGTGTGGTGTGTGACATGTACTTGTGTGTGTCCCAGGTGTCTTTCACTGGTGTATTTCCAAGTTCACCAGGCCTGGCCCCACCTTCCTACGGCCCCACCCAGTGTTTCCCCAGGGCTTGTGTTTCACACTCCCCTGCTCTGACCTGCTCACACGTGTGCGCCCTCATTTCTGCCCTCCCGTGACTATTGTTTTCTTTCTGTCCATGTCAACTTAATGATCATCTTTCAGTGACCAGCAGCAACAGCTGCCAGGTGGAGCAGTGTTTCCTGGGGGTCTACAGTTACCCACAGTTAGAGCCAAAGTTATGTTTTACGTTTTAATTACTGTGCCTAAAAGATCCACAAAACAAAATTCCTCTTACCTGCAAGCACCTTGCCCAAGGACAGATACTTCCTAAGAAGCATGTTAGAAGCTATTGTTCAAAATGATGTTTCCATGTCTCTAAACAAGTCTGTGTGGCCCAACTGTACCAGATATGCTTGATCACACATAGGTGGGGGAAGGGAGGTGGCGGGGAGTATGGAGGCAGGAAGTACATCAGGATGTACGCTTGCCCCTGACTGGACCTGGTGGGAATACGGAGCCTTATGGGTTTGCCTTTATAAGCTTCTGCAAAATGTGACCTGTCACCATTCTTTGGGGAAACCAGGAATGGACCTGGCCAGAGTCCATCATCCTGGTCAGTAGTTAATTAATGCTTGTTTCAAATTTCTCTCAAAATTTCATGGTAGTGGTTGATGGAATTAACAGTCTTTTTTGCTGTAAGCTATTCTGCTCTATAGTTCTGGGGTGTATGAGGGGTCTCAAGCTAGGAATCTAGGGGGACTATCTTCTTTGATAGTTCCTTATGCTTCTTGTTTACTTCTCTGGTCCCCCCACCTCACTGCATCCAAACATAATGAAAGGAACAAACCAGGCCTGGAGGTGAAGCAACGGCTCGTCCTTTCCAGGTCAGTGTCAGCCTGGAGACAAATCACCATTTTTGGAGGAGAGCGGTTTGGTACCATCCCTGCAAACACGGAGTGGTTTTCACACTGCCAACAATTCCAATCCGATAAAAAGAGCATTCCCCTGCCTCTTCTGCATGTGCAGATCCCAAGGACTTTGAGCTACCCCAGCAGCTAGAGCGTCCAGCAGCCAGAGGGCCTTGCTGACTTCCACACAAACATCCTGGCCAGACAACCAAGGCCTTTGGAGATGGAGGCTCAGGGGGATGCCCCCCTTCTAGTCTTGAAGGGGGACAGGGGACAGCTGGGTTTGGGCTCATTTGTTCTGTGGTAGGATGCTGGGGGTAGAGGGTGGAAGGGGAAAGGAAAAAAAGGGAACCAGAAATGGAAACTCCAGCCCTAGAATAACCCCGGTTCTCTGGTCCCAAAGAAAAGACAAAACAAAACGGGAAGAGGAAATGTCTTCCTGAGAATAAGGACCCAGAAATGGAGGCGATGGTCCTCTCACCATGTTTTTGGGAAGGTAGCCACCCCTGCTGGGTGAAATGGAACCTTCTAGCCAAACTCCCTAGGAAGCAGATTCCAAATGTCCAGCTGCACTTTGATCTTCTACAACCTGCAACTGCTGTCTGTCACCAGGGTTCCACAGGGTGCCTCCTGGTCCAGAACACTTAACAGCCCAAGTCTTCCCAGTCAGCTGCCCGCTTCTCTCCCTCTTCCCTCTCCTCTCTCCCTCTCTCCCTCTCTCCCTCCTTTGCTTCCTCCATTTTTCTTCTCCCTCTACACAGGAGAGCTTGCCATGTAAGTTCAACATGACACTGCTTTGCCCACCAGAATCAAGAGTGCTGGACACTGGCCACAGTGTCGGGGAGAGGAGCCCAGTTTTCTACAAGGACATATGGGCAGGGTCTGCCATGCTGGAGAGAGACTGAGAGCACAGGTCTGAGTCAGCTATGGAGTCCTCTGCTAATGAGCCAGCAATGTTCCTCCCCAGTGATGTCCCAGGTCTTCTGCCCAAAAAGGCACATGAGTCGGTTACTCAGGCTTGTCTTATCATGTGCCTCTGAGGTTATTCCTGGGGTTCATGTGCAGACTCAGCAGCTGCATGCCCTGGAGAGGCACAGATGAGCCATGTGTCACCTTCCTGTCTGAGGAAGCTATCAAGTGTGTGGGCAGGCTGCCAGCGAAGAGAGGCGCTGTAAGCGAGGAATGCAGATGCGTGGTGGATAGAAGCTGGCTCCAATATTTTTTCAGTCTCCCCATCTAGAGGTGAGACCATTTGGTGTTGTGACTGCAGTGACCAAGAGCACTTGGCAAAAGTAATACTGTGTTCTCAGGTCTGGGCCTTCGATGTTGGCAGTCCCCTCTTATCTGCTCTGGAGCACGCCCCTTGGAATCCTGAGCTTCTGGGGGATAGGGTCCTCATCACAATATTGGTTTCTTTTTGGTTGCTTTAATAAAATACTGCGACACTAAAAACAACTTAAGGAACAAAGAGTTTATTTCATCTTTTCTCCCATGTAACAATCCATGGGTAGGGGACGTCAAGGCAAGGACTCAAGCAGAGACTAGAGAAGAGGGCTGTGCGCTGGCTTGCTCTCTGGCTCATCCACAGTCTGCTCTCTTATACAGCCCAGGACCACCTGCTTAAGGATGACGCCACCCACAGTGGACTGGGCCCTGTGTGTGTGTGTGTGTGTGGTGTGTGTGTGTGTGTGTGTGTGTGTTTCATTCGTGAATCCTGAGCATTGAGCAGTAGTGAGATGCGTGCGTGCGTAACTGCCTGGGAGTTTAAAGCAGATGAACATCTACCAGTTCAGGCCATTACTAAATAAACTAAGCAATGCAACAGCACCAATTGATAACCAAGATGGCTCCTGGTGACTGTGCAAGTAATTCTGCAGTGGAGACACTGAACCAAGAATGAGCCCTGCCCTCCTTTAGAGAGTAAGAGTCAGGACCTCGGCCATGATCATTCACAATGACCAACTGTTCCATCTTGGACTTGAGTCGAGTCTATGTGGAAAGAGGACCTGTGGATGAGAAGGTGTCCCCCAGTGCCATCATATTGGAAAGACCACCTGACTGAACACAATCTTCCAGCCAGCCCCCTATCACCAAAAGTCATCGGACATGTGTCCTCTAAAGCAGGTCAGCTGCCACAGTCCCTAACGATACCACATTGAGAGAAGTAATGCACCAGCCAAGTCTTGCCAAAGTCCTGGGTTTCCAGGCTTCGGGCTGTTTTCTCTTTCAAACAGAGAACTGACTAGAAATAGGAAAGGCTCAATCCCAAGATTCTGAGACATCAGAATGTATGGGGAACAAAAATCCCTGCTTCTGCCTTTGAACAGAGCCTCTTGTCAATGTCCTAGGCAAGGAAAGGGGGACCCTGGAGTGTACATATTCTGCCAGTCAGAGTTAAATGCATTAGGATTAGATGTATATTAAAATATAACTCATGATGTCAGCTGTTAAAGGCTACATCCCATAATCAAATGTCAAAAGTTTGGTTCCCAGCATCCAAGTCAAAGCCCATTTTAAGGTTTAAAAAAAAAAAAAAAACCATAATTGTCTTAATGAACTTGAAATCCGCAAACATTTACTTAGTTCCCATTATATGCCAGGTGTAGTACCCACGCCAGGGAAAGAGCAGAAGTTCACTCATCATGTGTCAAAGGATACTGGCGGACTTGGGGCTCCTGAGGGCTCCTTCATGGCTACAATAACCTGTGCTATTCCAACATATACATTTTAGATGTCTGTGGCCTCTTCCAGCATGAACTATTGATGCATTTATTAACGTTCTTCCAAAATGGGATTCTGAATTGTTCAATATTTTATAGTAGCTAAGTTAAATTAGGTATTGTGGTAGTTTGAATATGCTTAGCCCAGGAAGTGGCACTGGAAGGTATGGCCTTATTGAAGGAGGTATGGCCGTGTTGGAGGAAGTGTATCACTGTGGAGGTGGGACTTTGCTCAAGTTCTGCCTAGTGTGACATAGTAAGTCCACCCTGGCTGCCTACAGATCAAGATGTAGAAGACTCAGCTCCTTCCCAGCACCATCTCTGCCTGCATGCTGCCATGCTTCCTGCCATGATGATCAGTAGACTAAAACTCTGAACCTGTAACCTAGTCCCAATTAAATGTTGTCCTTTATAAGAGTTGCCTTGGTCATGGTGTCTCTTTATAGCAATGGAAACCTAACTAAGACAGAAGTTGGTACCAGGGACTGGGGTATTGCTCTGATAGGCCTAATTATGCTTTTGTTTGGAGGAATGTGGATTTAGGGACATTGGAAAGCAGTGGAATGCTTTAAGTAGGGCTTAATGGGCTATCCTAGTAAGAATATGGAAGACATTGGTTCTGAGGATGAATTGAACTATGCAGACCTGGCACAAGAGGTATCAGTGGAGAAGAATTTCAGTATGTGGCCTAGAGAATGTTTTTGTAGTATTTTGGTGAAGAATGTGGCTGCTTTTTGCCATTGTCAGAAGAGTCTACCTGAAACTAAGGTAAAGAAATTTATATTCATTTCATTGACAAAGGAAGTCTTCAAAAACCCAGCAGAGATTTTGTTCTCTGGTTAAGTCTCATGAAGAGTGTTTTGATGAAGTGTAGCAAGCTTTGAAAGGAAAAGTACAAAATATATGGTTAAAAGAATAAAGGGGCACCAGGAAGTAGAATGGAGACGAATCCTGTGTTCAAGGAGATAACCAGATTGAATGGTGACCTTGGGGCAGGATCCCACCCAGCTTAGCTTATTGTTTATGTGTCTGCAGTGAACAAGGAATAGTTATATATCATGTTAGGGTTATTACATGATTATTATTTTCATTTGGACTTCTAATCTGGAAGGAACTACAATCCAAAAATGGAGGACACAGGCTTTGACCTAGATCTTGAGTCATAGTGGCCATGGAAAGCATAGGCCCACATATGGTAGTACATGTCTTTAATCCCAGAAGAAAGAGCCAAGCAGATCTCTGAGTTCAAGGCCAACCTGGGACAGAGCAAGCTCCAAGTAGAGAAAAGCTTAGGCCCGGGGTATCGGTATATGCCTTTAATCCCAGAACCCAGGAGACAGAGGCATGCAGACTTCCGAGTACAAGGTCAATCTACAAAGCAAGTTCTATGACAACCAATCTTAGGCAGTGAAGGAGTTGGAAAACAGAAAGCTAGTAATAATGTAATAGAACAAGGGGGCCATGTTTCAGTTCTAGCAAGCAGCAAAACTTGGCAGCTTCAGCCATGTGGTGCTGGCTTTAGAGTCAAGAATAAAGGGACTACCCAATTGCTGTGGATTAGCTGGAGCTAAGAAATTAGCAGTGATTAAGAAGAGACCAGCATCACTGAGGTAAAATCTTCTGGGAAATTTTTTCTGAGAACACAAAGAAGCTGTGCTCCAGAGATAGCCAAGGTTGTACCTTGTGCTGCAGCCGGACTTAGTAATATGTAGGAATCACTCAGGTGATACTTGTTTTGCAGATATGAAGGGGTCGTGGAGAATAGCTGAGGCTTGACACTGTGAGAAAACAGGGAAAGCCACTGGTGAAGGTGTAGCCTCAGTTTCAATTGATAGACCTGGTCTAAAGAGGTCTTGCAAAGAAGTTGAGGTTTGACACCATGAAGGGAGCCTATGAGAGGCTATTGGTGAAGCCTAGTTGCAGCAGAAGACCTCAATGTATTGAAGATGCCAGTACCATGGGATGATCACCAACAAGAACAGCAGCAGCAGCAGAGTGGAGTCAACCTGAGCCTAGAGTGCTACAAAGGGAAGAGCTGGAGAAGTAAAGCAAGCCCTTTGGAGGAGCCCAGAAGATCCTGTGTAGATCCCAAACATTAGAACAAAGATCTGTGAAGTTGATTGCCTTGTAGACCCCAAGATCTTAGAGATGCCAGAGCCATGGGATTCCTGCCAAGGGAAGCTGCTAACAGAGAGTAGAACCATTCCAAGAGAATAGAGATGAAGGGACTTATAGATCTTAAGAGTGCATCAACATCAGACATGGAGATGCTGAGTTTGAAGTTTGTTCAGTTGGTTTTTGGTCTTGTTTGGTCCAGTATTTCTTCACTATGATGTTTTGGAATGGTGATGTATATCCTGTGGTGTTTAAGGTATGTGATCTGCTTTTTGATTTTGATTTTATAAGGGATTACAGTTAAGTGATTGAATGAATCTCAGGAAAGACTTTGAACTTTGGACTTGTTGACACTACTATAGACTATAGGAACTTTTGAAGTTGAAGTAAAGGTATTTTGCATTCTTCTATGTTTAGGTATGGCCCCCCATAGACTCATGTGTTTAAACAAGCCTATGGGGGCCAGGGAGTAGAATATAGTGGTCTGTATATGCTTGGCCCAGGAGTGGCACTATTAGGAGGTGGGCTTTAAGACCCTCCTCCTAGCCATGTGGGAGCCAGTCTTTTCCTGTCTGCCTTTGGATCAAAATGGAGAACTCTCAGCTCCTTCTCCAGCCCCATGCCTGCCTGGATGCTGCCATGCCCCCACCTTGATGATAATAGAGTAAACTTCTGAACCTAAGAGCCAGCTCCAATTAAATTGTTGTCCTTTATAAGAGTTGCTTTGGTCTTGGTGTTCCTTAACAACAATGGAAACCCTAACTAAGGTATTATTTTATAAACTTCCTATCTATTGGAGAGCCCATTACCAACATGGTCTCTTGCACTGGTTGGGGGGGGGGGAGGTGAGTGGATATTGTTTAACACAGAAAGAAAGGAGGTTGCACTGACAGCATGGGATTTGTTTTGAAACATGCTCACTCGTCTTGGCTCTAGAAGTCATTTAGGATGATTTGCACCAATATGTAGCTCATGAAGAAGAAAAGTCCACAGAACTGAGATCTAAAGAAGACCAATGGGAAAAGATGAGGCACAAGCAAAGCTCTATTTCCCTAGAAATAGGGAAACTGCAGAATTAGCAACAACTCTTGGAGAACTAGCCAGCTCAGAGGTCTGTGGGATCCAACAGTGGCTTACAAAACCAAATGCATTCTACACAAGCAGAGTAAACCACAGGGAGAGGCGAACAGTCCCACTCTGCCACCAAAAGAGCAAACACAGAGGGAAGTGACAACAGAACTGTTGGGCTTGTGCTCTGAGAACTACAGGACGTTTCGGGTGAAATAAGAGGTACTGTGTGGCTTTTGAGGAGCCCGCTTGAGGTCTAATCAAGACACAGAGGCATCTATGTAGTTTAAAGTTGTTGGCCTTTCGCTGGGGCAGTCTCTCAGCTACCTAATTTAACCCGACTTTTCCACCAACCTGTGTCTCCACAGGGTTCTTACTGCATGCGTTCAGCTCTGTCCATGGCCCCCTTCTGTCTGTATTGCCAGCTATTTATTATGTAAAATGACACATTTCAGTTTGAACCAATCAGCATCCAGACAACACATGGTCATCTCTTTGGGCAGGTAGGAAGGACAAGCACATGGAAGGCTTGTCATGGGCCACTGAGAGGACAGTACCCAACATTCTGCCAGCACTTAGCTCTGCCTGCACAGCAACCAACAATCGAAAATAGAGGGACGCACCTTCACGCGTGTAGGTCATCCCAACAAAGAGATTTATATGGATCACGGTCATCTGGGTGAGGCCTTCGCAGATGGTTAAGGGCAGCTCTCACTGGTGATTGGGGTAAGGGGAATCAGACACAGGCAGAGCTGCAGGAAGAGCCCTCTGTAAAGAGGGCAGAGACCAGGACCCTGGCTCTGCTGACTGAGAACTTTAAGTACAGCCAGGAAACCACCAGAAGAAGATGGAAGAGCCTCTAGCCCTGAGGACACAGTAGCCTGCGACTTCTGGTCTCCGGAACTGGGGATGATAAAGTTTATGGTACTTGGTGGCAAGTGCTCTTGTGAGGTCCTACAGATGCAAATGCTCCTGAAACCTCCCCGCAGATGGGACACACTCAGCAAAATGCCCAGGGGTCTTTGGCACAATGTGACAAGATGATCTACAGTTTCTATGGAGACTCCAGAGACCTCACTCAGTCAAAAAACAATCTTGAGAAAGAACAATGTTTCCTGATTGAAAAAGAAAAAAAAATTTTATCGCAGTCACAACAGTGTGACATTCATAAGGATAAAAGACAGATCGGTGAGGTCAGACACGAGACTCCAAAAACAGGTTCTTACATGTGCAGCCACTGGCACTCAAGCATGGCTGGCAGACCAGTTAAATGCAGAATAATTTTACAACAAATAGTATTAGGATAGCTGGCTATCCACATGTGAAAGAACAGAACTGGGTCCTTATCTCAAGCCATGTATAAAGAATAATTCAAAATGGAGCAAAGGTAGAGAAACCTGGGGGATGGGAGGATGAATGGGGAGTTAAAGCTATAAAAATCCTAGCAAACATAGGTGTAAACGTGTGTTTGTGACTCTAATTAGGCTGCAGCAAAAGTACAAGAAGCAAAATGAAGACACCTCAATAAAACAAGTAAAAAACAAAAACCAAACACAACAAACAACAACAAAAAAACCAACTTTTTTCATCAAAGGACAATACCAGGAAATCAAAACAATAAGTCCAAAGTAGCCAGACATGAGCATGTACGCCTGTAATCCCAATACTTGAGAAGTGGAGGCAGGAAGATCCAGAGTTCAAGTCTAGCCTCAGGCTATATAGTAAGATCAAGGCCAGCCTGGTCTACATAGGACACAAAACAAACAAACAAACAAACAACAACAACAAAACATTTAAAATAATGATAGGGCAGCCCAAAGACCAAGGGAAAAGTTTTACAAATTCTGAACCTGACAAGTCTGGTTCTCTGAATCCAGGGAGGCAGCTGCCAATTTCTGTGCCCCAGGCTGTCTCAACTGAGTCAGGAATCCTGACTGAAATGGTCTGGAATCTTGTCTCCCAAACAATAATGGAAAAGATTTCACTTTTTCTCCAAACAGACTGTTAAAAAAAAAAATGTCAGTTACAAAACCACAAGAAAACAATCTTTCCTGGGGTGTTCTTTATTGTGTCCTTTGAAAGACTGGCCAGTGATGAGCCATGTGCCGTGGCCCCAGCACCACCTGCTCAGGAGAAATAAGGCCCTTGGGATGTATGAATGGGTCGCAGCTCTGGGGCAAAGCCACCAGGAATTTTTCCACTGAATGATGAGAGGAAAACTCCTAGGTGGGGCTCTTCAATGAGAGGCAGACACAATTTGGAAAAAAAACACGATCTGACTCCAGAGCACAAAAGTTATTTTTATGGAGAATACTCATCATTCACTAAAATGCTGCTTGCCAAAGTCAAAGTCTGTCTGGACCCTCAAGAAGCCTGGCAGGCACTAAAGTGGCCCACTGTCCCTTTGGTAAAAGAGATGGCTTGCTGGGATGGTGCAGGTTTAGTGAGAGACCTGCAGGTCTTGAAGTCCCTGCCATGGAGTCCATGTCCTGTCAGGAGCCCAGAAGGATGATTGAACTCTTGGCTTCCTGAAGTCACACCTCCCCACACACCTGCACACAAGGCCACAAGGATATTGCATTCTGGGATCTTATGTTCTTAAGCTGTTTCAAGGTGGACAGGTCCAAGGGAAAGTTGCTTGCTGAGGTCTCATGCCCCATTTCATGCATTCAAACTGGTCAGAAAATACCCTCTGGTGGCTGAGTGAGATTCCTGCATTTCCAAATCCACGCTGGGCACAGATCTCTAGAGAGGTGCCTCTGAGAGCTACTGTCTCCTAAGTGGCCGCTGTTAGCCGACCATGTGCCCTCTTCTCCCTTAGCCTTTCTGGAGGCCCTTCACTAGGCTGTCTACAGACAGACTCAAGTGTGAATGCAAACTTTGGGCTTTGTGGTCAGACAGCCCCTGGCTGCAATTCTAGATCTACCACTGACTTGTATATGGACTTGGACAATTCACTGTAGACTGTGCCCTCCAGGTTCCTCTAACTGCAAGCTAAGGTGACACGGTGTTACCAAGATGCCCCCAAATGGCAGATTGTGAAAAGTATTGAGTTTAGACAAATACACTTCTAAGAAGGACTGAAGCCCCCCCACTTGGTCTTCATTCTTCATGAGCTTTATGTGTCTGTGAGTTGAATCTTGGGTATTTCAAGCTTCCAGGGCTAAAATCCAATAATCAGTGAGTGAATACCATGTGTGTTCTTTTGTGATTTGGTTACTTCACTCAGGATGATATTTTCTAGTCCATCCATTTACATAAGAATTTCTCGAATTCATTGTTTTTAATAGCTGAGTAATATTCCATTGTGTAAATGTACACATTTTTGTATCCATTCCTCTGTTGAAGGCATCTGGGTTCTTTCCAGCTTCTGGCTATTCAGTCCTTCTTAGAAGGAGTAACAAAATACTCAAGGGAGCAAATATGGATACAAAGTGCAGGACAGAAACTGAAGGAGGGCTGTCTGCAGACCATTCCACCTGGATATCCATCCCATGTGCAGTCACCAAAGGTAGATGCTGATTGGGTATCAGGAGGTGCATGCTGACAGGAGCCTAACATAACTGTCTCCTTAGAGGTCTGCAAGAATCTGACATATTTAAAGGCAGATGCTCACAGCTAACCATTAAACTGATCATGGGGTTTCCAATGGAGGAGTTAGAGTGAAGACTGAAGGAGTTGAAAGGGTTCGAGACCCATGAGGAGAGCAACAATACCAACCAACCAGAGTCCCCAGGGTCTAAACCACCAGCCTAGGAGCGCTTAGGAGGGACCCATGGCTCCAGCTATATATGCAAGGGAGGATGTTCCTGTCAGGTATAGGTGGGAGAAGAGATCCTTGTCCCATGAAGGCTGGACACGTGTGTGGGGGAATTTGAGGTGGGGGTGAGGTGTGGGGGGTGGTGGGGGCACACCTCAGAAGCAGGAGGAGGGGGATGGGATAGGGGGTTCCTGGGAGGGAGGGGGGAAAATGGGGTAAGGGGAGAACATCTGAAATGTAAATAAAATATCCAATTAAAAAAAAAAAGACAAATACACTTCCTCTTCTGACAACAAGGACTATGAGTCTTTTTTTTTGGTGTTGTGTGTTTGTGTGTTTGTGTTTTTCAAGACAGGGTTTCTCTGTATAGCCCTGGCTGTTCTGGAACTCACTCTGTAGACCAGGCTGGCCTCGAACTCAGAAATCTGCCTGCCTCTGCCTTCCAAGTGCTGGAATTGAAGGCATGCACACCACTGCCCAGTGACTATGAGTCTTAAAACACTAAACTGTTCACATCCCTACTGCTCTTTAAAACATCAGTAATCTCCTGAACCACACCATGGTTTCAAGTGGTAGACCATTTCCCATGAATCCAACCATTGTGATTTACCGCTAGCTGTCTTTGGGCAATGAGTTTCCCTTGGATTTCACAGTATAGTGCTGTGCACCTGTAGTCTGAGGGCTCAGGAGACAGACGTGGAGGAATATAAATTCTGCACCAACCTGGACCCTGCCTCAAATGAACAAACAAAAACCAAAAAATGAATATGTCTGAAGCAATTGATTTTGTGAGAAGATGCTAAAGCCTTGTTGTTCCATGGAATCACACAATATCTTGGCCCAGGAACTGGCTACATCTTTTCTCCTAAGTCACCTCAGGGTGATCACCTCTTCCACTCAAACACTAGTATTCTGCTTTAAAGTGTTCCCAAAACTCAGGAGCACCTTTAGTTTGTTTAACAAATAGCAGATGTAATCAAGCCATCTTCTTTTAAAGAATTGTTTATTTTATGTATATAAGTACATTGTAGCTATCTTCAGACACACCAGAAGAGGGGATCTGATCATTACAGATGGTTGTGAGCCACCATGTGGTTACTGGGAATTGAACTCAGGACCTCTGGAAGAACAGTCAGTGTTTCTAACTGCTGAGCCATCTCTCCAGCCAATCAACGTCTTTTTTGCTATTGTTGCTTCTTCTGCACCATGAGGTATCAACATTGACACCAGGCAGCTCTGAAGACATAGAAGCAAGCTGCTTTGGCAGGCTCTCGATGCTCTGAACTTATCCGCAGACTCTTGGGGCCTCACATTTAACCTCAAAGTTTGTTCCTTTGATTCATGTTCGGGGACCCTAGCTAGGCAGTTTCTGGCCTCACCTATGACTCCTGGTCATTCAACCAGTGTAGCAGCTGAACGTGAATCCTCCACACCTAAACTTCTGTTTGGCTTGACAAGTGTCACAAATGAAGGTTTGTGTCCCTTTGAAATTTCTATGTTGTGAGCCTAGGCCTCCATATGACTGTATCTGGAAACTGCTTTTATGGAAGGAATTAAAAATGGAGGAGGCCACAGGGTAGGGCTTTGATCTGTAGGAGGAGTTGTCTGTTCAGAAGACACACCTGTCATCTCTACGTGTGCTCATTGCCAAGTGGCTGTCTCCCAGCTAAGATTTTTCTCCCTAGAATCTCAGCATCTTTTTTTTTTCCCTGTGATTGACAAGCACAGGCTGGGATTCGAACTCGGGAGAGACGGCCGCCTCAGACTCCAGAGTGCGGCGACTGCTGCGGTGCACCACCGCTGGCCAGCTAGAATCTTACCATCTTGATGCCCTGAACTTGGACTTCTGATGGTCTTCCTGTCACTAGTCCATTACTGAGACAGACTCTGACAAAAGCTACTTAAGGAAGAAAGGGTTTATTTTGGCTAGCAGTTGCAGAGGGATACCTTCTTGTCTTCTTGCCTGTTCGTGTCTCTGTGACCATCCAGTCACTTTCAAAGGTTCTCTATATCTGGCTGTTTCCTCTTACATCTCAATCAACCCTAATTAATGAATACAAAGCTGTTTGTCTTCTATAGAAAAGCTTTTCCACCAATGAGGACACCTCCGTTTCACGGTGGAAGCGGTTCTGTTACACTATGTCAATTTTGAGTGTGAACCATCCAGGGCAGTGATGACCGTCGGCCATCAGGACCTCAGCTGCAGAACACAGGAAACACGAGTTGGGGGAATAATTGAGGGAGTCCAGTGTTGCCTTTGGTCTCTGCTGGGTCTCTTGGCCAGGCCAACAGCCCGTCCTCTGTCCTCACGGGAGGCTGCTCTACACCCACTCGTGCCCAGAGCTCCCTCCTGGGAGTGGCTCTGTTTTCATCTTCATCCCAGGGCATCACAGAAGTTGCTGTGTGCTTTTCTCCAGCATCACACAAAGTTCACAGCTCTGGCTTTAGGTGCCCTCTCCAACCCCCAAAAAGTAGGGAACCAAAAGTCTACGATGTGCAGTTCCTCCTGGGAATAGGCCCTGCTGTGCTCAGGACAGAGCTCTGGTGCCAATTTCAATTATAAAAAAAAATGCAAATTTGTGCAATGGAAACTGATGAATTAGATTAGCCTTCAGAATGAATATTTGTTTTAAAAATGTTAGGCATGTGCTCTAATCTCAGGGCTGGGGAGAGAGGGGAGATAAGAGGGTCCCTAGGGCTCACTGGCCATCGGAGCCTACTTGTCAAGTCTCTACTGTCTCCAAAAACCAAGGTGGACGGAGCCTGAAGAATGACACCAGGCCATGTCTGGCCTCTGCAGCACTGTCTCTGAAGACTGAGACACCAGGCATATGTTATTTAACTTCAGCATCTTTGCTGTCAGAGCACTGGCTCTGAGGGTCACGGGAATGGGTGCTTGCAAAATGCTTAGTGCTACCATCTGCTCCAGCATACTCTTTGGAGGAAATACCCACCTCCAGCTCTCATTTCTAGAGAAAGAACACTCCAGTAAGAATAACAAACAGGCTTTGTTTGGCTCTTTACAGGTGTGTCCTGAATCTCTGGAGCCCACCACCTGTGGGTAGAAAAGGAAACAGATACTCACTGATCCGATCCTACGGCTTCCCCTCATCTCCCCTGCACTGTCTAAACATGGCTCCGTTACCGCTCGGCAGCCTTTGCTTGACATCAATTATCACTAGTTGTATAGACAGGGTTTAATACACGGGCGGGTATGCCTGGGTTCTCTGCAAAGGCTGCACTGCTTTACAAAGAGATTGTCTTGGGTTTAGTATTCAAGAGGGTTTCTCGCACCTATGATATTGAAAGATGGCTCACAGGGACTGGGGAATGGGAGACAGGGTGAGGGCTGGATGCCAACAAAAGGGTGAGGTAGGCCGGACAAGGTGGCTCAGGTCTGGAATCCCAGGATTCTAAGTTCCTAGGAAAGTCTGCCTCAAAACCAAAATGAAAGCCAAACAAAACAAAACACAACCAAACAATAAAAATGAGGGTCAGACAGATGCAGAGATGTGTCAGGGTTCAGGAGCACTGGCTGCTCTTCCAGAGGACTCAGGTTCGATTCCCAGTATCCTCATAGCAGCTTACAAGCATCTGTTACCCCAGACTCAGGATATTCATCACCCCATTATGGCCTCACTGATCATCAGACAGACATGTGCACAGACCGATACAGTCAAAACATCCATACGTATAACATAAAAATAAGTAAATCTAGAGCAAAATAGACCCATCATGCAGCACTTAATTTATGTATATTTTTAAGTGAGGGTAGGCTGAGGGGAGAGGAGGCTCTGGGGCTGGTTACCCAGGCAGTTGGGGTGACTTCCTAGGCTGCAGGAATGAAAGCTAAGGAGACAAGGCATGGCGTCCAATTCCACCTGTGTCTCCTACCTCTCTAGGATGCCCCTGAATCTGAGTGGGCATGGGAGGTACCTGGGTATGACAGGGTTAGCCCTGCCCGGGGGTGATGTGCTCATCCTGCAGAGGTGAGGGCTGGGAGGGAACAGCTTGGACCCAGATCAGGTGATGTCTGGCAGGATCCAGGAGACCTGCATACCCTCTGGCTTCAGTATCCACAGGACTCCCTGCCTGGCTGAGGGTCTTCTGTGGACACTCTGTCCCTGACTTCTGTTGTTCCTTCAAACCAGGTTGGTACCCTCAACTGACCTCTGGCATGGCTGTCCCTCCAGGGCCACCAGGGAGTGGAGTGAGTCTACTACCTTGGACCTGTTTATAGAGGACATGGGTGACTCTGACTGTTTATGGGTCTGGGTGGCAGCCCCACAAAGACACCTTCAGGCCACTCAGCTGGGGACACACAAAAGCAAAGATGAGGCAAGGGCGCTGGCCCTGCCGTTGAAATCCACAGGCAGTCACAGGAATAATCACCCCACTCCACGCCCAGGCTGTGGGAGCCGCACAGATATCTCTCCATCACCTGCTTCATAAGCAGAGGAAACAGAGAAGTGCAGACCCTCACCCAAGGCTGCTCAGCTACTCTTCTAGGGAGCTAGGACTTCGAGCATGATCTCTCTGAGACCAAATGTTGTGTTCCTTACTTTGGCCACTTTGCTTCCCTTAGCAAAATTAATACCAATAGCTTCTGTTTACAGCCTCAAATACACCCACGTTATAGAGGAGTCTAAGGTTCAGAGAGAACTTTTCTAAGGTAAGAATTGATATAGCTGAGGTACATCACACACTCAATCTGTGAGGGAGGGGCCTGGCCATGATGCTGTCTCAGAGGGCACTGCTGCCTGGTGAAGCCTGGCTCTGTCCAGGCTGGGGACTCACCAGTCTCTCCTCAGCTGTTTGGTGACTGGATGCTTTACCATCACTCAGCTGGCATGGCCTCTCCACTTCCTGTAAGTTGAATGTCCATGGTCCATTCCACAAGTCAGGAACAGAGGCTCGGAGAGGTAAAAGGTCACCTGCCAGCTGCAAACTCCACCTGGGATATAAGCCAGGGGGTCTTCATCATTCACACAGGCAGCCGTTACCTCCTGTGACATTGCCCGGAAGAGAGGCCCCTCCACCCACCTCTCAGGCAAGCCTAGGTGGATGCCTCTATATCAGGCTCTGTTCTCTCGCCTTCCCATCTCCCCTTCCCTTTAGGACTCTGCATTGGCTTCCAGATGGAAGCAAGTGTTTCTTGAGCTAGGTTCCAGGGGCCTCCTGCTGTTGTAAGACCAGACAAGCAACTTTGTAAAACAGAGACAGTGGCTGTCCTGATCTTTGGGATTTTGAGATGGTCAAATGAGTCACTGATTAACACCCACTGTTCCTCAAGCAGCTGTGAGCAACGGCAGAGCTTAAGAACCTTAGTGAAGAGCGGACTGTGACAATGCGACCCTGACCCTTCTCCTTCAGGAATGGGAATCTGCCAGTGGTTCTGGCATTCCTGTGGTCTGTGTTCCATCTACACCTGCTCTGCTTACCCCATGTCATCTCACCCAACTCCACCCACCCCTGCCCCCACCCTACCCACTCCTGTGCCTATTCTAGCCCCATCAACTCAGCCCTGTTCTAGCCTAGCCCACCCATCCAACCCCAGCTGGCCCAGCCCACTCTGCCCATCCCCTCCCTCCACTAGAACAGCACCATGCCTCAGCCCATGGGTGCAGGCTGACACTGACTCTACCCTATGGCTGTGGCACTCACAGTCAGACTGCACAACCCAAACCACCTTTGAGACAGCCACCAGGTACCACATGCCTCCCCATTCTATTCAGGCTGACAGCTCCCCTCAGAAGCTGGCACAGATGAGGTCCTGCCTAGCCGACTCTTCACCTCCTCTTTGGTCCTGTCAATAGTCCCCCACTCTCCTGTAGAATTCAGGTGGAATGGGTCAGCCCTGGGCTCTAGACAGCCCTCAAAGATGGCAACCCCCATCCCCAGGCCTGAGGCTCTCTCTGACCCCTCATGGATTTGAGCGGACCTAGAGCTGGCTCTGTTGTCAGGGGAGAAACTCCCTGCTTTCCTCTCTGCTACTCAGAAGGCAAACAGAACAGGGGTTGCTCTGCTGCCCTTGGGCCTCTCCTCCACTCTGCGGTGCCCGGCTTGACATGCCACAGTTTTAGTGTAGCTGCAGGCTGGGATGGCCATGTGCTGCCTCTTCTACCCTGAGGGATGGGGTGGCCTTGCATCTCAGTGAAGTAATAAGTTCTAAGGCTCAGACTTAGGCACAAAGGAAGCAGACAGCTGGTTCTAAAGCTGGCTATAGTTGAAGGCCACCATCCAGAACTGGCCTGGGCAAACAGCACCCTGTGTGGTCCGCCTGTCTCATAGACCTGTCAGGCTCTGTGGATAAAGGGCTGTTACCAATGTCAACTGTACACACATCTTCCTGGGGACGTGTGGGGAGGCAGGGGCAAAGGCTAGAGAAGTGGTTCTGAGTCCTGTGTGTCAAAGGACTCATTTTACAACAAACCACTGTTCTCAGCATAGACTAACAAGGTGAGTCAGGGCGGCACTGCACAACGCTCCCTTCATGGGGTTTCACCCAATAACGTTCCTCATGCCTTTCCCACCCACCCCTAAGCATTTATGGAGAGATCTATGATTAGAATGGAAACCAGTAAAATCCTATTAATAACCCACAGGCTATAAATACGTCTGTTAGCTCCACAGACCATGAGAGCAGCTTCATGGACTTCCACCAAGTCCAAGCTGGCCAAGTCTGCAATGGCTTAAGCTGCTGTGGGGAAGGAGCCCAGGGCAAGATCAGACATGGGCAGGTTTTCCCAGAGACAGCACTAAGCTTCAACAGTACACGGTGAGCACACGGGGGTGGGGTAGGAGCTATAAAACAGTATGGACAACACATGAAGACCCAGCAGGCTGGCACGGTCCAGGCTTGCTCTGGATCTGCTGGACTATTGTCCAGGTGACTGCCATGAGTTAACTCTTGGCTTTAGTTGTCTTCCCCATTGTTAACACTTGTGGGCCAGCACCTGCTCAGAGGGAGTCAGTTCATACATGACCTTAGAGAGCAGATCAAAGGTTTCCAGATGTTTTATGATGCATGTTCTAAGATGTGTCTTAGGTGACTTTATTTTTTGGTTTTGTTTTTCGGCTTTTATGCAGACAGGGTTCTCTGGTACCCGCTTCTGGAACTCACTCTGAGACCCGGTGGGAAATAGAAAGCCTCCAGTTCCCCCAATGCTGGTAAGCCTCCACAGCAGCATGTTGGTGACTTTATTTTTGTTTCCATTTCAGCCCCTGGAAAATTCAGTCAAGGAATTCTCAGGAGGGAAAGCAGCTATTAACCCAGCCGGACTGAACGTGGTCAGTTATCCCTGGAGGGAGAAATACCTAGACCAGAAAAAACCACACCTCTGAGGTCACTTCCATCTCTGCTGAGGGTGGAGCCAGCTTGCTTTTAACTTGAGGGCGGGAGCTGCAAACATGCCGAGTTCTTAGCAGGCAGCAAGCCCTCATGAGGGAGGGCATTGTGGTAGAGGTGGGAGGGGAACATTCCTTCAGTGCAGAAACAACTGACTGGCTTAAATCTTGTTAGCGCTGGGCTGGGCATGAAGCTCAGCTGTAGAGTATGTGTTAGCAGGTGTGAGACACTGGGTCACCCCCAGAACCACAAAACCTTCAAACCCCAAATCCAGCAAACCAGACAAGCCGTCAGCAGTGTACTCAAGTATGAACAGGACTCTCAGGTAGGAGAGCCTCTCCCACATGCAAGGCCAGCATCTCCCAGGAGCCTGGGAAGACAAAACCTTTTGGACCAGTGAGTAAGGTGTTTGCCACAGGTTTGATGACCTGAGTGCAATCACTGGAGCCTACGATTGCAGTATCTGCAGGCTGTCTTCTGACCTCCACACAGGCAACTGTCACCTTCTCACCCCACCTCACCCAGTTAATAACTAAGTGTATTAGAAAGAGAAAAGGAAAAGAAATACAAACCTCGGCTCCCCAGACCTTGGAATGAACACCACCCACCCCCATCCCCCTGCTCACCCTTAGACATGCAGGGGACACTGGTACTCATCCAAGCTTAAGCTGCCTGCCCTCCTGCCCCATTCAGCCTGAGTCGGGGTGCTTCTAAGTTGCAGCCACCAGTCCTTTATTCTCACCAAATCCTGTGTGGTACAGGGAGATGGCGAGCAGGTAGAGGAAAGGGGGTCCCCCCCACTGACAAGGCTCTGAGGTTAAGTTGAGGCTTTAGGAAAAGATCATCAAACGACTTTATTGTAAAACATCCACTAGTTATTAGCAGTTTTCTTTTCTAAAAACACAAACATGAGAACTGAGCACCTCACCCAGAGTGACTCGCCCCTGCAGACGGGGAGACGCCAGAACAGAAGCTGTGGGGCTTTCGTGCACCCAAGTCTCAGCTTCCTCACTCACTCCAGGGCTGCAACACTACCTCTGACAAGGAAAGGAACCCACTAAGACCCCCAAGCACGGGAAGGTCACCACAACCTTAAGGCTACGATGCTAACTGCCACAGGTTCCAGTCTGTAACTCTAGACAATATCAAAACCCACCATCCAACAGCTGGTCCCACTGACGCTGGCTGTCCTGATCAGCTAGCCTCCAGCCTGGCTTCTGCATACCACAGAGCGCAAGCGCTAACATCCACATGCAGTGTCGCTGTTCAAGTATACAGGTTCGTTCAGGACAGCCCACGTCACTGTAGTGCTTAAACCTGTGTAGTGTCTACTGGGGTCACACCCTTTGACAGGCTGGTCAAAGGTGACACAATCCATGAGCAAGTATGAGTAACTGTCCCACACCACCAAACTTGTTCTCCATCCAATGTGGACACCGCTGCAGTCAAGGCCAAAATCTTGACATCAGTAATGACATGGTCGACTAAAGTTATATTCATATGAAACAGGAATCCATTTCTTCGTTAAATAGAGCTTTCCAAAGGTATCAGGCATATTCTGAAGAAAAAAAAAAAGACAATCATGTCAAAATGCTTTTGACAAGGGTCTATAGTTAATAACAATGTGTTCCTAAAAAATTATCAATGAAATGAGAAAGATTTAAAATGAAGCTTTACACTCCATGATGGATCAAGAACCTCGCCCATGAGGCACAAGAAGACAGCCGCACTGGTACTGCCTCCAAACAGCCATGTTCAAAGGCCTTGCTCAACTGCCTCCTCCCTACTTTACTATTAACAGTGTCTTGGAGACGCACAGAACACTACTAGTAGCAGAACAAGGGGCCAGGACACTCCCCGGGGCTGGGGTGACGACAGGTGCGGGAGGGGTCTGCTGCTCCCAGTAGCTTTCCTCTCCCTGCCCGCCATCTCTGCACACAACACATGATGGGAATGAGAACTGCATTCATCTCTCTATCTCCAGCTAATCCTGAAGTTAGATTAAATCCCAAGCCTGAGACAAAGAGAACAGAGCTGCACGGTAACTGAAAGGCAACATGGATGTGCAGAGCTCATGCCAATGTCTCACTTGAGACAACACTTGGAAATGCTGCTTGACTTTGTAGGAAAACTGAAAGTGTCAACCAGTGTCAGAGCCACGTGCAAGCAATTTCAGAGAGGATGACCTCCACATGAGTCTCCTGTGTAAACCAGCTGTTACAATGGTTCCTGATGAGGTTTATTCTGTTGACTTGGATGCTTGGCTCTGCTGGTACAAAGTACACTTGGGAGCACGTGAGTGGTGACATCTGTGGGATGGCTCACTCTTCTGAATGGGTGTGACACATGACTTCTAATCACGGCGTACCCCTTTTCTAACCATTTCACATATCAACAGGCAGAGAGGATAGATGCTGTACCAAACCTTAGGAAGCATCTTGGGATGGTGCTGGAGGATCCTGGCTTTCAGGTTCTGGAGGGGGAGCTGGCACAGCTTCTTTTTTCTGGGCGGCCAGGAACTCGTGGATTGCTCGCTCTATCTGTGGCCTGAAGATGTGGTTTAGTTTGGGGTCTACTACTTGAGAAATAATCCTGTCCACTCCTGCTTCTAACATGCCTGACCTGTGGAGATAAAACAAACCTGTTACTTAGCTCTCGAGAGGTCTCCTTTGCACCAGTATGCCCAAGTGCCATTCAAGAGCCCAGCAAACATTTCCCTAAGGTTTAGGCCACTGATTTGAAGGGATTCAGAGCTGACTGCTACCTACCATCCCTAATGCAGATCCAACTTTGTACAAAGGAACCAGACAAATCAGAGCAGACTGCCCAAAGGCCAACCCGTGTGACACACAGCAAGAGCAACCTGACCACAGGTGTGGAGTGAAAACCACAGTGATAATGTCAAAGGCAGCAAAGCCTTGTTGTGCCTCCATTTTCTTCAGCATTTACACTCAGCAGCCAGAGCAGAAGTGGCTTCCAGCAGCAATGCAGACTCTAAGACAGCCCAGACAACAGAGATTTGTGACAACTGCTAAGATGCATAAAGATTGGACACAAAATGCTCAGTAAAGAGTGGCTTCTGACCCCTACTTTTTGAGACCTCTAAGCCACCAGAGCTCCCTCAGAGAAAGGGAGCAATATTACACAGGCCAGGAAGATAGCATGGGCAGCTTTGGAGGCCAAACTCCCCTGACACACAGAGGACTCTATGTGGTGATAATCTTCTTTACAGGGTTCCGGCTTCAGTGGCCATGACACACAGGAGTACTACACTGTCAGCAAAGCTCCTTTCCATTGTTAAAATCTTTTAAATTTCAAAATCACTGTACAGTCAAAAGTTTCAAGGAAATATAAAAAGGGTCATACATCCTATCCTCACACTTCTGGTGTCAGTGCCTTGCATGACACACTGTAATATCAAAACTAGGAAAGTGGTACCCGTAGCCAGTCTGTAGACGATGACCTGAATTAACCCAGCTTTCTTTGTGTCACTGTAACAAAATAACTGAGGCTGGAGAATGCAGGGGTGTACTCGGCTCATGATGCTAGTGAGTAGAAAGTGCAAGCAGCACAGCGCCACCCAGAGTCTGCCCAGTCCCTATCTGTAATACAACGTGATGGTGACCACGGAGTGCTGCGATGCACTGCCTATAAGAAAAGCAGCTCAACTCACTGATCTTTTCTCTTCTTTCCTTCTCTAGGAAGGTCCTACTGTATAGCTGAGGCTGGTCTCTAGTCTGGAACTTACTACATAACCAAACCTGTCTGCTTCTCCTCACCTTCCTGCCTCAGCCTCTGAGTGCTGGGATGGGAGCACTATGGCATCACACTAGGCTAAACTCAACAACTGATTCTCAAAGAACTAATTCAGCGCCACAGGGGTGAAGGCCTCATGATCTCAACATCTTCTGCCAGCTCCCACCTCAACAACGCTGGGGACCAAACCCTATCATAAAGGCCTCTGGGGACACAGCACAACTTTACTTTGTGAGTTTCTTGGGGTATGCACCAGGACTACTAAGAGCCTGTGCTTTGGCTCTCCCAGTCCAACTCCCGACATATCTTTGGCAGCCACAACTGCACCTCTGCACTATTAGCAAATACAGTCATACCTCAGTCCTCCAAGATTTGCTTTTCTCACCACAATTCCCTGATGTTTCTATTTTCAGAGTTCTGTTTCATAAGCTTTTATTCAACAATTTCATGGATTAAGAAGTGCCAGACATAAGCCCTGGTGCTAAAAGCCAAAATGGATTCTGACCTTGGAATCCATGACCCACCCCACTGTGCCAGTAACAATGAGGTCTCTCATGTGAGTGCTCTACAGGACCTTCTAACAAAGGCTCAGTTTGTTTCTGTGAAGGATAACACCTTACAGGACGTCTCCCTGTGAACTGTCACCACACTTTAGCAGCCGTGGTCACAGAACATACAGAACTCACTTCCCACGCCCTACACTGGTATCTTGGTATAAAACTCACTCTCATATTCAGATTACACTGAAAGCTTCAGAGAATAAAGAGCAAGCCTGGCAATCCAGAAGACCTTCCAGAGTCACCACTGAATGCACACACCTAGGAGTGGCCCAGGATGAGCAGCGGGCGCGCCAGGGCTCTGCTCATGATCTCCCTGATGCACAGGACAGCAAAAGGCTACAGAGCACCACGGACCAGGACCCCATGAACTGTGGCCAGCCTGTGGGCATGCATGCTGGGGCCACTGCCGTTTCTTACTTACTGAACCACGCTCTGCCTCAGCCCATTTCGCAACTGGTTCTTGTTCATTGCAGGATTCCATTCCTGTTTGTCCAGATGTGTTGACACAAAATTATCCACCTTCTGCCTTAGGTTCTGGTAAGCTGGCTAAGACATTCATTCAGAAGAGACCACGTTAGTGTGTGTGCCAATGTCATGGCCCCAAGCCATTCAGGAAACTGCTTTTCATAGAAACACATCTTCTTCTTTAAAACACTCCCACCTGACTTCAGAGTTCACCTGCAGTACAGCAGCCATGAATCAACAGTCAGCAGGGTGCCTGTCTTGCAGTGGCTGGGCACAGTGCAGGGCATTGCCTATATATGTCACTCTACTTTAAAAAAAAAAAAAAAAAGACTTGTTTATTATGTGTATTACGTATAAAATGTGTGTCTGCCTGAGGGCCAGAAGAGGGCACCAGATCTCATTACAGATGGTTGTGAGCCACCATGTGGTTGCTGGGAATTGAACTCAGGACCTCTGCAAGAGCAATCTTAACCTCTGAGCTCTCCATCCCCCAAGTCAATCTACTTTTAAAGATAGTCCACGAGGGGAGAGCCTATTAGTTATGATGCCCTCGTTTAGACATTAGACTTTCAGGCTTACAAGAGTAAACCAAGGTGCCCTCTGGGTCCATGTGGCCAAGGATGGATGCAAACTGTTTCTGGAAGGAACAGGGTTCTAGGCCAAGCACTGACTTTTTACGAGTCACCTAACTTTCAGTAATTTCCATCCCTAAAATGCAAACACTCCTGTCTGCTTGACTTACAGTGGATGTTCCTATCAGTACACCAAGGAAAGCCCCCTCCAAATGAAACAGCCACCAAAGCCGCAGCAAGAGTCACTACAGCTCCAGCCAAGGGAGCTCTGTGAAGAGTTTCCAGGCAAGGCTGTGACCCTCAAAAGAGCCTGAGGCACTTACTCTAAATCCTCTTCTCGGAGCTTGAGTACAAGCCTAGGAAATTACCTAGTACGTACAAGGAACGTTCTGAGCCCCGGCCTCATTCTCTCCAACTGGAGGCAGATAATACCTCTTCACCCCACTCTTGCTGAATGTCATGTCAGTGTCTGCATGGCTCTGGTCCCTCCATGAGAACATGGAAGTAGGAAGGATGACCACCTGTGCAGATTGTGGCCTAAGATATGTGTATATGTAGGGCAGACCTTACCCCACATCAAAGCCATAGGACAGGCCCAGGCAGCCTGCAGCTGACAGCTGAGCTTCAGCTGAGGCCTACTGGACCAGCTTGCTTGGGTGACTCACAGTCAGTCCTAACAGCATGAGGAGCAACCACTACCCCGGTGAGCCCTCTCAGTCAGCAAACAAGCTCCTAACTCTATCACCTTAATCTTGGCAAGCAAGTTTTGTACAGGGAAAAGGAATGTTCTGGTCACTACTATATACCTGCCCTGTGACACACATTCCAAAGTTTCCAAGAGAGGTGAAGTAGCATTTTTTTAAACCGTAGAGACTGGCCTTTGGCACTGGATCTAACACAGCCGTTCGCTCCATTTCAATCAGTTAAATGGAACAAGATAGGACGCTGATTCTACAGCTTATCCCAATTTGACCTCATACAAGCCTGTGAATGATTCAGCTGGGGAAAGGTAATAACTATTAAGGTGTCATCCTGCGGTGCTTAAAATCACCTCCCCGGTGAAGAAGGGAATGGGTGTAGCTTCCAAGGTATCTGCCTTTCCCGAGGGTTGTAAAACACAAGTTTCTTGGGTATGGAGTGGGTATACTTGTGAAGCCATAAAAGAATCTCCAAGCTCAGAAAAGCGACTAGACTAAAAAAAAATTAAAAGAATAAAAAATCACAGCTGGTGAGTGCTCAGGTGTCAGGTGCGCACCACTCAGAAGACGCCGGCACTGGCGCCGCGCAGCGCGTCCCCGCCAGGCTCCGGAGGTGCCTTTTGTTTTACTCCGAGCACTAGCACCTCAAAGCTGCGAGGTGGACCGCCTCCCTCGAGCCCCCGCGGCCCGGGTACCTTAGTGTCCACGTCGGCCAGGCAGTCCCGGCGGAAGCTGTCAAACAGACCACGGCTCTTGAGCTGCTCCACTATGAGAGCGATGAGCTGCGGGTCTCCCGGAGGCAGCGAAGCAGGATTGACCGGGCCGCCCGCCCCACTGGAGCCCCCCGCCGGTCCCGAGGCCTGGCCCGCCGCGCCTGCTCCCGCACCGTCCGCCATGGCCGCACCCCGCGCCCGCGCCGGGCCCCGCGCTCCGCTGCTCCTCCGGGAGCCGCGGGCCGAGCTGCGCAGACACGGAGGGCCCCACGGAGGCGGCGGCGGCGACGGAGGCGGCAGGGTGGGAAACGGCGGGTTGGGAGGCGGCGGGGACCACGGCGCTCCCCGCTCGCCGCGCTGCTGGCGCTCGTCTAATGGCGTCACCGACCGCCTTTGCATTGTGGGACGGTTGGTTTCCTAGAGTCATCGCCCATGTTCTTATAGCCTGTGTTTGGCCGTTGGAAACTACAACTCCCGGTAGGCTATTGGCTCGCTCGCGCTAGTTTGCGGGACAGCATGGGAATTGTAGGCTCAGAACCTACTCAGTCTCTGGAACCTTCCCAAATCAGACCTCCCTACAGTGCGTGAGGGTCACCGATTACGAGTTTATCCTATAACGACTGTGATTCCAGCAGCTCTGTTTTTATGCCTGGCAACCTGTGTTTTGACATGCACTCCATTCCCATGACCTCCTTGAATAATATGACCTGGGAAATTTGGTTAACAATGGATTAATCTTTTTGTTGTTGTTTTGACAAAAATTAATTTTACTTTTTGAGTGGCAGGGAGGGGCGGTGGGGCGAGCTACAGCGCTTGTGTGGAGGTAAGAGAACAACCTGTGGCACACTGGTATCTCCTGTGATTTAGGTGGTGGATCGAACCCGTTTTTCTCAGGCTCAGTGGCAAGTGCGTATACCCTCTCAGCTATCTAGCCTGCCTACGAATCAAACTTCTGTTCTAAAGTTTGTACCCTTCTGCTTGCTTAGTAGCAATGCAGATTCATTTTATAAATTCATAAAATAACAAGAAGGAAATAAAAACTGCTACTAAGTCTTTTTTGCATGCGTGGATATTCTCCTCAATATTAAATATTGTCAGCATTACCAGTAGGTAGAATGAATTAGATGTAATAATGCTGCACTCTTTAAACACGTTCACAACTATCTGAAAGCCAGCAAAACTATTTCTTTCTGCAATTGCAGAAATGGAAGACCAGAAATAACTACCCTGGTCATACACCTAGACAAAGTATAGTAGGAGTTGTGTTCCAGTGTTTAACCTAACATATCCAGTCCTGATAGCTAGCTGTCATTTTACAACAAGTAAAGTACCCTAGCTTTTACAGCCACAAGTCTGCACTGGATTCCCCACTGTTACCACTGTTAGAAATAAGTTTGGATTGCAAAGAGAGACCATCACTCTAGCTAAGTGTCTGGACAAGGCAAACTTTACTCTTGATCAAGAGGTTTGCTGGGGCAGGAAAAGGCATGAGAGGGAACACACGTAGACAGGAAGTGCATTTGGTTTTTATCCTAAGGAAGGTAGTGGTCCTATCTTTTCTCAGTTGACTAGGGTTCAACATAACAATACTACTCAATTGCCTGGTCTGAAAGGAATTTGTGCATAAGAAGTAGAGGAGGAAGGGGAAAGAGGTCACTGCACCGAGGAGAAAAGCCATCAAATTCCTTTGTGTAAATAGAATATTTCCGTGGGATTCTAGCATCTGCAAGTCTTACAAAGTGGGGGAGAAAAAAAAATCTTAATTCCTTCTTCTAGACACAAGTTTTATATATTTTATAGGATAGATCATATTTGATATTTCTCTTTTTTTTGTTTTGTTTTGTTTCAAGACAAGATTTCTCTGTTTAACCTCCCTAGCAGTCCTAGAACTTGCTTTGTAGACCAGGCTGGCCTTAAACTCACGGAGATCTGCCTTCTTCTGCCTCCCAAGTGCTGGGCTAAAAGGTGTGCACCACCTTGCCTGGCCAGTTTTGATATTTCTTACATGCTTCTGTCTTCTTTATTTCTTGGCTGATCATCGACTCAAGTTCCCCAATGTTCAGAACTACATCTGTTGTGGTTCCTCCTCATCGCACATGGCCACTGAAAAAGACGAGAAAAACATTTACAGTTCCCTTGTCTCCTGGGAAGATGCACATTAGGCAGTGGTCCAAGATGCTCTTACCCAACATATGCTACCCAAGAGAACAGAAATTAGAGCACAAAACAAGTAGACACTCTATTCCTTTAACATCAGCCCAGCCAGTCCCGAAGGTTAAGCTGATCACAATCTTTCATGATAGATTGTAACAACCCTTTGGGATATCTCCAGTCTGTTTCTACCACTGACCTCTCTTTTGCTCTAAGGGAGCCCCATTAGAGAGTTGAACCCTGCCCATCCCCCGGGGGGGAGTGGCTGGGAGGGTGTCCCTTTTATAGGTCACATTTTTAGGGGCACCAGCATCTTATTCTTTCCTCACAAAAACTTTTCTGTTTCCAGGCCTAATTTGGTCTGTTGTTGAGCCAGATCCTGATTGGCCAACTGCACCTCTGCCCCCAACCACACCCAGCGTGTAAATTTCGAAGTAGAAACCACAACTGTTTGTTTTGTCTCTGGTGCTCAACGCAACACTTGGCCAAAAGTCCTTGTTCCTTTCTTACTTGTAGAATAGTGTAACCATCCTAACAGGAATGAAGATATTCTAAAGAGCCTTGAGCCCTGCCCTTTTGATTGTCAAAATATTGAACCAGTGGTCCCTAGTAAATCTAGTGGGCTCTCCCTGAAGAAGCTCATGCTAGCAGAGGGAGTCTTTAAAGCCTGGTACCAGCCAGAGGGAGAGCTTGTTGCTGGGAAGAGATTCCACTCCATTCTGACAACTTTGATGCCTCCCTTCCAGGAGACCATATGTGCAACTTGACCAGCTAAGTAATTACGCATCCCTCTTAACCTCTACCTCATCTTAGGTCCCTGGAAGGCAGACGTGGTGCCATCATTAGGACTCTTTTAACATGATCACATTGACTAGATCCCTTTCTCTGCTTTTCCAGCGTGTCTCATTAGTTGGCTGTTTGCAGGTGGCTGAGTGGGTGACCCTAACTTGTTGGGATTGCCAGGGCCCAGGCTCTAACAGCTCCACTATCTGATCAGAGTATATGTGAGTAAGAACGTATTTTAGTCCCTGTCTTCGTTGGGCTTTTATTGTTGTGAAGAGACACCATGACCACAGCAACTCTTCTACTGGCTTGCAGTTCAGAAGTTTAATCTGTTATCATCATGGCGGGAAGCACGGTAGCATGCAGGCAGACACGGTGCTGGAGAAGGAACCGAGAGTTCTGTTGGATCAGCAGCCAACAAGAAGGAACATTGAGAGAACAGGCCTGACTTGAGCATCTGAGACCTCAAAGCCCACCTCCAGTGACACACTTCCTCCAACAAAGCCACACCTATTCCAACAAAGCCATACCACTTAATGGTGCTACTCCCTGTGAACCTATGGGACCATTTTCTTTCAAACCACCATAGTCACCATCTTCAGGAAGTCCTGGTATAGTGGTAAATGCTGAGGTGATCTGCCGTGGCCTAAAGAGAAAGTGGTGCTGGGCACAGGTTTACAGTGCAGTATCTCACCAGCATTAGGCCCTGTGTGTTGGCTCTTGGAACTCTGGCCCGTGACAGGGTGCAGCTCATGATACTTTGTACGCTTGCTTTTGTAAATTGGACATGTCGAGGATTGAGACTAAGGACAAAAGTGATTAAAATTATGGGAGGTTATTAATTACTATTATAATCTAAGCCTTGCTATAAGGGATCCAAAAATGCCACCACAAGACATGTAGTGTACAATAATGACCATCAGGGGCCGCTGTTGCTGCATTTATAGCCCAGAGCATTTTGAACCAAGCAGTAATACTTTTAACTTTGGTCTAGGTAATAATCTAGTTTCTGGTGAGTCTTAGAACTTTTCCGGGCTAGGGATTTAGTCATGATGCAGACCTAGCATGTGCAGGGTCCTGGGTCCAATCTCCAGTACAGAAACAGACAAAATTCCTTTTCTGACACAAACTCAGTGAACTTAACACATTTAGAATTTAGGATATTTACATTAAAGTCTGGGAAGAGGTGGGACCTGCACAAGCCTGAGTCTAGACCTTGCAGAAACTGGAAAATTGGTGGTTTTCCCAGGATTGTGTGAAAGAATAGAGAATCCATGGGCTTTTCACATTAGAGAGCTCTGACTGGATGCTAACATCATCTTGAGGTGATAGGTCTTTGGAAACTGGCAGGGCCAATCTCCAGGTTAGCCAAGAGGCTCTGCAGCCCTGGTGATCCTTTTAGCAATGTTTCAGATCCTTAGCACATATGTAATAACATGTTGCCATCCTGGATTTACGCTTGGGCTGGGGGTTCTTGGATTGACCTCCGTCTTCCCCACTCACCTCAACGTCCACTAAGGAGGAACGGCATTCACTGTCTCATCCCAGAGAATGGGATGGAGGAACAGAAAGAGTGAGCGAGTGAGTGGGAAATTAGCTCTTTTAAATATAAGATGTAAGAGTTTGGAAAATGTCAGTATTTGGAATTGCAGTCTTGGGACTTTTCTATGGCCTATCACTGAACTGGTCTAAGAGGCTGGACTGGGAGAAAGCTCAGAGGTGAGAATTGGGTTATTTTGGTATGACTTTTTCTTCTCCCAGAATGAGATTCCTGAAGCTAGCCCATTTCTTTGGGGTTCATTGTTTCAATAGTCTGGTAGCCAGACTGAGGGACACAAATGTCTCTAGGATATTTTTATTTCTGGCAGGCTCCTTACAGGAACACCGAAGTCATCCTTTACCAGTGAAGGCAAGCCATGTTCCTGTAAGCACAGGAGAGTAACAACCATCTCTCTCCAGAAAGCAGATCATGGCATGTGTGCCGCTGGTAACCACAACACCTGAGCCAACCGTGGCTTCCACAGGACAGGTTTAGCTTTGCGTCAGAGAGTCTGGAGGCAAGTAATCCTGAGCTGACCAGCAGCCTTCTCCTGTTCACTGTCATCTAAGATGGCTGCCTGAGTGTCCGGGCCCAGAGAGGCTGCAAGGCAGTCTGGGAAATGTAGTCTTTAAACTTTTTGTTCGAGAAGACTGTTAAAAATTGATTTATTATTTAGGACAAATTAGCAAATGCATATTGGGAGGAAATGAGTCTCTCCTGTGGACTTCATTTATCTCCAAAATTACTAGGGACCTTTCTGGATTGGGTGTTGATGTTTCAAAACTTTGGCTTTTAGTCCTTTGGTCATGGGATGAGATGTGTCATTTGTCACACTTGGTCATTTAAAAAGTATCAACATAAAAATCTGAGGAAAAGACATGGGACCAGGAGGGCCCTGTGGGTGTAAGGCTCCTCAAAGGGCAAACAGGTCCTTACTCAGTGTCCTGACCACATGCACTGTCCTAACATGCTGTCACCGTAACAAAACACCTTAGGCTAGGAGAGTTATAAAGGATTGAGTGTAGTGTAACATGAATAAATAAATTAATGAAAAAAGAATAGAGAGTGTCATAGCTCATTATTCTGCCCAAAGGCCTACAAATCTTTCACATCCCAACCCCCAGTGTTCCTCAGGCAGCTGCAAGCAGAGGGGTTTTTGCAGAGGGAACCTAGTGCCCCTAAATAAAGTGTCTGTTTCTGTAGGAGACCGTGTGTGATGGCGGTCCTATGGTAAAAGCAAGACCGCCTGAGTGCTCTCTGGAGGCTGGACTCAGTTCTGGCTCAGCTTGCTCTTGGCCCCATGAGAAGTTCTTGCTGGATCTACATTGCTGTTTCTGCCATATGGACTTGGAGCTTACTGCTCTGAGGCTGGCTAGATGCAGGTGTTTTCTTGGCTTACAGATACAGAGTTATGGGTCCCAGAGCCTCAACAGGAATATAAAACCCAGCTCTTGTCTTCAATCCAGTGGCTTTTCCTGCTAGCTACCCTTTGCTAGGTAGCCTAAGAACAGCAGATTCTATGTGGTACACATACCACTTCAATCCTGCCTAGCTGCTAGTCCCGGCTTGCTGGTCAACCCGAGGCAGCATACACTTGCTCACCCCAAGGCAGGCCTGCACAGCTGCTTCTAGCCAGGTGATGTGTGTTACCTCTAGGTAAGAACCTTTGATTGCCCGCAGGATTGTGCACAGATTGGCAGTTCTCCCCTCCTGCCTCTCTGCAGCCTCCCAGCACCTTCTAATTAAGCTTGTCTATACAGTGCTCTTAGTCACAAGTGATGGTGTACAGTGGTTAATCAGCCTGAGCCTCTTCATTAAGGACAACCTTGAAACGAGCCCTCAGCTTTCCCTGACACACTGCAAGAACAGGATAGAACTTCTGTATGGTATCAAGCCAACTGAGTCTGTCTGTTGGTGTGGTTGGTTGATTGGTTTTATTACAATTGGATTACCCAACCCAACCTGATTGCCATTTGTCTTCAACTTAGTTGCCTGGTCTTTAAACATCCTTCCAATTTGGAAGGAATTCTCTACTCTTAGAGGCAGAGTCTTCCTACAGATGGTAGAGATGCCAGATACCCACTTCCCCAGCCTCCTGCTGTATGGCAGAGCCCAGTGCCACAGCTACAGTGGCAAAGCGTTTTGGGTGTGGGTCTGTGACAAGCCTCCTGCTGTGTCGCTCTTCCTAGTCAGCCATCCTTGCCGTCAATTCTGGGAGCCACTGGGTGCTGTCAGTAAATTCCCTTTCACCTTGAGTCACCTGCTGCCAATTTACATTGATGTGGCCAAGAGCCTTAGATATCTGCATTAACCAACCGAAGGCTGAGCAGAAGCTGCGGTGAAGCAGGAGTGGAGGAAGGAACTGTCAATCTGTGATGGTTCCCTCCCCCTCTGGGACTCTTCTCTAGGAGCAGCATTGCATATTTAGCTCCAAGCAAAACTGGAGGTCTGCTCAGCCTCTGCACACATGAACTTCCTTTTTTTAAAGATATAATTTGTAAAATTGGCGATAATAGGAACCATAAAACAAAGCTGCAGCATAAATCTACCACGCTATTATTACCCCAGTCTCCATTATCCAAGACCCCTAGAGAACACCAGAAATTATGGCTAGTCCTGAGCCCTACATAATATGTCTGCGGTATTTCGTTCTTATAGATCTCCTTACAAGGCAGTCTCTCTCCTTGTTAAGTGCTTTACAGCTTCTCTTTGGCACATCTGAATTGCTAGCTCCCTTACCCATAAGCCTTGGTTAAGTAAAGGTCCCTACAACTCAGGCAACTGATGTCACACAGTGGATCTGACAGCTGTGATAGCTGCTAAGCCAGTAGGCAGCGCATACTACCTGAACACACTGGACAGAAGATGGAAGAGTCTTTCTCCAGCTGAGATAGAATGGCCGTTGCAGGGTCTAGTTGCTCTGCTCAGAGCATGGCTTATTTATTTCTGCAACTTTGTATTTAAGTTTTTGGGAATTGTAACTGGTTGATGTCCACTGAAATTGTGTGTAGAGGGGTAAGATGGTGTAAGAGTTAACTTGTAACTGGAAAATCACAGTTGGTATGACAACTCAAGATGAACAAAACCTAATGTGTTCCTGTCATTTACCTCCTTGAGGGCCACAGAGAAGTCCCCATAATTAGGATCCATCTGTGTCTCTGCTTAAGACCAGAGGGTCCAGCTTAAGGTCATGAAGACTCTGAGGAGCATGGTAGAAGCTGAAGTCTCGGGAGGGGGAAAGAAACTGCTTTTATTTGGCTCACAAAGTGCTGGAGAGCAGAGTGGCTGCTCACCTGCAGTCAGGCTGGAGTCTGGCATTGATCTTTATGCTGCAGCCAGACTGCACCCGGGTGGTGGTGGTGTACTGTAATCTAAGTTTGCAAAACTGAACTGAAAAATGGGTCAGTGATGCCCTGACCTCCAACACACAGGAGCGCTCTCTCTCTCTCTCTCTCTCTCTCTCTCTCTCTCTCGTCTCTCTCTCTGTTCTCTCTCTCTCTCTCCTCTCTCTCTCTCTCTCTCTCACACACACACACACACACACACACACACACACATACACACACACAAAAAAAATAGATCCTCATTCCCTCCTGAGAAAGGCACCCACACACACCCTCACAAGGCCCCCTTCTCCTCTGCTTTCTCGACCTTCTAAAACCCTTGACTGAGGGACAGGGGAAAACTGCTGAATTGATCTTTTAAAGTAACACGGATCCCAACCAAAGAAGTTTGGAAGCCCAGAACTTTCTCATCTAAGTGGCTGCCAATGCCCCACCCCCTCGGAGGCGCTCCCTCGTTCTCGCTAGCTCTGCCCCAGATTCATAGGCTGTTTTCAGAATCGTTGGCAATTTTCTCTGCATTGTCCTGACAACCCTTGGCAAAGAGATTTAAAAGCTACTTAATGAATCTTGTGACAGAGAAATCGGGAAGAGGGGCTCCTTCCTGAGGGCTGGAATGCCACCGGCCTGACAATGGGATCAGAGAGCGCACGCTCCAGACTTATGATTGAAATTTCCGGTGTACTCAATTTAAACTGCTGAGCGGGCACACGACCCCACAGTAGCGCCCTGACCCACTCAGCTGCGTCTGGTGCACTGACCTGCAGGGTTAGAGAGCCGGAATTGGGGAGAGGAAGTGACTTCAAGCTGGGGAAGACCCTAAGAGGCCATCCCACCAACTGGCCTTATGTCTACCCCAAATGTGTAACCCAGAAGCTTTAAGAAATCGATAAATTGAAGAACTGTAATTACCCTTAAGAAGAAACTTTCTGGAAAAGTGTTGTGTTGAAAAAATATCAAATATAATCTTTCCTGTCAAACACTATAAAACTTGTGTTTGGGACAAGGAATTAAGATCTCTTTGTTCCCCCTACCTTATTCTTTTGTTTTGTTTTTTATAGACAGGGTTTCTCTGTGTAGCCCTGGCTGTCCTGGAACTCACTCTGTAGACCAGGCTGGCCTCAAACTCAGAAATCCGCCTGCCTCTGCCTCCCAAGTGCTGAGATTAAAGGCGTGCGTCAACACTGCCCAGCTTCCCCCTACTTTGTAAACCTTGCAAAAGTCCATAAGCTCCCCACCCAGGAAAAGGCCCATTGCTCTATTCATGGACTTTGATGGCCTGGAGCAGTGACCTTTTTCTCCTTGGAGTGACCCCTTCCCCTTCCTCCTCCATTTCCTAGACGTCTATCCTTTTCAGACTAGCAAACTAAGACTGTGTCATCAGACCCCACCCAATACCTTTAATCCCAGCACTCAGGAGGCAGAGGCAGGTGGATCCCTGTGAGTTTGAGGCCAGCATGGCCTACGTAGTGAGTTCTAGGACAGCCAGAGCTACATAGTGAGACCCTGTTTCAAACAAAACAAAACAGTAAAGCTTACCTTGTCCAGACACTTAATTGAAATGGTGGTCTCTTTCTTTGTGATCCTGAACTTACTGCCATGAACGTAGTGGTATGGCTGTCCCTAAGCTATAGAAGGGCTAGGCTTGGCCCGTGGCTATTATTGATTTATTTAATGTCTCTGAGGGCTCTGTCTGCATGAATCCCTACAGGCCAGAAGAGGGCATCGATTCCATTATGCATCGCTGTGAGATGCCATGTGGGTGCTGGGAATTGAACACAGGACCTTTGAAAGAACAGCCAGTGCTCTTAACCATCAAACCACCTCTCCAGCTTTAGCCTGTGGCTCTTTATGTTTCCCCCGCCTTTGGACCTTAGAACCCACCGTACTAAAGACCACAGGATTGATTGATTGATCGGTTGATCGATTTCTAACCTGGAAGGAAACAGGCTAAACCACATGCTCAGGGGAGAAGAGGGCACCTGGTCACCCTGTGTCCCCTAGGGCCTTGACCACATTGCTTAGCTTCCCTGAGTGGCCTCCTTATGTATACAAATAGAACGGTCACGTGACTTCTCATGGTTCGGCTGGTAGGTACAGCAAGATCTTGCATATAAAGCCATACAGTCAGAGCTTAGTCTCCCACAAAACTTGACTTGGTAGTGATTGGTTCTTGGGAAACTGTGAGCTCCACACTCAACTGAGTGTGTAACCATCCACAAACTCACTTGTGCGTACTTAGCCAGTGCCTGCCACGCACTGTCCTGTTCACAGAGCTTGCCCTGAAAGGGAGTGTGTATAGTTATCTCAGTTAGGGTTTTACTGCTGTGAACAGACACCATGACCAAGGCAAGTCTTATAAAGGACAACATTTAATTGGGGCTAGCTTACAGGTTCAGAAGTTCAGTCCAGTATCATCGAGGAAAGAGCATGGCAGCATCCAGGCAGGCGTGGTGCAGGAGGAGCTGAGAGTTCTACATCTTCATCTGAAGGCTACTAGCAGAATACTGACTTCCAGACAGCTAAGATCAGGGTCTTAAAGCCCACACCCACAGTGACACACCTACTCCAACAAGGCCACACCTCCCAATAGTGCCACTCCTGGGCTAAGCATATGCAAACCATCACAGTAGTCTTCCTCCTTGGAGCTTAGCAGCCAGCAGCAAGCACACCTGCTAACAAGCCAAGTCCACTCCAACATCATGCCGGGGCAGAGAAGCAGGTGTGTCAGGAAAGGCCTCTCCTGGGAGGTGCCATGGGCTCTGGGACCTAAATAACAAGATACTGGGCACACTCAGTCCCAAGGGAAGGGTCCCAAGGGAAGTAGCCACAGTAGCTACCTCCATCCTGGAGGACCCACCCTTGTGACTGGATCACTTCAATAAAGGCCCCTATCAACTTGACACAAAGCTAGACATACTTGGGATGAGGGACTCTCGACTGAGGAATTGCCTGAATTAGATGGGGCTGTGGGCATGCCTATGGGACAATTTTCTTGATTTCTAACTGATGTAGGAGTTCCTAGTCCATTGTGGCCAGTGCCACTTCTTGGCAGGTTGACATGGAATGTATGAAAAGGGTAGAGGAGCCAGCATGCTGGCTAGTTTTATGTCAACTTGACACAAGTTAGGGCCATTTTAGAAGAAAATTGAGAAATTTCAATTGAGAAAATGCCTCCCACCCAACTGGCTTATGGGTAAACCTGTGGTACATTATCTTGATTGATATGAGAGGATTCAACTCACCATGCATGGATGGCACCACCCCTGAGATGGTGACCCTGACTGCTATAAGTGCTGTAAGCAGGCTGAGTAAGCCATGAAGAGCAGGCCCAGAAGCAGCCTCAGCCATGGCCTCTGCATCAGCTTCTGTCTCCAGGTTCCAGCTCTGTTTTGAGTTCCTGCTATGACGTCCTCCAACAATGGAGGATGACCTGAGAGCTGGAAACTGAAATAAATCCTTTCCTCCCCTACATTGTTTAGGGTTATGGTTGTTTTCTATGAACAATAGAAACTCTAAGACAGCAAGCCAGGGGTAGCAAGCCAGTAAGCAGCGTTTCTATATTGATTTCTGCTTCAAGCTCTTGCCTTGAGTTTCCACCCTGGCCTCCCTTCATGATGGACCATAACCTGTAAGAAGAAACAAATGCACTCCTCCCCAGGTTGTTTTTGGTCCTTGTTTTTATCACACCAACAGGAGAAACCAAACCGAGACAGCCCCACTTCTAAAATCGTGAACAGAGGAACCTGGAGAATATTGTCCAACATATGAATTCTGGGCTCACATTCAAACCGTAGCAGTAGATGGCTCCCCAACCTAGAGCCATCCACGCATGCATGGAGGCTAATCTCTCCTGCTGCCTTCTGGGAGTACATGGTACTGCTGCCCTTTCAGGCTGAGTCTGGCTGAGCAGTGGTCAGATGACTTCCATAATAGGCCAATTCTCCAGTTTCCTAGGGAAAGCTCACATACACATGGCCAAGCCTTCCCTGGGCAAGCTGAGACCATCAGAGTCCTGCAGCTGTCCTAGGGGTCCAACCTGCATTCCATGGCCATATTGGCAAGACTCTGGCAGCTGGGGCATTTTACTAGAAATATGAACTATGAGACTCTACCCATGGAAAGGAAGCTAAGAATTAGGCATTGAATGCTGTCTTGGTCATTCATTTATTCATTCATTTGTGCTAACTTGTTAAATACAAGGAACCATGCCGATCAAAATGAAAATCTGTGTTAATAAGCACTGAATAAGCACATAATGTAGAATCATGAGAAAAGACCAGAATGTACACTATAGGTGTAGATGTGGTCAGATGCAGTCTGCTAAAGCAGGCCTGATAATAATAAACACCCAGAATGCTTGGGAAACATGAGAGTTTCCATTATTAACAATCCTTGCCACATTATTGCATATGGAGGCTGGTCCAAGCGAGTCAGAAATCTGGCTAGTTCTAAGGTTAGCTGAAGAGCCCTGATGGTGGTGAAGACTATCTGTGTGCCATCTCCTGTGTCAGGCAAGTTGGCAGGTGGGCACTCAGAGTCCTTGGGATAAACATCCCGAGTACTGGCACCCGGAAGTGAAGCTTCCTGTCCTGGAGCTGGTGACCCCCTCACAGCGGCAGTATACATACACTACGTTCAATATTCCTGGCTTGTGTAACTTGTTTCTATTCAGGGTTTGGCGTCGCCAGATTTCTGTGGAGATTGCCTGGCAGAGTTTGGAATAGGTGCCACTTGTCTTTTACATCTGATGAAGCCAAGTGTGCCTACATTTGGGTGAGGCAGGCATAGAGCGGAGGTGTGTGTGGCAGAGTGATCTCTTTTTAGATTAGAAAACAGAACTTGTGTTTGCAAAAAGAACCCTATTTCTGTGTCCCATCTGATGTCACACCCATTTCATTTTAAGCCACCTCCCTTCCCAGAGCACAAGGCACCTTCCCTCGCCTTCTCCCCGACCCCTCCTCTCACACCACACCTCGGCTTCCTCTGGTTCCTGTGCCTTCCGCTTCCTCTCACTTCCTGGTCGATTTTTCTTCCTTTTTCTCCTCTCCCTCCCCTTCTCATCTCTCCATTTTCCTCTTCCTCTCTCCACCCCTTTCCTCTTCTCTCTTCCCCTTTTTCTTCCTCTTTCCTCCTCTTCCTCTCCCCCCTCTTTCTCCACTTCTTGCTTCTTTTCCTTTATGAATCACCCCAGACTAGTTGGCTTTTGATCTGGAATGTAATAGTAACAGGGAAATTTAATTCAGGGGCTTTGGGTCGACAGAAGCTGTGGCTATGATCTACTGGTGTGGTGTCCACACTGGTTGTTTCCTCTGGAAAATGGGAGCAAATTCAATGTCACATATGCTTACTTGAGCATACATTTAGTTCCCTTGGTCTTCTGGGTTCCCAGATGACTGAAAGAGAAAGGAATGGAGTGCCATCTCTCCCGGCAGCTCCCTTCCTAATGAGAATTTCCTCTTCCTGGGCTCTAGAGACAGGCATCCAGGAGTACCCGAATGCAGCCAAACAGATGGCCTGATCCTGACCCGGGTGCAGCCAAGGGCGTGCCTGAATCCTGACCGGTGCAGCAGGCGTGCTGTGTCCTGACTGAGACTGGGCTCTGCGCGGGCTAGAGGAAGCCTCTTTAACAGAGATTGAGTGTGGTGTGGGGAGCAGATGATGTCCTGAATGAATGTGTATTGCTAAGATGAGCACGGGCCACGTGAAGGACCCCAGTGCCTTATACCCACAGGAATGACAAGGTCTCCCCCTAGCCAGAGGAATGGCAAATTCTTCCCCTGGTCCAAGTAGAACATTGCCAGATGGTTGGCCTTAACTAGTATCAGTGCGTGCAGAAACTCTCAACTGCAGCTTCCTCCTCCCACATGAGTGAGTCCCAACCGAGGCTGCTCCCCCACAGACACCTCCCACATAGGTTAGCTAACCTGCCTCTTCCTTGTTCTTGCTGTGCGTGCTAAGTGGGTTGTTGCTGGTGTGTCTCCATCAGCGCTCACAGCCCACCTGATCCCAGCTTTTCCGTATCTGTCTTGTCTTCACTCCCCATGCCACAGTTAGGTCTCGAAGGTTGCGACAGTACAGCACCCACATCTGCAAGATCTGGAAATGGGGGTGCCTAAGCTCTTCTGACGCTGATGGAGGATGGGCAAGGTCTCTCCCAGGCACTCTGTTCCCACACAGGCAGGGTCATTCTTGTTTTCCCGATCACTTTCCAGAAGATGTTGATGCTTCTGTCCATCATGTGCTCCTCCACTGTGTTCAAGGATGAAAGCATTTCTCTGAGAATTAAGAGTCCCAGGACACTGGCCAGCTACGAGCGTGGTTGGGGAGGGCTCTGCAGTCACCTGGCTTGTATTGGGAGTCTGGCTCTGTCTAAGGGGGTGGGTGTAGGCAAATCAGCTAAGTAGATGAGGGTCCCAATGTTCTGTGAACTAGGAACAAATCTCGTGTTCTTTCTCACTTACAGCTCCTGGATCATATGGGTACCTACAATTCTGTATATGATGTGAAAACGGAATCACAAATGTCTTCCAAACGAGCCCTGTGTTACACAATTTTGTGTGACGTCCCCTTACGTAACACAGTACCACATGCAATGGATACACACAATGAAAATTTGAAATAAAAAACACCATGGCCACAATGTCTCATGGGATTTCATAAAGTGAAGCATAAATAAAGAAATGTCTTGCCGGGCTGTGGTGGCCCATGCCTTTAATCCCAGCATTCCGAGAGGCAGAGGTAGGTGGATCGCTGAGTTCCAGGTCAGCCTGGTCTACAGAATGAGTTGCAGGACAGAAATGTCTGATGGAGAATGCCACTGGGAAAATACAAGTCCTAGTCTCCCCCCGGGGGTTTTCCGGATAAACACCCAAGAGGAGACACTGCTCATGCTGGGCTCGGTCCCCGGTTCCTGCTTCTAGGATGCGTTTTTTTTCTGGAAAGGATCAAGCCTGTGCTTTAGCCTCCCCTCTAAAGCAGATATCCACCCCCAGTCCCTTCCACCACCCACTTCCACCCCCACCCTCAGCAACCTGTGCTAAATATGACACTGGGCAATGCAAGCCTAGTATTGAATCTCATGCTACTGTAGTTGTCATGGTAACACTTCTTGGGGGCACCCTGGGAAGACCTTTGCACAATCTGAAAAAAAAATTTTTTTTGAAACACTAAGAGATGAGAAACCACCCCTGGACAGCCTCACAGGGAGTCTACCTCACTAACTAGGGGGTCTGTAAGCAGGAAGAATGCTGAGAATTAGCAACTTGGGGTCCCACCCAGTGTTACCCACTTTCTCAAGTTGCCCTTTGGACACCCTGTTCTCAGGGGTTCACCTGATGCCAAGAGCCTATAAGAACAGAGTCTCCAATCTACACACCAAGGTGCTTTGCTCTCTAGGCTCAGAAACTAACCCTTCATCCCAAAAGCAAACAGCCCGTCATCTGTTCCCTGGGGGTCAGAGCTGGGGCTCAGGATGTCCTCCTTGGCCACTTTGTGGAGTGACCACAGTAGAGGTGAGCTGTTTGTTTACTTTGTTCTCCAATTTTATTTATTTATTTTTAAGCTCTCATGTAGTCTAGGCTGGTCTCGAACTCCTTGCATGGCCAAGGAGGATGGCCTTGAACTCCTAATTCTTCTGCCTTTTCATGGACGTGGGATGCAGGGGTGACAGAAATAGGCTACCATGCCCAGCTTTGGTTTTTGTCTTTCTGTCTTTTGAGATACTCTTACTCTTTAGTACAGGCTGACCTGAAGCTCACGCAATGCTTTTGCCTCAGTCTCCTGAGTGTGGAGATTATAGACAGGGTCAGTATTAATGCTTTCCTGCTGTCTAGTGGGAGGGAATGCTCTACCACGGAAGGCCCAGTGGGAGGAGCATCCAGGAACAGACCTGCCTACAGGAAAGTCACAGAGGTGCCTATCTGGATACCACTTCAAGCTACCCCATGGGCTTTCAAATTGGCAGGAGCTGTGCACATTGACACAGCTCCTCCCGGGGCCCGGCCATTTCTAAGCTTCACCCTAATGTGGCATGACCCTTTGAGGTGGGGTGCTCATGTCCCCATTTTACAGGGACCAGAAGAGAAGCTCCAAGACCAAAAGCAGGAACCAAGGTCCACGCGTGCTCTAGACATGAGAGCCCACAGCCTTGGGAAGGGGTCAGCCAGCCGTGGAGATTTGTCTGAGCAGACTAACACAGGCAGACCACAGAGGACGGAGAGAGAGGGTTGGAAGGAGGCCCACCTGATCTCAGCAGGATTAGCCGGTTTTATTGTGGATCAAAGCTGACTAGACTCCTGACAGAGGTCACCAGCTCAGGCACAACCGCAGGAGCCGGTCTGGTCTAGAGGGATGAATCCCATAGTAGCCAGGCCGCCGTGGTCAGTGGGAGTGTCTCAGAGCGGAGGTGGAGCTCTGGAAGGAAATGAAGCTCTAGCTCAGGCAAGCCTGGTTTGAATATTGACTTTCCCTATGGACTTGTTATGTGTCTTGAGGAAGTTTCTCAAGTTCTCGAGCAAATTACCGGTATTTCACAGGTTTTTGGAGACAATGAGATACGTTACTATAGTGAACTCTGAGCTTCGGTTTTATACAACATGAATACTCAGTGACACGGCTGATATTATCCTGATATGAATACCCATGCTTATCACTATTTTTTTTTTGAGGGTCTCCAAAAACCTTTGTTTGTTAGGACCCATCCACACCCTTGTGCAACTCACAATATAAAGGTTCATCTTCTCTTTCTCACTGAGTTCCTACTCAGCAGTCACGGTCCATTTCAAAAATGTCTTACACTGTGAAGGCCCTGCCAATGTTTGCAGTCCAAAGCATGTCCGTATCTCCAGCACTCTCACACATTACCTGCAGTCTGTCCTCTCAGCTGGGCTTCAGGAGGTGCAGAAACTGGCCCGTCCTCTCTGCATTATTGTTCTCCATGTGGTTGGCATATCCCAATGAATGCCAGACACTTCAGGCATCCTAGAAGTCACAACTATGTTTCTGCCTCTGGGATATTATTTACTGTTTTCATCTAGTTGGTATTTGCTCTGCTAGTGAATAAAACTGCTGGCATTTTAGTAGTAACAGGAAGTGACTCCAGAGCACCGTGTTGTCATTGTGGTCTCCGCTGGCACACACTTGCATGCACACACAGGCCAGGGTCAGTTAAAAATGTCCTTAATGAGGGTTGAGATGCGGCATGTGCCAGACCCCGGGTTCAATCACCAGCAAATCTCCCAAAGTCTTCATCGAAGCAGGGAAATGCTTCATTTGTAGAACTCACCCTGAGCATGTGTCTTTTTTAGCAACCTGTGTGGCAAAGTAAGCAGGAATAAAGAAAGAGCTTTGCTCTGTACCACAGCTCCGCGCCATTTGCCTCTGAGCCAAGGAAGCTGTTCTTCACAGAATGTCATTTCTACCTGGAAGACTTGGGCATGGTCCATGAGACACAGGTAACTGGTCCGCATTTCCTCAGAAGTTAGCAAAGCGAGTCTGTCTTTGTCATAAAAGCAGCTGGTGGTGTTTATGGGTAAGGATAGACTTTGAGTATAACTTTATCTGTTAAGCCACTGTGAGTTCAATGGTTCCTCCAAACCCTTGGTCTGATGGGAGAGACAATGACAGACGATGTTTTTACCGGGTAACAAGACACATGGCTGTGTAAAAGGTCTGTGTGAGCTGGTGAGGAGCATGGGTGCCAGATGGACTCTTCACAATGGGTCTTACTGTGACAGCGCAGAAAAGGCAGCTTTGGATCTGTCGTCACAACCACCTTTAGCCTTCGTCAAGGGCTTAGTGGAATACTGAAGCATGCCCATAAGGCTGTTAAAATTCTTCCCAAGGTTTCCAAGAATCTGCTCATGGGACACCAGGCTAGCCCAATTTATGGCCCTAAACTGAATGCAGGAGCAGATGTGGGAAGCCAGGTGTCTTTGATTAAACCCAACATTTAAAGGGTTTGAAAACATTGTGCCACAATGCCACAGAGCTTCTCACTCAACAGTCTACTCTTGTAAAATACACTTTATTTCCATGAACATCTGTTGCCCACGAACATGTATTGGATTGGATTCCTTACATTAAACAATGGATGGATGAATAGGTGCGTTCAGTTTTACTTCTTATAAATAGGTCCTTGAGGTTCTCAGTAATGTTTGTTGTTTTAGTTTCTGTGGGACAAGGTCTCACTGTGTAGATCAGGTTGGAGCAGAACTCACTATGTAGCCCAGGCTGGCCTTGAACTTGTGACCTTCCTGCTTTAGCATCCTGAGTGGTGGCGTTATAGCCTGTGCCACTGTGCCTGGCTTGGGCTCCTCGGTTATTTTTAGGAGTGTACAGATTCCTGAGAACAGAGACCTGGAGAGTTGCTGGCATAGCACCTGTAAGTTGCTCACTAAAGATGTATGGTGTCACAGACTTTTGGACTGGTGACTGACTGGTCAAGCTACCTCAGCCTGCATTCACTCTGGTGTAGGTGCAGGTGTTGGTGAGACTTGAAACAGATACCAATGTAGGTTACATTTATACAGAGAAAAGTGTATTCTGATCACAGTGTTAGAGACCAGAAGTTTACAGAGCAGCCACTGATGAGGCCCACATAAAGGAGGCTTCCTTTGCCTGGTGACTGGAAGGGGCTGCTGGGAGCCAGAGCCGATGTTCATGGTAGGAGAACACAAGGGCTGAAGAGATCACATCTTCAGAACAGGGAGGCTGGAGTCCCACAGTCCCCTCTGAAGACACGCTCCTAAAAACACTGGGCTCCCTGTCTTGAAGGTATCACTGTGTTGCACCACCCCAAGCCTCCAGCACAGGAGCCTTGGATGGACAGACAGCTCACAGACCACAGAACTCTGACCCCTCATGGGTCAGTCTTGGGATTCTCTGGTCAGCTCCTCTGGTGGCTGTAACAGGAACTGGTCCAATGACCTTGCAGCTCCTTCAAGCAGAGTTTGGCAGCCTGATTTATGCTAAGTAGGATTACCCAGGGGCCCTCTCAGCCACATCCCAAATTGCTTCCTCAGACTGCAGGCTCTCAATCCATTTGTTTCCTGCCTTTAGACTGGGTTTAGGCCAGATTGGGTGGCATATGGAATCGCTGAGACCATCATTTGAAATTAAATTTCAGAGATGTTATGGGTCAAGTCTGGGGCAGCTTGTGGGCTATTTTTGAAGATGGGCCATTTCAGAGGAGAGCAAAGGTGGACGCTTCCCACTCCTGCCTTCCCCTGCGTGGCTGTCGGTGACACATCCTGTTTCAGGAGGATGGCTGATTGTGCTCTCCTTACTGATGGGCAGACCTAAGTGGGGCGCAGTGACCTTTTCCTGCCACCCTGTAAAGTAATCCAATCTCCCCTCTCGGCCTGAAAGAGAACCCCTTCCCTGTCTGTGCTGAGTGGCTGCCTGTCATTAGAACTGAGGCCACTCAGCACTTGAGGAAACAGTAATGGGCCTGGAGAGAAAGGAGCTCATTAGCTAATGCAGTAAAGCACCAGAAAGAAGAAATCCAATGACCTTCAAGGCCCTCAGGCCTTGTGGAACTTGAGGACACCCTGGGGCTTCTAGGACCGTGGTGGGGGAGGCTTCCCTTGCTGGGCCTCTGGAAGGGATCACTAGGAGCCGGAGCTGGACGGAGGGAGGAGGAGCAGATGAGCTGTAGCCTTGCAGTGATCAGGCCTTGGCCAATTCTAGGGAAGCCTGGGTGGCTTTGTGTACTTGTCTTGCATGAAAGAGCCTCAGTTTTTCTCCCCCACAACAATCCATCCTCCATCACTCCCCTCCCCGCTAACCTCCACTCCAGGAAGGACCAGAGCCTAAGGCAGTAAGGTTCTTGGCACGAGTCTCCAACTGTGAACTCCTGCCCGCCAGGAAAATGAGTGCCGGAATCCACAGAGATGTCTATTCTGTGCAGTTCCCAGGCCACAAAGAGCAGCTGTCTAGGGATCCAGGGAGCAGAATAATCTAGTCCAAGCATATGGAAAGCGGGAACTAGAAGAAAAATTTAAGTTTCATTCCAAAAAGAAGTTGTGTTTTAAATGAAAAAAAAAAAAAAAAAAAAAGCCCACAGGAAGTACTAAATGTCTATATGCTGAGCAAGTGTTTTGATGAATGAATGAACGAATGAGCAAGTTTATATATGGAAATCTGGTGTAACTTGCTTAGGTAGACATTTAACCATTCTGGGCCTCAGTATTTTCTCACATGTGAAGTGGGAATGCTAACCCAAGGCATTCCACAGGTACCTCTCTAAGGTGTACATAGTTACTCCAGGTAAATGCTGAGAACAGCGCCCAACACGCTTGTAACTGTCGTCTGTAAGTGTGAGCAAGTTTCCATGTGCTTGTACCTATGGTGAAAGTGTACCCTCCACTCCACCCCACCCCCAACTCCACCCTCACCTCCTGCATGGCATCCTGCAGATAGAGCCTCAGGACAGGTTTCAAATAGAGCACATATGAACCGACAGAGGGCCGGGAACCATACAGGCACAGAAGCTGCTGGACTTTGGCCTTAGGTTTTAGCTGGGACTGAGTTTCACTCAGTACCTTTAGTTAAGTGTTCCTTTAGAGGGGCACAGATAAAGGAATGCAGGGATTATTTCCAGTAGTCACCGCTCAGCCTTTCTGCTTGCATAGGGTGAGCTTAGGATGGTGTGTCCTTATGCCTTGCTCTTGCCTTTCCCATTCATGAGGAGAGCAGGTCTCCCCACACCTCCCAGGGCCAAGCCAGGCTGGCCTTCACTCCCATGATTTCACTCTCTTTGTTCTTGTCATTATCATGGCTTTTTTTTTTTTTTTTTTTTTAAATAGCAAGTGCAGCCATCAGTCCATAGCTTCAAAATAAAATGACGAGAATGACTGAAAGAATGTCAAATAATGAACTGCACGAGGTGTGCTTGAACATGGCAGAGGCTGGGAGGTTAGTCAATGAGGCTCTGAGCTGGGGGTCGACTGGACAAGTGTAGGGAAGGCTAAGTCAGGAGGACTGGAGTTCTTCATAGCCCAGTTGAGGTCACTGAACGCCCCTCCTTGGTCCTGCCCTCCTCATTTGCATGTGACTCCACCCAGCTCAGCTGAAGGGCATCTTCCCCAGAGTTCTCTCCCTGAGGGAAAGTCACTCATGTCTGTGTACAGACTCTGCCTTCTGTTTCTGTGAATATACACCGAGACAGTGGAGTTACAAGGAGGAAAGGTTTCCTTTGGCTCAGGGCCATTAAGATTTTAGCCCACGGTCAGTATGACTATTGCTTTTGGGCCTGGGGTGAGGGGCAGGTGCTGGTGAGAGATGCCAGCGTTACTAGCAGCAAGGTACAAAGAGAGAATAAATGGAAGGAGCTGAGGTCCCACTGTCCTCTACAAGGAGCACCCTGAACCCCCTCACACCCCTACCCCCATCCCCCATCCCTCCACCCCACCACCCCCACCACCCAGGTCTGAGGACCTCTCACTCCTCGGCCCCACCTCTGAACACTTCCACCACTTCTGAGTACTACTACAGGTGAGAACAAAGGCTTTGGAGGACAATCAGGATTTGAAGGACAGCACAGCTCTGTTCCCAGACCTTTGGGGAGATGACATTGAGAGCCAGCAGCCATAAGTACGGTGCCTACCATTGGGGAGCACACAATGGGCAGCTTATTCTGAATCTGCAGCTTGCTTAATCATGACTAGATAATAGATGTGTGCTGATGGAGTTAAATACAGCCAGAGAAGAGAGACAGAGAGACAGAGAGATCCTGGCCGTTAATGTAGATCTCCTGTGATTTAAGACTCTCATCATAATAACTCAAGTTAAATTTGGTAACAGCTGGACGTGGGACCTGGAGGTGAACCACAGTGCTACACAAACACTATTGTGTTTCTGCAAGGTGCCACAGGCTCCTATGGAATGGCAACTCCATTGGGGAAGTCCCGTTCTGTTCCAGGCTCCAGCGGCTCTCACCAAAGTCACCCTTGGCTTCTCAGAAACAGCTGCATGCCCTCCTCACACTCTGAGAAAAGAGGAACACTGGCCAACACTTCTCGCCACTAGGTTTGCTCAGTGCATTTGGGGGTGAGCTTGGCTCAGAGCAGGAGGCTCTCCAGAGCCTCTGGTGTCATACGAGGTGGGCACTGAAGTTCAGTACTTTGGCCAGATCACCTGTTCTCTGAGAACCCCGGGTTTCTTACCCATGAAACAGGGCTGCAGTTCCTTCTCCGAAGTTTGCTAGTTACAACTGGCACAGTGATAGGCAGGTAGCAAGGACCTCTGCACATAGAGTTACGGCTCCTGCTATGATCTGAGGCATACCCCACTTCTGATGTCAGCTGGAGGGTGGCACTGTGGGGATAAAAAGAGAGGGTGCCCCAGCCTACTGTAACAGGTGTAGGTGAGGGTGTGACCTAAGACAATGGGAATCTGTAAAGTCATCTTCAAGTTATAGAGGTTATAAGCATCCTCTGAGACTAGTTGTTAAGATGAAGATGGCTCCTGAGGTCCTGCATGCCAGAGAATCTGTATTTAAGCACCCACATGGACATATTCCACGGCAGGACTTTGCAGCAACCTCCTGAAGCGCTTCATAGAACTTCAGGGCAAGATGTCCTACTGTGGAGATCACAGATGGGAGACCACCACTCAGATCAAGAGACTTCCCATACATCTCCAGATTTCCATTTTTGAAAGCATCCAGGCACAGGTAATACTGAGCCCACTTTTCTGCTTGACAGCGGATGACAAGAGCTCATCCATACACCTGCTGTCCCAGCAGCAGCTGTGGCTGCTGCCTCTGCAGTCCTGGTTCAAATTCTAATGTCATTTAATTTGTGATTTCCCGCATCCCACACATTAGAAACTGAAGTTCAGAGGCACAGGGCTACAGGTTTGCAGAGCCAGGTAAGTGTTAAGTTTGAAACCCAGGACAAGTGGCTGAGGTTCCTATTTAATATCAAAGTGGACCTGACCTCCATGTCCTCCCAGCACCCCTCAGTCCCTACCTATTACAAGATATGGCTGGTGTAACCCATCACCTGAACTCTCCAGCCCAAGGGTTGGTTGCCCTTCAACCAGAGGCTTTCCTCTATGTAATTCAGACATTTTGGTTACTAGTCTTCTTTTGTTCTTTCTTTTATACCTTTGGCCTCCTGGCTGCTATACTTGGTTCCCCTCTCTCCCTTCTCCTCCCCTTCTCCCCACATGGTTCAAGGTCATGACCACTCTGGATTCTCCCAGATGTCTCTGCCTCTGGCTATGTCTCCCTTATATCTATAATAAGCTTTCTCCTCCACCATACCTAGGAGTAGTCATGTCCTTTCCTTTTTCTTTTTTTTTTTTTAAATTCAGCATGAACAGCTGCCATGTATGTGCTGAGACCAGAGCCTCGGAACTGAGAATCCCAGTAGGACAGCCTGCTGGGCCCTGATGTGATCAAATGCCAGAAGAGGCTGCAGAGAAACAAGCAGCCCATTGCAGGCTGGTAGGCCAGGTCCTTGAGGCGGGGCCATTCGACATGATATGAGATGGGGTGTGGCGATAGCAGCTGCGAGCTATTTTTGCCTGTGATGGCTACAGAAAGCAAATTGCAGAGATGGCGGTGGGCGCTTATGACACTACCTAGTAGGAGATCCGGCTTGTTTTTTATTATCTGCCCACCTGCGACTGCCAAAGAACATGGAAGTTATCCAGTTAAATATGGATTTCTGACAACTATTATTATTATCTATAAGTATGCCATATATAATACTAGGGGCATACCTAGAATAATAATTCTTAAAAGCCTTAATTTGAAGTTCGAATTTCCTTGACATCTTGTGTTTCTATTTGCTAAATTGGGCACTTTTGGCTACCCCTTCACTAGGGTTAGACCAGCCTGGTGGGGTTTAAGTCTTGTAACCAAGGGAATCTCTAAAGACTGGTGGTTAGGTAACTTGGGCTCAGAGAGAACTCATAAGACCCAGGGTTAGAAGTCAGCAAATCACAGCAGTTGGAAAGGAAGTCAAGTTCATGACTCAGGAAGCCATATTCTTCTGTCTCCTAGGCTCCCAAGAAAGCTGGACCGGGTAGGAGAGGAATAGCAAGTGGAGCATAGATGGAGATCAGGGTGTACAGCTGAGGTGGTCACTGAGGTAAAATCACTTTTCCAATATCATCTGGAGGCTGAGAGGTGGCTCAATGGTTAAGAGTATTGGCTGCTCTTCCAGAGGACCAGGCTTTGGTTCCCAGCACCCTCATGACAGTTCATAACCATCTGTAACTCATGTTCCAGGGGATCTGATGCCCTCTTCTGGTTGCTATGGGTACTGCGTGCATGGAAGGAGGGGAGTAAATGACAGCAACTCGGTCCATACATGTAATCAGGCACACACACAACATTTAAAGTATTACCTATCAATACATTATCTAAATTTAGTGTTTTCGGTGCTGGTGATGAACCAGAGACTTGTGCATGCCTGTCATCTCTCTACCACCAAGAGCCAAGCACTCAGTAATATAAGGCACAGGGCTTATTTGGCAATAGAAGTAGATAGTAGTATCATTATGTACTCTTCCCATTTTACAGGATGAGAAAGTGAGGCCCAGAGAGGCCACAGATCCACAGGAGGCCCAGAGAGGCCACAGGTTTGGGAGCCACAGGAACTCAGGACACACACACACACACACACACACACACACACACACACACATTATTTATTTATTTATTTTCATTTTTTTACCACTCCCGCCAGTCCCAATGCCCAATGGAGACCTTCCTGCTCCACATTTGCTGCCTGTTCAGATCTGATGCTCCTCCCCTCCCTGTCTGAGCAAAACAATGAGAATTGAGAGCCTCGGGGAGGGCTGGTTTGGGGCAGTTCTGTTGTTTCAGATGCCATGCTTAACGCTGCCCTCTTGAGCCACAGATCCCTGTCCCAGACCTCCTTGCACCCCTAGCTGTACTCCCATGTGTAGATCCCCAGCCTTGGTCTTCTTTTTATCTTGTGGAATGAAGGATGCTAGGAAGGGAGCAGCTGACAACAGCTCAGGGTCTCAGCAGAGCTGGAAGTTGGAGCCAGGCCTCTGGTGCTATGGTGACAGTTACTATAGAAACTCACAAGCTGCACTCAGCCAGCCTACAGGGAATTGTGAGGTTTGTCATAAGCGAGAGCCAATAGAGAAGGGGGAACCCTGGAGATAGAGTTTGAAGCAAGGGCCAAGTCTCATTTTGGAGCTACCCCACGTGTTCCTCCATCTTCTTTGCCTACCACTTCTTCACCCCACCCCCTTTTTAGTACCACACTGTCTCGAACATCAAATAGCTGGCTGGATGCCCTGGTGCCTTCTTTACTTGACTGTTGCTACTTCCCGAATTTATCTCTTCTATCCCAACATATCTTTGTTTCCAGCACAGGACACTTGTCACCAGGAACACAGACAAACAAGGTCTCTGGCCACGTGGAACTCCCCATCTAGACTGGAAGGACATCAGCATTACAGAGACGCCTGAGTGAATGCATGAGGGCAACTGGAGCCAAGGAAAGACAGAAGAAGCGACGAAGCGGCATGATTATGTGGCTTTAGGCACTGGGTGGTCGGAGAGCTGTGTCCAAAGAGTGGCGACCATTTCTCTGTATTCACTGTCCTCTTCACCTTCTCATTTCATGTATTTGTGTGCTTTGTCCCTAGTTGATATACTGTTTGGAGGTGTGTCCTTGTTGGAATAGGGTGTGTCCTCAATGGAAGACATTTGTCACTGGGGGTGAGGTTTGAAAACACCCTCACATTTCCACTGCGCACACTCTCTCTCTCTCTCTCTCTCTCTCTCTCTCTCTCTCTCTCTCTCTCTCTTTTTGTTGCTGCTTACAGATCAAGACGGAAAGCTCTCAGCTCCTTCTCCAGTACCATATCAGCCTGCATGCTGCCATGCTCCCTGCCATCATGATAATGGACTAACCTCTGAAACTGTAAGCCAGCTTAAATGCTGTCCTTTATAAGAATTGCCTTGGTCTTGGTGTCTCTTCACAGCAATAGAACATGACTAAGGCAGGTACTATAACGTTAGAGACTATCGCTCACTTCAATTTGCTTTCTCTACACAGTCAGGAGTGAAGTTTGATGCATTGCTGCATCCCAGTTGTCTAGGAGCCACAGGGGTTTCATGCAGTGCACACATTCCATAATTGTACCCCACAGGTCAGTAACCGCCATAAGCATGTTCTCACTTTCCCTGTGTATGAGTTCCAGGACGTAACCGCCATCTGATCACACTGAGGAGCTGAGGCTCAACCATGGTTCTTCCAAGTTCCACATCTGGCTCACAGAAGGCCCAAGTTCCAAGCCCAACTCCAATGTTTGGGGTACTTTGTAGATGACAGGGTCACAGCTTGATTGAAATATCATTCACATACCACCCAGTCCCCTTTAAATGTGGACCGGCAAATAGCTTCAACTCTATTCACCAAGTTGTGTAAACAGCAGAACAATCCAACTGTTTCCAAACGCCTTCACCATGAAACAAGAAAACATCATTCCCTAGCTGCGCTCCAACTTGGCCTTGTAAGAGGAATGTAAAGTCCTTAGGCTGACGGTGGCTGTAAACACAGAGCTGAAGGTGTGTGCATCGGGAGTTGGCTTTCGACAATGCACTTTGTGCTTCTTGGAGTGTGTGATGTGCACCTTTGACTTCTTTCAGTCAGGACTCCACTTCTCCATGAAAGATCTCAAAACAACCCACAGACAACTAACTGAAATTCCATGAGAGCCATGGGTGCTCTCTGGAGTGAGGGCAGGGGTGGGGGTACTGGGGGCGGGGTGCACAGACCATGCAGACATTGAGAATGTCTAGAATTCACCAGCACTAATGGTACCAGGAGCTCCTGACACACTCGAGCCACTCTGCCCGCCCCTCCAGAAAGAGCCTTTGTTCCACCAATCTGATGCCAATCTGTAGTTGAGACGGACCCCCGGGGCCTGTATTGCTAGAAGAGATGAATCTTCTTCCTTCCTAGGGCCTTGCACTAGCTCCACTGCTCCAAGTCCTCACATCCCCCTCCTGTGACCCTGCTCAAGAGTTGGCAGAGCTGCCTTCCCAGCTTCTAATCCAACTCAGCTTGAGAATGTCTTCCTGGACAGACTCTTGTGCCCCCAGGCGGTCAGCCCAGTCACCCCCATTCTGATACCATCGACAGCCTCCGGGCTATCTTACCGGTTCTTCCACTGGGCTGGCTATAGGTGTGACAAGTTACCGTTCTCTCCCCAAGGTGGACTTATTTCTGCAGTAACTGGTGATAGAACAGGAGGGAAATGCCCACCTATGTTTCCTGTCCTATTTTAAAAGGGAAGGACAAACAGACAATGCCGCTGATAACTGGCTGGAAAGATATCCAGGTCAGTAAGTATGGAGGAGTGGGAAGTTCCCACACCTTCGCCTGGGATCCTCCATGTTTGCCACCTGGAAGATCTCTGAACTCTGTCCTTTCTGGGTGTCTTCAGGAGTGGTTGATTAAATTATTGGGTGGTGGGATCAACTTAGCCTCCAAACCCATTTGCCTCCCTGGAGGTTGAGGGGTGGGGGTGGAAGCCCCAATCTTCCAATCCTGAAGCCACCCAAGGGCTGCCAGGCACCATCCACCATCCATCTCACTTACATCCAAAATCCATTTGTAAGTGAAGATCCCACGGCTGTCAGGGGTCACATGCCAGGAACTGGGAAAGACCAAGGCATAGGACTTCGGGCGTCACACACCATCTCTCAGGTAGTGGCTGGGACTTTCCTTCAGATTCCCTTCTTGTCCCTCGGAACCTCACATCTTATTTAATCGGCTTCTTCATAAGTAGCTACTTGGCCATTTATATTCTTCTAAATGCTGGTGTAATGTGAGTGTAGCCTGTGACAGTGGTGCTTTTGTTTTTAATGTCTACATACTTGAGTCACAAAGTGGGCGCCTCTGAGGCACACATCATATTCACCTCACACTTGAACAGATGTCACCAAACTGCCTTCCCAAAAGCTCCCTTGGAATTTTCATCTCTCGGGCAACAAGTATTCTTTCTGGGCCTTAGGCTTTTCTTCTTGCTCTGTTTATCACCACACTCCTCCCCACAACAGCAACATCTATGTGTGTCTCTGTACATTACCTGCATGTCCAACCCAGACATCCTTTTTCTCCTTCATCTGTTGAGCTTCTATGTGGTTTTTGAGACACAGTGAAAATATTCCCTGCTTTCAGAGTGTTTTTTTTTTAATTCCCCCAGAATCAACTGGCCTCCAACCTTCCTTCTTTTAAACTCCTACAGTCCTCTCTGCCAGACTTGTCATGGGACACAGATCTCATTTGGGTGTTGGGGAATCCCACTCAAGTCTCTAAGCCTAGAGAAGAAACGATACATCACAATCTCTGGGCTTTCTGTGCCGGGAAATATTTGGTTATTTAGTGTCATTATGTCCAAGCTTTTCCCACAAATGTTTGTTGAATAAGTGAAGGTTTTTGTTTTAAACAAAAGAGACCAATGCCTGTTATTATTCAGACAAGATGAGGCCGAGAGAATGTGAATCATAGAATCTGTGGGCAGAGCAGGTCAGGCTAGAGGGCACCCTGAGGGTCCTTGGCAGAGACCTTGATCACTTTGCAATTTCTAACATTCTGACATCTTCTCTTGAGTCTCTCTGTACTCAGGCATTCAAGGTGACCTTATCAAGTCTCTATTACAAGACAGCTCCCCAGAGCGGCCACCGATTTGGAATATCTGGTCAGCTTCCAAAGTCAGATCCACTACCTTGTAAAATCCAATAAATGCCAAAGATATGTCAGGCCCATCAACCTCTGGAAGTCTATTCAAAGAGTTGCTAAGGAAATTCTGGGTGCCAGGACAGTTAACTCTAAAACTCTTGAATCTAAGTCATTAGGAAGTAGGTAAGGTTTAAAACTGACTAGCTTGGTTGAGAGTCATGGCCCTTTCTTCTGCTGATACAAACACAGCATCTGTTAGTATCACTAGTCAAGTGATTGCAGAATTTAATCTGTCTCCGAAACCTTTAACTCCCTCCCTCCTTCCCTAATATTCCTTGCACACCTGCTAATCTCTTATAGCAAGTGTAAGTATCTGCTTGTGTGGGGGTCATTACACCTTGTGGTGGTTAATAATGACCATCACTGTAGCAGATTCAAGAATTACCTTGGAGACAAACCTCTGGGTATGTCTGTGTGGGAGTTCCAAAATTGGGTTAGCTGAGGTGTGAAGGGCCCAGGCCATTGTGGGTGATGCTACCTCTGGGCTGGTGGGCCTGGGTTCTATAAGAAAGTAGATGAACAAGCCATGGGGAACAAGCCAGTAAGCAGCACCCCTCCATGGTCTCTGCATCAGCTCCTGCCTCTGGGTTCCTGGTCTGTTTGACTGCCCATCCTGACTTCTTTCAATGACACATCACAATGTGGAAGTGCAAGCCAAATAAACCCTTTCTTCCCCAAGCTGCACTTGGTTATTATATGAATCACAGTGGAGAACCTGTACCCCAGGAAGCCCCGCTACTGTGAAGGTTGTGATGCCAGGTGTGATGTTTCCCCAAGGTCGCCCGAGTCTTTAATTTCAAAAGCACTAAGTATTCAAAGCCCTGGTTTGAGTTGAAGCAAGTGGGGTGGAAATGATATTTGCATCGGAGGCATAGTCCCCTGGATGCCCATTTGGGGTTTTCTTTCAAGAGAACCACCCACTTAAGGAGCTCCAAAAGGAGAAATTCAGCTATCTTTATTCTAATAGAAATATTGCAAAATGTTCCACCTCCTCCACCACAGTTAAAATGACCTGCTGGGGAGTCTTGTCCACTCTCCAACTGTAAACTCTTGTCATCATCCAGTGGCACGACCAGCTAGGACTGTCTAGTTCTCTCTCTCTCTCTCTCTCTCTCTCTCTCTCTCTCTCTCTCTTTCAGACTGACTGGCCATGGGCAGCCATGCCAGGTTCTAACCACACTTCATTGGTTGTCTTCAGGTAAGTGATGAGTCTGACAGAGTCTGACGGGATCTGAGGGCCCCATTGCCCCATTCCAAGCAGCGACTAGACACAAACGACACTCACTTGAATGACTTTCCTGATCTGGGACCAAGTGTCCCAAAAGGAGGTGGAAGAGGCCTGCTGGATCCACGGAGAAGCCTGTCCCTGTCGTGTATGTGACTGGCCTCAAGCTCAGGCTGTTTTTCCCATCTTCTCACACCAGTTTGTAAGAGCAGCATCTAGCTTTCTTTACTCACTAACAGTTACTACATGCACATATGTGTTTATATATGCATATTCCTTCCTAAATATAGCCTGTTCAGCCCATGTAATATTACCTGTATGTATGTTTTCAGGGCCGATGCTTTGGCAGTAGACAACTAAGTTGTGTGCTCATCCTTAGGGAAGAGCACTTGTGGCACTCTCAGCTTTCCTCGGTTACCTATGGTTCTTTGTGTAGAATTGAAACCTCGTTGGCTTTCCCTCATCCAGCTTGCCATGTTTGTATTCTGATATATTTCATCCTCAGTTGGTCGAGTCTGGGATAGAGAAGCTACGGGTGTGGAGGTCTAACTATATTACAATTTTACCTTTCCTCTCGCTGTGACAAAAAGAACCCTGACAGACATGGACTTAAAGGAGGAGGGGTTTGTTTGGGCTCACAGTTTTTAGAGATACAGTCTATCGCAGTGGGGAAGACATGTCTGCAGAGGACTGTGTGAACATGACTTGTTCAATGGAACGTGAATTTCAAGGCTCACAGGATTCAAATGCCTCACACAACTTCTCAGAGCACAGGCAGAAAGCAGTAGACTCTTTGCCAGAATACAAGATGAATGGCTCCTGGCCCAGCTCCTAGTAGAGTCCTTTGAAACCTCATGAGCTGGGCCTCCCTCAGCTGTCTGCATTTCTCTCTGATGTTGGTTTTCCAAACTCCAGGAGAAGGGCCCATTGAGCTCAGCTTCCAGCACTCTGCAGCTGCTGCAACCCAAAGTTCACACATGGCCCAAGACCCACATGCTCTGGTTTATCACTGTGACAGCCCCAGTGCTCAGTACCTGTTCTCTGTGTTAGTTACTTGTCGAATCTCTGTGACCAAATACATGACAAGAATCAACTTCAGGGAGAAAGGATTTATTTGGGCTCATGGATTAAAAGAATCCAGTCCAACATGGGAGGAAAGAGACGGTGGCAGGTAGCTCTGTGCCACATCCAGCATGGCCTAGCACTGGGAACTTGATAGGGGAACAAAGGCATGCAGAAAATTTAGACGCAGACACATACTGTAAAGCTGGGTATGGAGGGCTCTGATGGAGCAACACCAACTACACAACAACCCAGAATGTGTTTATTATGCACAGCACAGGAGGAGGTAGTCTCAGTGAGACATCTTTGTAGGGAAGCAGTCTCAGGCTGTGACCATCCAGAAGCTGCCCCTCAGCGCTTTCTGTCCACTCTGCCAACATCCATGCATGGACCAAAGGAAGGCCTTGCCAGTTTCCATGGATCTCAGGCCTTGGTCCCATTCTTGCAGGACTTTCTTTTCTCTCAGATCCTCTGCAATGGCAGGAGCAGGTGACAACTGCTTGCTCACATCCCAATGGGACTTGAAGTAAAGACTGGATTGGAACAAGACTAGGCTATAGGCATCTGGGCCCGCCCCCCCATGACCCACTTTTTTCAGGAAATACCCATCTCCTAAAGATTCTACAACCTCCCCAAACAGTTCAACCAGTTGAGGACCACACATTCAAACACACAAGGCTGCAGGGGTCGGTTCACATTCAAACCACGGCAAATTTTAAATTCTCCCTAGCATCAGCTGACCTTACACTCCTTCTGAGTTTTATCCCTAGCCTGTATAACAGAGCCTAGGGAACTCAATTATGATGAATCCATGAGGTGTGGGCTAATGCCGCTGCTGACATCTGGCTAACACCTGCTTGTCTCCTAGCCTCAGGCACCCAGGAGAGAGGAGTCTCTTCCAACCAGGCCTCCACCAATCCAGCCTTCAGAGTCAAGGGAAGCTGCCTGGTTTCCCTTCAAATTAGACAAAGCTATTTTGGAGTGCTCAGCTTTGCTGTGACGTCAGCACCCACCGCCTCCTCTTGGTCCCTAGGCAGCAGAGAATCCCTTCCTGTTTGCTGCTCCCTCCTGCCGTTTCCCAGGAGGCTCACTGGTCTTAAAGGGGTAGATAGCTCCACAGCCCTCAGAGAGAGATGACTCTGAAGCTACGAGATGAGTATCGCTTCCTGGCGGACATTCATCTAATTTCTCTACTGGGAAAGCCAAGTGTCACTGTCGAGCTGTCTAGTCTCCCTGGAGAAGCAAAGTGCTCCCCGCACTACTGGTGGTAACTAGGTCTACACTGGAAAGGTCAAATATCCATGCCACCTGCCCCATCCTCATCCCAATGTAACCATAGAAACAGGCCTGGTGGGACAAGGGAAGGCACTCCAAATGGACCTGCCCACCAAGGAATTTAGTTCTGTAAAGCCCCAAAGCTCTTGCAGACATGAAGCCATCCCCATGGGGGCATTACTTCGTGTTGTTTTAAACCCCAGACTTATATTTAGTCACAGTTGCCCTCAGAGGCCACAGCCACGGGGACTGAAGATGGAACTTCTTAAAGACACTGACATATCAGCCTGCAGGTTCCTCAGGTAATGAAGATTGTCATAAGGTCTGGTGAATAGTGGTTGGGTGTCCATTCTAGATCAGGTTGTGGACCAAACATGCATATCTCCATTTTGTAGAAGAGAAAACAAGGGCTCAGAGAGGTCCACGTCTTTTGTTTGTTTGTTTGTTTTGTTTTTTGAGACAAGGTTTCTCTGTGTAGTTCTGGCTGTCCTGGAACTCACTCTGTAGACCAGGCTGGCCTCGAACTCAGAAATCCGTCTGCCTCTGCCTCCCAAGGGTTGGGATTAAAGGAATGCTCCACCACTGCCTGGCTGAGGTCCACCTCTTGACTAGAGTGGTTTTTACTGAAATGAGTTAGATCCATGTTGCTCAGAATCCATTTCCACAAATGGCCTCAGGTCTAAGATGGTCAGGTGTAAACAGCAGAACCCAGAGGGAGAAAGGACAGCAGCCATCACCCCTTGAGACCAGCCTTGTAGTGACAGCAAGACACAGACAAGGCAGAGTGTCCAGAGCCTTTACTGCTGTCTGCCTCATGTCCAGTTCCTCTCTCCAAGATGCTCGCAGCAGCTATTGAGACTGAAGATCCCCGATGTTCCTTCACAAGCTCCCTCTTTGGAAAACCTCTCAGTCACCAGGATTAGCTGGCTAGTGTCACCATGGCTCCTTTATTCCCTGCCATAGGCCCTTCTTCTTTCACACTGGTAAGGCCAAATTTCAATAACAAAGTCTTTATTAAACACCCTTCTTGGTCCCTAGTCAGTTGAAGCCTGGATGCCACCTTGACCCCAGGCACAGCTCCTAAGGGATGAAGAGTCCCTGGGGCCCACCAAGTTCTTTACAGGAGAGTCTCCAGAGGGTCAAAAGATAAAGAACAGTTGGGTGTGCAGTGCTGTGGCAGACTGCAGATGACACCAAATGGAGAGAACCCAGCTTTGTCTTCAAGGGATATTTTGGTTATTTTAGAGATAAAAATGAAGAGACAGCCCTTTGAGAAGACACACGCACCTAGGTAGTCTCCAGCAGAAGCAATGGTGGTTACTATATGGTTAGACTCCGTGTCTGCTGGTTCCTTGTCTATAGACTCTGCCAAAGGCAGGCGGGAAGTAATGAAAAACGATCATACCTGCACTGAGCATGCGTGGACTGTTTCTTAACTGTTCCTTAAGTGATACCACACAGGTATTTCCACAGAATGACATTATGGTTTAAAGCTCAGAGTAAGATCTACATAGGTTGCTGGGCAGTGGTGGCACACACCTTTAATCCCAGCACTTGGGAGGCAGAGGCAGGCGGATTTCTGAGTTCGAGGCCAGCCTGGTCTACAGAGTCAGTTCCAGGATAGCCAGGACTACACAGAGAAACCCTGTCTCAAAAAAACCAAAAAAACCAAAAAAAACCAAAAAAAAAAAAAAAAAAGATTTACATAGGTTAGGTTATATATGAATACGGTGGCATTTGATGTAAGAGACTTGAGGATCTAAAGATTTGAGTCATTATAGGAGGAGAACTTGGCTTCAGTATAAAGTACAGTGCCAAGCCCAGGAGGTTGTAAAGGTGAAGTGGGTTTGGCCCAGTACTGGCCCAGCAAAGATAGCAGCTATGGAAGTGTGCTCCCAGAGTGTGGCAGATAGTATCTGTGGTTGTGTGGCTGGCATTCAAGCCCCTTTCTTCAAGAAACTTGTTCTACACACATCCCATGTGGTCTAGTTGAACTACTATTTACCTAGATATGGAGAGCATGTCAGGCATGGCATAGTTGGCCACTCCAGCATTAGCCTTACGGGCTCCTTCTGGAGCTCTGAGGAAAAGCATGTCAGGGTTTGCAGCCTTTATAAGATGGGAACTTGGAGTCCCCAGGGGTTTCCACCTAGAAAAAGGCCAGCCCCTGGGGCACTGAGGAGACTTGAGCTAGAGTTAGAGAGAGCTGCTGCTGCTGTCCTTAAGGCTGGCTCTGGTAGGAAATCAGCTTCATCAGACAGGAGGAGCAGGACCTCCCTGTGGTTCTCAGAGTCTTCTGAGCATTCTCCCACATCTGCCAGCACGGAATTGGTCCCTAGCAGAAGGATCATCTGATAACTTCCTGCCTCTTTCAGATACTTATCCAGGGCTCAGGGAGGAAGATACATGCATATAAGTCAATATTACCACCACAATGGTGGACACTGCAGGCTCAGGCCCTGCATGGTGGCAGCTGCAGAACACGGCCTTAAAGGTCTATGTGGTAAAACTTGGTCTCCAGCAGGTAGGGGGACCTCCAAAAGGTCAGAACTAGTGGAGGTCTTCAGGTCTTTGAGTGTGCCTGAGAGGGATTGTGGGTCCTGGTTTTTTTCCTGTTCTCTCTTTCTTACTTCCTGGTCATGAGATGAACAGTTTTTCCTGGCAAACACTACCCACATATGCTGTCTTTCTAGAGGCCCAAAGCAATGAAGCCAGCTGATCATGTGCCGAGATCTCCAAAACGGTGAACCAAGCCATCAATTTTCTCTTTGTAAGCTGGCTATCTCAAGTGTTTTCAGGTGATGAGCATACCAGGTATCCATCAGACTGTCACACGTGTGTGTGTGTGTCTGTCTATGTGTATTGAAACAATACTCTGTACCCCATAAATATGTGTAATCACTACATGTTAATTTATTATTTTTTTTATTTTTATTTTATATGTTAATTTTTATTTGGAATCAATTTTTTATAAAGAAAAAGAACAATGCCTACTATGGGCAATTGATATCTTAGAGGAATGGAATTTTCTGGTTTTGTTTTTTTTGTTTTTTTTTTTAAGTCAGAAAGATCAAGCCCTTTGACTCTCTGGCAGCTGCTGACATAACATCAGCACTGTCCTGACCCATTCTTAGATGGGTCCCCCATCTGGCATCTTTCTTAGCTGCTTCTCCAGTTCCTCTAGGGTCCAGGAGAGTGCCAGCCATAGTGCTAACTTTCCGGCCTCATGGGCTTTTGAGAATCTCTTGGGCAGCCAGCACATGGGAAGTACTAAGCTGCTGCTAAGCGTGTCAGGCTTTTGGAGGGAGACATCAGTGTCTCCCAAATATCTGGCCTTCCTTGAACCAACTCGTTTCAATAGCAGCTTAAACTTATTGGTGACAGGGGACCTTCCAGCAAGCTGAGATCAGAGTAAAATTCATCCCACGGTGTCAGCCAACATTGCCCTCTCCATTCCTATCTTTTCATCAAACACCATGGAAACCCCAGAACTCCATCCTTCCAAGTTCCATGGTCTCACCACTGTTATATCTCTTAGTGGTGTCACATCTACACAGGCACTGGACAGACATGTATAGCAGGTCTACCACAAAGGGGAAGTTGAGAGGTGGGAGTGGAGGCAGTACCTGCCCTCCCAAAGCTCCAAGGGTCAAGTAATCCCAGAACCAAGAACTTGTACAAACTTTACTGAGCATTAGGGAGGGAGAGAGTCATGTGCTAAGAAGGGGAAAACACACCATCTGACTTAGTCTGGTTGTCAGTGAGTTGCCAGGCAAGTCTGAGTGGATTCTTAGGGAGGATATTTAACAGGGAACCCTATGATCTGGTTTGCAGAGTCCAAGTGTGACAAGGCAAGACAGTGCAGAGATTCCTCCATCTTATATCCTTGCTAAGGCCATTTCAGGTTTGACTAGAATTTGATCTCCCTGATAGAGAGTTCCATGGAAAATTACCCAACTCTATTCTAGGATCTCCAGGTCAAGATGCCCTGGCTAACTTACCTTAGGTTCTATGAAACTGCAGGCTTTTGCAAAGCTCCCTCTCCAGCTAGCTGCTTATCTTATCTTCTGTTAAACTGCTTGCTTGCACAAAATCTCCCCCTGTAGCTGCCAAGAGATATACCAGAATGTGGTTTGGCCTTTAAAAAACCCTTACCCTAAATACTCGGCTTTACATTTGGGTCCTAAATACCTGAGTATAGTCTCAATCAGCTGGAATAAAAACTTTCACTTGGCTATAGACTGAGTGGTCATATCTGTTAGATCATCTCTGTAACAAAGGCTCTCACTGGCTTCCCTACTAGAGAATATGTAGGTAGGTACACTCTGGCTTTATGCAGGGACAGTGGGAGGCTATGACAGCATGCCAAGAAGAGAAGGTATATGCTGGCAGCAAAGATGGGCTGAGATATGGGCGGCCCTAGTTATAGTAAAAGAAGCTGGTGCAGTTTCAGAGAATATGTGGGCAGATCTGGGGCCCATTAGTATCTGGCTTATATACCTGGAGCAAGTGGTACCCCTGTCACAGATGAGATGAGAGGTACTGAAAGCAGGCATCACAGAGGGGAAGGGGAAGGGACTCCATTTCCAAAGCCTTTCTGTCAGCAGGCAGCTTTCCATGCTACAGGTTCAATGTCTTTGCTTATGACCAAACTCATGAACTCAAGGACCAAGTCAAATGCCACTTGGGCACATGAAAGGAGAGGGCAGGACTGACATCCTGATGGAGCATTTAGACTGGGAGGGAAAGAGATGGGCAAAGCTTGGAGGACTTGAGCGTGAGAGTCACCCAAGCATCTGGGAACAAAATGGTAAGGGGTTGGGTATGAGTGTGCTCTCTTCTCTGTCTCTGTCTCTGTCTCTGTCTCTGTCTCCTGTGTGTGTGTGTGTGTGTGTGTGTGTGTGTGAGAGAGAGAGAGAGAGAGAGAGAGAGAGAGAGAGAGAGAGAGAGAGAGAGAAAGAGAGAAAGGAGAGAATGTATACAGTAGAAATGTGTGAGTATGTGTGGGGATGTGTGAGCATAATAATATGTGAGAATGGGAGTATATGGGAATGTTAGAGAGTGTGTGAGTGGGAGTGTGTGTGAATGTGTGTGAGTGTATGGGAATGTGAGGGAGTGTGTGTGAATGTGTGTGAGTGCATGAGTGTGGGAATGTGTGTGGGAATGTGAGGGAGTGTGTGTGAATGTGTGGGAATGTGTGTGGGAATGTGAAGGAGTGTGTGTGAGTGTGTGGGGAATAGTGTGTGTGTGTGTGTGTGTGTATGTATGTGTGAGAGAGAATGTGTATGGGAATGTGTGGGAGTATGTGCGAGTGTGTGGGAATGTGTGTGTGGGAGTGTGTGAGAGTATGTGGGAATGTGTGGGAATGTGTGAGGATGTGTGAGGGTGTGTGAGAGTGTGTGAGAGTGTGCAAGAGTGTGTGAAAGTATGTATAAAGGTATGAGACAGCATGAAGAGTGTGAATAGGAGAGAACATAGTTGAAGGAGGTCCTTGCTTATGCACTGTGAGAGTGGAAACATATGAGAATACATAGCTTTCTGTTGCATCTGTGCATATGTGTGTACTCGAGAGAAGGCATGAACTAGACAGCTGATCCATGCATCTGCATCCATGTGTGAAGGCATGAATCTGACTAAGAGGGGACAAGAGCAGAGTAGTTAGGCTAGCCTGGCCCATGCCCACAGTGGTGAATGGAATGAGAATGGCCCCCATAGGCCCATATGTTCTAATGCTTGATCACCAGTGGATGCAACTGTTTGGGAAGGATTAGGGGGTGTGACCTTGATGGAAGAAGTATGTCAATGGGAGTGGGCTTTGAGGTTTGAAAACACCCAGGCCATTCCCAGTATGCTTTCTGCCTCCTGCTTCGAGTTTGAGCTGTGAGCTCTTAGCTATTCCTGTAGCCATGCCTTCTCTTTGCCATCATGAACACTAACCCTCTGGAACCACAAGCTCAGAGCAAACCTTTCCTTGTAAGTTGCCTTAGTCTTGGTGTTTTATCTCCACAATAGAATTACAACTGAGATAGCCACTATCTCCCGTGGAGCAACACTGCTGTATGCAGTGGGGCCATGGACTCTGGGCTCCCGGGAAAGCCTGTCACCCTGAGCCTAGATGAGGTTACAGCAGCTCCTGATCTTTTGGGTTTGCATGAGGAGTTAGGTGACCCATAAAATCCTTCCTAGAACCAAGCACATAGAAGTGCCAGAGTCATTGACACTTGCACCCAAGGTCCCCCATTTCCAGCAGCCCTGCTGGAACCTGGGTCTCATGCTCTCCTTGCACTGAATGGTGTGTTTTAATGGTCAGCATCATCCCAGAAACTCTGAAAGACTCGCGGTGGAAGGACACTTCGCCCATAGGTATCTTTCTGGTACGTAGCATGGGTTGGCACAGAGTGGGATACAGTAGCCATTAAAAATGAATGACTTATTGAAAAAAAAGTCGTTTTTTCTTCTTCTCTCCTCCCCCAGCCCTTCTTTCTTCCCTGTTTTCCTTTGACCTGGACCCTACTAGGAGGGCTGGTCCTTGTGTTAGTTAGGTGGTGGCTGAGCCCACTGGTAAAATAAAGGTGGTAGCCAGAACCTGAATAAGAAGTAGAATTACGAAGACAGGCCTGAGTTCTATCGGACTACATGGCATGCTTAGTGCCTACCAAATAGCTAGCACTGTCCCTGGAACAGTCAAGGACAGTCTGGGCCCCAGTAGCCCTCACATCAAGCCCGGTGACCGCGCTCAGAAAACAAGCAACAGTGAAAACTAAGTGTTTGTTTCCAGTGTAGCTACATTAGAAAGAGAGAGGTCAAGTGCTCTTCCTCCCCACCCGCTCCCCAAGTCTGCGTTTGGGTCTTCAGAAGTTTTAGTTTAAACAAAGAGCAGAGACTTGAATAACTGAGCAGCCCTGGAGAAGGTCAGGTCCCTCCATCCCTGAGCCATCCTTGTCTCCGCTCTATCTTGCCTCCTACCAGCCGGTCTGACAGCTTGTCAGCACTGAGTGAGACATCCTTCTGGGGACCCCTCAGCCCTTTCCTTTTCCCAGCCTAAGGCTCCTAGGGCAATTTTAATCTCTTGGGCTCCACTGTCTCAGTATTCTGAAAGCCAGATGTTGGGGCTTGTGTTTCCTTTGTGCCTCCTTATTCCTGTAGTGGTGGTTTACAGTATGTCCTTCTGTGTCTGCAGCTGGCTGCCATTACTTTCCACGACTCTGGACTTTTTGAGAAACGATTCATCTTAAAAAAAAAAGAATCTCAAGGCTCATTTTTTACTTACATAATTTTAAGATCTCATTCCTCATTCCAAGCCCCCAATGAAGCCTGCTGATTCTATTCTGCCATAGTAGCCGAGTCTCCTAACTTGTTTATTGCCGTTGAACTTGAGATGTTAGCAGACCGTGTCCTCTTGCCAGACAAACTCCTAAAATTGTCCAAGAGCTAAGAAGTTCTTGTAGATGGATGCATGACAACTTGTCTGCACACACCCACTCCCCAGCCCTAAACAGCTGCTGTGGATGAGACCTGGGGTCCTTGTCCTCTGGGCTAAGCCCTACTGTATTTTTTGAAGTTGACGCTGAAATTGAGGTACCAATATGAGAAACAAGGGGCAGCAAGCAGCTTTGCTCCCTCCACCCATCCACCCTTTTCTCTAAGAAAGTGCTCTTTTCAAGCAGCAGAGACACAAGCTCACCCAGAGCGACCGGACCGTCTATGCTAACAGGTCTGTCTGCAGGAGAGGGTAGCTCATTGAGAAATTGCGTTTGTCTGAGGGAGCCAAAAAGAAAATTTTTTCTTTTTTCTCTTCTTTCTTTTTTCTTTTTTTTTAAACTGGGGCACAGAAAGACGTTAAGACAAGTTTGTTGCTTAGAAATGAGAACAATACTAAGTCCATGAGTCCACCTACCCTGGCACGGCCATCAGCGTCCACTCCTGGATGTGAGAGCTTGGTGCCATTATCCTGCAGATCACGATGATTCCAGGGGACAGCATTTTCTGGTTTTGCCCGTGACTTCCATTTTCTTGTTGCTGACAGAGCTGTCTTTGTTGCTCTTCCTCTTCTGAACGCCAGCTTCTGGGACTGGTTTATAAAAAACTGGCCTCCCCAAAGGCCGACTGTCAACCGCAGCAGCCAGCTCATCTTAGCTGCTTCCGTGAGAACTTCTACTACAACTCATGTGGCTTTTCTTTTTTTCTTATTCTTTTTTTTTCCTTTCAATTTTCTTTTTCTGCCTTGGAAATGGGCTTCATGGCTATGGTAGGCAATTAAATTTCAAAGCTGGAGAATGCCCGTGTACTCTGCCAGGAACTGCTGAAGCAAGGGGCCAGGCCACGGGCTTTGAATACTTGGCACGGAAGTGGGACCTCTGATACATGCAGTCTCTCCCAGAATGGGCTTCCCAGAGGAGTGTGTTTGTCTTTGTTTTGAAAAGGGAAATCCAGTTCCATCCCAGCGCTAGCTACACGACAATCCCAGAGCTAGGTGGCACCTCTTTTCCAAAGCTGGGTGATCGCCTGGGTTGTTAAATGTCACAGTTGGCATGGTGCCGGGGAGGGTCGGCTTCCAGCATGCAGGTCAGTTCTCAGGACTGCCACTTAGCTCTCCTCAGTGGCCCCCGTCCTTTGAACACTGCTATCTCTCAGAAGAAAGGAGAGCCCTGTGTTCCTGACCCAGCCTTCTCATGCTGCTGACTGAATCACGGGGTTTGGGGCTAGCATCTAATTTCCAGAGCTACTGTGAGTAAAATGCTAACACTTGTTCCAGAAGCAGGCTGGTGCCCTGGCTGTAATTCTAGACTGGGGGCCACTGGAGAGGAATCCAGGCTTGGCAGATTGTACAACATGAGGCAGGCCAGTGGTCTGAGCCTTCCTGCAAGGGAAAGAGATGTTTGTGGATGAGAAGGTCCTGAGAACTCGTGTGTGCTTGGATCAAAAGTGAGACCAGATAACGTGAAAGGAAAAGACTTGAAGGCTTCTCTGAGGAGGTGACCTCCTGGGACCACGAACCTGTGGTCTTCTGGAAGGGGTTAGTGAGGGGCGGCAGTGAAGATTATGTGGGAGAGAGAATGTTAGTCCGAACATTCTGTGATAGCATTAGAGGTAGAAGAGGGACTGAGCTGGCTTGTTTGAAGGTCTCTGGTTTCTCGGTAAGGAGATGATTGGAAGAGGCAGGACTGTTTGCAGAAAGCTACTGCAGGTCCTCCCTGTAGCTTTCAAAGACAGAAGGCATGGTCCATGAAAGAACCTGGGCTTCCTTTTCTAAGTTGTTGTTGCTACATGAGGGACACTCCGGACACTAGACCACCTGGAGCAGCCACTTACAAGGATGGAGGTGGCTGTCCTGTCCTGAGGATCTCTGTTGCAGCATGGAGAATGCTCTCCTGCTTCGGAATGCTTGCATATTTTACAGGCAGCAATACTAGAGCACTCAGTGGCCACTCGCAACAGAGTCTGCGATAGTCTGTGTTAACTGTTGTAGGCTGAATTCCTCTTATAGGACAGAATTTACTAACGTGACATGAAGAAGAAAAAAAACCATTAGCACCAGCCACTCCGGTATACGAATAAGCATGTTAAGAAAAGTGTAGAATACATTTTTGCTGGTCTAAAACAGCAACGAGAGAATTATGTATGTGTGTGGAAACCAGAGGAAAAATAGCTCTTGAGCCTTTGCTCATTCTGAACACAGAGAGTCAGCTGTGAGGACTGACAAACAAATCCAAGCAGAAGTTGCCAGGCAGGTCTCAGAAAGCACCTCGTTCTGTGTCAGAGGTCTCATTCCTTGAGCACTGACTGTCCTGCAGTGACAGGCTGGTGACATCAGAGCACGCTGTACAGTCAGAGCAAACCCCACTGCAATGTCCACTTAGGGAGTGGAAGGTCACATGGGTGCTTACAACAGGGTGTGGTGTGTACGACAGAAAGCATGGCACCCGTGCCTTGTTTCAGGGATGCCCTGGACCTCAGACTATGGGATTGACTCCCAATTGTCTATATAAATTATCACAGATGAATTTAAAAACACGTCAGGGGCTGGAGAGATGGCTCTGTGGTTAAGAGAACGGGCTACTCTTCCAGAGGTCTTGGGTTCGGTTCCAGCACCCACATGGGGCTCACTACCATCTGTGACTCCAATTCCAGAGGATCCAATGGCTTCTTAAAACCTCCATGAGCGCTGCGTACACATGGTGCACAGACATACATGAGGCAAAGACCCTTGTACAAAAACAAACAAACAAAACAAAAACAACAAAAAAACCAAAGCAAGTCAGTTACTTATGCCCAGCGTATTTCACAGAATTCCAGGGTGACCATCAATTACTTGAGTTCCATATCCATGGAGTCAGCCAAGTGCCGAGTGAACATACTTAGGAAAAGCCGATTCACTAAGCTGTGTAGTCTACCAGCTATTTACATATCGTTTACCATGTCTTCCGTATTGTCGGCATCTAGAGGTGAGTTAATGAACAGAGGGGATTTGTGTGCAGAGCCCTGAGAGTCTGGGGACATGGTAAGGCCAAGCCCTAGGCCTTTAGAAAGTGGTTTATTTTCACGGCTGACAGAGCCAATCTACCTGCAGAGGCAGCATGTGCTTCCCTAAGGACACCTTGGCGATGTTACAGCTGACAACTGGACTGCTTACTAGCCTGTAACCTAGAGTTTGTAACTCTCCTTCCTAAATCCAAAGAATCACCTTTACAACCCCCCCTTACATCTCTGCTTGCAAAAGGACATTCTTTACCCTTTAAACACTGTAAACATCACACTCAATAATCAATGTAACTTAAGCCACAAAACACAACAATTGCCCATGGTAAAGACACCCACGGATCCGTTCCTCTAGGTAACAGACACATGAGTTATGAAAGAGGCCACACACCTAATTGTTTTTCTGATTTTAACTCTGTCATTGACTTTTCAATGCTTTTTAAATGTGATGGACCGTGCATAAAAATATAACTGATAGCAAAAGTGTAAACTCCATGTCATGCTTTAGAATGGCTACTGCAACTATAAACTGTTCATTGAGGTGGGTAGACTTTGGTCTGATCATCCTATAGCACAATTTCTTTATTTACAAGTATTTTTTACAATAAAGTTTTAAATAAATGAACAAGTTCACCCCAACCCTTCATCATATTGGTTTGCCCCAAATTTCTTTTCCATCGTGAAGTCAAGGACCCTTGTCTACCTGAGGGAGGAAGGTCCTTAAAAGATTAGTCTGCTGGTGGCAACATAAGGTGTGTCTCTCCCTGTTGCTTCTGACTATCGGATGTCAATTATAGAAGGCATTTTTGAGGTCTACAAGGGGTTCTGGTAAGCCCCCAGAAAGCTAAGAGAAACTGTATACAGTACAGAGAGGGGAGACCTTGTGTCTGTATGCTGCCTGCGACTACAGACCCCACAAGAACTTCTTCCAATCTTTGTCACTCCTGACCCTTCTTCACGGGGGTTGAAGGGGCTGGGAGGGGGCTTGGCTTGATTTCCTCAGGCTGTAGAGTTGGGCCTCTGAGAGCATCCAGTGCCTTAGAGGCAGGTCCATGACCTAACAGAGTCGGACATCTTCATTCAGTTTCCCCCCAAGCCTGGGTTCTAGGTACAAGGCACTTGCTGAATGATATCTCCTGGTTCTTGTGTCCAGAACAAAGACCCGAACTGGGGACACATGGATAATAATAATCTATTAACACAACAAAAGGCGCTCCCGAGAGCAGGAAGTACAGGGAGGTCGAGATCTAGGAAAGCCTTTTATGAGCAGAGCCATTGTGCATGAACACTCTTCTCTTGCTTTTAGAGGCTGTAGGTTTAGTTTTGTTACAGGTTGGGACAAGCTCTCTGCCGTTAGATTTTCTTACGTATTAATCTTGATTCTGTTGGGACCTCTCTGCTGGGCCCTGTTCTCTTACATCACCTTGAATAGAAGAATTTCCTACCTCTGTCTCCTGATCTGTTTCTGCAGAGGTAACAAACATGAGAATCTCAGGGCCCAGCAAACAAGCGTCTTGAAGTTTCAGTCTCTGGTGTTAAAAGCTACTGGTTGGAAGGGAGGGGGCTATGCCTAGCAGCCTGCCAGCTTGCCAGTGTCTATCTGGGGACCTTCCAAGGCTAGTAGTCTCCTTTTTCTCTCTTCTTCCCATTGTGGCCACATTGAATAATCTCCTTTTTCTTCGCTTCTCAGCTTCCCTTGATATATTGGTGGTGGGTGACCCTCTGAGGCTTGGGAAGAGCTGGGTGGGTTTTTAATATTTTTTCTCCATTTCCCACTCAGTTACAGGAACATGAACCTACAACTTTAAAATTGCTCTCCAGGAGCCTATCGCCATTGGGGTTTGGTGATTATTTAAGCTGCATTCAAGTAAGATGTAAGAGATGAGGATTTTCAATCAAGTTGTGTTACCCTGAAACACCCGTGCCAGGTCTCAGGGCAGCCTTGTTTTCGAGATGAGCAGGGTAGTGCCTCTGGCTGGCAGGAATGAATGTTAGTGATTATTCTGAAGTAACTCCCCTTTGCATACCAGACCACTGCAACATTGGTTCTGGAGAAATTAGAATTTCCCCAGAAGCCTCAGTCTGGAAGAAGGAAGCATGGTACATGCCAAAGAGGGAGTTCAGCTTTCAGGATTTTTCAGTTCACACAGTTCTGAATATTTGTCAGATCGTTTTGAAAGACCAGAGAGGAGGGAATGATGGGCCATGATTGGCAGACTCTCACTTGACCAGGACTACTGAAGTATGGATCCCTCTTGCTCCCATTACAACCACAACCTGACGTCAGGACAGACTCGGGGATGGAGGATTCTGTGGATCTCGTTGTTTCTCCTCTAACACTGGATAAATCTCTTTTCTCTGCCTTCCAAGATGACCGGTTTAATTGGCCTCTTGAGGTCGGGTGGCTGAGACTAGCGTGTTAAGATCTGGGCTCTGACACTAACAAATCTGTTAACAGAACTACCCAGGACTGGTTTACACTGTTGCACAGACTTGAGCCCCAGCACCACCCCCACCCTGCAAAAACATACAGTTCACAGCATTCGAAAGTCAGAGCCTCCTAGTTGCTTCTCACTGGAAATCCTTAGTGGGTATCAGAAATGCCAGCAGCGCATTGCCTGTGCACAGGTCTATTAATAGCCGGGGCTGGCTCTGGGTAGCTCCCTGGGCAGCTCTGTTAGTCTGTTCTGATTACCTCTGAGTCCTCCCTCTACCCCGTTTCCCCCTTATTTCTTCACTTCTCGCTCTCTGTCCAGCTTGTCTGCCCTGTCTCATCTCTTACTGTCAGCGCTAATCAGAGGAGTGGCAATGGGAAATGAGAACCCCCACCAAATGAGAGAGTCCATTGTGGCAGCTTGTGCTGTCAGAGGTCGCCATCACCTTGGCCTGGAAGGGGGTTGTTTACTAAATCGAAATGATGACATCAGTCAGATGTCAGGGGAAAGCAAATGCCCAGGGCTTGGACAGAGAAGGATGGAGGCTTTCTGAGAATGGGTCCCTCCCGTTCTGTATTACAAAAAGCCCCATGACTCAGCAATACCATAAGAGGTCACTAGACAAATGCCAGACTCCAGCCCACTGCTCTTTTTGGCCTGGTTCCCGAGGCTGCCAGGTCTCCTATCCCATTCCCTTCATTTTTCACCCCCTGCCTACCCCACTTGAAGCAGAGGATGTTCAGGTGTTTTAGAAGGTCTTTCTTCCACTCTCTCACTATCTGCAACAGAAAAGAAGGCCAGTCTCTGTGTCAGAAAGCAATCCGGCATCATTGTCCTCCAGCCAGAGACAGGAAAGGCAGAGAGCTACCCAGAGGCAACACCTGGGAGGATGGATGGGACTGGATCCTATGCAGAAAACCACAGGAAACAGTCACTGCCTTGTTTTCCACAGCACGAGATAAGGCCCGGGCAGCCTGTCCATGCTGTGGCCCAGAAAATTTGGCACCTGAAATGGGGGCCTCAACCCCATGGCCCCAGATGAACCGGCCGTTAGGTCCTGTTACTTTTCCTCAAGGGCTTTTCCACATGGAGGGGAGCCTTGAGCAGGCAAGTTTCACCTAAGTTCTCCTAACAGGGAGGGGGTCCCAATCTATCACCTGTAGGAGTCCCCTAAACTTCAGCTGCTTTCCAAGTGGGGCCCCTGTGTGAGCAGAGAAGTGGCTTCCATACTTTTTGGGGGGTTCTTCTGCCCAGCATTTGTCTGGATAATTCCTTCCAGCCCAGAAGCCTGGTTGTTACTAAAGTTGTCAGTGTCAGAGTTTGAGCCCTGGCAGCCCTAACATGCTGGCTTAGTCGCTGGTCCTCAGTAGGCCCAAGGTCAAACAGACAGGCAATGGTAAAAAAGCAGAAAAAAAATGTATTTAATGCAGCCACATTAGAAGTGGGAGAGTGAGTGACTGGCCCCTACCAAGTTCACCTTTGGGGTCCTGACAAGAAGCTGAGGTTTAAACAGAGGGTGAGAGGTATGAAATCCTGGGCAAATAGGGTCCCACCCATCATGGCCGTCACTGTCTGATCTATGGTTGTGTAAAATGCTCTATCATGTGTCAGAACTGAGTGAAATCTCTCCCTGGAGACAAGTCCCCCTCTGGCCAGCATTGATCTTCAGCCTCTTCCCTCTTCCTTCATCCAGACTGAAACTCCTTGGGGACCAGCTCTTGGGGACCATTGATGCAGTAGCCTGATATCCAAGCATCTCTTTAAAATCCACGGTTCCTGCCACGATAGCTACAACTCACACACTCAATGCTTCTGCTCGCCCACCGTGTGTCAAGTGCACCCAGGGAGATCCACCCTGCTCTCAAGGAGGCTTGGTCAAGGGGAGAGGCTAGGGACCAGGAAGACACCAGAAACATGATCTGGATGGAGCGGGAGATGCTAGAGGGTGGCAGACGCCATGGGAACGGAGTGCTCATTGCTGTCCAGGGGGTTGATGAGCTACTTAGCCTCAGTTGACTGTTACTATGCCAGAGTGACTCTGAGGTTTATTTACCTTAGGTTTTTAAGTAGAGCCATATATCTGGTTGTATGAGTGTGCACATGCATGTGTGTGAAGGTGCACGAGAGGAGTACATTTGCACAAGTATGTGAGTGTACATGGAGGGCAGAGGTCAGCTTTGGGTGTCATTCCTCAAATACCATTCACCTTTACAAGTTTTGTTTTGTTTTTTCAAGACAAGGTTTCTCTGTGGCTGTCCTGGAACTCACTATGTAAACCAGGCTGGTCTCAAACTCAGGGATCCAACTCCTTCTGCCTCTCAAGTGCTGGGATGCAACATGTGTGCCACTACTACCCGCTAAGAATTTTAAATTTATTATTAGTATATGGATGCAAGTTGGGTATTCATGCCGTGGCATGCATGTGGAGATATGAGGGCAGTTTTGTGGAGTTGCTTCTCTCTGTCCACATTTACATGGACTCTGGGATTAAACCCAGAATGTCAGGCTTGAACAGCAAGGACATTTAGCTAGGGCACCTTGCCGGCTCCCGTCTGTGGTGTTTTTTTGTTTTTTGTTTTTTTTTTTGAGACATACTTTCTTACTAGTCTGGAGCTTGCTCTTTCAACTAGACTGGCTAGAAAACCCCAACAGTCTGTTTCTGTCTTCTCAGTTCTGGACCATCATCAGGCTTGGCCTTTTAAACATGGATTCTAGGGATTCCACATTCACACTTGCAAGTTAACCACGTTGCAGACTGGGTTATCTCTTCAGACCATGGTTGGAAGTTTGTGTCTCCTTTTTCTTCTTTTAATACTGTATAGGCCAAACAAACTTGCTTGTAAGTATGTATTAGGACTAGGGAAGCATCCTATCATAATACAAGGGAAGAGCTGAAATAGAGGAAGTCTCAGGATCCATGTATTGAGAGGGGCTGTTGAGCCTAGCCACATGGAGAAGTAAGAACATCTCAGTCAAGATGAACTGAGTCTTGAGTGACAGCTTTGCTGGCACAAGTCATGACACAGTGCATCCTTGAATAGCAATACAAACCATCGTAGCAGACCGGCAGGCCTCACCCCAGGCAGGTGGTGACTTAGCCATCTGTACCGTACATACCCATAGAGCTTCCCTTTCTCAGCCTGTTTGTAACCCAGCGGCCATGTGACCAATGAGGTCTCTCCGTTCTCATAGGAAGAAGGCTCACATTCTTCCCTCCCTGGTTCTTGCTAACGGAGTGGTCATCCTGAGCACAGGGCATGAAGCTGATTAACCTCTTTGATTTCTGAGATATGTCCAGCCGATAGGGAGGTTGCGAGGGTGAAGGGGTTCTATAACAGATGAAGAACTGTCTCTGGTGTGCTCTGTCTCCCTAGCATTCTGCCGACCACATTATGTCTCGACATGCTGATAAGGCAGAGAAAGAGGAGAGCAGGAGCCTGGCTCCTGACCCAGTCCTGGGCTGGCAGGCAGCGATAAGTCAGTCAGTTGCCCTCTGCTCTGAGCTATAGGATTTTGTAGAGTAACACAGGCCTAACTGGGTCACTCCTGGTTTGTGGGAACCAGGTAAAAAGGGCCTCATATTGTTCCAAATACAGAGCTGGTGACTTGTAGAATGCTCCCATATCCAGGCATAGGTGGCTCTTGGAGCCCTATGCCTTGTGAGCTAAGGTTTTCTTATGCCAGCATGGTCAGTACCATATAAATGACGTCACAGGAACTGGCTCTTTCTTCAAGTCCCAGTTGTCAGCAAAAGCATCTTTGCCTGGTGGAGTATGAGTAGGCTGAGTTGGCTTTGCTGGAAAGGGTGGCTCAGTGGTTAAGAGCACTGACTGCTCTTCCAGAGGTCCTGAGTTCAATTCCCAGCAACCACATGGCGGCTCACAACCATCTGTAATGGGATCCAATGCCTTCTTCTGGTGTGTCTGAAGACAGTCGACAGTGTACTCATATATAATTAATAAATGAATATTTAGGGAAAAAAAGAAAAGGAAAGGGAAGGAAAGGGTTTATTGCTAGGCCAGCCCAGTGGAGCACGACAGGGAAGTAACAGCCCTGTTTCTCCTCCAGGCCTTCCTGCCAGTCCGGGAACATGGTTTCCCTGTTGCCTCTGGGGGTTCCAAAGCAAAGAATTTTGCTACAGCTTGAGGAAGTGTACCCACTGTCCCTGCAGAGAGGCCTCACCTCCCCTGTGCTGCTCCTAACTGTTCAGTGTGACACCTGCACTGTTCAGCCATCCAGGAGACATCCTGCCTTTACTATTGATGACTTTAGCTGAAGGATGGATGCGCCTATCAACCCCACGGAGGCAGCATGGAGGCCCTGGGTGCTTCCATCCCACACCCTGCCCTGCCCCTCACTCTGGTCTTGCAGCCTGTGTGATGATGAGGCTGTTCTCAGCACTCCCTCCCACTCCCTTCTTCCCCCTCCTTTCCCACTTTCCCCCCTGAGTTAAATTCCTATATTAGATATCTATTCTTAACAGCTGTTCTCCCGTAATAACACATTGCCACATTCTTGGAAGAAGAGTTAAGGAGGTTTTTTTTTTTTTTGGGGGGGGGGATGGATTTCCAACTTAGGGGACACATTCACAGTAAAGAAAACAATGCTTTGCTAGAGTTGGGGTCCAGATACCAGGAATATATTTTGTTTGGAGGTAGAGGCCTCTGTGTGAGGGTTCGTTCTGTTCCCACACAATACAAGAGTCAGAGTGGCACCTAAGAGTTGGAAAGTGCCGGGCTTTCTCTAACCCCTTCCATCTGTGGGAGGGAGGAGAAAGGGCACTTCCCATGGCAGTCTGGATGCTTCTGGTCACGTGGAAGCACAATGGCTTTTCCCATGTCTTTTCTTTTTTGCAAGTGAGTGAACTACCCAGAGTTCCACGGAGGACTGTCAGGTCTCCTTGCCTTTTCTCTTTCCGTGAAGAGAAGAGATTACTACACACTTGGCTTAGACAATCAGGATTCAGTCTTGAGGCTGGGGCTGGGGTTGCCTTACCTGAGGCTGTTGTGTTCTGTTTGTGGCTACAGATATGGGGCTCTTGCAGGGAGCACCGGGCCTTCTGCACTTCTCCAGCTTTGCTTGTTTCCTCTCCTTACCTCCTGCCACAGGGACTGCTCCTCCATTTCAAGTTTTCATAATTATCTCTTGGTCCCAAAGGCAAGGATTGCTTCTTGCTCTCTTGATTCCAGTTGACTCCGTCTGGCACCTTGCTGGCAGCTGATATTCACCTAATTCCTTCCCTCAGCTCATTGATTTTGGCTTAAAAGATCACAATCTTCAAAATAGTCAGCAGTATTGAAAGGTCATAGACTAATAACTTCTGATCTGATTTCATATTGAAAATGATGGCTGAGATCCTGCCAGTGTAATGTCTGACCATATCTGAACACAAGCCCTGTGGGTGTCCAGTCCTGGTGGCATGCTCTGTAATTAGAGACAAACAAAACAAACACTCCATTTGATGGGAGTGAGCCATATCTGGGTGGTGAGCAACTTCAGTTGTGTAGCTGAGACTCTGTGCAAAAGCAAGAACACAGAAATCCAGTGGGAAGACAGTTCTGTGATCTATTAATGATGTCTGTCCAAGGGGCTGAAGGAGCAGTGGCACAACTTCTGGTAGATTCTGGGCAAGAAAATCTTGAAGATTCAACTCTAAGATTCTTGGACTCCTCTCTATAGTTAGTACCTAAATTCCAACTGTCTGGGCAACTTCCTGCATTTCTCTTTTGTGCTTTGATAAAAAAAAAAAATCTTCACAAAAACAACTTAAGGGAGAAAGGGTTATTTAGTTTACACTTCCGAGTTGCAGCCATGTTGAGGAGATGTCCAGTCAAGAACGAGAGAAAACGAATGCTAGTGACCAGCTCATTTTCATCATTCTCATTCAGTTAAGAGTTCCCCCTTCCCCTTCACTGTGATTTTCCCTGATAAATAATCATAATGTTCATTTTTCATATAAAATAAATTAAAAAATAAAGAGTTCCCCTTCCTTGGGAAAGGTGCGCCCACAGTGGGCATATCTTTCTATCTCAAGTGATGTAGTCAAGAAATGTCCCCATAGACACGGCCAAAGAGCTGGGAGTCTAGAATGTGTTAAACTAACTAGCTAAACTAACATTCATAGCAACCTAGCACACTTAGGAATTTGGACTCCAACAGAGTTGGTAGTTGTATGACCCGGGTTTGTGTCTCTTCAAATATGATACTGCTTTCCTTGTAGGGTTCCTTAGGCAAACAGAGCTAGAAAAAAAATCTTGGCTTGTATTTCTTATAAGATGTGCATTTTGCATTATGCTTTATAAGTAGGTGAAGATGCTGATGTAGATGAAGATATAGGTATACAGAGGTGAATGTCTTTGCATGTCTATATCAGTAAGTGTTCCAGTATTGTAATAAAATGCTTTAGACAACCAATTTATAGAGACAAAAGGTATTTTAGTTGGCCTCTGGAGTCAGACTGGGGTCCATGATCCATGGGTTCCACTGTTTGGGGTTCAGGTATCATGACAGAAGTGTGTAGTTGAAGCAAATCACTCACCCTTGTTGCTGGGCAACAAAAAAAAAAAAAAAGAAAAGGGATGGAGATCCCACAATGGCATTTAAGGTCATGGCCCAGTGACACAAGTCATCCCACCTGTCAAAGGTTCCATTCCTTTCAACAGTATAGCTTTTGGGGACCGGGGCTGTAACACCTGTCTCTGTGGGACACTCAACATCCAAACTACATCTTGATGCAGATATACGTTCATGCCACATGTATGCACATGTATGTGCATAGACATCCTTCTTTGTCAAAAAGCATGAATAATGCCTACTGACTGCTCAGCCTCTCAGCACATATGTTGTATTGTCTACTGTGCAGTGAAGTGGAAAGCAGACATGTGCCAGCCAATGTCACTTTGGCTGCTGAGAGATTCAGCAAGGAACAGCCATTTAGTCTTTGATTTCTTCAAGGAGCTTGTACAAGAAGCTGGGTCAGAACATGATGCTGTCTTTTCTGATAAAGACTTGACTCCCATCAGATTAGAGTCCCATCCTCACAACTTCATCTAACCGGAACTGCCCCCGTTAAGGACATTTCCCCAAATATGATCTCACTGGGGGTAGAGCTTCCACATATGAATTTGGCCAGAGACATAATTCAGTCCATAACCTCAGGTGCCATGGAACTGTGTGGTTAGGTGAAGGTGTGGTTGCTGTTTTCAGAGTGAGGTAGGAGACCAGAGAGCATACTGAGCCGTGGAGGGACTTGGGCACTGTGGAGTTGGTCCTGTTGCTAAAGCATCTGCTATGTAAGAAAGACCCTGAGTTCAGATCCCCAGCCCCTACCTAAGAAAAAGTCAGGTTTAGCAGCAGGATGTACCTGTAACACAGAGCTGCTGGGGCAGGGACAGGGCACTCTGGAAGGTCATTTGCCAGCCAGCCTAGACAAGTCAGCTCTACATTCAGTCTCACAAAACCCAAAAACCTATAAATTACTGCCTCTACATGTTACAATTTTGTGCACGTACTTGTGCACAAACACTGCTTGTACCTGTGTGTCTTTGGGTGAGGGTGGAGGCCAGGGCTTTAGATGGGGTGACTGGTAGTTATGAGTTGGTGAGAACTGGTCAGATCCCCATGGATTCTGACTGTGGCACTCATAAGGTTTGGGGTACGTTGTGTCTCAAACTTTTAGAGTTTGGTCCTTGAGCAGCTGGTGGAAATTAGTCATCTACGAAGAGAAAAATGCCTGGGCTGGCAGGAACTAACCAGTAGTGTGCACAGGGCCCCGGGTTCCACCCATGGAACCTTAACAACAAAAGAGAGAAAAGCAAACAGAAACTAGGAAAAATTGGCTGGGGGTGGGAGCAGGGTAGGAATTATCGTCCTGCTTGGGATGGGTTCTGACATCCTGGGGACCTTTCTAGGTGGCACAGAGCTAGACATATCAGCTATGTATATTTGCTGGTATTTAGGAGTCTTGGGATCTAAACCAATGCTCAGCACTTTCTGCATGTGACCGCTCTGAACCCTCAGATGACTGTGTGACATTTTGCTGCATGGGAAGGCTTGCCACTTGAGAAACGGCAGAGCAGAGATAGACACCGAGACTTTGGAAGCCGTGACTCTAGTCTCCATTCTGCCTGGTCCTCCTGTACAGAAAGTGCTGGACCAAGTGGCCAGCATACAGTCATCCTCGATGCCTGGTTGTCTGTCATCCATTGTGACATCCCATCTACACTTCAGCCTGCATCCTACACTGGCTGATTGGGACAGGACCGCCATACATCTTGTGCTGTGGGGACATTACCATGTCTGTGGGCAAAATAAAAATACATATTGAAAGATTTTAGTGTGTGACTGTTCTGGCCCAACTCTTGCAGGCTCAAATTTGCATGTATTAAAGCAAGAAAAAGATACTAAGAATAAACACCTTCGGTTCTCACCAATCCTGTCTAACGAGGAAGCCGCTGTACCCACGGGATTCTGATTTTCTCTTCAGAGGCCCTGCCATACTGCTTCTCTTCCTGTCCATGGAGTTAAAAATGCCTCAGTACTCTCCAGTAATCTTTCTTAGGATCCCTCTTGAACTGCACATCCCAAACCTTTGACTATTTAAGTATACCTGCCTTGAACTATACCCTCTGGAGCTGGCACTTGGAAAACTTTAGGACCAGGCCACTGGGACTGGGCACACCACCTCCTCCTTTCTTCCTTGGTCCTGGGCTGCTCAGAGCTGCATGAGAGGAGACCTCTCTGTTCTCCCTGACTCTGATAAATAGTGCTTTGGAAAGGTAGCAGGAGAGGGGCCCCTCTTTGCAGCCTATTGTACTGGCTGCCCCTGCCCAACACAGGGAGTGTTGTGTCACCAAGTCTGGTGTGTTTGGATAGGTGGGAGCCTCTAAGATCTTTCTCACCAGTGGATGAGGATGAGGAGCTGAGGGACACAGAACAAACCAGTAAACCCCAGGGGGTCCTCTCCTCACACCTGTACTTCCTGCTTAGGAGCCCAGGTGAGACTTGCCCAAGGTCTGCTTTGCCAGCTCCAGCTAGTTCTGCTTCCTCTGAGATCCCTGACCTGCAAAGGCAAAGGCTGTTCCTTCAGGGCTGCAAAATAATATGCAGGCTGGAAACATGAGCGTGACCACGAAGGAGACTGGAAGCAGCCCGTTTCCAACTTAGGGTTTGTGACTCAGGTTGTCTTAAGCCAAAACCTTGTCATCTCTTGTGCGCCTCCCCCTTTGAAAACCTTGTGAGACAATTCATTCCAGGTCAGAGAACAAGCGTCTACAAAGGGTAAAACATCTAAGTCTGGCCCCCACCCACTACTGTCCACACCTCCTTCTACCTCACCCCACTCCTCCCCAAGGTTCCTTGTTAATCATATTTCCTTTTCCTTGAATGAACCGGAGGAGAGATACACGCCCAACAAAAGACTTTCTACTGGCAACACTAGGCAAGGTAGTCCCCTGAGAACACCCGTGACCTAGAAGATTCCATTTGGCAGGATGGGAGAGGCATCACCTCTGTACATGGGTAACCTGGGTGGTTGGACTCTCTCATGTGTTAGGAATGTCACGGTACCCTGCTACTCCAGGGACTTGGAATGTCATCGAGCTCGTTAGAAATGCAGAACTAGAGGCCCTACCCATGACCTGCACACAGAGCTACAGAGAAATGCTGCTATCCCTCTGTCCTCATTACAAGGACACCTGTACTGACTTAGGACGATTTGTACTTTTTAAAATCTCAGGGGCACTGTGCTCTCAAAATCAATCTTGTTTTGCTCTTTACTAAGAAAAGTAGGTTTAGTTCAACTGAAGCGATAAATCTACTGATGCCTGCTTGTAGCAGATCATAGAGACCAAGTGCATGCCCATGAGATTAATCTGGTGTGCTCTGCCCTCCTCCACTCACCATGTCCTCCTCCATCCTCCATGTCCTCCCCATCCTCCATGTCCTCCCCATTCCAGTCCCCCATCCTCCATGTCCTCCTCCATCCTCCATGTCCTCCTCCATCCTCCATGTCCTCCTCCATCCTCCATGTCCTCCTCCACTCACCATGTCCTCCCCCATCCTCCATGTCCTCCTCCATCCTCCATGCCTTCCCCCATCCTCCATGTCCTCCCCCATCCTCCATGTCCTCCTCCATCCTCCATGTCCTCCCCCATCCTCCATGCCCTCCTCCGTCCTCCATGTCCTCCTCCATCCTCCATGCTATTTGGCAGTCACAGTGATACAAAACTAATTAACACATGGTGCAGATGTGGTGGAAATTCAGTTCCTCCCTAACTTGTGTTAGCTGAGAAGAGATGGGTGGCTTTAACTAGGGAGGAGCTGGGAAAAGCCAATGTGGAGGACTGTCAGGAGGACTAGTCATGGGCAGGAGGCAAATGTGGAAGGTTTCCCTGGAGCATCAGACAAGAGGTGGGGCCTAGGTCTGCGGTCTGGGCAGGAGCTGATGGTTAGGAGCAGGGTTAACTGTGACCACTGTGGTGGGCAGGAGGTGGGGAGCCTGGGAGATGGGCTTAGGCAGCAGGAGATGTGGATGGCAGCAGTTGGCCCTGGGGGAGGACAGTGCACAGCTTTGGCAGACTGGGCTGGAGGCTCACATTAAGACCTCTGTGTGTGCACAGCTGGCCTGTAGCCCCTTTTCTTTCTGCTCCCCATCTTCCCAGAGGTTCTTCGGCCACCTAACACCAAGAGCCAAGCCTAACACCAGAGCCTCTGGACACTGCAACCTCTTTCTTTGGCTCAGCCACTCCCTTCAAACTTTCTTCTCTCCTGCCCCTCCACCCCCCGCTTTTTTCCCCCACATTCGGGAGTCTTTTATAAGACTGTAAACAGGGTGATCCCAAATCTGAAATCCCCCAATCCAAAATCCCCAGACCCCCAAATCCTCCCAAACTTGAAAGGAACATTGATGTCCCTTCACAGGTGGGGACCCCACACCTGGCCTCCCAGATTGTCTCAGTCCAAAACAGGTTTGGCAAAGCAATTGGATAAAATCATCTTCAGGCTGTGTATTAGGCATATTTTGAAAAAAGGTTAAATTCATGCTTAAACTTTGGACCCTTTCCTGAGATAGCTCAACATATATGCTAATCTTTCCAAAGTCAGAAATCCAGTATCAAAATTTGCCAAATTGGTCTGGGGACACTCAATCTGAGTGGGTATCTCCCAGAATGCTTGAACATAAAATAATACATGGATGATGGTGGTGGTGGTGGTGGTGGTGGTGGTGATGGCCCTTCCTCAATGCTGGTATCATGTTTCTGGACTTTCCAGACTCCAGAACAGTGAGCTAAATAAATGCACTTCTCTTCCTTTAAAAACAAACAAACAAACAAAAACCAAAAAACCTCAGTCTGTGGTGTTCAGTTATGGAAACAGAAAATAGACTAAGACAGGTCTGAAGAGAGATCAACCTGGGTTTCCTGAGCGATCCCCACATCCCCGAGGAGACAGCAGGAGAGGAGGAGGCAATGACGGGAGGCAGAGCTTAAAGCCATGCAGTCACAAGCTAGGCAGTGCCAGCAGCCATGGAGGCTGCAAGAGCAGAGAAGGATTCACCAGGAGCTACCCAGGAGTGTGCCTGCTTACACACGCAGCCTCCAGAACCACATGGTAATAAACACCCAGTCTGTGGCGATGTCGTGAGGGCCACAGGAAAGGGACATAGAGCCTCCCCGAGTGCCTCCCTGGAGCTACAAGAGTGAATGAGGTAAGAGGGTAGCTGCGCCACTCCCATCGTACAGAAGGCCACCAAGGCCTGGAAAAGTGGGAGTGGATGCTTCCAGCCACACCACGAGTGAGCTTGGAGTCCATCCTGGAACATCCACTTCCTCCCACACCGGCACTGAAGGATTATCAACTAAGATTCTCTGCAGCCAGGGAAGGCTTACAGGGTCTCAAAGCAGCTTCCCCCAGACAGGCTAGCAGCTGCTTCTGGAAAGGGATGGCTCTCAAAGGTTGTCTCCCTTCCCATCTGGGTTGGTGCCCAGCCTTACCAAAAGACTCCCTCCTCCTTCCAAAAATAACAGTGAGGACGAGCTAGGAAAGCATCTGGGTTTGCAGGTGAGGCCTGCTTTGAATAACTTCATCATATTTGTGAAGCAGCTGTGCCTGGCGTGCTTACAATTTTCCTATGGCAAGGTGGGGCTTAACGAACAGCAAGCAAATGCAGAGCAATAAACGCATAAGAAAATGCTAGTATCTTGAGGCTGAGAGGATTTGCCTTGACGAGGCGTTATCGGTAAATACCAACTTGTCCGGAGGCTCTGCTTCTTCCAGTTCTATCTGAATTCGTCTTTCCAATGGAGGATGTGGAATTACAACCTTTGGGCTGTGGGGACCAAGACGTGGGTGGATGACTTGTCTAAGGCCATGTTGATAACTGTACAGAACTTGAATCTGTTCTTTTGAGTTGAGTTTTCACCTGGCTGTCACCTCCAGGGAGTCTGAAGCAGCTGGCCTGGGGCATGCTTTCCTGTGGGATTTTCCTCCCGACTGAGTGGAATGTGAAGCGGAGGTTAGGAACTGCTAATCCGGGTCACACGCTGCTCAGTCACCCTGTATCCCTGTGGGGTCTGCAGCCCCGGACTTAACCGACTGCAAATAGAAAGCACTTGTGGAAGATGTTCTCTGTTAGTGAAGCTGCAGCTTGTTTTGTCACTGTTCCCCAAAACAACCCAGCAGAACAGCATGCCATCTATGCAGCAGTCACCCTGCTTTAGGGATTATAAACCCGCAAGAAGAGTTAGAGTGCACGGAGGGTTGTAAGGCCCATGAACTTACTGTGCCATTATACATAAAGGGCTGAGACACTTGCAACTGGGGGATTTGTGGGGATGCAGGAGCCAGTCTCCTGTGAGATCCAAAGTTGTGCTGCTTCCTTATCAGAACAGAGGAGCTAATTCCAGAGCCTGTGTCACCTTCCTGACTTCCCCTCCAGTAAAGTCCAAGTTTCTATGCAAGCTTGGAAGGAGAGCTGTGAGCCCTTAAATACTACACACCTCCTCCTGTGGGCTCGCCCTGGGCAGACTGTGTCAGTTGGTTCCCTTCATGGCTCACTACACTGTCCTTATTTTACAGAAGAGGAAGCTGAGGCACCGAGAGGCGACTCGTTTGCAGCAGCCTGAGAACGGGCGGCTGTGGCTCCCAGGCTCACTTTTGGTGTTTTGTTTCCTAGTGTTTTGTCTCTCCTGTCTGTTAACATTGTGACGTGGGTCTCAGTCAAGGGTGTGTATGTGACAGGGCAGGAGTTGGAATTTCGAGGCCCCTCGAGGGCCTAGTGAGTTTAGCTGGGCTGAGAAGGACCACCATCCATTCTGGAGGTTTGGATGTGTTCCTCCAAGGCCTGTGTGCTGGATGGAGATTGTACTCAGTATGGTAAGAGGTGGGGGGCCTGGCAGAGTTGGGCATCAGTGGGCAGGCTTGCTGCCATGGTCTAGCTCCCATGGGACCTTAGTTCTCCATAGAAGGTTGTCATAAAAGGAAGACAAGCTCCTTCCAGCTCTCAGGCTCCCTGTCTTGCTGTGAACTCCAGTGTCATCAGCCAGGAGGTAACAGGCCAGAGCTGGTGTCGTGCTGTTTGGATTTTCAGCCTCTAGACCTATGAGCTAAATAAACATTTTTTCCTTATTGAGTACCTGGCCCTGGGCATTTTGTTACAGCAATGGGAAATAACCCAAGAAGACATTCTAGGCCCTGGCTTCTCCCTCAGTATAAGCCCTGGGCCCTTCTCCTTGGCTCATGGAGTTCTTTAGCCTCCACTGAGGTAGAAGTGGGGAACACTGGGAAACAGAGCTCCTCGAACTCCTTCAGTATCACTTTCTGTGCCACCCCCAAATTAATTTTAGACCCTTACATTCAGGATGAAGTTGTTTGTAATAAGGTAAAATTTAAATGGGTAAACATAAAGATCTGACCCTCTGTGGAATGAGTTCTAGGAAATAGCAAGAACCACAAGAAGAGAGCCTCAGCTTCTGTTTGATCTCCACAGTCTCTGGGAGCGCTGATGAGGAGACACAACGCTCACAGCACATGTGATGTCCTACAGATTGTCACATGGTTGGGAGACCACAGAGTAGTGGTGTGGCGCAGCGATGAAGTGCCAACCAGTCGCCACCCTTCTGCCCACACACTGGGGGCACCATGTCTGTGCATGGCGCCTCCCAGAACTCTCACACAGGCTACATTACTGGGAGGATCTGTGCAGTGGCCAATCTGTCACATCTGGTCAATCCTCCCATGTTCAGAGGTGATAAACTCACACGACTGGAAAGAGTATGGCTGCCAAGGTCACTGTGGTCAGCAATTCCCAAAGCATGGGGCTAGGGGGTGGTGATTACCTGTGGGGTACACGAACAGAGGCCGGTGCACACCCCAGTACACAGGATTTACCTATGCAATACAAAAACATGGAGGAGGTACTGAGCACCCCATTATCAGTGGCTGTGGAAGTGACCAGGGAGGGCGCCATCCCTCCTCAGCTCCCCATCTGCTTGTCCAGAAGAAAACCTCCCCAGCGACAGGGACAGGGTGAATTTCTCCAACACCCGCTGACCTTCTAGCTCCCCAGGCCCTCACCCCATCCCCACTCCTGTGAGTCTGCAGGAAGTGACAGCGCCCAGCTGGCAGCACGTGACATGGTTTAGTTTTCATTTTGTCTATACATTCCTGTCCATGGTCAAAGGCACTAGCTTTCCAGGATAGACATTTTACAATTTTTTTTTTCCAGTGAGGAATTTAAATGACAAGCATGAGGTCATCAACACTTCAGGGTACTGTAGCTGTGACAGCATTGCACATGACAATAGAAGGAAGCTGTTCCAGCGTGTTTCGAGCTGGAGGGGCAGCCGCCACCCTATCCTGGAGACTGCCTCGTGTCCCCTTCCCTCACCTTTCTTCCCTCTGCCCTGCAGAACCTCCTCCACAGCCTCTACTGCTTCTGTGCCTTGGAACCAAGACCTGCCAGATTATATCCTGGGCAGCAGGTGTCCATTTGTCCCTCAGGGGACTCCAGCTTCTGGACCAGTCTGTCGTGGGAGTGCAATCCTGCAGCATCAACTCCTTTAGGACTGGATCCTGAGTTCCCAGGACTGCACATCCTCACTCTCTTCATCTCCCACAGACCCCACCATGGGACAGGTGACTCATCTGTCACTCCATTTTATTATGTGCCCCTTGAAGGCAAGGATAGGCACATCCTGAGCTTTGCATCCCCAGAGCCTGGTCCCAGTCCAGAGAAGATCCATGGTGGCATTCCATGAACAAGAATAGAAATAATGACAGCCCAGTTTACAGAACACCAGCTGTGTCACGTGTTATATGACGACATTAACTTTATGTTACCATCTTAGTAAAATTTCCCGATAGCATCAAGCATAAAACCAGACACCAACCCTGTCTTATCAATGGGGACATTGATTAAGAGATCTCAAGTGTCAAGTAGCTACAGCACGTGACAGAATTGATACTTGAATAAAGGTGGCCTCCATCTACCTTCTCCAGAAACCATGGGGGATACACGTGGTGACCCCTTCTTCAACTCCACAGAAAGACTGGCAAGGCTGACATACAGGCCCTCTTTGCTGTTTCCTGCTAGCTCTGTTGCAGGGCACAGGCCCTGGTTTCCCAAGAATGCAAGCAGCCTTCTTGGGAAAGACTTGCCAGGCAGAGCCCTGGCCCTGGGGTGGGCTGCCCCCCACAGCCCATTAGTCAGGTCCCCCCAACCCCCACACTGCAGGATTATGCAGCAGCCACAGTGCTCTGGGCCCAGCTGCCTAGCTTGTGTGCAAATTTGTGTTGATTTAATTAGCTTGTTTAGTCACCGTTGCTGGTAGAAGCAGGAAGGAACTACCAAATGACATTCTGCTGCCTGTGACTCTGTATAGCTTTTGCAAGGGACATTATGTTAATATCGCACACAAGCAGGGAGGATGAGGCCGCCAGGCCCAGCCATATGTGCATCGCAGTCCCCCTTTGTGATCAGGGTCACCGAGAACCTCACCCTCTGCAAACTGCAGCTGATGGGCATCAGAGGCCCTCTGGTAGCTGACCTGTCTGTCACTGGGACCTTATCTCAGAGATGATAACAGTGGGATGGAGATTCATGCTAGAGTCTTGTTACTTCTTAGAAAGGAAAACCTCTGTCATTTGGCTTAAGAAAATGAGGATCCTGACCACAGCCTAAGTTCTGTTACTAGGCAACACCAGGGTAACAGCCTCAAGGCGAGGGCTTCTGTAAGATGTTCTGTGTAAGCCTTCCAGTCATCTGCAGCTCCTTGTTTAAAAGCTGTAGGAGCTGAGGCTCCAGTGTACAACCACGGTGCTTAGGGACACTCCCAAGATAGGAAGATTCCAGGTCTGGGACCCCTGTGGATCCAGCAGTATAGCTGGAAAGGAGTTAGGGCGGGTATTAGCATTCTCAGCAATCTCCCACACACAGCAGCACCAAGCAAATTCAGTCAATGTTGGCCTTTGGAGGTCTCCTTTAAAACAGGTTGCTGGGCCCTTCCCAGAGCACCTGAGCCACTGGGTCCATAGTAGGACCTGACATTTGGCATTCCCAATCAGTTCCCAAGCCAGGTGGTTAATCCTGGGGAGCACCTTTGGGAAGCACCAACCCAGGTGGCCCTCGTTGTCTGCCTCTTGGAGCCCCACAATGGGCAATGGGTAATTGCTACCCCATTCTACAGATGAGGCTCGGACAGGTCAATTTATTTTTCTAAAAATTTCCAACTTTCTAGCTGTAAAAGTAAGGGCCTGTATCCCAGCAAAAAGGTCACAAAGCCAAGAAGTCTGACCCAAGAGGCTGTGTTATAGGCCAGCTTACTTTCCGAGGGCTGGCTTGGGTCTTACTTTGCAGTTGGTCCATGCCTCCTTGTGGGGCCACCAACTGAGCCCTAAGCTCTGAGGGTTTGGGCAGAGTATACCACTGGGTTGGGCTTCTCTGCTCAGGGTAATAGACGTGCTCTGTGGGGAAGACTGTAACAATTGATCAGAGAAACTTCTCTTCCTTACCTAGCAGCTAAGGTCTCCCCAGGCTGACCAGACGTCCTCCTTGTTTACTTACCCTCTCTCTACATGTCCCCTCTCTCTACATGTCCACCAGTGACCAGAAGAGGTAATTTCCAAAATGTTTGTCCAGACTGGGCCTAGGATACACTGTTCTCCCAATGTCTGTCTTCTTCTAAGTGTCCAATAGGCCCTGCTAAAGCCACCCTGCTGAGACTCGGGCAGGGCAAGCATGTGAAGGAGAGGCTGGTGAAACCTTGTGCTCTGCTCACACTTTCAGCAGCTTCCCTTCTGTGACCCTCTGCCTAGACAGCAATCATCCTTTAGGCTCATGGAGATAGTGCAGGGTTCCAGTGACGTGCAAGCCTCCCCACAAGATGCAATCATTTTCTTCATTCTCTTTTACTGCCTTCTCTCTCCTCCCTCCTTTCTGCCCTCCCTCCTTCCCTCCCTCCTCCTTCCTTCTCTCCTCTCCCTCCTGCTTTCCTCCCTCCCTCTCTCTTCTCCCCTTCCTTCATCCCTCCCTCCCTCCCTCCCTTCTCCTCCATTCATCCCTCCTTCCCTTTCTTCCTCCCTTCTTTCCTGCCATTGTTAGGTTAAGAGCCTGGTGCTGGCAGCCTAACAGGACAGTTACCCATCCCCATGAGACAAGTCATGAAAAGCAGAGAACAGATTTATTCAGTACAGCCACAATGGGAAGAGGAACAGATAAAGAGCCCCAGTGAGCCCCCCAATCTATCTTGGGGTTCTGACCAGGGCCTAGGGTTAAGTAGAAGGCAGCGGCTTGAAAACTAAGCAGTTTAGTTTATGGGTAATCCTGCCACTCCTGCCGCCTCCTGGTCTTGGCTTCAGCTCTGCAACTGTGTGAAAACCATTCCTGGTAGACAAACTCCCGCTTTGCTAGCTATGTGGCCCTGTCTTTTGCTTCTCTTAGCAGAAGATGGCTTCTGAGCAGAGTCTGGTTGCTTGGGGACCATGGTCTCAACAGTGTGACAGCACAAATGTCCATTCAGAATATCTTCATTGCTTCTGGGAAGTTACACCTCCCCCTGCCTCCTCCCTTACGTCCCTATTTTTCTTCCTTATTATTATCCTTTCATGGTTAAGCATAGAGAAGCTGAGAAACAGATACCAGGTCTTTAGAACCTGTCACTTTTCCTGTCAGGTACAAAGTTCCTTCTCCCTCACAACTCAAATGGTTCTTCAATGCCTCGGATTCCTCCAAGGCCAGGAAAAGTCCAGCTTGGTAATCTCTCTCTCTCTCTCCTTTCCACTTCCTCCTTCCTTCTTTCCTCTTTCTCCATCTTTTTCTCCCCCTACCTCCACATATATTTGTTTGTTAGTGGCAAATGTTTATTTATTGTAGCTACAGAAAGTAGGGCCATTGTCAGCTAGCCTTCTTACAGACCCGAGGAAATACATGTCTGTTTCTCCTGGAAGCTTAGACCAGAAGGCCATAGGTAGAAGCAAGAGGCCTCAGCCAAGCCTCGCTCAGAGCTGCGAGACCTGGGAGAGTCAATCCTCTCTGGGAAGCAGGCATCTTGTCTCTCCTTTCCTTCTAGGTTTTGTACTGATTCAGAGGACACACTAGTCCCCGGGATGGCATGAAAACAGGTTCCGCTGTGGCTTCACTGAAGACAGTGAGAATGTAGGCTTAGGAGGCAAAGAAATCAGAGCACACAGGCCACCCCCTGCTCTTCCACAGCAGCTTTGCGCACAGTGACTACATTAATTCAAGCTCAAGCATGATTCCTTCAGCAGAGCAGCTGGTGCAGGTGCCCGATGGGCACGTGTGCTGAGGGACTGTCATCCTGAGCACTCCAGACAGGGATGCGTCCACCACCACAGGGAGTCAGCCGGGAGCACAGGGGAGTCCAGCCGGGAGCACGGGCATGCTGTGCCCTATAGACACTTCCATATGCCACTCACAAAGCCCAGACTGCTAGAAGTCCTCTTGGGTTTGCTTTTAGGAGAAAGATGGGAAGGGATGTGTGGTAGCTGTCTCCTGTCACATGATCTATCTGCTCAGTGCCTACTCGTTAAACATACTCTTGAAGTGCATACAGCTAGCTGGAACAGCCATGCCTTCTCCTTCCTGGCTGGCCCTGCACTTGCTTTCAAGAATTTTAAAGAAAATACAAATTATTTGTGTGTGTGTGTGTGTGTGTGTGTGTGTGTGTGTGTGTGTGTTGGTGTGTGTGCATGAAAGAGAGAAAGAGAGAGAGAAAGAGACAGAGGGATACAGAGGTCAGACAGAGGACAACTTTCAGGAATCTGGTCTCTCCTTCCATCACATGGAGCCCCTGAGATTGAACTCAGGCCCTCAGGCTTTGTGCCAAGCACCTTTACCCACTGAACCATCTCCCCTCCCTCTGTCTACCTCTTTAGCCACAGGGGAAGCTGGATGAGGCCCACTCAGGCCTTGCAAGGTGCCTGTGCTGCGTTAGCGACCATGTCACATGACTGGGCTTTATCTCTGATTCCTATGCTGGTATCTCTGGCTTCCGAAGGGAGTCAGATCACAGGCTTCTGTCCCTGGAACACACCCCAGGGGTCCTACTACTGACACCCAACTCACTCCATAAAGGCAGAGGTTGGATCTGAAACAACCCCAAAGGCCTACATGATAACGGCTTAGTCCTCAGTCTATGATCCTTCTGGAAGGTGATGGCACCTTTGAGAGATAGGACTCCTTCCTTGTGTCTCTGTCTTGTCTTGCCTCTCCACAGGCCTAGGACAACAGGGCCTGCCTGAAGCCAAGGACTGAAACCCTGAGCCCAAAGAAATCTTTCTGTCTAAATTATCTCACTAATTGTACCGGTTTGCTTTCTGTTGCTTTGTCTCTCCCAAAAGCAAGTTAGGGAAGAAAGGATTTATTTTGTTTATACTTAGACATCATAGTCCATCATTGAGGAAAGTCAAGGCAGGAACTCAAGCAGACACCAGAAGAAGGCTGCTCATTGGCTTTCTCTCTCTGCCTTGCTCCACTACTTTTCTTATAGTGTCCGTGCCCATCTTCCTAGGGATGGCACCGCCCACAGTGGGCTGAGTTCTTATCAATTAATAACCATGAAAATGCCTCACAGAGATGCCCGAAAGCCAATCTGATGGAGGCACTTCCTCAATTGAGGTTAGTTCCCTCTTCCCAGGGGACTCCAGTTTGTGTCGAGCTGACAAAAATAACCAGTCCGGCATTTTATCACATGGGATGCTGACTAACAATGACTGACCAGCTGACTCGCTCATGAGCAGGTTCTGTTCTCCCAAGGAGCAAGGAATGCTGCTGGCATTCCCTCAGACTTCTCTGTACAAAGCTGGGGGTGGGGGAGGGGCACTGATGACGCTCCTTTTGCTGTATTGCCCATGACTTCGGCTGCACCTCCATCTCAGGGTGCCTCAGTGGGTTTTATAGGTAGTGAGGATCACTCTGTCCACTATGAGGAGCTGAGCTCCAGCATTTCCCAGAATTCTCTAACCTGGGAACTATTTAGCTAAACATGAAAACTTCTGCATTCTGCTGAAGGCTCCAGGTTTCCACACCCAGATAATGAGCTGTCAACACCGTCAGTAGCCAACTACACTGCGTCTGGCTTCGCCACAATTTGCTTTATGAAACGAGGGAGATATTTTTGTCAAACAAAAATATAATTCTTACTCATATGCCAGCTCAATTGTTCCCAACAATACCCACTCCTGCCTTGTTGCCTTTCTTGTCAGCTGCGCCCTTCTGAAGAGTGACCCATAGTCATGATGCTGGAGGAGGCAGTGCTGGGTAGGACAAACACTCACCAGACAGTGGGCCCTCCCTACCCTGCAGAGATGAGCCACACCTGTAGGTTCTACGCCCTTGGCCAAGTGACAGTCAGCTTCAAGTAACAGCTCTGTGGGTGCCCCTCACAGGGTCTGCTGAGGCCCCCAAACAGCCTCTCACAGTGGGCCCCATACAGCTTCATATTTTCTGTTTTGATACATCAATTTTAGGTTTAGAGAAAAGCTGCAGAGAAAAATGCAGAGAATTCGCAACACGAGATGCTGCAAAGGTGAAGTCCGCTGTGACTGAGATGCACTTCCTCTTGTTCAGCTCAGGACTCCAGCATGTAGACAGAATGGTGCCACTCACATGTAGAATAGGATATCCCACATCAATTAACCTGATCTAGAACTTCCTCCACAGATCCATCCACGCGTTTGTCTCCCAGGCGATTCTCTAGTCCTTCAGGTTGACCATCCTCAGTGAGCGTCCCAGAATCCTTAGCTGACGGTATCTCAGCATCCTTAGCTGACGGTATCCCAGCATCCTTAGCTGACGGTATCCCAGCATCCTTAGCTGACGGTGGGTGTTGCTCATTGACCATGGAGTGTCTGCTGCTTCCTTCGAGATGACGGAGCATTGGACCAGATAGCACTCGCCTGAGGAAAGAGTCACATGCAGTCATCAAAGTACGGTTTCTATGGGGGTATGAAACACTTCACACCATCGTAAAGTCAGGACAGCATAAAGAAGGCTGTGTGTGTCACCATGGTTCCATGTTTCCTCACAGCCTCCCACACTGGTGAGACACTTACTGGACAGGGGAACCCACATGGATACATTATCATTCACCCACGTACATAGCTTAGGTTGGGTTCACTCTTGGTGTTCACTGTTTGATGAGTACTGACGAGTGTGCTGTTCCCAGCTCTATTCCGGTTTTAACCAGAAAGGTGCAGGCCCTGCAGCTCTGTGTGCCTGTCTCCCACCCCTCAGGCACCCAGCCTTCTGTACTTCATGGAACTCTGCAAAGACAGAGCAGGGACGTCACTCAGTTAAGACCTGCTTCCTCCCCTGGACGGTAAAAAAAACTTGTGGCCCACATTCATTGCCACATCTCCTGGACCTCTTCCGGTACAGCCCATATGTCAGCTACATATCATCTCTGTTGATGGAGAAGGGACTTGCAGATGCCCTTGTGGATGAGCAGCAGAGAGGAAGAGGATACAGGAGGGCTCCTGGAACTGGCTGGAGCAGGCAGTGTTCGGGAGCAAAGAGGAATCCTGCTCATGAGTCACTGTGGTCCATGCCAGGAGCCTCCCTTTAAGACGAGAGACTGTCAAAGCACAGTTGTCTTCAGGAGAAGCAGCCGAGAATCCACAGTAGGGCCGCTTCTGGCAGTTAAATGTTTGCTCTTTCCCTCAGGGGGTGATGAGGACTGCAGCCACAGACAGACAGACAGAATTATGTCCTGGGTGCCCAGCCTTGAGTTGCCCTGCCAGGACATGGTGTGTGGCTATCTGAGTCTTTTGTCTTTTGGAGTCACTTCCAGATCTTTTGGCCCAGTAAATGATTAAGCAGTTAAATAGACACAGGCTCCTTAAAGAAACCAGCCTCCCTTCCTACCTGCCCCAGTTGCTCCTGAATTTACTCTGTCAGTGAGCCAGGTTCTAGGACAAACCTCACTGGCTTTTATTTTATCTTATTTCATTTTATTTTATTGTATTGTATTGTATTGTATTGCCACAGCCTTGTGACTTTGAAGTCAATCAGTGACCTTACTTGTCCTGAAATTTGCTTTGTCTCATCTCCTCTAAGACCTGAGGGAGGGACCCCTCAGGATCCCTTTGGGTCTCTTAGGAAGAGACAGGATGCTGGTGGCCCCATTTGCCCAGAAGGCAAGGCAGGCAAGCCAGTGAAAATGTCCTTTTTCTTTTTTCTTTCTTTCTTTCTTTTCTTTCCTTTCTTTTCTTTCTTTCTTCTTTCTTTCTTTCTTTCTTTCTTTTCTTTCTTTTCTTTCTTTCTTTCTTTTTTTTTGCTACCTGGCCTTGCCAGCCCAGGTGCCCTACAGCTGAATCAGGTTGGGTTTCCTTGGCTAGATATGTTCTCTTGTCCATATTTTCATCTGCTCGACTTTCCAAATTTGCTGCCTGCTTGCCGTCTGACCTGGATTCACCGAGAACACCCAGGCCCTTGCTTGGGCCCCTAGGGTCGTTTGTTTCCGGGCCAGGTAAGGACTAGGAAAGGACGTGCAGTTGAAGACAATCTTGTCCTGTGACCTCCTTTTGGACCCCGCCCCGTCCTTGAGCTTGCAGGGTGAGATCACGTGGCTCCCTGGGGTCTCTCTCCCCAGCATCACCATAGTAAACGTAGTAAACAGCTGCTGCAGCTTTTTTGAGGAGGGAAGGCAGGCCTCATACCTAGAATTCTTTGCTGGTTTCCAGCTCTAGGGGCTACAATGAAGCAGATTTCTGGGTTAAAAAATTTCAGGCAAAAATTCCATTTCTGTGAACACCGAGAACACCTAAACCTTGCAGGAGAAGGAAGAGTCACCCATGTCATCATGAATTCCCAGAGGGGACACAGGGCCTGACTGACTTTGAAAACTAGGTGGCTTAGCCGGATATTTTGATCAGTCCTGCCTTCCCCTAAGACCCTGTCCTGTGGCCATGGACAGCTTCAAGCTTCAAGCTTCAGAAATGAGCTAATCAGGCCCCTGCCCCTGGGGGCTGAGTTGGGGGCTTGTTGGTTGTGCTTTAGATTCTTAACCTGTTAGGTGAGGTGGGTACTGAATCACAGTCCTTGGTCCCCTCAAGGGTGAGACAGTGAAGTGACAGTAAAGAGGCTTTGGTGGGGTGGTTTTGCCTGCCTGAATCCAGAAGACCCCACCGTTTGCTGAGGACTCACCCTTTCAACATTTCTCTTCCCAGGCAGTATGTCTCCATGCTGATTCCACACATTCAGGGGCCTCTGCTTTTCCTTGCAAATGAAAGATCCATCTTGAGATGGGCTAGATAGCTCTGCTTCTTTTCTGTAAAATGGGTCCATAATTGTACATATGGTCAAGAGTTGCTCATGAGAGTGCAGGCTCGCAGCAAAGCTGTGAGCAGCTAATCATATACATCCGGTTGCCATTACAGTGCCCCCCTCGGGTCCAATGGCTGTGACGCAGCCTCCCTTATCCCAAGTGGTGAAGAAGAGGGAATGATAAAGCAACGTTCTCACATACAGTTTAATAGCCTTCTCTTTATTAATGGCTGGGTTCACAAGCTGTGGCAACCCAGCTACAGAGCCCGAGAGAGTGTGGGCAGAGTGGGCATGGGCCTTTGTGCCAGGTAATCTCTCCCTGAGTGCTCAGTGGTAGCACTAAAGGTCAAGTGGGGTCAGATGGGCTTGCCTGGGTTAGAAGTGTAGGGCTACAGGCAGGAGAGTGGACGCATCGGCTGGTGTTTATTCATCCGAGGGGACCCGCTGTGTACTGGTGAGTGTGAAAGAGTTAAAGCCACATGCATGGCACTGGTAAGAAAGGGACCTAACCCATGGAGAGGAAACAGAAATGTGGTCTGGAAAACTTACAAATGCACTTACACAAGCCCCGTCATACTTAGGGTCACAGTCAGATTGGTGGACACAGCAAACCAGAGGAAGGCACCGCTATGAAACTGAAGTCTGCGGTGTGATGTAATAAGAAAAGCTCCCGTGGAGAAGCCACTGTGTGCACTCCACCTTTTAGGAGGCGACTGGAATGTCAATGACCATGGAGAGGTTGGAATGTTGCCAGTCTACAGCCCACTAGTATTTATTTGGAGCTGTCTTCAGCCGCCTTGATAGCCATTCCTTGCCCACCTCAGGGTCTGACCTAACATCCTCTAGGCAACTACATAAAACCTTTTGGAATGCACCAACCTAGCTTCCACCCACCTAAAGGCCAGTCATCCTGAGGCAGCCTCTGAGCCCTACAGCTAAGACGGCCCCCCCACTGCTGTAAACCCCCCCCCACCTGATGTTTCTGTGAATATCTCTGAAGAATATTGATTTACAACTTTCTTTGTTGTGTTTCAGGAAAGCTTCATGACACTGCTGCCTCATTGGAACAGGGGACCTGGCAAAGTTGGAAACCACGTCCCTGGGTCCCCTGTCACCCATGTTCAGCTCTGGCATAAACTCTCTCTTATCCGTTTTGAGGTGGGAGCTTGGCTTCAGGTCAGAGCTTGGAGGGCAGGATAAAGTGGGACTGGTGGCACTGAGGGTACCTGCTTGGCCTCCTTGATTGGCGACTTCTGCTTTTCCCCTGGGTGAGGAGCAGATGATCTTATTAGCATGCTCCATGTCAAAACACAAACCATGTGTGCCCTGTGTGTGAAATCTCCCAGGACGAAAGCTTCTGTAACAGGTTTATCCTTGTTACCAGACAAGACTGATCTGCTGTTGATTTTCTTTCTATTAAGCAAGAACGATTTTGCTTCTAGAATTTTTTTCTTTTAAATTTAAGAGCACTGGACTTAGAGTCCAAAGCCTAGGGCTGGGATAAACACTCAGCACCTTGTGCTAGCCTGGGCTCATGCAGTAGGATCCCCTGCCTCTATCTCAGCCTCCACAAATGGCATTAGGCCATTTATTTGCTTAACACTCCCTGCTCTCTGAAGCCCCAGGCTGTGTACTCTTAAGCTTCACAGTTCCCTGTCCTGCCTGGCAAGAGAGGTTCCAGAACCTGAGATCTGCCCCTTCTCCTTCACTGCCCCACACAGAGAGTGCCTCCGGAATAAATGGGTCCCTTCAACCATCTGGTCTTAGAGGTCCACAGCCAACAAAGATCAGGCTTGGACTCTGTACACTGTGTGAACTTTCCTGACTCTGCCTGATAGATACTTCAGGGTTTATTTTGGTGACACCTCTTCCAGGAAGCCTTCCTAGATGACCACCTTTGTTCCCACAGCCTCTCTGCTAATCCAGATCAATCAACTTAATAGGCACAGGTCAGGGAAATTGTCCCTAAATGTCACACGTCCACTAGATTATGGCTTCCTGAAGGCAGACACTGGATCTCAGGCTCCTTTGTTTGCTCAGCAGTGATTGAACAGGTTCCAGCTCTGTGACATTCAGATATCAGCTCAATAAGAGCAGGATTCTGTCTGCTTTGCTTGTCTGTGTAGTCCAAGCACATGGCACATGGCTGACACGTGGCATGTGGCAACCTGTGGCTACCCACTGAAAGGATAAACAGCTGACTGACCATATAGAGGGGTGATCTACAACTTAGATGCTGCGTGAGTTTGGGCAAGACCTTTCACCTTCCTGAACCTTCCTTCCCCTCTAACTTGGGATATTAATGGTGTTACTTTCAGAGGGTCACTCTGAAGGCTAAGGAAAGATGCACAGGACAGTCAAATGCCAGCCACATGGCCTCAGCTGCTTACACATGAATCGAAGCCTGACCCCAAAGGCCTGGGATAAATTCCCAGTGGGTCTTGAGGTTGTCTAATCTGAGCTCAGAGCTCCCTTGCACCCTCCTGGGTGGTCCATGGGAAAGGGTTAACAGATCTGTGCTCCTTCTCTTTGGCCAGAAGCTGGTGACCTCTGGGGGTCACCTCTGACGGCTGGGTCATCAGAGGCATTGTGTAAGGGCTGTTGATGGCCGGACAGCTCTACCAAGTCTTCAGGGCCCAGCTGGACAGTGCTGCCAAGGTCATGGTCCCTTTGCCTGAATGACTCTTTCTTCAAATAGAGGCAGCCCCATTGGAAGCTATGGGCAGCTGAGTCAGCCAGCTGTCTGTGGCCTCTCAGGTCCTTTTGAGCCCTAAGATGTGAGGCAGGCCAACACGAAGGAGAGATAGACTCCTATGGTGCTTTCACACTGTGGCATCATGACTGGGTGACTGGCTTCATCTCTGTAAGCGCCTCTGCGAATGGGCAAAGCCAAGCCACCTTCGAACATGTTGGGAGCACGTCGCTTTGCTGAGAAAGCGACACCACTCACCAGTCATGAGCTACTTAATATGGGAAATCAGAGAAAAAAGTCTGGCATAGGGCATGGCTAGTGTGGTGTTCGCCCAGCATATGTGAGTCCACAGGTTCAATTTCCAGTACAGAAAAAATTATAACAAAGAAATACAGGGTGTGCGGTATGCTGGGAGAGCAACCCCAAGGCCTAGGTCTCTGTGACTCCCTGATGTGGGTGTTTGTGCATGGCGGGGCTAACCCTGTGTCCTACATAACTGGAAATCTAGGGCATCAGGAATGAGAAAAGGCTCTCATATCACTGAGCATATCTGTGTACATGATGAAAAAGAAGCATTTGGGATCCAGGTCAGGGGTCCAATGCTGCTCGGCTTGGCCAAAGTCTCCAGGGTGCAGCTTCTATGCTCTACAGCCACTCACTGGAGCCTCACCCTCCTTCCTCCAGTGCTGGCTGTCTTGTCTGCTGGGCAGACCTTGCCCTTCACAGTAGGCTCAACCCCCATCCTAAGTTTTCCTACTGCAGCTGGTTTATCTCACACTGCCCTTGTCACAGTTGACAGACATGTTCTGTTCATTTGCAGTAATCAATTTATGAGTGTCCTCTACCAGACAGGGGTCAGCCACACAGAGGGCACAGGTCCATGTGGTTTTGCTGTCTGTCTTCTCTCCAACACCCACTGGGCAGTGGCAGTGAAGATACTCGGTCAGATGTCTAACTGAAGAGTGGATGTATGGATAGCAGATGGACAGAAGATGGGCAAACACAGAGCTAGGTAGAGATGAATGGACTGTGGAGTGAGTGGTGAATGGATGGATGGATGGATGGATGGATGGATGGATGCCTGGCAAGTGGATGAATGGAAGGATGAGTGGATAGATTGATAGGCAGAAGTTAAACAGATGGAAGATGGATGGGTGGAGGGATGGATAGATGGGTAGAGGGCAGATAGAAGGTGGGCTATGGATGGATGGATGGATGGATGGATGGGTGGGTGGATGGATGGATGGATGGATGGATGGGTGGATGGATGGATGGATGGTACAGATTTACCCTTAAGGAGAAACTGTCCATTTGAAACAGAAGATTTGTCTAGATGTAGAGATAATCAACAGTAACTCAAGGGGTTTTGTGGAACAGGGTCCTGCTCCCAGTGCTGGGAGGCCTGGTTCCATGAGAGGAGGAAGGAGATTATAGCTGGCTGTGATGAATGGAAGTCTAGCACCTGTCTCTATGGGGAATGGTTATGTGCACCCCTCCCACCCTTATAAAGCAGATAATGAACTGTCTAAAGACTAGAGGGCACCTCTGCCCACAGGGAGCACCTCTTCTCACAGGGAGAACCTTTGCCCACAGGGAGCATCTCTACCCACAGGGAGCACCTCTGCCCACAGGGAGCATCTCTGCCCACAGGGAGCACCTCTGCTTACTGGTCTCCCAGAGTGTGGAAGAGGAAATGGGAGTGGACCCCACACCTAACCTGGCGGGGGGCAGGGGGGAATGGTGAGGGTTGTGCTTTTTTTTTCTTCCTGGCAGAAAAAGTGTAAAGGAAACAGGGCACCCTGCATGGCTTGGCAGCTCCCAGGGTTGTGATTCCTCTGATGGGGCAGACCTTGGGATTAACAGCGGGTGGAGAACTCTGCCCTCCTCTCCTGCCAACAGCTTAGTTAGTGCTGTCATCTCTCAGGTGCAGAAAGAAAGGGCAGCCACCCAAGCATGCCAGAGCATCAGAGGAGGGGACGGTCAGGTCAGGGACTTGGGCTGGAGAAGTGATGTCAGAACCAAGGGGAAAGGGGGAAAGGCTAAGAGCTACAGAAATGGCCCAGCTACAACTGTAGGCACAGATTTCTATTAATAAACAGATGAAGGAAATTTTAGAGGGAAAATATCTGCCGACATAACTCTGAGTAATGAAGCAGAGTTACTCTAGTTAACATGGAGGGAAGAACCTGCACATGCGTGTGGGTGTGTCCTACTCTCCTAAGACGTTTTTTTGTTTTTGGAAAGGGGATCGATCTCTCTAAAGGCAGAATCAGAACTGCATTCCTGCAGGGTAGGGCAGGACACACAGACGAGGGAGAGGCTCCAGCATGGTGGAAAAACACGGGGAGGACAGGCTGCAGTGCCAGACACACAATAAAGAAGGGTATGGACTGTGGCCAAGCAGAGCACCCAGAGACAAGGACAGAGCACAGAGTTACAGCCAGCTCCAGGTGCTGTGTAGGGAAGACAGGTCAGGGTGGCTGTTTGGACTCAGACAGGAAACCTGATTGTATATTGCAATGACTAGCTGAGATTTTCTTTCAAGCCATTGTTCTGCCCACCCACAAACAAAGAGAACCATCCGGCCAGTGCCTCCCTCCGCTCCCCCTAACTAAAGCCCACACTGTGCAGCTTTTACAGCCTATGCTAGTCCGAAGCTCTCCCAGAGGCGTTGGTGGTGAGAGTCAGGATGAGGCATCTGGGCCCCCATCCTACCTCCAGTGTGGCTCTTTGCTTCGAAGAGTATAAGAATGTTATGGAACATTCTTTTGCTTTGAGTCTAAAATCCCACAGTAAATGGAGGCGGGAAGAATGAATGTAGGATGCTAACAATTTTACCTCCCTCCCACCAGAATCCAAGTCTGCGCCATGCCAGCTTTACCGTTTCCCCTCTCATGTGGTGCTCTATTGGAGGAACACAGCCCACTTTCTTATTCGTTATACTGTGTGGCTATCTGGCCTATTCATGCTTAAGTTCATGGGAATAGTGTGTTGTATGCACACACGTCTCTTGGCACCAGATTACAGGAGCTCCTGGAGGAGACGTGTTGGAGTACATGCATGTTTGAGGACTTAAAAAATGCTAGAGGACCACTCCACCAGGATTCCCTACTGGAGAGGGCAGGGTGCACCTACTTGTACTTCCACTGCATTTCTGCATGACTTTGGGTTCCCGTTCCTACCAGGAGTTCCCTGGGACCTCCCATGATTAGGGGGCTTCTGGGCTCATTGTAGTCTTGAACATGCTCAGGGAGAAAAAAAGCTCCCATTTGTCTGGGCCAGCTCCTCCAGCCCTGTGCCATCCTGTGCTCTGATCATGCTGCTCTGTGGGTGCTCCATGGTGACTCATCTGCCCTGGGAGTCCCTTGAGGGATGCTGAGGGGTCTTCCCCGGGCGGATTCCCTCAGGGGATCCAGGCCTGGGCTGGAGCTGAAACCTTCTTACAACTGTTCTCTCTACAACCTGCTATTCTGTGCTTCAGCCTGGGGACTCACTTTCCCGCTGTGCCACTGGCACCCAAAAGTTTGTTGACCTTCTAGTAGGGACTCTGGAGAAGTGAACAAACCCACCAGTGAGTGAGTGGCCGCTGGAATTGGAAAATCTCAGCTTCGGAGAACCACTCAGGACTCTACATTTTCTTTCTTTTGGCCTCATTCCTTATTAAATCCCCTTGTAAAAACAACCAAGGTTGTTTATTTGCATAACTAAGGGGAGACAATGATTAAGTCACCTCATGTCCCTTATAACCTGGTGGAACCTGACAAGTCCTCATGTGCTAATCCTCCTGACCCAAGGAGAACAAGGCTCAGGCCCCAAGAGCAGGCACTGTGTGGACAGTTTCCCCTCATGACTGTGTGGTTGGTTGGAAACTTCTGCTGTCAGCATCAATGAAAGCATTCACATGGCAAGCCCAGGAAAATTCCAACTCAAAATTCAAAGTACGAGGCCTGAGAAACGTATGCTGTTTTTATAGCATTCTGAGGTCAAAGAGCGTTATGTTGGACCCCTGGGGGTTGTGAATCTATGAAGAATACTCTCCTACCCTTGTCATTATACAATTAATTCCCGAAGTCAGACACACACAAAAGATAGGGTTTTAGTTTTTTATTTTATTTTCTAAAAGGTAGGATTCTTTTATTGGTGTTACTTCATATCCTTGTTGGTCTCAATTTAAAAACTCCTAAGACATTAATTAAGATCAATGGCTACACAGTGAACTTTTGATTAGCTGCATACTATCCCACTGTGTGGGTGACTCACGATTTATTTCACTGTTTCCCTGGTGTTGACGGCCACGTGAAGGCTGTTTCCCAGGTCTTTGCCGCAAGGAACAGTGCTGTAACTTAGTGCATTATATAGACTTCGATCCCCCCTGCAAGGGGTTACTTCATCAAAAGGTTCGTGCACTTTGTATTTCAGTAGGTGTGGCTTGGTTGTTGTGGTAAGTCACGTGTCTTGCTCTTTGCTGTAATTTTCTTCACTCTTTGGCACCTCCCTCCCCAGGCTGCCTAGAAGTCGGATACCTCCCAGTGCAGAACGGCCCCTGGCTAACTGCTCACTGCTGAGATTCTCTTGCAGGACAGTGCTTTGTGTGTCTGTATGTGTGGGGGTGGCTGAGGGCTGTGACTGCTCCATTGCCCAGCAGAAGCAACTGCAAACTGCAAACACCATTTTCCACTGGTTCTCCTCAGCCTCCTGGGGTCTTAGCATCTCTTAGATGGGTGCAGGGGCTAGCCTTTCTCCATCCCCATAACCTACCTGCCCCCACACTGCCAGCTGGCAGGGACAGAAGGCCTGGGGCCTCTGGCAGCCAGTCAGTGAGGCTCAACATTTACTAAAGCCCAGGGCCTATTTGCTTAGGCCTCTGAGGTTAAGGTGCACGTGTGCATATGAGATCCACCTCACCCACTCGTGCACATGCACACACATGTGCGCACAGCAGCTGCTGTCAGTGTGACCTCCTTCCTCGGGTCACCTGGTGTTGTGGCTTCCCTCACCGGGTGGACTGCCTTCAGCTTTGCCACATGCTTTGGCCTTTGGAAGTAATGTGTCCTACATTCCAGGATTGCTAGGCGCCCTAGGCCTCCTGCCATTCATACACTTTCCCCCTTAAATCCACTTAATGCAAGGGTAAGAAAAACCAGCTTAGCCTTATTCAAAACGATTGTGTTTATCCAATCGTAGGTTAGGTATCCTGGTTTAAAATTTACATATGTGATAAATACATTTCTATAAACCTAAAATATGAACACCTGTGCATTTCCACCTATGTGGTTCTGTTTAACCCTTTTGAACAGTTTAATTCACACACGAAGACATAACCTCCAATAAAAGGGATGGGTGGGAATGCACCTCAGTGCTCTGGATGAGTCTCTGACTGTGTTAGCACATCCCCCAGCTCCACCGTGCATCCTCCAGAGCCTGTCTTCTGGGGACTCTGGAATGCACAGAGTATTAGCAAAGTCATTCCACTGTGCGATGTACACATGTTCATATGCTTGTAAGTTCTGCAACACTATGCTCATTCATTAGGACTTACAGGCATATGAACATGTGTACATATGAGGTCATGTGCTTTGTGGTCTTAACACAATCCATATACCGGGCATTTGTCAGTGTCTGTCTATCTGTCTGTCTGTCCCTCTGCTCCTCAGCCTTACCACCTGTCAGCAAGTGACATAGCACTTCTCTCTTTCACTTTAAAGGTGATTACTTGTTTTAGGGGATCTGGTTTCCATGTAGCACACGCAGGAAGACACCATCATACCTAAACAAGCAGGTGTGGCATAGCCCTCCTTAGTTCCTGGCTCCCAGATGGAAACCGTGTTGCCTGTTTCCTGTATCTTGGATGCTTCTGTGGGAGCCTCGACCTCCCTTCTCCTTGATCAGCACCCTCCCTTGAGTCTCAGTGGCTAGTGCAGGGGTCAAGCCCAGAACCTCTCCCCTTGTGGTAGAAAGGGAAGGACTGCAAGTTTGGAGAAGAAGAGAAAAAGAGGAGGAGGGGAGGGAAGGAGGGGAAGAGAAAAAAGGGAAGGGGAAGGGGAGGAGGCAGATGCCCAGACAGATGGACTGGGCCCTGGGCTCTGCACTCCTAACTAATTTCCCTCCCCAGTCCCCAGGCAGGTCACTGAATGAGACCAGCCTTAGCATCTGGGATGCCTCTAGGATGAAGCTAATAAGTCTGGCTTAGAAGAGCTTCCTGCTTCGCCACAGGCAGTAGGAAGCTGGAAAGTTCCTGGAAGCCGGGCAGCAGCCTGTCTTTTTCTGTCACTGGGTAAAGCCCTTTCTTAGGGAGTCATGGCCACAGCAGGTGGTGACTCTGCAAGCAGTTCCTATTAAGAATGCATCACTGTTCGCTGGAACCTTCTGGTCCTCTCTGTCCCTGGGGTCCTTCTTAGCTGTTTAGCTGACAGACTGGGTCTCTATCTCCCAAATCCCGCAGCTGCCTCAGTTCCCAATGATTCTGTTTATTGCTGCTCTGTAAGGCAGACTTCATGCTCCACCTCACTCACCCAGTCAGCCCAACAGGGACCCAGCCTGGGCCATGCCTCACCTCAGCCCAGATCTTATTTAAACCCATCGCCTCTGGGTGGCATTCCAGTATTCCAGCATTCCTTGTATCTGACTCCAAGACTTCACCCAGTGCTATCAGAGTTCGACACTTTCTTTGCTTTTTGGTTTTTTTTTTTCTTTTCCTCCTACAAGAAATGTAGGAGTTGAATTCTTTTATGTCCTGTTTAGTGTTTAGTCAGGAAGTGGCAAGTTAAAGTCTGTGGAATCTTCATCCTCATGAACCCAGAACATAGCTGTGTACACCCTCACATTGTCGGAGGGTGGGGACTTGTCGTAGTTGGGGTTTTACTGGTGAGCAGACACCATGACCAAGGCAACTCATAAGGACAACATTTAACTGGGACTGGCTTACAGGTTCAGAGGTTCAGTCCATTATCATCACGGCAGGAGCATGACAGCATCCAGGCAGGCATGGTGCAGGAGGAGCTGAGAATTCTACATCTTCATCTGAAGGCTGCTAGCAGAATACTGGCTTCTAGGCAGCTAAGGTGAGGGTCTTATAGCCCACACCCACAGTGACACACCTACTCCAACAAGGCCACACTTCCCAATAGTGCCACTCTCTGGATCAAGCATGTACAAGCCATAACAGGAGCCCAGGTTCTGCAGGATGGAGCAGCAGCTACAGACCCAGGACAGCTGACCACACAAGTCTACAGCTGCCTGCTGGAGAATTCTCTCTGCTAAGGGAATGGTCATTCAAACTTCTTCAGCCTTTAGGGGATCTGTTTGTTTGAACATGGTTTCTCTATATAGTATTATCTGTCCTCAAACTTACTATGTCAACCAGGTCAGCCAGAAACTCACAGAGATCTGCCTACATCTGCCTCCTAAGCACTGGAATTAAAGGTGGAGCCATCAACCATGCCTGGCACCTTCGACCACTGGATAAGGTCTACCCACATTATGAAGGGCAAGTGGAGTTTGTCCATTTAAACACTAATCTCATTTCCCAAGCCCACCCCTCTAGCTAACACATAACCTTAACTGTCACCCTTATTAACTGCACAGCTCACTTCCCCATGCTAAGGAGACTGCAGTGTAAATAAGACTCCTGGCATCCAGAAGCTCACTGTTTAAGCCAGGAGCCACCTCTATTCTGTCTCCTTCAGAGGTTCGAGTTTGAGGCCCTCTCCCTCCCTCCCGTTGCATTTGTTCTTCTGGTGAAAGTGAACCCACTGCTGACCTCACACAGCCCTCTTTCTGGAGTCCTGGCATCTGGCTACCCTGGAGAATGACAACCGCTTTGGCTTCCCCCCACTTCATCCACTGCTCCCCCTGCTTCTGTGGCTGGGAATTCTGCCTCTCTCTCACTAAGAATGACCATGAGAGCCATAAGAGTGACCAGGCTGAGCTAACTGGCACCCTCTCTGGGCAGTTATGGAATCAATACTAATGATAAGAAGACAGAGTCTCTCAGCCTCACAGACCAGAACAGGCTTGAGGGGGCCAGAGAAGCAACAACGTTATTAATTAATGTCCTTATATGCATTCCTCAGTTCCTGAGGTTTAAACTTACCTCTGCTTTTTCTAACAAGTCAATCATGTGTGTGCACGTGCACACATACACACATACTCACACTTATGCACTCACACACATATACACTCACACACACATACTCACACACTCACATACTCATAAACACTCACATACAGATATACAACACTCACACATTTATACACACATTCACACACTCACACAGACTCACACACTCACACTCACAATGCTCACACAACACACACCCACAACACTCACATACTCACACACATGCCCACACACATTCACACACTCATACACTCATATACACACTCACACTCACACTCACACACCACTCACACACATTCACACACACACATTTACACACTCATACACTCATATACACACTCGCACTCACACACACTCACACATACATACACACACTCACTCACACACACACTCGATCACATACATTCACCCACTCACAACACTCATACATACACTCACAACACTCACACACACTACAACACACACTCACACTCATACACATTCATACACACACATACACACACACACACACACACCACTGCTGCCACCACCACACAGTGGCTCTCAAGATGGAGAAGGTTTGTCCTCAGGGAACACATTTCTGGTTCTCACAGTTCAGGGGATGCTGATGGTATCTAGTGGACAGAACCCAAGGGTGCTGTAGCTAGCTGTGATATGTGAACAGCAGGCGGCCACCTGCAGGCATTCTGGGGCCCACATGTCAACAGCCACTGAGAAATGCTGCTGTAGCCCTCCTGGTGGGGCCATGCCCACGGCTTAGGGATCCCCTGACAGTGCAGTTATGGGCTACATCCCACTGTCCAAACCCATCCACTGATAACCAGATCCATCATTGTCGTCTCCTCGGCTCCTGGTTCTAGTGTTTAATCAGAGCCTGATCTGTAGTCTTGATAGTGTCTGACTGTTATGGAAACAGTATCTCTGTCCTCCGTCTTGGTAGAATTTCCTTCTCTTGGGCCTGGACGTGGGTTAGCTTACGCTTTTTTATTAAGCATAAAGGAGAAGCTCTCTGCAGATCCCTGGCATAATTTTCCACTCAGAGTTCTTGCTTTCCAGATGTGTTATCAGGGGCTCTTGTTGCTATAGAAAATTCAGAGGTAAGTTGGAAGTTGATGCTGCCTGGTTACCATGGCAATGCCAGCTCCTTCTGCCTCCACAGCAAGGCAGAGTGGTCACGGAGAGGCTTTGGGAGCCTCTGAGAACAGTCCAAGCAAAGCCCTCTCTCTTGCTTTTAACACCAGCCTTTGCCCATTTCCCAGAGGTGCCTGTCTACAGCTGCCCCCCTCTGCCTCAGTTTGTGCCATCCTCTGAGAGGAAGTGGGAGCCTGCAGTTTTCCCTTGCAAGAGGTGCTAAAGTCCTACTGTGTGGCATTTATACTCATTAGTGAGTCAGCCCCTGCCCCAGCCTTCGGGATGATGCTGGCAGATAGCCCCATTCTGTGAGCCAGTTGCCTTAGCTACTGTCAGAGGAAATTACCCATTTTGGAAGGAGCTATTTTCAAGCCAACGAAGGAATAGCTACTTTGGTTCTTTTTCTGTTGCTAACAAAATACCCAAGACGGTGTAATCTTTAGAGAAAACAAGTAGATTTGGAGACTAGAACCTCAGAGTTTAGGCATCAGATGAGGATTCTGCCCTTCTTCCTGCATCGTAACAAGGGAGGCAGAGCAACCACATTAGCTCACCCTCATCGCCCTCCCCTCTCTCATCCAGCTGTCATCCATGACACCACAAGTCTCCCATCTCCTGAGCTTGTCCAATTTTAATTACCCCCTTGCGACCTTAACTCCAAATTCAGTCAACATATGACCTTGAAGGTTAGGCCTCCAATCCCTGAGATTTGGGGAGCCAATGAAATCCCAGCTTGGCTCTTCTCCATTGTAGAATAAGAAAGAGACTGTTGAGCCACCAAGAAGGAATACATGTGAGCAGCTGGGACGGCTTCAAAGCCTTTGCATCTGAGCAGATGCTACGCGAAGAGCTGCTAAAGGCTGTTGTCACCAAGGTCACTTCATTGGGTCTTCATCTCAATCTTGTAGTGAGGATGACATCACTAGCTTTCACAGAGATGGAAATGACCTTGTAAAAGGCCAAAGGAGGCCCCCAAGGTGCAACTGTTGGAGCGGCAGAGCCAGGATTCCAATAGGAAGGTTGTGTTTAGTCAGCTTTGTGTGACTATAATAATACACAAGATACCCTCAACTTAGAAGGTGGCAAAGTTGCTCTTGGAGGTGGAAGCTTCTGTATGCAGTCATCTTGCCCCTTGCTTTTGGCAGAATCAGGCAGGAAGCATGTGGCGAAAGGAGCTATCACATCACATCTGGAAGCTAAAACAAATAGAGGAAAAGAATGGAGTCTGGGCCCCAGTACCCCCTTCAAGAACACACCCAGTGATTTCACTTCCTCCCACTAGGCCACACCTCTTAAGCCTCCACAAACTCCCAGTAATGACACAGGCTGGTGACCAATACAATAAGGCATGGGCCTGTCAGAGACACTGAAAATCCAAGTTGTAGCAGAGGTCTCATTCTAGAACCTATAGCCTCACACGTTGTGAGGTTTGTGGTGCTGCTATGAACAGGTGGGAGGCGTTCTCCATTGACTTCTGAGGACACTGGGGCCTGAAGAGATCAGGTTAGACTCCTCATGTCAACAAGTGGTGGAGCCAGCATTTGAAATACTGTCTGCTGCTTCCAAACTCCACTCGCCTGTTTTGAACAGTTTGGGGCTGTCTAGTGGTGAGTGGCTACTGCACAAACAGGAAGCCCCTGTGCGATCTAAGCCTGCACAGAATAAGATGTGAAGAGTCCTGCCAGGCCAGGAGACCCAGGCTCTTACAGGCTCCAGCTGATGTTTCTGTGGGAACAATAGGCCAGCCGAGGTACTTGTAAGTCTTGCAAGTCCTTGGTGAGTGGAGACAGCTGATGCTACCATAACAGATGAGAGGGCTCCCATGCTGGCAGACTTTATTCATCCACAGTGGTACCTCAGGGAGGTTCGTCAGAACTCTTTGACACCCTTAAGGGTGTCCCAGCTAAAGCTGATGGAAATCTGATAAGGTTCCAGTCCCTGGTAAAAAGGCCATCAAGACATGTACAGTGGAGGAGGAGGACCTGTGGCAGGAGGGGACAGTCTGGAGGTGATCAGAGGCACAGCTTGATGCAGAGGCCCAGGGTGGCAGACTTCCCTAGGAATTGAGAACAAGAAAAGACAAAGACAGAAAGGTCCTTAAAACCCTCAGCCTTCTGATGCCATCCTCTGCTTTGACATTCAAAATGATGTCCCCTCTTCCTGTTCTCATGGACTGGTCCCTAGTAGGTCCACAAAATCATGGCTTCTTTCTCCCCACATATGTTTAGATTCCCTGAAGCTGAGTTTGAACCTCAGGGGTTGTGACCCGGGAGCTATTTGCTTCATTTTAGGAAGCCTTATTTTCTTTATGAATCAAACAGAAAACACCTTTCTCTCTAGGCTCTGGGGGTGGGACTAGGGGTGGGGCTTTACATGTGAGCGTAGGGATAAAGACCTGATTAGCCCTTGGCCCATAGCCAGCACTCAGCATGGCTCTTTCCCATCACTCCTGTCTGTCTCCAGAGCCAGTGTGTGTGTGGTCTCCAGACAGCAAGACGCTGAGCTGGTAGCCTCCAGAGAGCCCTCCTGCAGGCCTCAACAGGCATGACTGCCCCTTTCTTCCATGTGGTCCCAGCCCACCCACACTTCTTACCAGCCGGTCTGTAATTACATGGCTGCCTGGTCTTGGAGAGAGTGCCCATCAGCACCAGGCCTCTGCTTGCTGATGAGACCCCCAGCTCCTATAAGAAACTAAGCAATGGTGGTTCTTCCCACAGCCCTCTTAGACCTGGGTGACACAGACAGTGTGGGGCATTATAGAGGTGGCTCTTGCCATACCAAGACTTCAGGCTTGGCATGGAAGGAAAGGAAAGGGCTCTGGCACCGCTGTCCTCTCCCATGCCACCAAGCCACCAGTTAGGGTTCCTTGACATGACTGCTGTCATTCCACTGTCTCGGCCTGTGAGTGGAGTGGAGAGTGCAGGTGTCAACTAACATAGCACAAATCCTGGTTCAGTCTCTTGCTGTCTGTGTGGTCTTGGACAAGTGACCTCCCTGCTTAGAGTCCTCTTTCTGCCTCGTAGTAGAAGCAGACGCTTATGAAAGTTAACTGAGAGCTGGGCGCAGACACCTGCGTGAAAAGCTTTTCTGTTTGCTTTCTCTTGGTTCTGCCTCTCACTTCCTGAGTCGGCCATTCAGGTGGCCATTCGTGTCCCTCTCTTCTTGGAATGACATTGTCTTCCATGGTTTGCTTAGCAAAGTCCCATTGATTCTGCCAGACCGGTTTAAATGTCACCTCTGTTGGAAGCCTCTGCCAGTTCCCCCAAGAAATTAAGAAATTAAATACTTTGTGTTCTGTATTCCAATAGTAGTTTGATCATACAACCTCACCGCACATTACTACGGTAGCCGCTCCCCATCCTCATCCTTTCTGCTTCCCATCTTCTTGTCCCCACCCCTTGGCTTGGCTTATAAAACTAAGGGAGACTCCACCTCTCTTTGTTCTTCTTGGTAACTCACGGAGTAGGTCCTCTGTAATTCTCAGCTTAGTCAATGCCTGCCTGCAAGGAAATAAACAGGTGGACAGATAAGTGCAGAGATTAAATATTAAAGGAAACATGCAGAGGTCAGGGAAACCTTGTTCTTTGTCAATATATTGCTTTCTTTGGGCTGGGCTGGATTGAAGGTTCAGGACTAGAAGGAAGTACTGAGCCCACAGAGAAGCTGCCTAGGGAACAGGAGCCCCAGGAGACCTGATGAGTAACTTCAGCTTGTTTTTCTTAACTTTCTCTGCCCTGGCAGAGGAGATTTAATAAAGTCTCAAGCTGGGAAAACTTTGGAGGCCCAACAGAGGTGCATCATGACTGGAGACTTGCAGGAAGGAGTCCTTGACCTAGACTCTCAGGAACTGGTGACCCATGCATGTCCTTGACTGTAACCAAAGCAGTTCCAGACAGGAACATGTCCTGGAGAGGCCCCAGGGCAAGGACAAAGGTACTGGCTGCTAGGTGAACCTGTCACTACAGATGCTGTGTGCAAATTAAGAACTGGCCACAAACCTGTCTCCTGGAGCAGCCTATGTCCTGCTGCGCTCTCATTCTCCTGGGCTCTGCGAGCTGTGCACCTGCTGAATCCACTTCTCTGAGCAGCCCATCCCTCTGCCTTCTTCAGCCATTGACTGTCCACCGATCTTTCTGTCTTCTTCTTGTACTCTCAGCTATACCAGCACACCCATGTCATCCTCTTTCCTCATCGAGACCCTCATCACAGGGAGGCTGTGACAGGGTCGGGTCTTGGCACAGAGTCGTGCAGAGTAGGTCCTAGGCTTGAATGAAGGTATGCTAAGTGGGTGCACAGATGAGTGGGCCGGAACGGAGCTTGAACAAGAATGCCACTCCTAGTCTGATGCCCAACCAACAGCCTAAGGGGCTCCTCTAAGTTACATGGAACAGCGGCCCTGGATGACACCCTGGAGCCCCTGGATTGACTCTGGAGGGCACAGGTCTTCACTGGACTGGGCACAGAGTGTAAGCTCATAGTGGGCCCTATCATAGTGTACAGATGCTTGCTTGATTTACCATGCAGCTCTGTCTTCATAACTCCATGTGGTGGTTTGAATATGCTTAGCTCATGGAAGTGGCACTGTTAGGAGGTGTGGCCTTGTTCGAAGAGATGTGGTCTTGTTGAAGGAAGTGTGTCACTGGGTAGGCTGGCTTTGAGGGCTCTTAATGATCAAGCTCCACCCAGTGCGGAAGAGAGAGTCTCTCTCCCGATTGATACCAGATCAAGACAGAGAGCTCCTCCAGCACCATGCTTCCCACCATGATGGTAACCGACTAAACCTCTGAAACTGTAAGGCAGCCCCAGTTAAATGTTTTCCTTAGTTGCTTTGGTCATGGTGTCTCTCCGCAGCAATAAAACTCTAAGACACCCTATCGTAAGTAGAAAAGAACATAAGTTGGAGAAACACTAAATCCATTTAGCCTTCTAACCCCAGCTCAGTAACACAGCCTGCTGCCCTGAGGCTGACTGGGAGCTGTATCCCTCTCAGCTGTCTGCCCAGCTTCTCAAAGGAGAATTGTACCACTTACCACTGAACTGGGGAAAGATTCAGATTCCAAATACAAAGCAGCTTTCTTCTGAATACACATGGCTTCCATGCCGTCATGGTCTCTGACAGTCTCTAGCTTCACTGTCCCGAGTCTGTAGTTAAATCTCAGCCGTGATATCCTCTTATTCTGCATGTCCCAGGCTATGCTTCTTACTCTTACTGAACGCTCTTCCCATAAGTAGCAAAGAGCCATTAAGGGTAACCATGCTCTGGGACATGGTAAAGACAGAGATGGAATAAGGTGCTGGTACACAGCAAGAACTAAGTACACCAACATCATCCATAAAACGTGACCCCGGCCCCTCTGAGGACTGGCTCACCTGGGCATGGACAAGCTCATATGGAATTCTATGCCACCTCAAGCTTCCCTCCCACACGGCTTGGGATGTATCATCCTCAGCTAAGACTCTGGAGTTTGAGACTCCCTCCTGCCCTTCTCTTTTCTGCTTCCATCACTGCCTTTCCTTGACCTCTAGTTATGGCCATGAAATTAGCAGCCATGCTGTGCAGTGAAGAAGAGGGGGTCCCTTTAGTCAGGGCTTCCTTCAGACAGCTCTGTCCAGTTCTTACTGGGGAAACAGTGAGACAGAACAAGATCCCTGTGTGCTCTGCAGAGCAGCAGACTGGCAGCTGCAGAGTCTAGCAGGGACTTTCCAGGCTTCCTTTTTTTCTCCTTTGAAAACATGGGAGCAGGCCCAGCCTGGGGAAGCAGAGCAGAGCCTTGTTCACTAAGCAGGGTTCATGGAGTGTGCTAAGCTCCCAGGCCACATCTCCAGCTCGAGAAACTTTAGGAAGCTGGAACTATGTTGTATCCCCAGTGTGGTTCCGGTCACACAAATCTACATCTAAATTTTGGATTCCCCGAAGTCTGACGGAGTTACTCGGGTTTGATGACATCAGGAAAATTTAAAGCTCCCTAAATAATTCCATCATGCAGTCAAGTGAATCAAACATTGACACCAGTAGAATTTAAGTCTGTGCATCTGGCCATACGAACATGCAGGCGTAGTGGGTAATAAAACGGGAGAAGTGACGAGGTCCCAGGCTGAGCTCAGAATCCTCCAGTGTGCGGAGGTGGGATGAGGAGAAGCCAGAGGGAGAGGAAGAAAGGATCCAGTTGTAGGTGTAGAGGTTGGAAGGAGTCTTGCCTCAGCTAACACCAGCTCCAGCTGTTGATAAAAAGGCTTTCTCAGGGCCCGGAGTAGGATCAGGATGGGTTCCTGAGTCACGTCCCACACAGAGGAAGCAGTGTAGCCCCGCTGGCCCCTTGGCCTTTTCCCAAGGGAACCAATTGTGTATTTCCAACCTTCCAACCTGGAAGATAATGAATCTGTGTTGCTAAGGCTCCGGGCTTGTACTAATTTGTGACAGTAGCAGGAGGAAATGAGAGTCCCTGTCCCCTGCCCAAGCAGGCTCCTAGTCACAACTTCCTGTGTGCCTCCCCCTCCCCTTTAGCCTGTGCAGAAAGGCTTCATCCTGTTTGAGCAGGGTCCTCCACATGATATCTTTGACACGGTCCTCTCATTTGTTAAAAAAACCTATAATACAACAGACGTCACCTGCAGCTCTGAGAGTAAATGGGATGACGCCTGGAAGGTCTCTTAGCAACCGTGCCTGGCATGAAATTGGTGCTTGATGCTATTTTTAGACACGGAACAGAATTCTAAAAGTTTTATTCCTGCTCTGGCTCTGGATGGGGTCCCAGCCTTACCTGAGGGGACAGTCTCTTTCTGAAGCTCATAGGCTGAAGAGAGCTGGCTTTCTCTTTCCCACCAGCCTCAGGGCCCCACAACTTTGCCTGCCATCCTGACAGCAGAGAGAAACTCAACTAGCGCTCAAGTCCTTTTGTTGCTAGTTTTCAGCTGGCTGGCCTCGAAGGAGTGAGCCTACTTCTCTGAGCCTTACTGCCTCCTTTGCAGAATACTCATGGTGAGCCCTGGCCCAGGATGTTGGTATAAGGGTGACCTGTGCTCAGTGTGGCTGGGTGTGTGACAGGTGTTCAGTAGCCAGCATAAACTGTCAATCTCCCCAAAGGAGGAGGCACTTCCTCTCAGCCAAGCCTCTGCCCAGGTTTGGGGGTTCTGAGTCCCACACAGATTGCAGCTCCATTTTAATAATGAATTCCCAGGCTTACAAATCCACTAGGGCTTCAAACGGGACTGTAGCAAAAAGGTGTTCCGAAGCCTGAACTCCATGGTCCTGAAGCCTATGTCAGATGGATTCCAGAAGAGCCCCTCCCAAGCAGTTTGGGTAGACCCCATGATCCCAAGACTTTCTGGAACTTTCAGAAGCCATTCCCACTGAGGCCTTCCCACAGAATCCAATGTTTCATGGAAAGCGAACAAGACTCTCAATGGAGCAAGAGAAGAACCTTTTACTCCCAGTGCTAGCATGAATTGAACCCACACAAATGAGCACTTGCTTCCTGGCTGGGCATCCAGCTTGTTGGATTTAACGAATGAAAATATTAAATGTTCAATTTCAGATGAATAACTGGTACTTTTTAAGGAATAAGTATGTCCCCAGTACTGCATGGAACGTTTAGCTCCTCCATCTTCTTTCTCCCTGTCTGCCAGAATCTTCTAAAGTCAAATTCCAGGCCCTTCAAGGGAGGTGAAGTTGCTGAATTCTTTCTCAGGCAAGAATGTGGCAACCCAAACTCAGGATATCTCTTTCAGATGTGTCCCAGCTCTGAAAAGCAGCCAGAGACCCTTAATCTTCAGCACAAGAATAACCAGTGTGTGCATGGGTGGGGGATGGGAGGCGAGAAGACATATTTTGGTAGTAATGGTTGCCACCTCCCAAGCTAGTCAGGGACTCGATTGTCAGAGGTACCCAGAGGCAGATCGTCAGGTTCTAGAGTTGTGAGACTCTTAATGCTTCCCCCCCCCCGGCCCCCGATCTCTTTCCACAGTGGCATTTATAATATCTGTGAATGGTGTTGCATAAAATGCATGTGCAGGAAGGTGCCAGTGGCGACTATCCCTGTTTCTTTAGTATGTTTTCTGTTGCTATAACAAAGTACCTGAGTCTGGTAATTCAAAAAGAACATAGGTTTATTTGGCTCACAGTCTAGAAGCTGAGTAGTCTAAGAATGTTGACCTGGCATCTGGTGAGGGCTTTGTGCTGCCTCCTGAATGGTACATGGCACCTTGAGACCAGACCGGAAAACAGTCTGGTCTTCCCTTTCTTACAAAGCCATCGGTCCTGTCTTACTGGCTCCACTCTCATGCCCTCATCTGATGCAAATATCTACTACTGTCATATGAATTTTGGGGTGTGTGTGTGTGGGGGGGGTGAGTTTATAGCACATGAACTTTAGAAAGATACATTCAAACCACAGTGCTTTAGGCACAGATTTTGTTTTCAGCCATTTTAGAAACCTGTGTTTCCCTCAGTGGATGGGCATGTTCTCCAGAAAGAGGCAAGTTGGAGACTCCCCTACACATATATGTAGTCCCTAGGTGGGCACACCTCCGTTCAGTGTTCAGCAGGCTCACAGTTACAGGATATGTTGACGACCCGGCCTATTTACCAAGAAGCCATGTTGGAACTCAGCCTCTTGCCTCTGGAGGCAGATTCCAGGGTCCCAGAGTATAACCTGCTTTCCTGCTTCTGCTGGTGCTGGACTCAGGTAGAAGCTCCCACCCATTCTCTGCTGTACCATGTGGCCCCTGTGAGGTGATCCCTGTGGGGTAAAGAGGTACACTGTGTCCTCAGTAGGCCAGACAGTCACCTATGAGGAGGTGTCTATGCAGCTCTTTCTGCCGAGGCGGAAATGGCAGCTCAGAGCAGAGGCAACTGTTAAGCCCCTGCTGCACGCCTGCAGTTCACATGTGTGCATCTTACTACTCAGAGCAGGGCTTTCTCTGTGCTGCTTCCAGGAGCCATGGTCATAGGAGATTAAAGTAGTCTCACACCCACGCTCAATCCTGCTCATCCTCTTTGAACCTCCTGGCCTTGAGGCCAGATGATTCTTTGCTGCTGGGGCTACTGTGTTTTCAAGTGTCCTTGCCCCTAGCCACCAAAGACCCTGACACCGGTTTTGGTTTTTTGCCATAACCACAGAAATGGCCAAATCTCCCGGGGTAGCTGCATGACGGAACTGGTCTTGCTAAGAGGCCATGCCATAGAATCGTCACTGCTAAGAGTTGCTCAAAAAAATTTTTAGACTATTTCTAAGTGCTTTTTCTAAGCCTTTATTTAAAAACAAACACACACAGATGGCTTTAGATGTATGAAGGCTCTTGCTTGACTTGCTTTTTTGCATGACAATAGATCTTGGCCCTCATTCTGTATGTGTGCCCTGAGTGTCTCCTGGAACAGCATGCAATCACTGTGGCCAACGATGCAATGACTCCACGGCCCCCTGACAGTGTCTTTGCCCCTCCTAGGGTTTTGCTGTTAGCAGTCGATTCATCCTGATCTCCCTCTCAGCATCCTCACCTGAGCAGGGGCTTTATTCTTTTGTGTGTGTTGAAGAGGCTGTGCACATGTGTTGACATGTAGAGGGCAGGTGTCTTCCTCAATTGCTTCTCCACTTTTTTTTTCTTTTGAGACATGATTGCCCATTGAACCTGGAACTCACCGACTGGCTAGCCAATGAGTACAATCTTCCTGCCTCTGCCTCGCCCTGAGCTTGTTTTTGTTGTTTGTTTGTTGGCTTGTTTTTTTTTTTTTTTTACAGGGAGGTGGGGGATTTGATCTCAGATTCTCAAGCTTTATCAGCTGAGCTGTCTCCCTAGCCCCAAGGCTAAGCTCTTAAATAGGGAAACACTGGACCAGAGGTATGTACATTTTTTAAAAATTCTGAGTGGCTACATTGTTCTCCAAAATGGTTTGTACCAATGTGCCATGAGTGTCTTGGTTATAAGCATGCCATATTTATGAGCATATATTGTGTTGTGTGAGCTTATTCAACTCCTCCTACCATCGTGCTCTGCGGGACCTGGCTTTATTCCCATCTGGCAGCTTGTAAGTGGCAGAAACTGGAGCCTCGCTCCTGATCTGTCTCAGGTATGTACATTGAGCATTTATAATCTCTCTCTCTCTCTGAGGTCTGCCTCTTTTTTCCAGGTTCTAGTGAGGACTAGAGTTGTTGACACACTGTTGTTGCTAGAGCAGCAGATCCAGCCACAAATACAGAATCTTAGCGTTTCATCCTGGGAGGCTTCAGGTCCGCCTCCTCTAGGAAGCTCTCCGGGATTGATCCAGCAGTCCTCAGATGCCCTCTATGAATAGCACTGTGGGGTCCCTGGGGATCTGCAGTTGGCACTTGAAGCCAGCAGGGTAGATGTGTGGGTGTGTAGGATGTTATGGGCATAGAATCAGGTAGACTTAGGTTGAAAATCTCCTCAGTCATCTCCTCTTTCAAGTGAACATACACAGAGGTCACTGTAGGGGCCTTTGATGCTCACAGTCACTATTCTTGTCAGAGTTGCTTCTCCTTTTATAGGGTTTGATTTACTCACGGTGAACCGTGGTCCAAATTTAGTGGAAAGAGAATTCCAGAAATAAGCACTTCTTAGCTTTAAAATCAGATATCATTCCAAGTCAAGTAGGACAATAAAAAACCTGCTCCTGAACCACACCTAGGGGCAGTTATATCTTTAGTTTATACATCTGGTGCCAAAACCCTCAGTTTGAATAAAGCTGTTCATTTCAGAAGTGTATTATCAAAGCAGGAAAGTGAGACAAGAAAGGGGCCCAAAGCGCTTAACTGGTTACTGGCAGAGCCAGCTGATCTCTGCACTCCCGAGAGTCTCTACAACTGCCATGCCAAGGGCCCATCGTGGCTTCTCCTCAAGGTCTGGGGGGAGTGGGGAACTACCACTTGGCTGACTGCGAGGCCTTGTTACAGCTTCAAGGGGTAGAGGAGATGTCTGTGGTAACCACCACACAGCCTCCTCCAGGCAGCCCTCAGGAGTTGAGTAAAGAGCCCATCCCTGCTTGGCTTGGCTTTACTTCTAGTTTTTGTCTGTTTGACACAAGCTAGAGTCAATGGAAAGAAGAACCGCCTCTATCGGGTCACCCATAGGCAAGCCTGTGGGGCATTTTCTTGATTGCTAATTGATAGAGGATGGCCCATCCCACTGGGGACAGCACTGCTCCCAAGCAGGCTGTCCTGGGTTGTGTGAGAAAGCAGGCTGAGCAAGCCATGAGGACCAAGCAGCATTCCACGATGCCTCGCTTCAGTTCCTGACTCCAGGTTCCAGCCTTGGCTTCCCCTGACAATGTTTCTGTAAGCTGAAATAAATTCTTCGATTTGGTCATGGTGTTTCATCACAGCAATAGAAGCAAAAGGGGACAGTCATTGAACTTGCTTTTTAATTACTATGGACCTGGCATCTCCAGCCAGCTCTGAGATCCTTCTGAGAGTCTATTTGTTGCACTTCCTGAGGTATTCCTGTTGACATGCAGGCAAACCTCTACTGATTATTAGCTCAGGTATCTTGTGCTGGTAACAGAAAGCTGAAAACACGGTGGGATTGGGCCTTCCTTAAATGCCACCGAGGGAAGTTTTCTCGTGGTAACCGACACGACGTCAGACAGAGACTGCCAATCATTTCATACCCGACAGAGCCCAGGGGATCGGCATCATCCCAAATGGGAAAACGACAGCCAAAGAAGTCCAAGGTCTCAGAGGCAGCTTTAGGCAGAGCTTTGAACCCCAGTCTTTCTGGTCCAGAGATTCCCTCACCCCACTGTGTTGTTTATTTTTAGGCAAAGCAGGTTTTGGCTAAATTGCAGTTCAGCAATTCATTCTAGAAAGGCATGTGATCATGATTTCGCACAAAACTTCATCTGGGCCATGATTTTTCTTAGACCAGTTCTTTCTCTCCTCTTTCTCAAAAGATGAGAGGCCTCAGACCATACAAACTTGCCTTGGTTTTCACATACACCTGCACGTGTGCACACAATGCACATTGCAAACATGTACACACACACACACCACACACACATACACACAGACAGAGACAGAGGTTGACATGTTTCTTCTGTTCACCTTTGAACTGGAGAAAAGCACCCACTAGATTCAGGGCTGAAGTTTAAGGGCAAACCAAATATTTGGAGAGGGAGCCATGATGATGTGTTTTTTGACATTAAAAAGCAAGAATCATCTTAATTGGCCCAGCTTCTTCCTGGAGCAGTGATGAGTTTTCCACAATGCACTGTGGGAGAGTAGGACAAAGACAAATAAAAGCAGCCATGTGCATTGCTTCTCTGCTCTATGTGTGGGTGTGGCCCTCGGTACAACAGAGTCAGGTGTATGTGAAGACACTGGGTAGAGCAATGACATGGGGAATGGGGACTCAAAGGTCTGGGTTCTGTTAGCATTGCCACCAGCCAGTGACCCAGAAGAAATCACCAATCTGGACCCTAAGCTCAAGTCTTGAAGAACTGAATGGACAGTAAGCCATTTCTCTATTCCATTCTGGTTTGACAAAGACAGGCTTTCCCAATTAAACAAGGAATTCTATCTCAGAGGGACACACACCTTAACCATCATGGATGGGGATGATTGCTCAAAGTAGCCAATGTTTACAAAGCCCTTATGACAAGCCAAGAACTGGGCAAACCACTGTGACTCAGTTCCTTCTGTCCTTCAGTATCTTTTTATCCCACACTGATAGGGAGGTTGAGGCTTGGAAGAGGCTCAGTAATTTGCTCAAGTCACAGAGTAGAAATAAAAGCAAAATGAAATGACAAAAGCCACTGGCAAATTCAGGGTTCCCGTGGAATCGGCCTCAAATGAGGCTGGGTGAGTGGCAGACAGGAAGGAGAGCGCTCAAGGCTGACCTCCTCATGAGCCCCTGACTGGCAGCAACTGAGAGTGCAACTGGATCTGCTTGGAGAGGCCCCAGTTAGTCATTTACTGGGGCCAGAAACCTGAGTAGCTCCTGAGAGGAGCTGGAAGGCAGCCGGGGACCTGGGGACTTGTCCTATCTCGGCTTCACCCTCACAAGCTAAGTAGCTTTTGGCCCTTGTCAACGGCGCCATCTCAGAACAGTGCCAGGGAACCACAGGCTATAAGGGAGAATTTGGGTTAGAGGCTTAGAACCCTGTCACCTGTGAGCTTTCAGGAGAGAATGCCAGGGTCCAAGTCCCCTACCCTCCTGTGTGTTCAGTTCTGACATGCTCTTGGAGGCTGACTGACAAGCTGACTCACTGTCCTTGCCATGAATCCTATGGTCTGCAGTTCCCTGGGAATTCTATCTCCTCCTCTTTCCCGGCATCTCCTTTCTACTTCCCCCTCCAGTGTACCTCAGAGCAACCTGTAACTGTGAGGCCCATTAACACTGCCCAGACTCACCTCAGCAGGAGAAAGCTAATTGAAAATGAATTCACACATGAAGCATTGACAACGTTGAAATGGTTTTGGATTGATCGTGCTCTGTGGCCAGGCTAGTCTGCCATTTGCCTTTGTTGCCCAAGAAAGCCTTGAAACCATGGCAATCTTCCTGCCTCAGCCTCCCAAGAAAGTTATTCATTGGTTTAAAGAAATGTACTGTGTGATTTTTAAAAATATAGTCTAATGGAATAGACAAGGCTCTGGTTTGCAAAGTTGTCTTTTTACAGTGTCATAACAATGCTTCATATTCACGAGTGTGGATCGTACCAGAGACCTCTCACTGTTGCCTTCATTTTTTTGGATGAGGAAACTGAGGCATAGAGAGGTGAAGGAACTTGCCCAAGGTCTCATAAATTACAAGAGGCAATTTGCTAAGGCACCTTCTACTCAGAGAGTGAGGGATGATAACCCCCCAATTTAATAGGTACTTGAAAGGAAGAGGACTTAGGACTTGGAAACCTGCTCCCTTCTCTCCTCCACATCCTCTTTCCCTCTCATCCTTAAGGACAAGAGTCAGAATACTTGGAACACCTCCCTTCCTCCTCCCTCCTCCCTCCCCTCCCTCCCTCCCTCCCTCCCTCCCTCCCTCCCTCTCTCCCTCCCTCTTCCTAATCTTGTAGGGGAACAGAGGCAGCGCTAAGTCAATGTTTCTCAACCTGTGGGTCGCAACCCCTTTGGGGTTTGAATGATTCTTTTACAGGGATTGTCTGAGGCCATCGGAAAGCACAGATATTTACATTACAACTCATAACCGTAGCAAAATTGCAGTTCTGAAGTAGCAATGAAAACACTTTTATGGTTGGGGGTCACCACAGCATGAGGAACTATATGAAAGGGTTGCAGCATTAGGAAGGTTGAGAACCGCTGGCCGTAAGTGAATGCGTGTTATTGACATGGTGCCGCTTCCACGTCTCACTCACATGACTGTTGTTCTTTCCCTGGCTCTCACAGAAGACTGAACCAGAGTGCCTTTGTACCCTGTCACCTTTTATTTAGCATTTTATGGATCAAAACTCTGACCCAGAGAAGTGAAATGGCCCAGGGACATACAAGGAGAGAGCCACTGAGAAACCAGGTGGAAAGCCCCAAGACAAGACAGCTTTCTCTGCTGGTGGTCAGTTCTCATCTCTCCACTCGCCTAAACCCCCAGCCTGTGTTCTCAGAAGGTAAAGCACTCCTTCCAGCGCTTGTCTCTGGCTTCCTGAGCTCTCATTCCACCAGGCTTCTCAGCGGATTGTTCATGGTGCTGCTTGTCCTTTCTGGTGAGTTCGCTGGACACATTACCTTTTGTTACCCCTTGTCAAAGTGAGATGCTGAACGTCACGTGATCCAATTCCGACTACAGCAGGGACTAGACGACATTTCATCTTCTATCCGAGCCCTGGCTCTGCTAGTTTCTCCATTGGGCATGCTCAAAGCATGACCATTAGTCAGTGAGAGCTGCCAATGATGGGCACATCTGCTGTTACCAAGGCAACCAAGTGTGGGCTTCGAAGCACTTGGAGCTCTTCAGTGTTCTCTCACTGAATCTGTGATTGAGTGAGTGTGTGTGTGCATCTGTGTGATTGTGTGTGTGTCTCTCAGTGTGCTGGGGATTGAACCCAGGACCTTGCATGGACTAGGCAGGCTGAGCTACAGCCACAGCTATATGGTTTTTATTTTTATTTTCTTTTAAAAGACATTTACTGAGTTGTGTGTGTGTGTGTGTGTGTGTGTGTGTGTGTGTGTGAGAGAGAGAGAGAGAGAGAGAGAGAGAGAGAGAGAGAGAGAGAGAGAGAGACAGAGAGAGACAGAGAGAGAGGTGGGGGGTGGTTCACCTCTGGAGGTCAGGGGATGACTTGCAGGAGTCAGTTGTTCTTTCAGTGTGTGGGTCCCAAGGATGGAACTCATGTCATCAGGGCTTAGTAGCAAGCATCTCACCCAGTGAGCCATGTCATCAGTCTTGGTTTGGATCTTATACATCCCCTCAAACCTCCTGTGTTGATGACTTGTTACCCAGCTGCTGGGCTATTGGGAAGTTGTGGGACTCTTAGGAGGTGAGTCCTAGAGAACTTAAGACATTGGGGGCGAGCCCTTTGGGGGATATTAGTATGTTGGCCCTTCTCTCTGTGTGTGTTTTCTTCCCATCTGTCCTGAGGCATCCTATTGTCTTCTTCCACGTGCCCTTGTCACCATGATGCACTGGGCTGTCCTGCGTGGCCCCAGACGGTAAGGCCAAGCCACCCTGGACTGCAGCTTCTAAAATCATGAGCTAAATGAAGTTGAAGTTTTCTTCTTTCAGGTTTTTTTTTTTTTTTTGGAGGGGTGGGGTATTTGTGACAGAGATGGAAAGCCGAGTGGTGCCACGAGGAGACATGTCTGTTGGTCCAGCTAAGACAGAGAGCTTGTGAAAGAGACCCACCCACATTTGACCTCAGCCTGGAGCCCGGACAAGCCCATTTGGCAGGTGTAAGTATAAGAAACACAAATCCTTGTCAGCATAAACCTCTGACAGAGCAGATGCCACCACTCAGCCCAGCCTGGCCCGTTCCAGGCCTAGGCCCCTCCACACTGCTGTCCTGCTGGACTCTGACATTTCCTTTCTGTACTCTGTCCCTGGTAAGCTAACAGCCTACCACAGGAGTTTCTCTGGCTAGTCCCAGATGCCCTGCCGCCTCTGCTGCCTCCCTCAGCTCACTCCCAGATTCCAGGAATAGATTTTTCATTAATTTGTCTTAGAATCCCACACTTTCCATCCTCCAAACCCTGGACGCACGTGGACAAGCTGCACCCCTAATCCCCGAATGGACAAAACAGGGATTATAGTGCTGCAGGGCTGTTGTTGGGAGGGAAATTAGATCACGGGGCAGGGCTAGCCGGGCTGTGAATCCCTGAGGCCTGTGGAGAAGCTAGCTTTCCGGGCTGATCATATTACTGCTGACATTGAACACAGAGGCAGACATACACAGAAACACCCAGCAATGCCTGCAGATAGAAAGACCCCGTGTTGATGCTTTCCTCCTTTGACATTTTAATACAGCAGAGTACAGCACCCAGTGCCATGGCGACGGTCTCTATAAAAGTCTCCAGTCTGCTCTCTGCACACCTACAGATGCAGTGGGAGGTGGCACAGATCTAGACCAATAGAAAGAAGGCATGTTTAGCCTTGGCCTGGTTACAAAGAACATTTATTTTTCCTCTTTGAAATGGACCTTCCTGTCCCCGTTTCAGCACCATCCAGTGTTGTGCTAATGTGGGTTAATTTCCCATCAGCTCCTAGAAAGACTGTTTTTCCAGGCTCTCCTGGGGCAAAGGAGAATCACAAAGCAGATAAGGCCAGCTTCCGAGCTCAGGAGGCCCAGAGAGGAGACAGCATTTCAGGGGTGGGGGAGCTGGTAATTCTTCAGATACTTCAGCTTGAGGCAGTGTGGCTCTCTCAGAAACCCTATGCCCCCTTTGTGCTGGCCTTTTTCTTTGTGAGCCTTGCCCCAGAAAGGCTGAGTAAAGGTCCTTGAAAGACACTAGCCAGTGAATCTGTCCCTTTAAGAGGGTCCTTGAGGAGGGACAGTTAGAGAATCAAGAAGCAAGGGCCAGATGGTACTGAACAGGGTGACATGAATCAGGCAGTGACAGCCAGCCTGCGGGCCACTTGCCTTGTTGCCTCTGGCCAATGGCTACCAGTGGACTGTCTGACAGATGAGCAGAACTAGCCTGCAGGTCTCACTGTCACTGCAGTAAGAAACTGACTAAAGTCCTCCTGAACTGGGACTCAGCGCTCTAGACTCAAAGCCTGTGGAGTGAGGTGACCTCATATTATACCTGTAGAGCTGGCCTGCCTGTCTTGGCAGCTCCCTGAGCGGCAGACCAGAGCTCTGGAGATTGTGACTATCCAGTTCATGTGGACACATAACGCATGCTATTTTGTGTTTGACAACTCAACACAAACTAGAGACACAGGGGAAGAGGGGCTGCCAACTGAGGTGCTGCCTCCATCAGATTGGCATGTGGTCATTTTCCTGATTAATGATTGGTTGGAAAGGCCCCACCCATTGTGGGTGGAGTCTTGCCTAGGCAGGTGGTCCTGGATGTGGGAGAGCAGGCTAAACAAACCGATAGAAAACAAGCCAATAATCCAGCATTTCTCTGTGGTCTCTGCTTTTTCCTGCCTTCAGGTGCTCCCGCTGAGTTCTGGCCCTGGCTGTAAGCTTCAAGGCTGGAGAGATGGCTCAGCACTGACTCTCCTGCAGAGGACCCTTGTGAAATTGCCAGCACTCACACGACAGCATAACCATCCAGTCCCAGGGGAGCCAATGCTCTCTTCTGACCTCCATGGGAACCAGGCTTGCTCATGATGCACAGACATACATGCAGCCCAAACGCCAGACATAAATAATAAAAACATAAATAAATAAACAAAATAAATAAATAAATAAAATTTTAAGAGATGAAATAAACCCCTCTCTCTCAAGTTGGTTTTGGTGTCTGTCACAGCCGCAAAAACCAAACTAAGAGACATAATAATGTTTTGTTTTGTTTTGCTTTGAGCACTGGGAATTTAACCCAATGCTTCATTGAACCCAGGGCATCACACATGCGTGCAGGTTCTCCACCACTGAGCTATTGTCCTAGCCTATATATATATATATATATATATATATATATATATATATTTTTTTTTTTTTTTTTTTTTTTATTATTTTTTTTTTTTTTTTTTACTCAGAAGGTACAAGGTACGTGTTTAGGAAATCTAAGGTCCTGGGGTATTTAAAGATAAAATTCTGAATCCCAAAACACAGCTGTAAGATTTGCTTCATACTCAGGACTCTCTCAGTTTCCAGATGACAGTGGTGTAAGCCACACAAAGATTCAGACAAGGATCTGCACTTCTTTTCTATGAGAGGAGTCCTGATGCGGACAGTCAGGGACTAAAGCAGTGGCTTTCTGGCCATCTCTTCCAAGAGGCCAAGGATCCTCCTGTCTTGGTGTTTTGCTATGCTTGGGACAAGTCTTCCAACATGAGTGTCATCATAAGTTAAAAATGCTGCAGCTCCAGCCGCCATGCCCACATTCCAAGCCCCAGGAATGTAATCACACAATGGGTTGCCTCTCAGAGGAGTCAGCTCTTTGAAAATATTACTACAAGTTCCCGAGACTACCATACATTAAAAAAAAAAGAAAGAAAAGCAAAAAAAAATTGTTAGTTGGTGTTGTTTGTTTGCATGTGTGTCTGTGCCTGAAGAGGCCAGAAGAGGCCTCTGGTTCGCTGGGACTGGAGTTCAAGTGGCTGTGAGCTGCTTTATGAGTGCTGGGAACCAAGGTCTTCTACAGGAGCAGCCAGTGCTCGAAACTGCCAGGTCAGCTCTCCAGCCCGCCCCCTCCAAACACATGCACTTACAGGTTATTAAGCACCTTTTCCAAGGGAGATTAGGAAATTGTTGAGCAGAGAGATACCCCCAATAACGTGGAGGTTCTGTCACTTCTGGCATAGCCAGTGTTCCACTCCTTTGGTTTTCTACCATGGGGAACAGGCTTTTGGATGTAAAGGAGGAATAAATCAGGAAATGTTGAGACAGGAGAAGGCTGAGCCTGAGGGTGCAGATGTGTTCAGTCCACACACAGGACTTCCATGTGCTTCAGGGCAATCCCTGTTCTGTTGTTAAGTTTATTACCAGACTGATAAGTTTCCCTGTCAAAGTGGGAGGGGCTCGAGAGCCCAATCCCTTCCTGTGGGTTTATGTTCAGGTTGAAAGAGAGACATTTTCTTCAGTGGCATAGCCACTAGCAATGTGTCTATGTTCCTGTAAACACTTACCCATTATCTTTCCTATAAGGAACCCTAGTGGATTATATTGGTTCAGTGTGTGTGTGTATATACATATATACACATACATGTGTGTGTGTGTGTGTGTATATATATGTATATACTATATATATATATGCACACATATATACATATATACATATATGTGCATATATGTTCTTATACTCTCTCTCTCTCTCTCTCTCTCTCTCTCTCTCTATATATATATATATATATATATATTATATACAGTACATGAGAGAGGAAAATGAGAATGGGAAGAAGAAGGGATTAGGAAACATGGGAGAGAGCAAGAGAGGGTAAGAGTGAGAGGATATATGATTGAAATACATAGGTTTAAGAAACCGTCATAACAAAAATCACTATTATGCATAATCACTATGTGCTAATAAAAACATGTCCTAAAAGGTACTTGGTGTCTGTCAGTCCTCAGGAACTGCAGCCTTGGGGTAGGGGCAAGTGTGTAAGCAGTGTGATCAGAGGTGCTGGGCAGGATGTGAGGCTTGGAGAAGACACACTAGTAAGCTGAGCATTGAGGCTCAGGTGCAGAACCGGTGTAGGGCTGAAGCCAAGTAAGGTCTAGAGCGTCAGGGAGCCGACCTGTGGTTGTAGATCTATGAAGGGCTGGGCAACTCCGACTCCAGTGTATCTGTTTGAAGGAGACACAGGTTGTGTCCCCAGCATAGCTGAGGATCAAGTTGGAGAAGTGAGCAGGAATCAGGTGACCATGTGTCCCGGTGTCACACTGAGGCATTCGGATCTTATCTTTAGGGAATATAGCCACACAGGAGGATTTTCGGGTATGAGGTGATACAGAGGCTTCAAGCTCTGGAAGACTCTCCCTAGGCCAAAGTGGAGGATGGGCTGGAGAAAGAGTTGTAGGGAGAAAGATCCAGCTGTAGCCTTCAGGCAAACAGAGGAGACAGCCTGCCTGGGGTGACAGGGTAGAGGATGGCTAGGGTCCAGCAGGATCACAAGAACAGGATGTGCAGGAGGCTGTCCCAAGAAAAGGTAGACAGGGCAGAAGACAGACTTCATACTCAGGTTTAGTTTGGACTCAGGGGCCTGTGAATTTTTGCATTTCATGATTTTGCAATCCTCAACCTCACCTAATATTGCTAGAGAAGAAAAAGCCCCCATCACCGGAGTTCTGAGCCCCAGCACCCACAGAAAAAGCCTGATGCAGCAATGCAATCCTATGATCCAGCACTGGGGAGTTAGGGACTGGCTGATCAGAGGGACTCAGGGGCCAACTAATCCAGCAAGTTGGTGAGCTCTGGTTTGGTAAGGGATCCTGACTACGAGCCACACACACACACACACACACACACACACACACACACACACACGGCGGAGGGCGGGGGGGCGGGAGGGGAGGGAGGTTGCAGCCTAGGGCTTCCGAGCTTTCCAATAGTTGCTATGAAGTGTGAATGGTTAAAACATTCAGTGGACAGCGTTCCCAGTGCATGGGCAGCCTAGTTCAGGGGCCAGTGCCTTTCTTCTGCCCCACCAACCTTACCCTTAGCTGTAAGGTAACATCTCTTGCCAGCACGTCCGGTCTTGCTTGTAGTCCCAAGTCTTCAGGACATGGACAAACATTTCATTGACACGAACCTTTTGCTTTTCAGGGTCGCTCCCAGTGTATCCCCACTGGCACCTGAGGTGACCTTTAGCTGTCACCTGAGAGAGAAGAGTGGTCTGGCAGTGTTTCAGGAGGATTAAGAAGGAGATGTGGCCAAATCCCTCAGGACACATGGGTGACCATGTGTGACCTCCTTCACTTCCTGCCCCTGCAATGTCCCTTCAGCATCCCCTGAAATGGAGAGTAGTCAGGTGTCCCCTGGAATGCTATTGTGAGCCAGAAGCTCTCATCTTTATACAGTGAACACCTGTCCCGTCCCATCTTATTCCAGGTAACCTAAGAACAGGCTCCGAGGATAGCAGCTACAGCCCCACAGTTGCTAACGGTAGAGTTTCATGCCCATGCTGCTAGCAGGGTGGGCTTGAGCTGGCAAGGGTAGGGAAATGGATCATCAGGTGACTATATTTCCCGCTTTTCTTTACCCTGCACATGGGGTGGTTTACAGAGTTCACACACTGGAAAGCAGAAGAACTGTTCAAGAGAAAGGTCTCTGAAAGCTACTAGCTTCACCTCTGAGTGCAGACTGTAAGAAATGGCACCTGCAACCACCTAGTTGCCTCTCTCTGCTCCAGAGACTGGTGAGGCCATGATCGAACACAGAACCCAGCCCCCTCTCATGTCCACAAGTCCCATTGGCCTGCCCTCACCCTGGCTTACCAGGTGGCAACTATATTTAGACACATTCGTTTTCCATTGTGAGGAAGGATTGTGCCCTGCATGCCCTGTGTGCCTCAGGCAGGGGCAGACTCTCAATACCGTCCTGTCAGGCCTGAAGCACGCAGGAGCAACAGTGCCAGCAGAGGCTTCTCCTGGGATCTGCAGAGGGCTTCAGCACCCTGAGCCCAGCCCCCTGTCAGGTACAGCTGTTATGCGAAACAGTTCAATTGGCCTACAGTTTGGTTGCGTTTTAAAACCAGGGATTGTACTGCAGTAAAGCAAAATAGACCTGACAGACGATGAGTGGGGCTGCATGGTTTATACAACCAGGAAAAAAATCATAGGGCAGAATGACCCCAGACGGAAAGAAGTCAGCATGTACACGTGTATAGAGAGATATCTGCCATACATGTGTGTGAGCACACACATGCATATAGATAGATATTTACCACATGTATGTCAGCATGTACACACATATAGCTAGATATCTGCCATATGTGTATATAAGCATATACATGCACAGATATCTTCCATATATATGCCAGCATGCATATGTGTATATAGATATGTCTATAGATATATAGATATCTACTATAGGTAGACAGATTGGTAGATGATAGGTAGGGAGATATGCAGATAGATAGGTTACAGAGGATATTTCAATATACAAAATGTGTAATCTCTCACAATATACAACATGTTATACATAATAGCATATAACACATGTGTTATTTGTCATATATGTAAGTTTTATCAGCTGAGAGGAAACAGACTGAGGAGCTTGTGGGTTGTGAAATGCAGTCCCAGGGGAGCTCCAGGGTAAGATGTCGCCTGACACTGAAGACCACATGGCCATTCCTTCTGAAGAAGGAATTCTCTCCCATCTGGACAAGGCAGTCAGCTTAGAAGTCATTCATTAAGCTATGTCATTTAGAAAAGTATTTACTTGGTGGAGTGTCTTGGTTTACATGGCTGTGACAGACACCAAGAGCAAAAGCAACCTGAGAAAGAAAGGGTTTATTTCAGCCTAGGACTCTGACCATCACTTAGGGAAATCAGCGCAGAAACTCAAGGCAGGAGCTGGAGGCAGGAACTGAAGCAGAGACCATAGAGATGCACTGTTTACTGCATGCTCCCAGATCACATTCAGCTACCTTTCTTATACAGCCTAGGCTCACCTGCCTAGGGATAGTTCTGCCCACAGTAGGCTTGGCTATCCCACATTGATTGGCAGTCCAGTCTGATGAAAGCAGTACCTCACTTGAGATTTCCTCTACCTAGGTATGTCTAGGTTTGTGTCAAGTTGACAGAAACCAACCAGCACATGGAATTTTCACAAAGCCCAGGGTGATCAGGCCTTGAGTGTGGATTCATCAACCCAGAGGCCTAAGTTTGATTACTCCCAGGAAGCTGGTAAGCTTGAGTAATCTTTGACTCCTTTGGATACCATCTGTCATCTTCAAACATATTCCCTGTTCATGGTATGGAAAAGATGAAATGCAGTACCAGATATGTTGACATGGAGTCTGAACGTGGCTGTGGTTAGATGCTCATGTATTCCTTTTCTCAGTAAAGTTTATGTGAGGTTACTTTATTACAAGCCCTATGTTGCACACTGGTGAAATACTCTGATTCATTCATTCGTATTTGTTGGCCACCTACTGTGCGCTGCTAGGCATCGTACCATGTTCCCACTCAGGCAATGTCCCAGATAGACACTCAAAAACTAAGGAAAAGTAGTGTAGACAATTCCTTACCCACAAGGCTTCTAAGCCATAGGGCTCGTCGCAAAATTACCAGCTCATTCTAGAGATAAGAACTCAACCCAGAAGCTAAGAACAGTTAAGAGACCTGGACAGACCCCACAACTGGCATGCAGCATAGACTCATCTGGAGCACAGGTCAGCTTGACTCCATAGCCTTCATCCTTCCTCACCACACACCTCTGTTAAGGCTGTTTGCATTACTGGCTGGGTGGGGTTAAAAGAAGACCCTGGGTGCCTAGAGAAAATCATGTCCCCGCCTCCAAAGTCTCTAGTTAGGACACAATTTCTTGTGTACATGGGAAAGATTAGGGGAAGACTCACTACCCTCTGGCAGCAAGGGGCAGCGGGTATGCCTGCTTACTGCTAAGGGTGTGTTAGTGTGTGTATATATCTCCAGGTATGTCTGCACGTGATGGGGAGGCAGCTTGGTGTCTGTGTATATTTCTATGGATACTTGTATGTCTCTGTGTCTATAATCAGTGTGTGTGTGTATGTGTGTGTGTGTGTGTGTGCGCTCGCGCAGCAGAGGATTTGCATGTACAACCATGCATACATAGTCTCTGTAGATCTATATATGTCTGTGTATCTGTGGGTCTGTACCTGTGTCGGGATCATTTGGGTCTGTGTGCATATGTTTCCTATGTTTTGATTTTCTGTGTGTGTCTTACTGTGCCTGTGCGTCAGCCAATGTCCTTGTGTTTACCTCCATGGGACTGTGTTGTGTCACCTGTCTCCCCTCCCTACACTCGGTTCTTCCTGTGAAGCTGATCTGACATGTGCTTCAGTGTCAGGGACGTCAGTGGCTTTAGCCTTATCTCTCAGCCTGCCACTTTGTTGGAGGAAATTACATTTTGACTTGGCACAACGTGTTCTTTATGATGTCACTGGCTGTGCCTGGCACGCTCTGCTTACCAAGGTATTTGTGTTTTGATTACTTGATGAATACCTGCCAATTCAGAGATTAAGAGCATAAGTTGATTTTTGAAGGCCTTTATATGCAATGTTAGTGCTGTTTGTGTTCTTTGCTGTGGACTTGGGACCCCCGACAAAAGAGAAAGAGTTTTGATCTTGCAATATAAGACCTTGGCTCAAAGCTCCTTCTGTTCCTTCAAATGTCATGTACAATTGGGGGAGACGTCAATTATCAGAGTTTACTCTGTAAGAAAGTGCAAATAAAGTAATGGAGATGTTCTCAGAACTCTATGAAGTCTCTTCATTATATAATGTCATGGCTAGGGGGGAGCCAAAGGAAGAGACTCTGGGAAGATGCTTAACAGATGAAATTTAGTTCTTTTCTTCCCTCCAGGCATGGTCCCGAATCAATGCCTGAACCTTCTGAGCTTCAGATTCCCCTAAAATAAGCAACACACGATCCACGAGGCATTAAGTGGATCACTGGCCAGTGTGAGGCTCCAGAATGGGAACTGAGAATGTTTATGATATACAACAGGGGTGATGCTGCCCCCTTTAAAACTTCCCATGAGCCGGGCGGGTGGTGGCGCCCGCCTTTAATCCCAGCACTTGGGAGGCAGAGGCAGGCAGATTTCTGAGTTCGAGGCCAGGACTTCACAGAGAAACCCTGTCTCGAAAAACCAAAAAAAAAAAAAAAAAAAAAAAAAAAAACTTCCCATGAATACAAGCACATTTAAGTTCTGCCTGTGCAGGCAGACAGGCAGGTAAGATCAATGGATGCATGTATAGATGTATGGATGTATGGATGTATGGATGGATGGGTGGGTGGTAGGTGGGTGAATGGATGGATGGAAGGAAGGATGGGTGGATGGATGGATGGATAGATGAATGGATGGATGGATGTGATGGATGAATGAATGCAATGTGGACAAGATAGATGGTGCATAGCAGGTCAGGATAGATGGATGGGTGCAGTGTGGGCAGAATGGATAGTGCAGAGTAGGGCCAGATGGATAATGCAGCACAAGAATGGATGGTGCAGTGTAGGATTTTTGTTCCAGTGCTGGATGGGTGATGCAGTGTAGGACAGATGGATGGTGCAGTGCAGGATGGATGGTACAGTGCAGGATGATGGTGCAGTGCAGGATGGATGGTGCAGTGCAGGATGGATTAAGCAGTACAGGATGATGGTGCAGTGCAGGATGGATGGTGAAGTGCAGGATGGATTAAGCAGTGTAGAGTCCTGCATGGCCTTGAAAGGGATGGTATGATATGGTTTCCTGCCCCTGAAACAGAGCCAGCAGGACTTAGGCCTCCAAGAATGGTGACGTTCCTGGATATAGGGCCTGTGTGTGTATATATATATATATATATATATATATATATATATATATATATATTATATATATATGTGTGTGTGTGTGCGTGTGCGTGTGCGTGTGCGTGTGCGTGTGCGTGTGTGTGTGTACACATTGCTTCTTGTTCCTCCTTCAGGAAATATTCTCCCTGCCAAGGCTAATGACTCTGTGATAATTAGAAACAGCAGGAGTCTGGGAGGCAAGGTTGTGTCTATATTTCTCAGCCAAAATGGTAAACACTGTGACCTTCAGGACAGTCCTTAAGGCTGTGAGAAAGAACTCCGAAAACATGAATTTAAGAATATATAATTTCTCAAATATGTAAAAATATAAGGATGCAATATGAATTATATGAGGGGCTTCATGGACCTAAAAGAACAAAGGCAGTTGTACTATGAACCAGCTTGTTTAAAAGATATTAAGGAAGGAGATAAAGAGATTTAGAGAGTGGTGTTCACAGGCAAGATCTCACCCAGCTAAGTTTATTGTTTGTGCTTACAAAGACAGGCAGAAGAGTTCAAGGTCAGCCCGAGACAGGGCTAGTTTTGGCCTAGGCATGGAAGGAATGGTGATCTCAGTGCTGGATCCACACAGCTAGCTTATTGTCTGTACTTACAAAGGCAGACAGATTTCAAAATTCATTGCCATGTTAAAAAAAAAAAAAAGACTTGTTGTCTTTTTCTAAGAATCAAGGGGCTAAGGTAAAAAGATGCTGATTGGTGGGATAGTCCAAAGGAAACCTGGTGTGGATGATTGAATTAATATGTAAGTAAAACACTGGGCTTTGGGCTGTAAGAGCCCTATCTGGAGATCTCTGGAGAGCTGTCTCAAGCAGAACACAAGGCTGCCAGCTTGTACTCCACAACTGACTTCAAATCATTCTTTCTGTTACTCCCAAACACCCCTTCCTTAGAATCCTTCTCCAAGCCAAGGTTGGTCCTTGGGAATGCAGTGTAGGGTGGATGGTGCAGACCAGACAGGATGGATGGTACAGTGAAGGTCAGGATGAATGGCTAACAGGATAAAATAATTGTGTTATCTTTTGACTTCACTACTTCAAAATGCAGCATCGACAGAGTGTTCTTCACATTACCACCTTGACAAGCACTTTGTCTCACCGAGAACTCAAAGACTGTTCTCCTTGCATAGAAGAGCTAAGAATTGGGTGCCCTCCATCTCAGAGTGGCCCAGTCTGCCTGGCTGGTGGCACATTCACCCAGTACCTGTCCTGACACTACCAGCTGAATGTTTTAAGTGATCTTTCCTCCTTCATTTCCTCATGTCTTTGAAGATACTGGTCCCTCTGTATGAAACACCTTTGGTCACCACTCTGTCCCCTAGATTATCTTAGCTTCCTGAGGCCAGGCCAAGACACGTATTCCTGCCTCATACTCCAGTGTGCCCTGGACTCCCTTCATAAAGCATGACTCTCATGGTAGGACAGTTGATCTTCATGACAGCTTGAGATCTAGGATTTCCATGGAAACAAATCTCTGCGTGTCTCTGGGAGGTTGTTTCCAGAAAGCTTTAAACTGAGCAGGGCAGATTGACCTCAAAGGTGGGTGGTACCATGGGCTGGGCTCCTGGACTGAATAAAGAGGAGAATACACACTGATTATCAGACCACCTCTTTGGTGTTGGACCACAGACACAGTGTGAGGAGCTGCTGGCAGCTGTTTGCTTCTGCCATCATTTCCTTGCTATCATATAGTCTGTACCCACAACCTGCAAGTCAGCATAAACCCTTCCTTACCTTTCTTTTAACTTGTATTACGTTACAACAATTAGAGACTTAACTGACACACAGGGCATTTGAATTTCTGGGCCCTGCCCCGTGTGACACTCCGCAGAAGGAGAGGGACAAGGCTCCCACAAGTCCTTGTTTGACCTGGGCAGAGTAAACACTGGAGAACATTTGTCTCCTCACATTTCTTATCCGACCCTCTGACGGCCATGCCTTCATGGAGAGCATATTTGCTTCATGGGATGTGACTCAGACACCTATTTGTGTAACAGAATTTCCGAGAGCCGCAACTCCTTCAGGCTCTTAAATTTGGTTGAAACTGGATGGGTGTGCCTGTGTTGCACTTGCTTGTTGTCTACTGCAGTGTCATGACCAGGTATAAGTTGCCAGTCCCAGCCTGGGTTTAGACTAACATGAGCTTGGTTTGGTGACCATGGCCCAATTTTTGAGAGTGAGCTGTCTGAGTTCCAAACTTCTGAGACTTGCTAGCCAGATGACTGTGGGTAAGACAGTGACAAGCTGAGGCTTTTTGGGCAGTGAGGAGACACCATGATACCTGCTTCCCTCACTGGGTTTTTGTGGAGTTAAATGAGAACACCTACCTGGTGTTAGGCCTCATGCAGCATTTATAACCAACACTGGTGCCAAGAAAGGATGTCCACTCCAGCTGTAGCAGGGCCTGGGTATCTGGATGAGATATTCCTAGTCCATGTTCATGCCTACATAGAAACACCCGAGAGTAGGTATTTTTAGAGCAGAGGTTCCTTGTGCTTACAATGCTGAGGGTTTGTGAGTATGGCCTGGGCTGAGGAAAATGGATAAGTGGATGAAGTGCTTTAATGCACACCTTAGTCAGGGTTTCTATTACTGTAAAAAGACACCATGGCCAAGAGGCAAGTTGGGGAGGAAAGGGTTAATTCGTCTCATCCAAGAAAGTCAAGACAGGAACTCAAATGGGGCTGGACCAGGAGACAAGAGCTGATGCAGAGGTCATAGAGGATTGCTGCTTACTAGCTTGCTCCTCCGGGCTTGCTCAGCCTGCTTTGTTATAGAACCCAGGACCCCTACCCCAGGGATGGCCCCACCCACAATAGGATGGACCCTCCCCATCAGTTACTAATTAAGAAAATGCCTCTAAAAGATTGGGCTGCAGGCATATCTATAGAGCGTATGTGTGTGTGCACACAGGCATACACACACACACTCACACACACACATACACACACCCATGGTGTAACATCAGCTCAGCTCTGGTGATTTCCTGGTACAGCCATGGCAGGGAAGCTATGTGGCAGTGACAGTTCACAGGACATTGCAGCAGGAAGCCAGAACAAGGGTTTTTTGTTTTGTTTTGTTTTGTTTTTTTGTAACATGTCTTCTTTCAAGAACTAACTCCAGGTCTCTTGAGATCTACCTTGATTCTTTCTAAAGCATACCCAATGACCTATGACCTATAACCCCACTTCCCAACATCATCACACAGAGGACCCAATTCCCAATACATGATGTCTAGTTGGCCAGAGCTGTCCTGGAGCTGGACATGGAACCAGCCTGCACTTCAAATGGAACGTTGCTGACCTGGAGGGGATCCTTCAGGAAGAGATGCGTGACCTAACTCTGCCCGGCAAGGTGTGCATTCTGGGGGATTCTTATCTGGCACACTCAGTTGGTACCTCATAGCTCAGTGATCTGTTGCCCACCCTAGGGCTAAATCTGGCCCACCACCCTATTTTGTTAAAGTTGTGTTGAGACATGGTACATTTAGGTGTTGTCTGTGGCTGCATGAGCAAAGAATCCATAGGACTTGAAAGGTCCAAAATTTTTTCTTTCTGTCCCTTTGAAGAGACGTTTTCTATTCCCTGGTGTTAGGTGAAAGAGTCAATATCTAATTTAGCTAACAGAAACCCGAGCCTCATCTCTGTCTCGTGGCTGTCTTTCAGTCCTGACACTAGTAGCTTACCCAGACCAGATTACTGTGTCCCATTATATTTCATACATATGACCCCCAAATGCCACTACGATAACCCAATGCCACAGGGTAACCTCGAAAAGTCACTCCCTCTGAGTGGATAAAGCTCCATGGTGCATACTGATGGGTACGAGGCAAAACAGCCTGACCCTACTGTTATATGAACAGATGGGGCTCAGTACAGCTGCTGACTGCAACTATTGATGATGCTGTCTCCTTGTCTCCAACTTCCCTGAGTTCAGAAAACCCTCCAATGGAGCTAGAGGGTGACCCTATAGGTCACGTCCCTCACCTGTTCAAACATCTCTGCGTCTCCCTTGACTGCTCAGCCGCCTCTCTCATACAACTGGAGGGTTGCTAGAACAAAGCCCTCCATGCTTAGTCATCTTTGGAGGACTCACATTCTTCCTCAACAAACCAGTCTTCCCTTCCCATTCATCTGTCAGACTCCTCACCCTTCAACTTCCTACACAGGCCTCTTCTGAAGAACCATCCGATTCTTCACACAGATGTGACCATTCCCTTTTGTTGTTCATAGAATTGACCTACAGCCAATACTGTTTCAGATCCTGGCTATGTCTGGGAAGAGGTAAGGAAACACGGACTGTCTTGCTCCTTACCAGGTGTGGTGTCGTACAGGATTAAAGGTACAGGCTCCGGAGTCAGTTATGCGGCTTGAAGTCTGGTTCTCTTCCATGTTTAGCAATGTACCACCAATGCTACAGGAGCTATGTTCCTCCTTATCAGTGGCCTTGGACAAGTGATCTGATAGAGATCTGGTAGATATATGCCTCGGTTTCCTCATCTACAAAAGAGTGCAGCGATTGAACTACTCTCAAAGCTTTCCATAAGGAGCAAATGATGACTACAGTGTAGGTATAGCTAATCCAAATTTCTGAACTTGGGAGGGTTCAAAATCGAAAACCTCCCGTGGAGAATCCCATGTCCTGAAACTTGGTTCCATGCACAAAGTTGTTTAAAACATTGTGTAGCCGGGCGGTGGTGGCACATGCCTTTAATCCTAGCACTTGGGAGGCAGAGGCAGGCGGATTTCTGAGTTCGAGGCCAGCCTGGTCTACATAGTGAGTTCCAGGACATCCAGGGCTACACAGAGAAACCCTGACTCGAAAAATCAAAAAAAAAAAAAACATTGTGTAAAATAACCTACAGGCTACAGGTATATAGTATAAAAGCAATCAATCTGGTGTTAAGATTATGGACCATTCCTAGGTTTGTGTGTGTGTGTGTGTGTGTGTGTGTGTGTGTGTGTGTGTGTTTATCTGTCCATCCCAGTAAACCAAAATCAGAGACACTGTTGTTCCTCAACATTTCAGAAAAGTATTCAAGCTGAACTCAAGCTGATGCACATGCAGATAGTTAGTGTCACGTGAATGTGGGTATTACATGTGTGACTCCATCTCGATATTAGAGAGAGAGGGAGGTGGCGAGAGAGACCCTCAAGTGGGAAATGGAGAATCCAAACCGCCTCTGGAGAATGAGAACTCCAGCTGACCTACAAGAGTTCTGTAATGAGCAAAAACCAATTTAAATGCAAATTGCCTATGGTGTGACTAGGGAAAGGCTTCTTGCTGCAGAGAAAGGCTAGGAAAACACACTGGGGCCACTTCACTATTGGACAGGAGAGTCGCTTTATCCATTTAGGATTAAAGTCCAAACTAGTGACAAAGAGTCACACGCATTATTGGCAGCATTCCGTGGTGTCACATGGTGCTGACTAAGAAGTGGGTGTCCCTAAGGCTTCCCGTCTCCAGCCACTAGCCAGTACCATTTACTGAGGCCCTAGCAGGTGTCAGGTGCCCTGCCAAGAACAAAGGACAAATCCATGTACAGGAGCTGTCCTTAGGGCTTCAAAGCCCAGAGGGTAGGCTGGTGTTAAAGCCTATTCTGGCCACAATACTAATACTTCTTTAAGCATTTATTATGTGTCATGGTGATATTTGTTTACAGGTGTCTTCTGAAGACCAGAGGTGCCTGTAGCCCAGATGTCACAGGACAGAGTTTGTCACTGGCCTTGTTCTGGGTCGATGAAGAAATAATACTATTCAAAGAATCAAGGTCTCAGATTGTTCCACAGAAGATGCATGTGCAAACTCAGGCTCACTTGTTCTCTCTCTCTCTATGAGATAGAGAATCCCCCAAGTTACTTATAGTTGTAAAAGACTACTACTGTAGAACTTCAGCTACCCTCAGAAGTAGCCAGTTGGAGCCCTGCCTCTTCCCTCTCATGGCCCATACCTGTTGCAAAATGGAGCGCTTCAGCTTCCTCCCTATTCTTGTAATTCAAGGACAGTGCCATCTGCCACCCTCACTCCGGGCTCTCTGATGGGCTTGGGAAAGTCTTCATTCCATTCATATCAGGGCTGGACCAAGAACTGGTCAAACCCAATGCAGACAGCTTTGGCCTTACAAACTGCATTCATCCCTAATCTCGGGTAGTAGCCCAGAGCCCCTCCACTCATCCCGATTGCCTGCCCCAGCAGATCCTGGCAATGACGACACATGCATGGCCTTTGCTAGGCTCCTCAGAGTCAGGCATTTTCTCAAGCCAGTGGATCATTTGCTCTGTGCTACAGCTGCTGACGAAAGGACCAGTCTTAACAGCATCGCTGTAGAGGTGCAGAAACTCAGGCTCAGGAAGCTTATGACATTTGCCAACCATCCACAGAGGCTGAGTCTGCCTCATATGAGCATGGCCAGACCAAGGAGGGCAGGGTTTCCTGTGGCTCTATGACCCCTGGCCTCTGAGCTTAGCCACTCCCTTAGCAACACTAGCAGAGCAGCACCTGTTCCACTCTGTTACACTCTGTGTGCCAGGGAAGCCTACCATGAGTAAGGCCCATGTCATAGGTCCCCTCTTCTAGTCCAGGCAGAGGTTCCAAGCAGTTACCAAACAAATGTTGTCATTTGGGGTGACAAGAAAAGGCAGTCAGGGGTGTGAGGGTGATATCCAAGTGGATAATTGAGGAAGGCCTCATAGGGGAAGATGAGTGGTCTAAGCTGAGACCAAGGGTTCTCAGTTCAGCACTATGGACAGTTAGGGTCTGATCAGGGGCTGTCCTGTGCACGACTGATGTTCAGCAGTGTTCCCCCTGAGAACAGTAGCGCTCCCTGCTACTCCCTCTATTGTGACAACCACACATAGCCGTCTCCTCAGACACTCAGGCATTCTCCTGGAGGGACAGCTTATCACTTGGAGAGCAGGCCCCACACATGGAGGAGACAGCCGGGTGGCTACGAGACAGCTCAAGAGCACAAGAGCAGGAAGGACTTTGGTCTGGATGAATCCAACACCTGCCCAGGAAGGCAGCTCTCTGTGGTAATAGAATGCTCCAGACACACGACTAGTGGAGAGGCACTCTGAGGGCAGGGGCCCTGGGGCAGACATGGAGAAGGTCCTGGACTGCTTTTGAGAGGAAGAGTCCATCTCAGCACCTTTCCCTCTGTTGCTCAGGCTAAGCACACACGAGTCATCCTGCTGCTTGACCTTGGGATCTCTCTCTCTCTCTCTCTCTCTCTCTCTCTCTCTCTCTCTCTCTCCTTCCCTCCCTCCCTCTCCCTCTTCCTCCATCCCCTCCTCTCCTTCCCCCCCTTTTCTGTCCTTCCCCCTTTCTGCTCCCTCCCCCTCCCTCTCTCCCTCCATCCCTCCTCTTCTTCTTCCTCCTCCTCTTTCTCATTTCTTTAATCCTTTGAGCATTCCATACAGTACACCTTGGTCATATTTGCTCCGTCTTTTCCCCTTAACTCCCCTCAGACCTGCTCCCCTCTCTATCCCCAAACTTTGTGTCCTATTTTTTTTTTTAATTTAATAACCCATCAACTCCAATGTGTGACACCTGTCGACTCCTGTGTGGGAGACCATCTACTGGAGCCGGCCAGCCTCCCAGGAGCTGACTCTTGTTTCTCAACAGCCATCAGCTGTCCATAGCCCCTCAGGCATGGGGCTCATGAACCCCTTCCACGCTGTGCTTGAGTTGCGTGGCTTAATCCATTCAGCATTCCTGCAGGGAACCATGGCCACCATGAGCCCAGTGGTCCTGTCAATACCCAGAAAACAGTGTTCTCTGTGCTTTTCCCAGACCTCTGCCTCTTAAAATCTTTCCATCCCTTTTCTGAGACACTCCTCAAGTGGCAGGGAAAGGGTGTGGCACAGATACCTTATTTGTGGCTGAGCGCCCCGCAGTAGCTTAGTCTCCTTCTGTTAACCCGTTGTGTGTTTCTGCATCCCACTGTCCACTGAACAAAAACACTTCTCTGAAGAGGTCGGAGATCTGAGCCAATCTACAAGTAGCTTCAGGATTTCTGATGGCAAAGGTGCCCCTTGCTAAGGGGCTGACACAGGACCCAAGCTTTTGCACCAAACTCTTTCTTTCTGTAATAAATATATTAGGCAGGAGCAGGTGTAGCCACATACACCCGTCATCCCAGCATCCGGGAGGTAGAGGCAGACACTCAGGGCCATCCTCCTGATAGATTTTAGGGCTGAGATTAGCATGGGCTATGGGATTCTGGTTTTAAAATCTTCAACCAAACCTACACAGAAATTTGGGCAGAGAAACCCAAAGGGCACGGAGTGGCTGCAGCCAACATTTATAAAGAAAACAGAATGAAGCAAGCTCTTTGGTCCTGGCCTTGATCTTCACCATCTCCAACTTCCTAAGAAGGAAGCGTTTCTCTTTCTGTCAAGCTTTTTCTTCTAATGTCCTTCCAACGACTTTTATTTAACCCATCAGAGAGAGCTTCTGGTGCTTGAGATGCCAGTTAAACTTCAAGTGGTGCCACCTAGTTGGGGACAAGAATCTGTTGGCCTCCAGTTCACTGTGCTCATCACTTTGTGATGGACAAGCTATGTCCCTCTTCATCCAGGCACGCTCCCTGGGCTGGCTTCTCATCTGGGCTCACTATAGTTAGAATAACTGTATCAATTACTCTCTCATGGCTGAGACGAATGCCTGACAGAACAGCACTTCAGAGGCGAGGTTTATTGTGGCTCCTGGCTCAGAGGATGAAGTCTATCATGGTGGCATTGGGAGCTTGCTGACATCTGGGCAGACTAGGACATAGGAAGAGACAGATGCTGGCACTCACCTGGCTTCCTCCTTTCTTTCTTTTTTATTGAGTTCAGTAGCCTGCCTGTGGAGTGGTCCTGCCCTCATTGAGAGTAGGTCTTCCCTCCTCCAGGATGCTCTGATGTAGATACATAGCACTACCGGACAACCTATGCACATCCCCCACATCCAATGGAGATAAACCACAGATGTCACACTGTCTGTGGTTTTGGGAAACAATGTCAGGAAGGGAAGACTCTGCAGTTTTAGTAAAAATGTAGTTTCTGTTGAACATTTTCGGTCAGATGTTGGTCAAGTCAGTGGATGCAGAGCCCACGAATCCAGAGGGCAGGCTGCTGGCTTGCTCGTGGAGTCGTTTGTTAAATGTCATCCTCTTCCATGATGTGAAGGACCTATGAAGATGAACATATGGAATCTTCCAGTATGCTACCTGATGATGCCACTTCGCTGAGGCTGAAGATGAGAAAAATCACAGACCAATCGAGACAGTGCCACTTTGTTAGTATGCATCATATAGGGAAGACTCAAGCACCATTATTTCGGCCACTCTAGAAATAAATGTATGTATGTATGTATGTATGTATGTATGTATGTATACATGCAAACTGAAAGCATGTCTTTACACCTACTATGTGCCAGGTAGCCCATGGGGCAAAATGAGAGAATTCCAGGGAAGAAATCCTGCAGCCCAGATGCTGTAGGCTTGCTGTTCAGAACAGACTACAGGGGCTCAGGGAAGGCAGCTGAGGAATCTGGGTGCGGTGCACAGGTGAGGCAGAGCTCTATCAATTGAAGAGACGGGAATCAGAGGCAGTGCTCCTAGAAGACTCTCTGATGGTGGGGTGTGTGCAGGAGAAATATCTGCTGAGGCTGCAGAAGAGGGGCTAGAGCCCAGGCTGGTGTGTTAATCAATTGTTTCTTCCTCGATTCTATGCCAGGGGACGGGGTTAGCAATTTCCTTTCCCATCTCAAGCACAGCCATCTGCTCTGTTCAGCAAGCAGAAAATCCACCTCCAGAAAAAAATGTGCATTTCTTTGTGGCCCAGTGTTAGGTTCCCACCTCTTCAGGCCTTGTGAGGATCAGTGACCCGGTCCATCCTTTGGGGCTTTTCTTTGGGTGTGTTATCCCTGCTCTCAGCAAGGTGTGGTGGCATATTCCTGCAACTCAGGAAGGAGAAGCAAAATGTTAGTGAGTTTAAGGTCAGCCTGGACTACAGAGTAAGTTAGAGGCCAGCGTGTGCTCCATAGTGAGATCAGGGCTAGCCTCACTCCATAATGAGATCAGGGCTAGCCTTACTCCACAGTGAGATCAGGGCCAGCCTCACTCCACAGTGAGATCAGGGCTAGCCTCACTCCACAGTGAGGTCAGGGCTAGCCTCACTCCACAGTGAGATCAGGGCCAGCCTCATTACACAGTGAGATCAGGGCTAGTTCGTCTCAAACACAAACAAACCAAGGGCTGAAAGACGTAGCTTCAAAGTAGTGTCTGCTCAATACTTGCAAGGCTCTGGTTCCATCCACAGCATTGGGATAGTAAAAGCAAGACCATTTTATAAGCAGTGAAGAGAACATTTATGCTGAGTGTCTCCTCTGCAAACTAAAGCCTAACTCCTAGGTGATGTTATCAGGGAAGAGAAGGCCATTGGTTCATGATGTGGAGCCTCAGGAATGGGGCTGACATCTTTATGAAAGAGACTCAGCATGCTTTGTCCCTTGTGAGGACCTTGCCAAGGAAAGGCAGCAATGGACACAAGCCTGGTGGCATATACTTTGAATCCTAATACTTGGGAGACAGAAGCAAGCAGATCTCTGTGAGTTTAAGGCCAGCCTGCTCTACATGGAGAGTTAGAGACCAGCGAAGGCTATATGGTGAGAACTTGTCTCAAAAATATTCAAAAGGAAAGGCAGAAAGGGTGTGTCTGAACAGCAGAAGTGAGTCCGCTTGACAGCAAGCCTGCCCATACCATGCTCTTCAGCTCTTGGGCTTTGAGAGAGCAACTTCTGTTGTTGAAACAAGCACTTATCCACACATGAGGCTCTTCAACAGCAACTCAAAGGGACCTAGGCTGTAAAGAACATGTCTTCAGATGAAAGCCCATGGTCATTCAGGGCCTGAAGCTGCTCAGAGAAAAACACTTCTTAACTGAGCCCTCCCCTCCAAAGCAGGGTACAGGGCTTCCTGAGATGATAATAAGATCGAGCAGGGGCTGGTGATTGTCTCCCTAGTTGTTCTCACTAAATAACTAGATTGGAGAAAAGAAGTTTCTAAAAAGAAAGAAGACAATGAAGTAAAAAGCTATGGATCTTGCGGTAAGACAGACTTCTCTTGTTTATATTTTCTTTCAATTCTCATTCATCAAGAGGAAAATTTTTTCCTTTGGTTCTGACGCATTTTTAACATTTTTGAAAAACACAGCACCTCTCCAAATTTCTCTCTTAAATGGAAATCAAACAGGTCCAGGCCCTAAGCCCAGAGTCTTTGATGGGCAGCCCTAGTTCTCCGAAACGTAATAGCATTGCTTTAATGTCATGCTACTTCTTTTTATGGGCAGCTTCTATCTACAGTAGGTGGTGCTGGCTTTCTATTCATGGTGGTGAGTAACTTTCCCTTTTGAAGAAATGTATTTTAAGTTTTCTATGTGAGACAAGCCAAAGAAAAGTAATAAACCAAGGTCTAGACCATATGGTTTACAGCTATGGCAAACTCACCTACAGCTTTGAACAACTGAAGTTTGGAAATAGGATTGGAGGTCTGAGGGACAACAGCTTCAGCAACATTCACCAGGGCAGATGTCAAGGCTGAACCAGAAAAGATGACGTATTAGATAAGTCAGAGACAGATGCTGGAGAAGGCTAGCAGACTTCACATGACCTTGAGCATACAGTAACCTAACATGGTAAAGAACATATCTAGTGTTGAACTTGGCAAAGAACCCTGCTCCTGGGTCCAGATGTCTCTTTTCTAAATAAAATGTGGCCCCACTGCATTTGTGTCTGTTTCCTGTGAGCAGTTATTGCAGTTGCAGTGATGCTGGTGATGTCGGTGGAAGGCTAATGGTGACAGCTGTTGCTCACTGAGTCTCTATGCTGAGTTCCTCACACACTTCTAGGCTTCCCTCTAAACCCCTTCAGTAGCCTACACATTCTCAACAGCCCCTATCCACACCACTGTTTCAGGTTTTCTATTTTCATACTCTGCTGAGATAACCTGGGGATAGGACGGAGTCCAAAGATTAAATCTGTGTATATTTGTTCCTGTACACTTTGTGAACACAGCCTGTGGTGAATAGTGTTAATCACCAACTTCACAGAGTCTAAGTTTTCTGGGAGACAGGCACCAGAGTATGCCTAGGCAGTTATCTTGATTGCATCCACTGAAGTGGGAAGACTGCTCACTATAGGCGGCACCATTCCCTATGATCTGTAAGTGGAGGAAGGGAGCTGAGCAGCTGCATGCATTTGTTGCTCTCTACTTCTTGATTGTGGATGCCATATGACCAGTAGCTCAAGCTCCTTCTTCCCCACCATGATGGAGTGTATCTTGAACTGTGAGTTGATATTTGTCAGAATATTTTACCAAAACAAAAGGAAAAGAAAAAGACATAGCCTTAGGATAATTTACACAAGTATTTACAGGTACTTTCATGCATAAAACTAAGTGTGTACACTCCATCATGAGAGGCCAGGCATGGAGTTTGATCATTTGCTACATCATGATAGTACCCAAAATCTTTAGATTTTGGAGTATCTTGAATTTTAGATCTCAACCTGAAAAGCCAACACAAGTAATGCCTGACATTTAAAGACCACATACAAGACTTCTTCAAACGACTTCTTCATCCCTTTATTCTTAACAACCATCTCAGGAGACAAGTATCATCACTCCCATTTTATAGATTAGAAAAAAGGAGTGTGTAGGTGTGAAGGCTGTTCTTGATTGTTAACTTGACTACATCTGGAATGAACTAAATACCAAGAGGCTGTGAGGGTTTTTTTCTTACTTGCAGTATTTGAAGTGGAAGACCTACCCTAAATCTGGACCTTTTGAGGTGGGAGGATCCAGCTGGAGTTGGGACCACACCTTTGGATGCCATCCTATATAAAGGACATAGAAGAGGAAAGATCTTACTGGCAAGTCCATTCCTTCACCAGCATTAGAGTCTACTCTTTGGGATTCTGGTGTATACTGACAAGCAGCTAAGACACCCAGCCTTGTGGTTTCAACAACTATTGAGTTCTTGGACTTTCCTTTGGGAAATAGCCATTGTTGGAATAGTAGGACCATAACCCAGAAGCCACTCTAACAAATCCTGTATACACACACACACACACATACACAACACACACACACACACACATGATTCAACCTATCAGTTGTGTTCCTCCAGAGAAGCTAATACAGTAGACTTCAGTCATAAGTGATAGGGTGGATCCCAGAGCTTCCACTGTGTCCCCAAAGCCCACACTCAGTCAACACATGATATGTAATGATAAGAGCACAGACTCTAACTCTGTCGTACAGAGAACTCACAGCTACTAAACTGTCAGATTAGCCAAACCACCTTCCAAGTCACATTCCCCAAAGGCAAATGCCTCTATCACTTGAGCAGATATGTACTGTGCATCTTCCCATGCCAGGCACACCATCCTTCCTTCAGTCAGCTGCAGCTGGGAGTTACAGACCCAGTTCTGCCCTCCCCCAAGTGGGAAGGTCACCCCACAGCTTTAAGGGTTTTGATTGAGCCCTGAGCTCAGGATGGATCTGTAGAACTTCTAGTCTAGACCCTATTTGGAAAAGCCTCTACTTTTTCCAAACTCAGTTTCTTTAGCTATGCGGTCGAACACCTCCAGGTCGTGTGGCTGAGCTTATGGGGTTCTAGTAAAGTGTGGAGGAGACGGTGCAGTGAGAAGTCGAACGGATCTGAAGCGGCTTAGAAATGGAGCTGCCTTTTTGCCTTATCCTGTTTGTTTTGGTTAGACACTGCTGTCTGGTGAGTTCAGTTTTAAAGCTGATATCTAAATTTAACTTAAATTGACCTACTCTTGTTCCATATTTTATGGACACAGCATGATACTTAACTATATGTATATGAAACAAAAAGTTCGACACTATCACGGCAGAGGGTAGAGTAGGGGGGTGGTGGTGGCCTCTCCTTCCCCTCCCCCTGCCCAGAATGCCCAAACAGACAACTGAGAGGAGGAAGCACGCAGGCAGGGTGGGGGGTGGGGGGGGAGGACTTACTTTATTCATGGTTTTGGTTCACATTGTTGTGGGAAGACACAGTACAACAAAGTCGTTTACATCATGGGTTATGCCATGGTAAAATGACCTCCTCCTCCAGTAAGACTCTGCTTCATAAGTTCCCATTCACTCCCCAGGGATCCACCCCCATAACAACAGAGTGGGCAACTCCTAATATTATCTATGTGTATATGTATAGTTATGTATACATGTATTTAAAAGTAGCAACAATTAAAGAAAAGAGGCTATGAATTCAGATATAGGGGGTACATGGGAAGGGTTAGATGGATGGACAGAGGGAAATGATATAATCTCAAAAAATTAAAAATTATAATTAAGACTAGGACAGCAATAAAATAATGGCTTTGGAGCATTGGTCTTAACTTTGTTCTTCTGTCATTCAAGCAGACAATGGGCCAGGCTCAGCGATAAAGGAAGTGTTTGTGGGATAGGAGAATGGCTATTTTGTTAACATCCTTGTGTGTGTGTGTGTGTGTGTGTGTGTGTGTGTGTGTGTAGCCTCAGCAACTAGATTGCTCCCAGCACCAGCTTCAAACCTCCCTGGGCGCTTTGTCTAATACTCACTGGAGATAAAAGATGAATGGTTGCATGTAATGACCACATCAACCTACCAGGGAAATGTCCTAGTATCCCTAGGCTACTGAGACATGCAACTCATTGGCTACATCCCGTGTGCCAGATCTGTGGGAGCAAGAGGGTTTTCTGCAGGACTTATTCCGTCCCTAATGCTATCTTTACTCTTTTAAGTTTTATTTTTATTTTAAATTATAGGTATGTGGAGGTTGTGGGGACATGCTCACGAGTGGAGGTTTGGGCGGAGACCAGAGGCTTCAGATGCCTTGGAGCTGGAGTTACAGGTGGCTGTGACCTGTCTGCGGTAGATGCTGAGAACCCATTTAGGTTCAGTGCTTGCTCTTACAGGCAGAGCTGTCTCTTGGGTCCCCGTCATATTATCTTGAAGAGACAAAGGTATTTATCTTTGAAGAAAAACAGAGTCAGGAAACAACCCAAGGGTAGAAGTGCAAGAAGAGATGAATGAGGAGCTGGGGTTTGAACAGGACGCGCTAACATATAAACAGTAATAGTTCTCCTTTGTATAAGATGAGGTGTCTTCTCACGAATTCAGTCCTAGCCTTTAAGGGTTGAACTTTATGGCCTTGTGGTCACTAGATCAAGGATTATTAGAGACTCCAACCCCCCAGTGTTATGGCAGAGGAGCAGTTTCTATTTCTGGTGCCCACTGCCATCTCCAGGGAAATGCCTCTCAGCTGCTCCGGAGTCACAATGTTCTTGCTTTCCTCCAGGCCCTGTGACTCAGCACACAGCTCCAGATGGCTTCCTGCACTTCTAGCCCCATTGGCTGGGCGCTGATCACAAGGAAGCATCAGAGCCCTCCTGGCCCAGCTCTCCACTGGACAGTCTCTCGGCATATCGTTTGCATGGGCAGCTTTCTCCCTTTTCTGACCTCCCTGGAGTCCAGATGCTCTGCACTCCGAAGGTGAGATCCAGGAATCATACCCCACTCTGCACCAGCGAGATGGGGAAGGACATTTGTGGAGCTGATCCCGTGTGGAGGTCCTCATCACCTACCTCTGAGAATTCCAGAGTTAGGGCTACTGGATGAAACAAACACAGAATACTGTGGTAGTTATGAATTTCAGACACACTGGTTATTTTTTGTTTTGTTTTTATTATAAGTATGTCACAAACACTGCATTAAAATGTAGTTGGGTGTCCTGTAACTTTATTAATTAAATAAATAACCATTCCAGCATGCTGAGCATGGCGCAGGGAAACCAGTGTGCTCTTTCCTCCACTAAGACCCTATGCTTAGTCGAGTCTTTGCCATGAGATGCTCATAATACCTGTGACAAACACACAGTCGTGCAGTGGGTGTGACAGAGCATGGACCATTTCAGCCAGAGAGTAGGGCACTTTATGCTTTTGTCTGTTATTTCATCTTTAAGATGCCCCAGTGTTTGTCTGCTGCTGGCTGCCTGGCACATGTGTAGACCAAGCCTCCTTGTGATTATTCACTCCTCATGGAGACATAAGAAGTGTAACTTTTTAGTGGGTTCGAGCTGCACATTTAGCTGTAATGTGTTCCTTGAAGCCTGCTTGACATGAAAAAAAAAACCCACAGGGGACAGTTGGCCTGCTGTGTATGTATGAAATCTGTACGGGAAAGAATTTGGGTCTGTTTGGTGCTCTAGCACTCAGGATGGTGCCTGGCCCCTCAAAAGGTAGACCATTGGATTAACTGAAACCAGCCTAATTAACAACATAAGCAAAAATAATGTGTGCCAGGCATATCTCTGATCCCAGCGCTTAGAAATCGGAGGCAGGACGATCATGATTGTCAGACTCACGCAGACAGTGACTGCAAGTTGGCCTATCTCATGAGATCTTGTCTCAAAACAAACAAACACGCATAAGTAAGTATACATTCACAATCTATATCAAGGGAGACTTTCTGGAGCTAATCGACTTCCCTCCCTTGCTGAGCCACAGTCATAACCTGCTTTGCTTACAGTAATTTATACCAAACCCAAGAAGGACTTCCACTAGCCACTGTAAGTCACAAATGTTCAGTGACCAGAGCCCAAGGCTGAGGTGGCTTTGACTACTCTCTCCCAAACTCTCCATAGATTAGAGGCTGTGCTTTTTGTCTTTAATACATTTTTAGTGGCTCTGGTATTCATCAGTGTTCTGTTGCTATGATACAATACCTGAGGTTGGGTAAGTTATAAATAAAAAAAGCCTAATGGCACATCACCAGCTCTGGTGAGCACACTCCCCCCCACCCCCATACCTGCTACCTTCTTTACCTTGTGGCACATGGTGTCACAGCTGCAGGAATGCATATGAGGAAGAGCAAGCCATGAAACCAGAGAGGGGCTCTTGTGAATCAACCTGCTCACACAGGAACTACTTCAATCCCTTCTAGAATGTTCTGTCCCTAGTGACCTCCCACAGGGTCCCACCACTCAGCTTATGAACCAAGCCCTCAAGTTATGATGTCCTGGAGGACAAACTTCAGTGGGCCACAAGGCACAGATGACTCCCCAGTTAGTACTCAGTGAATGTGTGGAGTCTGTGGTAAGGACATCACCAATAGGAATTGCAGGCAGGCTGCTGGAATGTCTTAGCCTCAGGGTCATCCTGGATTCACCTGGTGGCAGCTTTGAAGGGCCTGGTGTACCATTCTGGCAGCTGTTTTCAGCGCCCACATCCCAGCAGGCCCTTCCTGTAGTTCTGCATTGACTTCTCATTCTTTCATCATCACTGATAATTCTCTAAGCTGCACCCCCTCCCATCTCCATCACTGCCCCTACGCAGAGCTTGCATGTGCCCTAGTTTGATTTCTGTTTCTGTGATGAAACACTGGCTTGGAGGCAGGGGACATATTTGACTTTTAGTTTATAGTCTATCTCAAGGCAGGACCCCACGGCAGGAATCCAGAGGCAGAAATTGAAGCAGAGATTCGGAGCAACCTTATTGGCTTACACCTGTGTACATTTTTAGCCACTTTCCTTATATAGCCAGAAACTGCCTGCCTAGGGATGGTACTACCCACAGTGGGCTGAGCCTCCATTGTGGGCACAATGGGCTGTGCCTATGGGCCAATCTGATGAAGATAATTTCTCAATTGAGGTTCTTTCTTCCCAAGTGGGTTAAGTTGATAACTGTGATGGTTTGGGTGGGAAAGGCCCCAAGAGGCCCATATAGCTGACTTCTTGATTCCCAATCGGTGGAACTGTTTGGGAAAGATGAGAAGGTGTGGGGTTATTGGAGGAAGTGTGTCGCTGGAATGGGCTTTGAGATTTCAAAAGTCCCCTCCCCGCCAAGTTCTAGCTAGTTCTCTCTCTCTTTGCCTTTTGTTCATCAGCTACTGTTCCAGTACCATGCAGGACTGCTACCATACTCCCTGCCATGATGGCCATGAACTCTAACCTTCTCAGACCGCAAGCCCCCTATAAACTCTTTCTTCTATAAGTTGCCTTAGTCATGGAGTCTTTTCAGAGCAGTTGAAAAGTAAAACCACTGAAGCTCCCCGTGACACGTCTGTCTCAGGGTCTTGCTGCTGGCTCTTCCCAATGTTCTTGTTTCTAGCCTCCTTTCTACAAATCTACCTTCACCACTTTCCCAGAGTGGTTATTAACCAAAGCGCGCCTTCAGTCTTGTCTCAAATCTCTCATCAGATGGAATTCAGGAAGCCCAATGCTTGCCCTTAAATTGGTCTACCTTTCTTTAATGAGAGGAGGTTTACCCATGTGGCCATTTACCTTTCTTTATAGGGGAGGAGGTATCCTTATATGGCCATTTCTAGCTTTGAATACCCATTACTACGGTACTCATCATTCTGTGTGCCAATTGATCCCCGAATCATCTGAGATGTGGCTTTAATTTGGTCTACCTCTATACCAGAATAGCCCAAACTTATAAAGGATAGAAGTTCGGACAGCAAGGTAAGAGTGCTCAAGGACCTGACTTTGAAACACTGACATCTTTACAAAAAGCTGGGCTTGGCTACATGTCCACCTGTGATCCAAGAAAGGAAACAGCAAGAAGACACAGGAGATGCCTGGAGATGGCTGCCCAGCAGCCTAGTGGAGAAGTGGTGAGCTCCAGGTTCAGTGAGAGGAATGTCTCAAAAGAAGGTAGGGAGTGATGGGACAGGACAGCCAGTGTCTTTGTGTGGCCTTTACATGTGCATACCTGATATCCTATACACACACACACACACACACACACACACACACACACACACACACACACACACATGCATGAGTGCCCTTCCACCACACAAAAGCCGAAGGCATTTGATTCACTGTTCTGAAGGCTGGGAAGTCTAAGAGAGTGATGGTAGCCTCTCCCTGGCTTCTGGTGAGGCCCCCAAGCTGATTGATAATATTGTAGAAGGCAGCATGGAAAGCAAACTCAGGCATAAGAGGGGGAAACCAACCAACCAACCAACAACAAAAACAGTGAGGGAAAAGATGCAATTTCTAACACACCTCTCCACAGAGAACAAAACCAGTCCACAGCCCTTGGGAGGCAGAGGCAGGGGAATTTCCTGAGCTATACAACAAGATTCTACCACAACAAACAAACAAACAAACAAACAGACTCAAAGGAAAGCAAGCAAAGGAACCCTAGAACAACATCAGTTCTGTAGGAACAGTACTGTGACTTAAGCCACTCCCAGTAGGCTCTGGCCCCCACTGTGTCACAGCAGGGACTGAGACTCCCAAAATGAATTTTGGAAGACACAGTCAGACCATAGCAGCTCTTCTCCCACTTTCCACCCCAGGGAAAGCATGTTCACAGCATCATGTTTGTGAGCATCAGGATTCCTAACTCTCCTGGATGAAGAAATTCGTGTGTTAGGAAGGCATCATCTTCAGGGGCCTCGCTAGCATTTCTGTCCTCGTTTTTTGAGGCATTGTGGGACGGTCCCATACACATTATAAACAGGGCATCATCCTCTTTGAATAATAAGCTTATCCATCACTTCAAACATTTATCATTTGTGTTGAGAACATTGGAAACCCTCTCCCTCCACCAGCTATTTTGAAATACAGTATGCCACTGCTAACTATAGACGTGTACTTTTAAAGCAGCATGAAACGCTTGATTCTTTTTCTTTATTAAAGGGGCAAGAGGGAGAACAAGACAATGGAGGATCCTAGTTTCTTGACATCAACGGCGATCAACTCCCAGCCCTGGAAGCGGCTGACACTTCTCTGGGGTCCTGTGTAAGATGCAGGTAGAGCCTGGCGTGCCAGCTTCTGTGTGTCAGGCACTGTGCTCCTGGAGCCCACGCTTATCCGGCCAGCTCTCACCTTAATGGACTTCCTCTCCTCCCACCCCTGTGCCCACGCCTCTTACCTGCTCCTGCTTTTTACTTTTTAAAGCTGTCTAAGTCTTCCTCACTAGCCGAAGACTAGTGAGGAAGACTTACAGGTTAGCCTCTGTTTTCCTGCAGAGAGACAGATGCCAGGGGAGAAAGGAGTCTTCTTAATGCACAGTAAGAGTTTGATTAATATTTGTCAAATAAACAGGCATGTCAAATAAATATCACATGACTTCTCTTGGGGAAGAGAAAGTCCAGACCACTCAGAGGGCACCCCAGGTTATTTCTGGGCCCTGGCTTGTACCCAGCGCCCCAGTCAGCACTTCTGCCCATGGTGCCTGGAACTAGGCCCTTTCACATGCATTAGGACAAACTCTAAGCCTGACACTCTTGAGGCACGGCGTCCCCCTCTTTCCATGAAGACAATCCTAAGACCCTGCTGGATGGACCTGCAGGCGGTACCAAGGCCGCCCCTGACAGACCTGCAATGAACTTTACTTTAATAAGAGTTTAGCCACAGCCAATAACGAAGCAGGATCATTGAAACAGGTGCTGCCATGCGGGCTATTTAAAACTTAGCACTTGTTTGTCTCTGGGATTTTTTTTCATGGACGTAGGAACAGGGTCCTGATGTATAGCAGATGACCTAATAAGACAAATGAGACCCTAGGCGCAGGGCAGAACACACACACGGCGAGCTGTCACAGTGTGCTCCGGCTTCGTGAAAGGGGGGATGGCTTTGAGAGCACCTCGTCTCTATCTCTACGTAGCAAACTCTTACCCATGCCTTAAAGCCTAGTTGTAGTGTCACCTCCTCCAGGAAGTAACTTCAGGTCCCTGGGCTGGAGCCAGCCTGATCTCTGGACTCCCAAGGTCCAGTGTGAGGCAAGACTTGGTTTTATTGGTTTGGCTGCTGATCCACCCCTTAGCTGCTCCTGCCCTAACAGCCCTGTCTTCCCTGCATACTCAGTCCCTGCCTCTCCCTCAAACTCCTGCAAACATTTCTTCATCTTGTTCTGAATGAACCCTTCTGCTTCCAAGGAAAGCCTTGGCCAAGAAGCAGTAACTTCCCCTGGCTAACCAGAAACACTTAGTTGAAAGCTCATGAAGATTGCTTTTCTGTTTTTTCTTCTCCTTTAAGCCCCATCTTCCCTCCCACTCCTACCTTACATGTTACTAAGCCATACTCTCTTCCCCACATACATCCCCCCTCCCCGCACACTGCAGCACTGCTCCCCTCTGCCAGAGATGAGGTTCCCACCATCTAGTCCTATAGAAATTGACATACTCTTTGGAGCCCAGTTACCATGATTTATCCTCCATATGGCCCCCATCCCCAGGCCTTTTTTCTGCACCTCAATGGAAAGCGGAATGTTCCCACGGTGCCCCCTATTTCTCTGGCTATGTGGAGTCCCACGCATCCTGGAGGTACATCAGGGATTCACCAGCACCTGGACAAGACTGTGCTCAGTCTCTTGGTGTCCTTCTGGCACCTGGACCTAGGGCACACGACACCAGGAGCCACACAGGGGGATGTTGTCTGGGATGCTGGGGACTCATGTGAGGGCTAGGGCAGCAGGTACCCTTCCTGGAAACAGCATTGTAATTTCCCCTGGGGTATCACTGCCCTGCTCCTGCCATCCATCTAGTTTGAGTGGACTAACCAAGACATCAGACAGGTCCACTGGCCCAAGGCAACCTGATTAGGTGGTTGTCCTGCCCTAGAGAGGCCCAGCCATGAATAGTGGGTGAGCCTGAGCATCAGGAACACAGCCGCCATGTTAGCCATGAGTGTGGACAGGAAAGACAAGGAGAAAAACAATGAGACAAAGTTAGACATAGAATGTCCCCATGAAGCCCAGGCTATGTGACACTCGTGCTACCAAGAGGAATCAATACAAGTAAGCCTAGTGGGTGGTAGCTCTCAGAGAAGCCCCAAAAGAGAGCCCAAAGGTCTGAGGGCCACTTTAGCTCTGTTGCTTACTAACCAAGCTGAAGTCCCTGTCTCCATGACCTTCAGTCTCTCCTTCAGTAACTGTGATTAGCAACTTGCAAGGCCATTGTAAAGGCTACAGATCCTAAGCACATGGCAGTCAGTCCACTACTGTCTCTGTTTTGTGCTGTTAGGAGCCCTGGTCTGTAAAATACGGCAAGGCAGGTGACATTCAGGCATTGGTAAGCCTCAGACAATGGGAAAATACAGAGAGGGAGGGACACTGGCAATATAGGCAAAAATCTTACATTTGGAAATGAGACTCAACTTGAAACACGTTTAAGCAGAGAAGGCATCAGCCCTATACCTGGAGAGGTCAGAGCCTCATGGCCCTGTCACCCTGCCTGTCCGTGGGTTGGGCTCCTCCTCAGACGAGACTGTACACAGCTACCTTGGCCCCAACCACCCAGGCCTAGTGGATTTCTTGTAGGAATGAAAAAAGTGTCCTCATCAGCTTTCCTGACAGTCTGGAAACTTATTTCCAGAATATTCCAGTTATAGAGGCCATCAAGGGCCCTGGCTAAGCCTAGGTCATATGACCATCTAACCTGGGAGCCAGGACAGAGGGAAGGAAAGGCCCTCCACCTCACCCTAAGCACAAATGGACTGCAAGTGGGGGAAAGGGCTCTCTAGGGAATATGGGTGTGTCACTCAAACCGAGGGTGGGGTGCTGAGCAAATAAGAACTTCAGGTGTGCCCTGCAAATGATGGGCCTCAGTGCAGAAGGCTAGGAGGTCAGAAACAGTAAGTACCAAGCAGGCACCCCAGTGGCTGCCCCAGCTGAGCCTCCTTATGCCACATGAACGTGACTCAGCAGAAACGCTTGGCTTTGCAACAAGATTCCCTCTGCTTCCCACTGCTCCATGTCCCTGGGGCTGCCCAGCTTCTGCTTAGAAGTATCGCTTGCCCTGGTCTCTGCCAGATCCCAGAGAGGCTCTCTACTCTGTCTGCAGTCTTTCCTTTGCCTAGTCCTTTCTGCCCAGGGCAAAATCTGTTGACTGCTGAGGAAAAAAAAAAATCAAAGGCCACCTTGCTCTTATGATAGGACTTTCAGCAATGTTGCTGTGTTCTCCTGTCCCCAGGCAGGCAGAGAAAGACCAGGACAGCTTGCTAAAGGCCCCAGTCAGGCTTCCAGAGACCAGTAACCTAAGAGGCTGAGCCTGAGGTGTCAGCAGAATCCCACCCCTGACCACGGTCAACGTGTCTCCACACCCACAGAGGCAGTCCCGGAAATCAGGGGAGAGCAAGGGTGGTCATCATTGAAGGCCATGCTGTAAGAGGAGACTCTTCCCACAGCAGGCTTCTCCTGGATCCATGTGAGCTATGATGGTCTGAACCGCACGCTGGCTGAAGAACGGAGGAAAGACGAATCTCTGCAGAGAAACTAAAGACATCCTGGGGATAAATACTGAAACCAGAGAAGCTAAGATTGAGCAGCCTCACTGGGAAGAGCTGACGAGAAAAGGAAAAGGGCAGTTTTGGCAGAAGCCACTGCAAAAGGGCTAAGAGGAGACTGGGGTGTGGGGAGAGAAGCTGGGGTAGCGATGAGACCACTGTTCACAAGTTCCAAATAGGAGTGTGTTGAGGCCTCTGTATCACTTCTCTTTTCCAAAATGGAGTGTACTGGATGAGACACCCCCTTCCTTCTGAGATGAACTCTAGGAAGACTCTGGCCTCCTCGGAAAGAAAAACAGCCTAATTTTCTAGGAAAGAATCATAATGTGAACATATTTCGTGACTGTTAAATCAAGGTCTCTTCTGAGAAGTGAAGATGGTGGTAAATGCCTGGACCGTAGCCACAGTCAGGTAGACAGGTGCATAGCCTCCATGCACCCATGCTACTGGCAAAGTGGTTGAAAGCCCCTTCATCAAGGAATGCTACACACCAAACATCCCTGCCATGTCCACCCCTGAGGTCAGAACACCTTTCTTTTCCTCCTTCACTTGACACTTCAAATTTATCATTGAGAGAAATACAAGATCCATATTTTCAGAGATTCCTAGCTGAGTTTGTCTGAGTTTTTCATTGTCAGACTCAAAAGTTATGTGGCCTGGGGCTAAAGAGATGGTTTAGTGGCTAAGGGCACTTGCTGCTCTTGCAGGGGACCTGGGGCCAGTTCCCAGCACCCAGATAGAGGCTCACAACCATCTGTAACTCCAGTTCCAGGTTGTCTGTCACCCTCTGCTGGCCTCCGCGGGCACCAGGAACACACATAGACTAGTTGTAGATAGACACACACTAAAAATAAATATATCGTTTTTTTATAAAAAGTCTGGTGACCTTAGGTCCAGGGTGACCACAACTGTGTATGAGATGGCATGCTCATCTTAAAGGATGCTCTACTAGGCCCACAAGGTCCCCCTCTTTCTGTTGCCTGTGCTGGGGCCATATGTGGCTCCCAGGAGCAGCGAGACCATAAGCTATAGTGCCAATGGCAGCAGCCAAGTGTACAGTGGAAGATGTCATTTGTCCTAGCTCCTCCACAGAGCCTCCTCAGGACCCAGAGCCTAGGGTGGGGCTGCTCAGCTCTCTGGGTGCCACACCCGAAGACAGCTACTTCTTCATTCCCCAGAACCTACACCGGGGCACCGGGAAAGAGCTGGATACCAAACCCTCAGGACAGCTCTGTGCACTTTCCACAAGGTGACTATCCTTGACCAGGGCCTGCTCCTGAAGGGCATCTCTTGGCTTAGTGGTCACACTGGGCACCTGAGAATCTTGCATCAATTGGATCCTTGGAGCCCAGGGCTTAGATCCCACACCTGGGAAGGTCCTGCATCCCTCTTGGGAAGCAACAGCATGGTTGCCACAGTCAACACTCTGAAGGTAACAGACAGACATTCCTAGAGGACAAAGCCTGGAAGCTATTGAAGCTTGACACTAGGAGGGGAAGGAAAGGGGGTCGGGCCGGGGATGAACAGTGTAACTGTAACTCAGTGACTCTCCCAAGCGGACCTTGATGCTGTCCACACTTTACCTACATTTTCTTAGATCTACAAGGGCGTCATTTACACTTCTTCCAATGTCCCAATTCAGATGAGGACAGAAGACCACTTTCTTTGTCATGTCAATGAAAGATGTTAAACAAGCAACTAATCTTATCATTTATTTTTATTCCATCGATAACTAGTTACTGGGTCCCACTGTATCCACCATGAATGGAAATCTCTTCAGAAGGGTACCACCATCTGAAGATGGTCATGTCCCTTCTATAAAGTGGCCTGGGGTTTGCATAGAACTCGTGAGGTCCCTTTTGCTACACGCTGACAGGCATACCCACGTCACTTATCATGGGGATGCAAGGCAAATGCCATGCAAATAGTTGTAGAGGATTACCTAGGGAAAGAGACAGAGAAAAAGTCTGTCTGTGTTAAACGTATTTCAGTCTGTGGTTGGTTGAAGCCACAGTGGAACAGAGGGCAAACTTACACACAGATATGGTATATAAAACAGAAACAGGTTCATCACAACACAACGATGTAGGACTTGCTGTTGTCTGCTGATTAACTGCCCTGGTTTGTGGCCAATCCAAGCCCCAGAGCCTCACTGGCCAGTCACAACACACAGGCCAGGGCTGGAATCCCCAAGACAGGGCTGTGCCTTACCCAGCAGCCCCTCTGCCTTGCTTGGCAGCAGAACTTCCCGCTGCCCGTCCTCCAGCTCCCAGTGCTGACCACGAGAACTGCTTTGCCATCTGGTTTGACCTGATTTCCCTCCTTTTCTTCCTTATACTGCAGGCTTGGGAGTCTGGGCGGGTGGTGCAGACACAGCTGAGCTGGCAGATCAGTTGGGAGGCAGACTTTGCCTTTTAGAGGCCAGCGGGCAGTCCCCTGGCATCAGGCCACTGGGGCCTTTGTGAAGGTATTTGGCCTAAAGACCAGCTATGCCAGCAGGTAGGCATGGAGGGCAGCTTGGCTTCAGGTTGCTCTGGTCAGTGAGCACTTGGGGCCACCTGCCTAGCTTTGTGCTTGAGTCCTCTGTCATCTTCTCACCCAGATGAATCCTGTCACATCAAGGCTAGGCAAAGAGATTCACTCGCTTATTCACTCTTTTAGACTTTCATTCCATCCAAAGCTGCCGGCACCAAAGCAGGTTCTTACATTCTTCCTGTGAAAGGCATTCAGCCTCAGTGTGATATAGGAAGGATCTTCAGGTGACGTGTTCGGAATGAAGAAAAACAGGAGTAATGGGGAAATTTGAGAGAAGGTGAGAGTTGGGTGGGGCTGAGTAAAGAGAGCTCTGGCCTGGAAGGGCATTCAGGCAGGGGCAGTTTGGCTGAGCAAAGTCTGGGCAGCCATACAAAGTGGGCGTGTTGGGAGCCCAGGGCTGACTCAACGTCCCTGCACAACAGAGGAGGAAGTGGCTGTTGAGAGAGGAGTCTCTCCATCTGCTGAGTGGCCTTAGTCCAGTCACTTGCCTTCTTGACTCTGATTGCCATCTTGTAAACCACATTTCATGATCTTCATCTAGCCTGTCCTATGGGGAACTCTGAGAGGACCAGACTATGGGCAATGGGAGAGGCACTAGGAGAGGAAGGGCAAAAGGCCCTAGGAGTCAAGACTGCAGCAGTCACAGGGTAAGGAGGAGGAATTCCTGTGGCCAGCAGACCGGCTGAACTAGAAAGAGTGGGCGCAGCCTGCTTGCACAGGTGGCTGGGTGGGTGGGAAAGGCCAGGAGGCCAGTGCTTCCTGCAGCCTGAGATTCCAGAGCATTTACAGGGTGAGGTATGTCATAGGTCTGGAGGAAAGGCCTGGAAGGTAGAAGGGATAGTGTGTCAAGGGTGACCCTCTCCACTCAGCAGGCCTCCTGCCCCTTTGGGTAGCACACAGGGGTAGGGAGAAAGCAACCCCCAACTTCTAGCTCACCTACAGCCTGCGATAGGACACCATGTTTCTCTAAAGGCCTAAAGTTGCTGCTCCAGCTCTGGTATCTAGAATTCTCTTCCTGGTTGTTCTGGACAGACGATCCACCCTCTTGGCTGTCACCTCCACTCTCTCAGCAGCCCCATGGTGAGTCTGTGTAGTCTTGTTTGTTTCATAACAGCTTTCCTCTAACCCACCTGATTCTGGAAGCTTCCAGATCCCGGAGGAACGTACTACTCCACAGCCAACGAGATGAATTCTTTGACGAATTTAAACCAAAAGACCAGAGCAATTAGACAGCGACAGCCCCTGGTGACAAGGGTATACGAGCTGACTCCTCACTCTCCCATGTGTTTATTCCAGCCTGACTCACGTCAGTTTGAGCTGTCAGGTCCGATTCACGCTATAATGTAGAGAAAACAGCTTCATGAGGACCCACGTCAGATCGTCTCCTGCAGTTGGGTGTGCTACAACTCGGTTCTTCAAGAAGAAAAAAAAAAAAGGAATAAAACTTAGAATATTTTATTACCTATGAGATAGACCTATGTTCACACGAGCTGACTGCAAGCTCCTGTAAAGATACTGTGCTGCATATTGCTGGCAGAAATGCTGCACACCACTGGCTCAGAAAGGTTTCCTAGAGCAGACACACAGATGAATGTAAGATACAAAGAAGCTAAGGTGGACTTGAGCTCTGGCCGGGCTTCCATCTGTCATTCATGTCAGTTTGAAGTCTGCAGCCTGGGTGGCTCAGCGATACGGACATGTACCTACTCAGTGCAGAGGAGGGGTGTGCATGAGGGTGTTCCATCGGTCAGGGCAGTGACAGCTTCAGTGATGGGACGCGCCTGGTCATTGTCCTTTGCCGTGCTTCCTCCAGGGGAGGTGGTGGAGGGCTGGAAGGATGCTGAGCCCGGAAACACCGGACTCCAGGCTGCCTCCCTGCTGGAGGCGGGAGGGGCTGCGTTGTGGTGCAGTCTGCAGAGAGAAGAGAAAAACAGTTTGGGGCCCCCAGAATAAGGAGAGCCACCTTTGTCTTCCCTGAAGCCTAGCACTTTTTTGCCACCCGAGGTGCTTTGCATCCACCTGGCAGTTTTAAGCCATTGTAGCAAACATTCCATAAAGACCTGAGGTCTAAGGCTGACTAAGAAACACTCGGTTACAAATACACTCTACACACTCAACTGTCCCAGAGATGCCATGTTACCTTTACTTCATTTCCTGGAGGTCAAAAGAAATGTGACCTGAGGTGGCATTCCTGCTGATGTGGGCCGGGATGCCACTCCCTGAGGGAGAGGTGGGGAGGGCCTTCTTCAGGACAATAAAACTGTCCACCATCTACCCTGAAATGCATCTGCACTCCACCATTTCCCTCAGCTGCACTGTTGAACGCCTGGTCCCTCTGGTACCTGCTGGTCAGTGTCACCCTCACAGCTAGGCTGGATCAGCATTGAGTTAGATACATCTTTTGGCCACTTCCACTGGACACTGCAGGCCCCCACCCTCTTCCCAGTCCTAGGGAAATCTCCTTCTGTCGCATGGCATGGGAAAACATATGGCTTTTTTCTCTTCTGGAGCCAGGGAGGCAGCCTGTACTTAGAACCTTCTAGAAGGCTAGAATAGTGTTAATGTTGAAGGAAAGAAAGTGCAGGCAGGGGAACACAGCATGGAGGAAGCATTGCAGCTCTTACTGACCCCCACAGATGCTCCTAGTGGCTATACTTACCCCCCCACACCCTCTTTCCCAAGAGAGACCCTGAAGTTACATCCTCAGGAATCCTGTGTGTGTCACATGTCCCCAGATAAGGCTATGGTCAGTGTGAGGCTCCAGACTGCTCCCAGTAAAGCTTCTTTGGATACCCTCTCAGAAGGCTACCCAGGCCAGGCCATTGCTAATCCTTCTAGAATTTTCCTTGGTAGCTCTAGGCTTATGCTTCTTGGATGCACAAAAAGGGCTCACATGGGCTCATATCTGACCATCTTGCTTTCCTGTTTAAAACTCAAGCTTCTCCACTCAGTTTCTCAGGCTCCTGTGACCGGTTCCCTGATTGTCTTTTCAGCTTTGATCCTCAGCCTCCCTCTTTTCCCTGTCAGCGTGTGCTTCCAAATCTCACATCCTCCTCTCTCTTCTCCAGGGTGTTTGGTCCACTGTGACTGTGCAGCCTCCTCCCTTCTCAGCTATCTCAGGCCTTCTATGGTGTTATAGTGGAGTCAGATGTCCCTGGGCCCTGAGTCAAGAGTTCTGCTCTGTGCCTGGTATGCGGCCTGTTGGTCTCAGAGCCTTGGGCTTCTCATCTGTAAGCTGGGCAGACCACAGCGAAGAGCCAGCAAGAAGACAGGTATATAATACTGAGAGTAGAATGATGTCCTGAGAGCTCAGTAGGAACCATTCCTCCGTTCACCATCTCTTCCTTGAACATCCCTCAGCTGATTAAGCAGAGCATAGATTATTTAGCCAGAGAGGAGATGGGCAGCCAGACTGTCCATGAGGCCTTTGTGTGATACCATATAGAGGATACAAGTGACGGCCACAGTTGCTGGCATTTACTATCTGCCAGGCACCCTGTGAAATGCATCCATCTGTTTCATTCCCAAATCCATTAATGGGAAGTTTGTATTTTATTTACCTGGCCAAGCCAAACTTATCAAAACCTAGGATTTTTTTTTTTTCAATGTTAAAATGGAGCCAACATGATAGGTACTCCATAAAAGTTGTCTTTGACTTTGAGTGTTCCCTATGTCCTCGGCTAGTGATGAGCCCTAGGATTCTTCCTGGAGTTGAGGGGTAGCACTCGGCTGCCATTCGGAGTCAGGCCTGATTCCTGTGGACCAAGAATGCAGTGTCCTCTGCCATCGAGTGTGGTGCTTGGTGCTTCCCACTCACTCAGCTAAAGTGTATCCTTCAACAGATAGGCCTGCAATCATGTATGAGAGATACCTTCTTGCTTGTTAATCAGTATAGAAGAACCCACCCACCATGGGCAGTACCACCAAGGAGGTGGATCTGGGGTGTGTAAGAAAGCTGAAGGTAAATCAGAAGAATCAGAGCCAGCGACATTCTGCTTCAAGTTCCTGCCTTACAGTCCTGCCCTGCCTTTGTTTGCTATGTGCTGTGGCCTGGAAATGTTATCCAGGTAAACCCTTCCTACCATGTTGATTTTGAACAGAGGGCTTACCATAACAAGAAAAAACAAATTAGAAGATCACCACACACACACACACACATGCACACCAGAATATCTAGGAAACTGGTTGGGAAGGTAGAAGATGGCAGGAGCAGTGGGGGGACAACCAGCAAAGAGGTCAATAGCACCCATTGATGGCAGCACAGAGTGAACCTCAGTGTCTGAGCTCTGCTGCTAGCCTACTGCACTGATCAGCAGTGTGAAGCCAGGGCATGCTGGCATTTCTCAGGTCTGGGAGCTGTTTCCTCTCCTTAAGAAGCTTCTCCTCACAGCAGTCCCAGTGTCAGGCCTGGCAGAGAACACAGGTTTGTTCTCTCCGGGGCTGAGATCCCTTATCTCAGGCACTCTGACCATCGCCTGATCTGGAAAGCTGCACCCAGGCTTTTGGGAAGTCTTTCTGACCTCCCCTCCATCTGGCCTCACTCTCCGGTTCCTGTTGCTTCGTGACTGCGTGACTGTGCTGTGTGGTTACCTTTTATTCCCACAGACCTTGGAGCACCTGTTAGTCTGTAAAATTTGCAGTAAATTTGGTAAGGAAAAATATTTAAAGCGATGACAGTGAATAATGCCTGTAAGTGTTCTAGGGTTTAAAACATATCCTCGCTTTACAGGTGGTGACAGCGAGGCCTGCTGGCCTGCGCATCCTAGCATGCATTCATCCATTTGAAAAATATTTATTGAGCAACTACAGGAACTGTGCATTGTGAGAATAGTTATGTGTCAAATAGGCATGGTTCCTGTACTCAACCAGACCCACAGGGCAGGACTGGAGAGACAGAGGCCCAGTGGTTAAGAACCCTGCTGCTCTTGCAGAGGACCTGAACTCTGTTTCCTGCACTTACAAGGTGGCTCAGTACTACCTATAACTCCAGTTCCTGGGGAATCCTTTGCCCCCTTCTGGCCTCAGAGGGTACTGCATGCATGTGATGAACATACATTCACACAGGTTCACACTCATACACACAAATAAGAAAAAAAGGTCTAGCCAGGCGTGGTAGCTTGTGACTTTAATTCCAGTACTCAGGAAGCAGAGGTAGGCAGATCTCTGAGTTCCAAGCTGGCTTGGTTTACAGATTGAGTTCCAGGACAATGGGAGCTAGCTACACAGAGAATCCCTGTCTCTAAACAATCAAACAAATAGAAAATAATAAATAAATAAATAAATAAATAAATAAATAAATAAATAATCCTGACACATTTTAAGACTACAGGATAGAGGCGGAAAGTGAATTGAAAACAATAAAAAGCAAAATAAGTTTAGGTGGCTAAAGTGGCAAACCACAAGGTGTCTAACAACAAATGCTCTAGGAGAGGGAGCCCTGAGGGATACTTCCACACAGATGTTCACAGCACCACTACTTACAAGAGCGCAAAGCTAGAAGTGATCCAGTGTCCATCAAGAGTGAGAAAATAAAACTGGAATGACTGCTGTTGTCAATAACATGTTGTTGGCCTTGTAAGGGGAAGGTGTTTTGGCCCCGCCCACCTGAGCTCTGACCATGTGATGTTTAGATCAGCCAATCAGTGTACAGACAAAGATAGGTACAGTGGTGTGCGTACTTCTAGTCCAGGCACTTGGAGGGCCAGGGACAGGAGAACAGTGAGTTCAAGGACATCTTTGGGCTACATAGCAAGTTCCACGCCAGCCTGGGCTATACGGCAGCACCTCCTCTCCAAAATAAAGACAAAACTGCGTTGTTCCATTTAAATGAAGCCTCTAAAATAGTTGCATAAAGACAGAAAACGGAATGGCAACTGCTGCCGAGGCGGGGAAAGGGAGGGAGGAGGAGCTGCCTGGGGGTGATGGTGACAAGATGAAGTTCTGCAGGTTGGGGTACAACATGGAGGATGCCAGCACACCCAGCCGCACTTTGAGACAGTCATCATGGCAGACTACGTGTTAGGTGAGGCTATTTTTACCATCCTTTATATAAAAGGAGAGAGCAAGAGAAAGTAGGAAAGCGATGAGTGGGGAGGGAGGGAAAGAAGGAGTGACAGAAAGAGGGAAGGAGGATCCAGACCTCCAGGGAGAAAAGTCTGTGCTATGTCCTGGATTCCCACATAAATGTGAACGAGTCTTCCTGTCTCTTGGGGTGGCTGTTTCGTGTGCTGTAAGGTCCTCATGGGACCCCCCCCCACACACCTGCACATGGCACACACAGGATAAAGGTTATCTCTAGTTATCTCTAGTGCTAAATAAACAACTGTTGGAATAGGCAGAGCAAGCAGGGCTTTAAAGACCCAGCAGCTCCTGCTTCTAAAGGAAGCCCGTATGCTTGGTCTTGTCCTGTCTAAAGTCAATTCTGTTTTCTAACACTGAAGTGACTTCCTGTTACCTAATGAGCACGCCTCAGCTGTCACAACTGGCCATTCTTCCCTGAGATGCCACCTTCACCTGTCCCCAGGGACACCACTTATTGGACTTTCTTTTTCCCTCCCAAGTATCAACCTCTCGGTCTCCTCTGTGGGCTTTCCCTTGCCTGCCTGCCCTGTGGACTTAAAGGTACAATGGCCTCTTTTTTATTCATTTTTGAGACCTCAGCCAGTCTTCTGGCATCCCCTACTACTAATGCATCCAGAACTGTCCTGTCTACACCCTGGTCATTCCCTCATTCTGTACTCAATATTGTCTTCCTACTTGATGCTGTCACAGAGATGTCTAACTCAACAGTCTAATGGATGAGCCTAACATACACAAAATAAATAGGCTGTACCCAATGGCTTAGTTAGGGTTTCCATTGCTGTGAAGAGACACCAAGGCAACTCTTATAAAGGACAACATTTAATTGGGGCTGGCTTTTAGGTTCAGAGGTTCAGTCCATTATTAGCATCAAGGGGGGAGCATGGCAACATCCAGGCAGACATGATGCTGGAGGAGCTGAAAGTCCTGTATCTTGATCTAAAGGCAGACAGGAGAAGACTGGTTCCCATGTGGCTAGGAGGAGTGTTTCAAGGCCCACCCCCACAGTGACACACTTCTTCCAGCAAGGCCATACCCACTTCAACAAGGCCACACTTCCTAATAGTGCCACTCCTTGGGTGAAGCATATTCAAACCACCACACCCAGCAATCAAGATTCCCGTTGCTTCAACAAAAACCCTAGTACAATTTCTATTTTCTATTCCTCTCACATCTCACAGTCAATACACCAACAAATCCTGCCTGGTCAGCCTTTACATGATACCCAGCATCCATTCATCCAGTTCTAGGACTGCCATCTTGTTTCAAGCCCTGATAGCCAACCTGTGCTATTACTTGTACCAAATGAGGATTTTCCCTGTCTTTGACTTAAACTCACCTCTAAACAATTTATTTCCCAAATAACAACCAATGTGATCCTTCAAAACTGTAAGATCGCATCTCTCTGACCTACACCCATATGGCCTCTTCTTTCATGTAGGTTAAAGGACAAATGTGTCTCATGTCTACCACAGGACAAGAGGGGCACTAAGGATGAGAGAGGAGAGGAAGGAGCCTCTCTCCTTCCCCTGAGCCTGTACCCAGGGGGAAGCAAGAACACACACGCCTTCCTTTCCATGAACATTCCTGTTACTCAGAATGGAAATTGTAATTATGTAAATGAGAGCCTTCTTGAGGTTATAAGTGAAGAGGATTCGTGGGTCTATAAGATGAATAACTAAAAAAGATTATAGCTAACCTTGTACTCCACCTCAAAGGTTTTGAGTGGGGAAAGTAGTCAAGCTCGTGTTTTGCAAGGACATAGTGGATCTTTTTTTAAAACGCTGTTTTAAAGTTCCCTGGTGCTCAGAACCCGAGGAATTTTGCCATTCTGCAAAGAGTTCTTCCTACGCACGGAGCCACCCCAGCAACCAAGCCAGCATCGAGATTTCTCCCCAGCCCACACCCCGCCCACACTCGCACACTTGCTTTACGGTCTGGAGCGACGCAGTGGTGAGAGTCTGTCAATTATGCACAGGCATACTCTCAATTGATGTACGACTCGCTATAAATTGAAAGAGGGCCCCAGTAACCATTTACTACAAAAACGTTTCGTTTCCTTTTAGATCCAGGGATGTCACGAAAACACAGCATGCCCAGAGCCCCACACGGTGAAGACTTGTCTTTAATATTTCATATCTTTGCCCTAAACATTGAGGTGCAACCCTAGGCCACATATCAGAGTGAAGCACTAAGACAAACAACCAGCCTTCTGCAATTCCTGACCTGGGGAGATAGCTAGCTATTTCCTTGGGAGATTTCTTTTGTTCCCCAAATCCTCTGTGTTGTCTTTGGGTTCTGCATCTGTTTCCTGGGTGCTGATGGAGGCTGTGATTATCTACTGACTTAGACTGAGGTTTCTAATTGGGAGTAGAGAAGCTGTCTAGTCTCCTGAGTGGGCTTGTTGGCTGACCAATCTCACTACTGGGTTAAAACATGGCGGCGAGCTAGGTTTGTTCTTGTTAGTTTCCCTACTAAGGAGTTGTTCAGGCTCCTGCCAGGAGTCTATTCCCGAGCAGCCAGTAGGGACACTTTTACTCTATAGTTCTGTGAAATACAGCTTTGTATTTTTGTAGCTCCTATGCAGCATGGTGTCTAGTGCCACTAATTCACCTTCCCTAAGGAAGAGCATCCTGGATCTTACCATGATAGGGGAGCGACATGTGCTTGGAGTCCCTGGCAGGGTGACAGAGTGATGTCAGAGTAGTGATACTGATGGGGCCAGCAGCAAGGATGGATTTGGTGACAGTGGTGGGGTAAGCTGGTAGTAGTGATGGTGGCGGTGGTGGTAGAGCTGCTGCTGGTGGTCTTGGGAGTTGAACCTGCAGCTGTTTTGGCTGAGCTGGTAGCAGTGATGGTTGGCGATGCTGTTGGCTGCAGTGGTGACTGTGATGTCCTGTGGGTGCTGCTGCTGCTGCTGCTGGTACCTCCTGCCATCTTCCCTTCAGTCTTCTACTCCTCAGCCCACCACACAACCATTGGCACTCCTAACTCCTGCCAAATTCTGGACAACTCTGGCTTTTCTCTCAGGGGTTAGGTGACTGCTTCCTGCAATTGGCAAACATTACTATTCATCCACCTGCTTTCCCCTTTACAGAAGTTAACCTGACGTAGCTACACCCCCCATGCTCTTTGTCTTAATAAATGTATCCCTGCTTTCTCTCCCATGATAATTTCTGTGGGGTTTAGGGAAGAAGCAGGTTTTTAAATAGAAGTTCCCCACTACCTTTGGAACAAGGCTTTGTTTCTTGCATCTTATTTCAGATTTCTCCTTTGTATTTGATTTTCTGTATAAAGAGTAGGATCCACCCTATGTGTCCTGGGCAAGCTTGCACCCTGGGTCTCTATTTCTCAAGATCTGAAGGATCTGGGGCTCTTCAAGTTTTGAGAAGTTTTTTTTTTTAAAAGAATAGAGTTTTTATTTTTTTTTAAACAAAAACATGCTTAAGCAAAATTTTGGAAAATTAAAACCAATTTCAACCATTTACATTTCCCAAATTCTTGTTTTCAATACTGAAAACAAGACACAAAGCAATATAATTGTGTGCTATTCACAAGATAATTACAGGATTTACTAAACATATTAATTCATAATACATAGGCAGAGTAGCACAGTAATGAGATGCAAGGCTGAACCAGGGTGAACCTAAGTGATGGATGTGTTCTTTGCATTTCAGTTCAACTCATTTAGACGCAGCATTAGCCTTCAGAGTCAGGATTTCCATAATGACAGTGGCCCTGCATATGCTCTGCTTGAGCTCCCGTGTCACACCCTCTGCTGGCTCCAGACAGCATAGCCCAGCTTCCCATAGGCAGTAAGAATTTAAGTTGCTTGCCTGTGAGAAAGGCAGTGCCATGTGTAAAGGGCCTGGTCTGGAGCATGCTTGCTTTCAGCAGCCACTTCCTGCAACAGAGGCAAGCTTTGCCTATGAACATGTCTCGGGACTGAGTGTCTTCTTGGGCCCTGACAAGAAAACAGAAAGGGGATTAAATGGCTGTCTTAGTTACGGTTTCATTGCTGTGAAGGGACAACATGACCAAGACAACTCTTACAAAGGAAAAAATTTAGTTGGGCTGGCTTATGGTTTCAAAGGTTCAGTCCATTATCACCAAGGTGGGGAGCATGGCAATGTGCAGGCAGACATGGCACCAGAGGAGCTGAGCGTTCTGCATCTTGAAGGCAGAGGCAGGCAGATTTCTGAGTTCGAGGCCACCCTGGTCTACAGAGTGAGTTCCAGGACAGCCAGGGCTACACAGAGAAACCCTGTCTTAAAAAACCAAACCAACCAACAAACAAATAAACAAAAAAACAAAAAAAAAAAAAACAAAAAAAAAAAGGCAGCCAGGAGGAGGCTCTCATTCCACACTGGGCAGAGCTTGAGCATAGGAGACCTCAAAGCTCGCCCCCACAGTGACACACTTCCTCCAACAAGACCACACCTACTCCAACAAGGCCACATCTCCTAATAGTGCCACTCCTTATGGCTAAGCATTCAAACACATGAGTCTATGGGGCCAAACCTATTCAAACTACCACAATGACTAAGATGGCTTCTCTTCCTTTAAGACACTTAGTGCTACTGGGAATCCCACAAAGCTTTGGAACCTGGCCGAATATCTCTCTTTGCAGCATACTCTAACACTTAAAGAAATACAAAAGGGGAAAATCCGCCCGCTTGCTCAAGAGAAAAATATCAGGTTTTGTTTTGCCACATTTTCTCCCTCTCAGTATTGTCACAGGTGTGCAAGTAACCCTCACACTCATGCACATGGGGCCGGGGGTAGGGAGAGCATGTGAGAGAGCTCACACCCACGCACACGGGGCCAGGGTGGGGAGAGTGTGTGAGAGAGCTTGAAATAAAGCAATTCCATCTGATCAGACTTGGATTCACATCTCCTCTCTTCCCTTTAACAAGTGCATGAACTTAGACCGACTTGAACTTTTGACAGATCCTCTGAGCTTCAGTTTTCGTGAATACAACCAGAATAACAATGGTATCAATTGCATATATTATTTCAGGATAAAATAATGCAAAATAATACATGCAGAATTATGCTGGTCACAACTGCAACTGTCTAGTGGGTGTTCAGTGAACAGTAGCCGAAAGAACTCCTGCCCTTGACTCCTGAATTTAGGGAGTCTTTATTAAGTGCCAGGCATCAGGGAACAGATGTGGACAGAGCCAGATGTGGACATGTTCACCACCAAGTGCTGTGTACTAAGGACTCCATCTCACAAGGCCAGCAGCTGCGAGGCCTGAACGGGCCTGGATCATGAGGGCAGACGGATGGGATCTGGCTGACACAAGTCAAGGGGGTTTTTGAGAACTTGTAGAAAGAAGAGTTGATACTCTCCACTTTGTAACTGAGCATCACAGTCCAAGCACCCCTGATGCTTGGGACCGCCTAATTTTCTCATCACTCCTAATGGGCTGCATGACATCAATCGGCTTCCAGGTGTTGTGATCTCCCTCACCCTTCCCTGTCATTTGATTTCTCAGCTGTCAATTTGGAGCAATCACAGGCATCACTACAACAAACATACCCCTGATGTTTCTTCCTCTCCAGAATTACTTCCGGGTCATCCAGCCTGGGTCAAGGGCTATGAACACTCTTGGCAGCTCCCTGCCAAGTTCTTGTCAATGGGTTCACACACCAGGTGTTATGACTTGATGCAGTTTGTCAGAATGGGCCAAAGTACAACTTCATCGTTGTTCAATTTTGACTTATTTTGATGTGTTGTCTGATGGGGAGAGTGCCCAATTGCCAGGCAGGAGAGGAGAAGGAAGCTTACTTCCCGGGAAATGGTCAAGGGGTGGCCTGAAGTACCAGGCCTACAAGCAGATACCAAGTGTGGCTATGGTGCTGTTTGTACCTTGTCCACAGCTAACTGCACGGGTAGTTAACAGACTAATAATCACCGCTGAACATGCGCAGGGAAAATCATCATTTCTTACTATGGCTGTTTACTCTTTTCAAAAGGATGGCAACTGTTAAGCAGGGATCCTTTACCAACATCATAATATTATTTGTTGGTCTTCCATTTCAGAGTGGCCTGGTTGGGTTTGTTGATTTGTTGTTTTTTGGCCATAATCTATTGTCTTAGTGCATTTCTTGTTGATGTGAGAAAATCCCTGAGACTGGGTGATTTATAAACGAAAAAGTTCATTTGCCTCATGCTTCTGGGGGTTGCAAGTCTAGGAGCCTGCCACCAGCACCTACGTAACATGTAGGGAGCCCTCTCTCCTGGTGTGGTAACAGAAATCAGACAGGTATTCCAACCCAGGTGTGTCTTCCTGTACTTGGCCATCATGGGTCCACCCTCATGACCTCACCTAATCCTAGTCATCTCACAGGTGACACCTCCAGACACCATGAGTGTGTGTTGCACATTACATTTCCACCAAATGACTGTGGGGCAGGGCAGGGTGGGGGACACATTCAAACCATTCAAACCACAACATTCATGGACGTTCACCCCAGGACACACACACACACACACAAGAGACAGAGAGACAGAGACAGAGAGAGAGAAAGAGAGAGAGAGAGAAAGAGAGAGAGAGACAGAGAGAGAGAAAGAGAGAGAGAGAGAGAGAGAGAGAGAGAGAGAGAGAGAGAGAGAGAACCTGGGGAACTCCTGAGCTAGGGGAAGGGAAGGGAAAGGCTCTGCTCTTCTTGTGTGCCCCATCCCCACCTCATGGCTGTTGTTCGGAGAAGATGGTGACAGGATGACAAGGCCAACCAGGCACACAGGATCTGGCTTTTCCAGTTCTAGGGGTGGAGACTCTGGAAGAAAGTATGGCAGAAGCATCAGGGAGGGACTGAGAACATGGCCCTGGCAGGGCAGAAAGCTGGTGCCAGCTGCCCAAGACCATGGTGCAGGGATTACAGCACAGCATTTGCAAGAGGAAGAAGCCAGAGAGGGCAATGGCGCACGGCGTGAGAGAGCTGCAGCGCCTTGGGCTCCAGCGCGGGACACCGAGTGGCTGAGAAAGGCTAGTGTGAGTAGATTTGAGAACTGTGGATTTCAGCAATGGGTGGCCACGCCAAGCACCAAAGCCAGATGACACCAACCACCCTTGGGCAGACCCAGTCTGGGTACCAGACTAGACCAGGCAGTCCACAACATGAAGAATGTGGCAGAATCATGACCTCGCTTTCCGTACCATCTTAAACACCAGCTGCTACTATATGCTGCCATGTCCATTTACCACTATGACGAGGAAATAATGGAATCTGGGTACTTTATGAAGAAGAGAGGTTCATTTAGTTCACAGTGTAGAGGCTGAAAGTCTGAACGACATGGCTCTGACAACAGCCTTTCCGGCTAGGTCCTATCATGACAGCTATGAGACCCACATGACAGACAGAAGGACAGCACTCTGGGACAAGTCACTCTCACAAGAACTATCAAAACACCACAAAATCCCCCGCTTACTTCTGACAACCCCCCCAGCCCCTACCTCTTAATGTCTTCATGGTGGGGACCAGGCTTTTAATACAAGGACCCTTGGGGTACAGTTTGAGCACACCTACACCATAGCAATGTTTGCATCACAGAGGGGAAAGAATATGAAATCCCTGGGGACTTGGGAAGGAAGGAGAAAGCAACAGAGATGGGAAAGGGATGACTTAAGAGAAGCAAGACAGTGGGGGGCATGTACAGGGAAGTGGTTCCTCTTCCTCTACCCCCAAAACCCCACATCGTCAGTTGAAGTCACTCTGCTCATGAATATGCTTTGTGGAAAATAAAGCCCAGATCCAGTCCTGAACTGCTGTGGGGTAGACTGGGGGTGACCACATGGCAGCTGGGAACCCTGAGGTAGTATCCTGTAGAACCCACCAAGGGCTGTGTCACACAGTTGCTTGGGACACACCCATCCCTCTCAGTTAGTGTCCTGAAGCAGTCATGGCAGGGTTCCAGCAATATATAGCTTTCATCCACCTCTCTCTTTGCCCACGTTGGAGTCAGCATTATTAAGAAAGCCATTTGATTTCACAACCTTCTTCCTGTGGTCAGAGTAGCACAGAATAGCTAGGGTACTGAGTACCTGGGGCCATTCTGCCATGTGGACAAGGAAATAGAGCAGCAGCATCCTGCGCAGGTGTGGGCTAGCTGGTGACAACACTAGAGGTGGTGTTGGTGGGTGTGATGTCCAGAGTTGGCTTTCTGCTGTTGCCACAGCTGCTGTTCCCTAGCAACAGCAGCAGGCCCAGCTTTGCTGGTGGATCTGTGAGTTGGAGGTAATTACCTGCCACTGATATTTCCTCTAGCAATCCCTCAAGGTGATGTGATAGAGCTTTGATCAGTAGGGCTTAAGAGAGAGTTCTGTGAGAGCTTCCGGGGAAGTTTTGGTTTACCTCATTTTAAAAACTAACTGGTCCCGCTCTGGTAACATGTCCACCTTCAACTTTCCTGGAACTGGTGCTACGAGGGCACTGAAGGCTTTGCTGTTTGCCAGGAACCTTACAAACCCAGGCAGCATCCTACCCACAAGCCTCATGCCCAGGCTGACCTTGAACATGCTATTCTTCAGCCTCGCCCTCCAGAGTAGCAATGGTTACTCATGCCACCGGGCAGCCCTGGCTGGTATCATGTGATTCTGAGATAGATATGAGGAAAGAGGCCAAGGGAATCTGAGTCAGCAGCCTGGCATTTGTAAGCCTCTGAAGCAAGGCTACCAGCTCTAGACTCTGGCTATAAATGAAATTATGTATCAGCTACCTGCAGCCAAAGGCATTCCTAACAGATCCAACTCTGAGCTGCTCAAGGAGTCAGAGACCCAAGTAGACACGGAGGCTCCACAGCTAGCAGGCAAAATCATATGCTATCCATTTCGGTTTCCCCAAAGCTTCCTGACAACATCATCCCTCAGAGATGACTCAGGGAGTCAAAGCCCCCCCCCCCCCGTGCCTCTCAGAGCTCAGCTTTTGAAGGAAATGAGACCACAGTAGTACTCGAACAAGTATGGAGAATGTGGTTTCCATGGAAACCGACAATGACGAAACAGCAATGGAGGAGAGGAGGCAGTTGAACCACAATGCTGCAACCTTGAAAAATCCCAGCACATCTCTATGTACTAAGGCAGTTCACTCCCACCTGGTTCCCAAGGATTCCAAGGGCCTCTGCTCACCTAATCTAGTCTGTCCCTGTCTCACTGCATCTTTCCCTGAGTCCCAAGGTAACTCTTGCATGAGCTTCCTGCAAGTGACAATCAATTCTTAGTTACCTCATTAGCCCCAGTGCCCAGCTGGAGCCTGGCATGGGTTAAGAGCCCAATCTGGGATGGGAAGATACAATAAACGGATGCAGCTCCTGAAAGCAAAAACAGAGCTGTAGGTTTTCAAGACTGAGCTGTCAACCTTCAGTAGAGCTGAAGATGAGACAGAACTGCACAGGCGAGCAGCTGCCACTTGGGTTCTAGAATCCTATGTCGGCCTTGAGTAGTTTTGAGACAGCATTCCAGCTCTGCGGCTAGTCCTGCTTGGGTTCCTCTTCCACAGTGTGGGGTTAACTCTGCTGCTTTCACTGGATGGATCCATTGTCACCAGTGGGGGCTGCTTCTTGTACGGCATGAGGAATGGGGATTACAATATTCTTGCCTTTGTGTCTGGAGACCACAGTCTTCTCTCTCTCTCCACCAAGGCTTGTCACACACTGCTGGCCTCACTCCAATCTCTGACCCAGTTAATCTGGGATGCGGCCAGGGAGACATTTCTAGCAGGCAGTGACTGAGCATGGGATGCACAGAGCAGATTGTACTTTGTAAAAGGCGTTGAGGAGGAAAAGAAAGGCGAAGAGAATCACAACAAACTCCCCAACAAAATCCAACTACTTAGAGGTTATTCAAAGCATTCTAAAGCTTATGCCACAGGTGGAGAAACAGGTCCAGAATGCCCCCTTGTTTTCCAGCCGCCCTGTGAAGACAGCTGAACGCGCTGTGCACTGAACAAAACATCGATCTAGCTTTAGCTTCAGAAAATGAGACCAAACTTTCCAACAAAATTGCCTTGATGAATACTGGGCACCTGTTCTGTTATTCTCCAACTCTAGCCAGCTCAGCTATTTACCCCAAGAGAGCATATGAATATTCTCACTTCCTACATTTGCTGGGGCCCAGCAGCCTTATTCTAGTTTTTAAAAATTATTACTATTATTTGGGTTTTTGAGATACTTACGGTGTAACTCTGGCTAGCTTTGAACTCAGAGATCTTCCTGCCTCTGCCTCTGAGTGCTGAGGTTGAGTGCTTGGCCTCAACAGCCTTGTTGTAAAGGTGCAGTAGCCAACACTGTATTCAGAAAAGTGGCCAGACAAATGGAGCTAGACCATGAGTGTGAAAACACCAGTTTGCCCAAACCCTGAACACTGAAACATGTGGGGTTTGGGGGAGTTTCCATTAGCCAGGCTCAAGAGCCAGGCTAATTCAGCAGCGAGGCTGTGCTTCCCACCCTGGCTCTAAAAAAAAAAAAAAAAAAAAAAAAATCAGAGCAGGTAACATGAGCGTGGGTAGCCAGGGAGACGGTTTTCCATTCATGAACATGGTTATGCCTCCAGCAGTACTTGTGTCCCTCAAAGTCTATGCTACATCCCTGACCTTGGGTGTTCCACTTCTGTTCTCCCAAGGAAGGGCAGAGGGTGAAGCCCTATGTGGCAGGTGAATTTGGCAGGTGGCTGCTCCATTTTCACAGCTCCGTTTGCATGAGATGTTTCAATGACAGGCGACTTAGTCAAAGAACCACTGTGGTTACCATGGCACCCTGCCATCCAACACAGCTGTGGAGCCACCCAGATTTGGAAGGGGTGTTCTGGGGACCTGGGGGATCGGTCCCAGCTCTCAGATAGGTGTCGACAGAGGTCAGCTGGCTCATCGTGCTGGGCGTGGCTTGGCATCTGCTGAGCAAACACGTAGCATCTTCCTGGGAGGCCACCTTGACACACTTTGGCCTAACCTGTTCTCCTGAAGCTGGGGTTTTGTAAGAGGCCAAATTCCAGGCTGGGGCAGAATAAACAAGAGTGCATGGCTAATGATTGGTGAGTTTGCCTGGAGCACAACTGACCGCACATTTCAGAGGAGACTTTGGGACTGCACCTGGCCCCAAGCCGGCTGTTTATAGTGAAGCTATGAACAACTATGGGCTTCTAAGTCCCCATGGTGTCTGCTGGTGATTTCTCTCTGTCCTTTGAAGAGTAACAGAGACATACCTGTTATAAATTTGGAGTTCTCTGCCCTAATCTGCTTAACGAGTAAATAATATCTTTCTGCTTAAAACCTTACACCCATCTATCAGTTCATGGTCTTCCAAAAAGATTCCCAGTTCTACCCTGGTTTCAGTTTTGGAAGAGCGGGATTGGCAGTCCAAGCTCAGAGAGGGCAATGACTTGACCAATTACACACAGCCAGGAGATGTCTGGATCAGAAGTTGAAATTTTTCTACAAGCAAGTCAGGCAAAAATAGTACTTATATTTGGTCTTCTGGCCCAGGAGATAAACTTCCCCTCTGGGGAGAGAGACTTGGCCTAGAGTTGGAGGGTATAGGAGGGAACCAATTTATTTCCACCTTGGAGCTAGCTCAGAATATTGCCTCCTCCCTTTGTTTAAATATAGCCACAGCCCTTCCAATTGCAGTATCTATTTGCCCTCTTTTGGGGGTGCTGGGAACCTTATACTTCTTAAGCAAGCACACACCAATGAGCTCCATGCCTAGCCCCATGAGAAGTCAGAGAAAGCAGTCAGCTGTTAGACAATTGTTTCTGGCCTGCAACCATCCTGCTATCCAGATCCAGGCTTTCTAACCACTTACAATTTTGCACTTGAGAGACTTCAAAACACAAACACACACACACACACACACACACACACACACACACACACACGCACGCACGCACGCACGCACCCATGCACGCACGCACGCACGCACGCACGCACCCATGCACGAATGCACGAGTGCACAGACACGCATACGTGCGTATACATAAACACACACACATTTTAGATTTGTTGTTTTATTTTATGAGTGTTTTATATGTATGTATGCGTATTGTGTGAATGCCTGGTGCTCTCAGAAGCCAGCAGGCGTCAGAGCTCCTGACACTGGAGTTATGAACAGTTTTGAGCTACCCTGGCTGTGCTGGGAAATGAACCTGGGTCCTCTGAAAGAATAGCAAGTGATCTTAACCACTGAGCCCTTAATCCTGTTCTTGAAAAACCCTAGGTATATAAATTAGGTTAAAAATCAAGCATTTATTGATAGTAAATCATAAATAAATTTATTTTAAAATAATTCTTATCAGTTATACACAAGTAATTTTAGTGTTGCTTAAAGAGGTGCTTGTGTATTCTTACACAGAAAATTACTTCTCTACTGGCGTGCTGATGTCAAGGTATACAGAGAAACTACAGTATTGCTCAGGGTTGGTCAGTATTTTGATTTTATAATGGTGAATGTTGAGAACACCAATCTACATAAGTTGGTAATAAAACAAGGCAGAAGAATGTTTAGGGCCATTTCAGAGCTTGCTGGGAATTTTGTCCTAATCCCAAGGCAAGATTCATTGAGTAATTTAAAAAATGACATTCAAATGTAATGTTAATGTAACTCAAACAGCAAGCTTTATAATCAAACTCTGTATCACAGCATAAGCCAGAGCTGTTCAGATTGGCTACGTGCATGCTGAGAAGAGGCAGGAGGATACATCTGAAGTCTTTGGTTTTTGTACTTAAGCCATTCTGCTCCTGTGAGAGAAGAAAGCTTTGTCTGCATAGTATGAACATGGAAACTGAGAACACCGCAGTCTCGGATCTGAGCCGAGGTTTTTCTGGCATCGGTCAGCGCCATTGTGCTGAGTGATCTCAGGAGGGGCACAAAGTGCTCGGAACCAAGTCTGCAGTGAGGTCACCATGCCAGAAACACCACAGGCCCAGCACTCCTTTGGTTTGAGTTAATTCTGGTCTTTGTGTGCTTTACCATCTTTGTGTGCTTTACCGTTGTCAACTTTACTGTGACCCACATTTAGTTATGTGACTCCAAATGGGGTGTCCACTCTTAGTTTTGAAGTAGGATCTAGGTGACAGTGACTCTATCGCTTACCACAGCAGGTGGGTTAAGATTAGTTTTCTAATCTAAATAAAGGGTAGAAATCCTCAGGGAGGCCACAGCATCCACCCATGCTTTTGAAACTACTGGTTGGAAACTTCCAGTTCTCTGATTGCTACTCAACTGCTGAGGACCCATGGGCCAGCTGCGTACGCCTCTTCCAGGTACTCCATGGCCTTGCCCTGCTGGTCCATCGTGGGTCTCCCCAGGCCTCTGGTGGGTGCCCCAGCATCCCTGTCTAGTGCAATCAGATGCCTCACTGGCCCTGTCCCCTGCAGGCTCCTGGGGAGACCAGTGCCCGTTAGACAGGCTCTCCCAGCTGCTTTCCCACACCTTTCAGGTTGTGTATTGTTTCTCCTGATTAATTCCCAGTTAGTGCTGGGAAACCCAGTTTAGGTTGGATTCTGCCAGTTCCCCAGAGCCAGGTCCCAGCTACTTTTAGCTTGATTAAATCTCAGGCCTTCCTGCTTCCGTGAGGGCTGCCATTCTTGTGTGTGTGTGTGTGTGTGTGTGTGTGTGTGTGTGTGTGTGATCTCTCAGAAGTCTACATATTGCTACCCTCCTGGGTACACCATATGACACTGGTCTTGGTTTAGTTTTCCTCTTGTGGAAACTGAGGTTGCATGAGGCACGCCTAGCTAGTGAGGGATGGGTGAGGATAAAGGTGCCTCTCGGATGTGTGGTAGTCAGTAAGGTCATGGCCTCCATTTTCTCCTCCGTTCACCCTAACTCACATCCTTACCACTGTAGAACTGGAGTCACGTAGGAACAACAAGGCCACAAATATACTCCAGGCTTTGCCTTCCCAGTTGGAAATCCAGATTCTATGATATTCTAGCAATTTCTAAGTCAGGCCAGCAATCTCCTGGTCATGTTAGCACAAAGCCATTTGGGTTTGAATAACTCGGTGAGCAAGCAGTGTGACTTTAAAGACCCAGCTGCCCTGGAATGCATTTCTAAACAGGAATTAGCTGACACAGGCAGCATCAGCTGGAAAAACAAGGTCTGGGTTGGGTGGCCCAGAGGTTCCCACTGACTTCACCGGCTGGATAGCACAGGCCCATTGTCACTGCCCACTTAGTGGCTGTGCCATTAGAAGCCATGCAGTTGACAGGGGTCAGCAGTGGCTTGTTTAGTCCTTAGGGCTCCTGTTGTCATTTTAGGAAGAAAATTACAGGTCTATTGCTCTCTTAAACCTGTACAGTAATAATTAGCCAGGCCTCAGTGAGAGGCGGATTACCCTTGACCTTGGCTGCTGGACAGGGAAGTGATCCACTGGAGTCTATGCAAATCCTTTAACCCTGACCAGAACTGGGGCTGATCTGGGAGGTCTTTAACAGAGAAGGGTTACATGCATATTAGTTCAGTTCTCAATTTTCCAAGCTTCTGGTGACCTTGGTGTCAAGAGCAAAGAACTCTCAGGTAAGGATCAACAAACCAGGACCTACCATGCAGATGTTTTAACCCCACCTATGTTTTAACCACAGTACACCCAGGCCTTCTTATCTACACCTCGTCTGGTGCTGTTTGCCTGTAGCAATTAGCTGTAGTTTCCAACTCTAAATATTCACTCCTAGACCTTTATAGACCCAGGTCAATGGCCTCTACCCTACTTCACAAAAGCCAAGTTTAAATTACCTAGCTCTCATTTTTTGATCTTTGTACTTGGATAGGTATGGCTCTGTGACTTGCCATACCTATATCCAAGATACTTTGGATCTAGGAAGTATGCAGGGAGTGTATGAGTCACTTCTAGACAGAACTTGGTTCCTAGATGTGTGAGTCAAGCCTTGGATTCCAGCTTGGTAATATTGGGAGCTGTGAGACCATGCTAGGAGTTCTTAGGTCCCAGGGGTGGTCTCCCAAAAGCTACTGTTCCTCCTTCATTGCCAGCCAGAGGATGGGTGGGGTTTCCTCTGACAGATGCTCCCACCATGGTACATTGCCTTGCTGCAGCCCCAAAGCAAGTGTCCCAAATCCTCCAAAACCTTGAGACAAAACAAACTTTTCTCTTTGTAAATTGATTGGCTCAGGGATTTTGTTATAGTAGTGGAAAGCTAACTGACACAGCACAGGCCTTGGATATTAGAGCCGCCACCAGATGGGTCAGCTTGCCTTACAGTGCCCAGAGATCCCTTCAGATCATAAAGGACACTGAGTATGAACCGAGTGTGTTTAAATCCCTGAGATTCGATTCCTGTTACTTTATGCCTAGGTTTTGCTAAATAACCAGCATATCCATACAGCTTTTTGTTAGAGTTCAATATAAGGTGTGTAAGATGTTTAGAACAAAGGCCAGCATATAAGAAAGTATACAATAAAAACTAGTGAAAATGATTTGTGTCAATTACTATTAAGAAAATATGCATTATTTTCAATTTTACAATGACTATTTTTTTCTTCATTTATTCAATAAAAATCTATGATACTTGTTTTGTGTGGTCAAATGTTAGACTCTAGGACACAGATGTAAGTAGCAGGCATTTTTTTGTCCATAGAGGGGAGATACATTTACTCAATATTGTGAGCAAAAATGATATTAAAAGACAGTAACCCAGAGTTGGGTGGTATAAGCTGGATAGGGGCTGACCAGATGAAGACAGGAGAAAGACATTGCAAGGCAGAGGATCTGGCCAGAGAATGATCCAGAAGCCAGAAATGCTATGCTCTTTGGGAGGAACCCTAAACAGACTGGCGTGACAGAGAAAAGCATCCTGACCCCTCCAAGGTCACTGGAAAGGTGAGGCGACTTTCAGAGCTGGACATGGAGGAGGGCTATGAAATGCTGCCTGCTAGATACAACATGGCAGCTGCAGTTATGAATTCACAATGGCTGTAGACTCACACAAGACCTGTACACATATGCAAACACACCCACCTCCACGTGTGTGTGAGCACCTGCACACACACATATCCCCAAACAATGGGACAACTGGCCTGAAAGCTCTAAAGCCATGAGCTGAAGTGAACCCTGATTATCTGAACTGTCCATTGCATCATTGAAAGGATGGCTCCCGAGGGTCACTTCTAACCACATGCTGGAGAAATGAAGATTTGGATAAAGCAGTTTCCTGGTTTGTTGTGACCAACTCTATGATCCTCATAAACTAGATCTGAGGAGGCGTGTGGAGAAAAGGGGGCAAGCAAAGCGTCGTAGGGCTGAACTGAGCTCAGGGGAAGGATTCACAAGGACCTGGGCCACAGAGGACATCAGAGACAGGAAGGATGGGGTCAAGCCTTCACCAGGTCAGTTTCAGTGTCAGAGAAGGTGGCATCCTCTCCTGTCTCTCAGTGGTGTGCATCTCACATCTACCTTGATGCCAGGTAACTCTGAGACCCTGTCAGACATGTCATCCAGAAAGTAAGCTCACCCCATGACAATGAACGGGCACTTGGTTACTATGTGACCCACATCAACTGAAACATGAGGCAAAATGAAATTAGGGAGAGCTCATCTATAGGATAAGCCCTTTAAAAAGAAGAAGTCACAGATTTATTCATTCTTCGGTCTGAATTTCTGGATCTGAATCTCTCTATGTTGTGTACATATGCACATATGTACATGTATGTGCATGTATGCTACATTGTGCATTTGGCATTTTTGCCTCTGCACACCTGTTAAGGTCCGAGGAAGACCAACCTGGCATTAGTCTTTACTTTGCACCTTATTAAAGAGTCTCTTGTTCTTTGCTGCACGGACCAGGCTAGCTGGCCTGTGAGCTTCCTGATGGCCTTCCATCTCTGTTTCCCCCCTCGAAGTGGGGATTTCAGACTTGTGCTACCAAGTCTGGCTTTACAAGGCTCAAGTCCTCACCGCGGTGCAGCAAGCACGTCACTTACCAAGCCAGCCCCTTAGTCCCAGATTATAGCATTCTTTCCTCACCCAGACTTTTAAAGACAAACAGGCCAGTCACATGTCTGTTGCCCTCTATTGATGATAAGCTGATCAGTGGTCTAACTGAACAGTTCTGAGTATTAGAACCACACAGTCTAGCTCTACTGCTTACTGGTTAGGTGACACTGGGCAATTGTTATATACATCTCTATTACTGAGTTTTCTCACCTGGAGGAGAGTACCAATTACATATGCTGTGAGGCTGAAGTGAGACAGTGGGTACAGGAGCTCAAATGTAATTCCAGCACCCAGGAGACTGAGGCAGGGGATAGAAAACTCTAGGTCATCCTGGGCTACAGAGATACTGTATTTCTAAAGATAAAATGAAAACAAAAAAAAAAAAAAAGAAGAGGGGGAGGAGGATGAAGAGGAAGAGGGGGAAGAGGAGGAGACAGTGCTACCAGGCCGCTGTAATTTAAAGAATATGGTTGACGTATGTAGTTTAAGGATTCATGTATAGGAACAGATCCGAGAATGATGAATCCCAGAGTGCAGCCTGATGGGAAGTTATTGTCCTTAAAAGGAATTAGTGTAGCTCTCATGGGACTCTTGTCGGTTCTCCTTCCCACCTTGATGTCATCCACCATGAACCCACAGGCCATGATGTTACTAAGGGGGCCCTCTCTATAGAGACAGAACAAACAGGGCCATCTCACTGAACTTCTAGCCCATAAGACTGTGACCTAAATAAAAATCATTTATAAGGTACCTAGCCTCTGGTACTTCGTCCCAGCAAGGAAAATGGACTAAGATGTAGCCGAGGATGGATAAATGCTATTATTATAATTCAGGACTCTGATGCTACTCTAGCTCATGGTGTCTGCAACATCCACATCTCAGAGGCCAAACCAGCCATTCTATTCTTAACTGATAAGAATCTACCCTACCATCTTCACCACCTTCCTACCTAGCAACTATATGCTTGCCCCTCCCCATCCCCAGAGCTTGGAACGCAGCATTCAGTCTCCTGTAAGTCCTGATTCAGTCATCCTTGTAGTCTCCAATGTCTCTGTTGACCCAGCTCCGATGTCCGTGTTGTTCCAGTGCCCTGTGGCCCATCCTCAGCTTTCTTAAGCAGAAGTGGCAGCGAGGGAGGGATGTGTTCTGGCCAGAATGAGCCTTGTATATTTGTGAATTTTCACCTTCATGCTTCAGCTGCTGTTGTCCCTGACTTACGGATCAGTTAAGATGCAAGACTGTCACCCTTTCTTGTGACACCTTCTCACACAGCTTGTACCTGGCCAGACATGGGGTTTATGAGGAAGCTCCATGAGGGAAGTTGCTGTCAATTTCCTCTTGGCTTTTCCCCTCCCTTTCTTACTGTTCTCTGAGCTACTCAAGGACAAAAGTTCTGTCCTTTCTTCGATGATGATGATGATGATGATGTGTGTGTGTGTGTGTGTGTGTGTGTGTGTGTGTATGTATGTTTCTTCACATGGAGAATTGTGAACTATCTGGCTGGTCGTTATTTCCCACAGTACTTTGGTAGTTCACACTGCACTAGCAGAAAGCCAGGTTGTCAGCTAAGTTCCTTATGGGCATTGACTTGTACTATGTTGGCAGTCATCCTGGGCAACGGATGCTTTTTAAAAATCATTATTTGACAGAAACAGAGACTGCAACTCAGAGAATAACAATTTATGTCATAGGCAAGATGTGACCCCTGCCCATTTGACTCCCACACTGTGGTTTTTGGTGCTTTCCAACGACCCTGAGTGAAAGAGACCTTGTTAAAATGCACCTGCTGATTCTGGTTTTGGACAAATTTAACATTTCTAAAACAAAACAAAAACCAAAACTCTCATGCATTAAGTCATGTCGATCTAAATTATACTATGGCTCCTGCTGACCTGTATACCTAAGATATTCACTACAATTCTTTCTTGGGAGAATTTCTTGGAACAGAATCATGGGAGAGATTTGTGGCTTCAAGTCCTGGGTCTGAATCTTAGCAGTTAGCTCATCAGCATGACTGTGGCAAACTTCTACTCTCAGAGACTCAGTAATGTCATCTGCAGGACAAGAACAATGGTACCACCAATGAACGACTATAAAAAAACAGATGTCTCTATGCCTGGAAAGGGCGCTCCACACATACACCAAAAGCTGCAGAACACAAACAGTGACTGGAAGCAGCTTCAAGTTGGATGGAGCATTGATGGAGTCATGTGTTACTGACATCCAGTTCCTTGTCTTTCACTTCCTTCACTTCTAAAAGCCATTTCTCTAAGTAGAAAGGTGTTTTGTTTTGTTTTGTTTTGTTTTGTTTTTTTAAATGGGAACACACCACAGTTTGTCTTGCCCTATTAGCGATCCTTATTACCTCAGATCTGGAACCTTTTAGAAGACTCCTTGGAGTATTTTATACTCACAAAGTGATTCTCCCAAGCCCTTCCCATCTGAAGCAAATAGATGATCTAGGAGGGAAGCTTGGATCACCCTCCCTCACACACACACACACACACACACACACACACACACAGAGAGAGAGAGAGAGAGAGAGAGAGAGAGAGAGAGGAGAGAGAGAGAGAGGAGAGAGAGAGAGGATATTACAAAGCAGACAGCAATGTTGAGCAGAGCTGGTGCCCACCACAAAATCCTCAGCCATGACGGTCCAGCACAGGGAGGGATAGATATCTGCAGCAGAGATTACTCTCCCTGTCAAGTTGAGGTATTTCCCATCAGCTTCTTTGACTTGCCCTCTGAAGCACACTAAGCACATGGGCCATGAACTTTCCCCCTCTTTCCAGTGGGGAAATCCTTCCTCACCTGGCCTAAGCTGCCCTGAGGCTTGGTTTTGACAACAGAATGTGTCAAATCGACAGCCTTAACAAGATGGACAGCCTCTGCTTTCTCCCACTTGAAAGGCAGTTTTGGGAAAGGACCTTGAAGGTGGGCAGCCATCTTGGTCACTGTAGCTTTAGACAGTTCCAGAAAACGATGTCCACACAAGTACTCTCAACTCCACCATGTGAAGTGAGAACCATCCCTCTAAGCCCAGTCAGTCTACCCAACAGTGAGAAGTCAGCCATACAAAGCAGTCATTATTTTAGGGCCTGAAGGCCTAAATATAGAATGGCTTATTACCCAGAAGCTCAGAAACAAACCAGTAGACATTTCTTGTATCTATACTTTCCTAATCGTCCCTTTCATTGTACACCCACCAGATATTTCCTGTGTCAGGTAGGAAGCCTGATGGGGTAGCTGGCTCCACTACAGCTCAACGGAAGCAGACCTTCACGGGTCAGGCCAGCAGTAGGTCTGAAGGAGCCTGGGAGAGTCTAAGCTAGAGTCTGACTAACAAGTTAGGCTTATGGTCATCTCTGCTACTGAACGTGTTAATCACCCTTCCTTTGAAGATACTCATTGCTTGGGCCTACCCTGTTCCTGCTGGATCAGACCAGGCCCTGGCATCTATGATATCAAGGGCATCCTATGCTAACTTTGTTGAACAGCCATGGAAGAATTGAAGATGGTCTTCATAATGTTTGGTTCTCTCAGAAAGTGCTTACATTACAGAGAAAGGGCTCATACTTGGGGATCTGGTCAGAGTGCAGGTTCTGATTCTGTGGATTTGGGGTAGGCTTGGCATTAGGCATTTGTGGTTACCCCAGGGGACTGGCTCCAGGAGACCCAGGAATGCCCAGATCTGCAGATGCTCTAGTCCTCGTTATAAAACAGCGTGGTGTGGACATAGCATGCACATCTTCTGTGTACCCTTTACCATCTCTAGATTACTTATGATACCCTGGACAGCACAGAATGTCATAAAATGGTTGTTGTACCATAGGGTCTAGAGAATAATGACAAAACAGCAAAGTCTGTACGTGTTCAATATTTTGTCCCTAAATAACTTCAATCTATAGTTTGAGTTGGCAGATCTGGAGACACTGAAGGTTGAGTGTGCACTCCTAGGTGATGTTGAGTGTGCACTCCTAGGTGATGTTGAGTGTGTACTCCTAGGTGATGCTCACCTTGCAAACCTCAGCGTGAGCACCAAAGCTCTGGAGAGTCACAGTCTTCTCTGCAATGTCCAAGAAATCAGTTGTAAATGGCACATCCATGCTATAAATGCTTCAGCCAGTGGCAGCTACATAAAGTTCTACTGAGGTGGCCTCAGTGTCCCTTTTACAGTCTTCAAGGGAGAGTCTCTATGGAAGATGTCATTTGAACTTTGCCCTAAAAGATGAAAAGATTTTTTTTTTGTTTGATACACACAGGGAATGATGCTCTAAAACAAAGAGACAGGCATTAGGAAACCCACCAAAAGCCATTCTGGGGGCCTGGGGTCTAGCTGGGGTGGAATAAGGAAAGGGAAGGGAGTGGGGAATGGTTTGTGGCCAGAGTGGGAACAGGCCTGAACATCAGATAAAACATCCAGGTTTCGTCCATGGTAAGAGAAGTGGAAGCTTCTTTAATGGGGTAAGACACAGCCTGGGTTCCACATGAGCACAGCGGGCGTCACCACTGCCCTCCTTTTCATAACAAGATTTATATCACAAGACAGAGGGATGCCAGGACAACTTGGGGGACTGGAATTAAACATGACACACCCATATGTTGAAACTGACCGCTCCTCTTCCTTGCATGAGGAGGTCTTCTGGTCCTTTTGAGGAATTGTCCCAAGAAGGAGGAGGGATGACGAGATTTCTACTTATAGAGAGCACAGCTCAGCTCATGTGACCCCGTGCCATGCTGAAAACAAAGTGTGTGTGATGGAATTAAAAGCTCTACCACCTGGCTACCCGTGGGCAGCCTGGGTTACCACATTTGTGGTAACAATACCAGCATTGTGCTGACATTCAGGATTTGGTCTTTCAATATGCCACTGCACAAGCAGGTGAACAAATGGTCCCCCAAAGCAAAAGAACACACCCACCTTTGTCAGGCTGATCATCCTCTTTAATAACCACAAGGCCCTGATCATTTAGCATGAGAATGAAACAGCAGCCATAAAACAGGTCAATAGAAGTCTGCTTGAGTTATGTGGGGTGGGGGACACCCTCTCACTAAATTAATTAAGCTCTTTATATGTCCCTGTGTTCTTCCTGACATTTTTCCGGTTCACTCTGCTTGAATGCTTGCAGGAGGATTAGTGCCAAGCTCTCAGAGACTGATTCAAAACAAAAGCAGGGTTCCAGAGAATTCCTGACCCGCCAGCAAACTGAGAGCCAGTGACTTTGAGTTGGTCAGCACGCTTCACTTGTGATCACACCCTGCCTCCCAGAGAAGACAAAAAACAGGGAGCCACTGTTTGAATTCCAACTCAGGGTGAACTAGGAAGTGGCACCGTCCTCACTGTGACTTCTATGTGTCCCAGCCATCCCCAAATCAGACTGTTTTAGATAAAGGCACCGACAGTGACTTCCCATTTTCTAGGCCTCTTCTTCTCCATCTCATGATAATTTATGTCTTTCCCACTCACACTAGGTATTCCCGGAAGCCCCTGGCAGCTTCTTGAGACATCTTTAAAGGCACATGGTCTATTTTTGGCCTGGAAGGGACTAGACAATGATTAATGGATGGGAACTTTGGTTTTCTGGCAAGAGAAGCTTCAGTTATGGCTGGAGAGGCCTTTGGGTATTGATCAGGCGCTCATCAAAGTCAGTGTGAAACAGAGGTGTGTGTGTGTGTGTGTGTGTACACACGCGTGTGCAGCCCTCACATGCATGCCTTGTGTATGAGTATGAATACCACAGCCTTATACTCTTTCAAACTAATGTTTCTATCCCTTTGGAGTTTCAAGGAACTGTTCCACTTTGCAGCTCTTTAACATTGAGGAGGCCGTCCTTTACATTTCAAAGAACTGTGGAGTGCAGATAAAAACATACAATCCAGCTCATTTCCATTTAAAGCACCTTACCAGAGCACCTGCCACGAGTGAGATAGTGGTGTCTTACCACGCTTTGGGTGAGCAAGATGAAACCGATAGAGGAGCCTCTGACTTCAAGGAAATTAGCCTGTCCTCATTTAAGAGGGGAATGGCTGTGATGAATGGCAGCCTGCTCACAGTGATAAGCCCTGACATTTCCATTACCAGCTACAATATGCAAAGTGCATGTGGATGTGCCTGCGTGTACATGGTTAGAAGGCTGTCCTTATCTCCTGCCAGTGGATGCTGGTGGTCTCAGATTGCTTTCCCACTGGTTCAAACAACTCAGTGCAGAGAAAGACAATCAGCTGGAGTCACAGGCTGTTGCAAAGCAGGAGTGAGCGGAGAGACCGATGAAGAAAATCTAGACTTTTGTAGTAACTTAGATCATGTCAAATGGGAAACAAAACGCCCATTTCTCAAAACCGCTGGGAACAATCTACATGGTTTCTTACTCCAGTGTCCTCGTGGCCAGTTCACAATGCCTGTCACATTCCTTCCTCTCTTGCTGATGCTCCCTTTCTCAAACCCCATGTGCCCTGTGCGAAGGTGACAGGCAGTGCTGCAGATGGGCTGTGCTGTCCTCTGCGTTCAACCTCTGCCTACTGCCCCTGCCCAAAGTGTCTCCTGTCCTAGAGCTCTGAGAGAGTAGTTTTTTTTTTTTTTTTTTTTTGCTCTTTGAAGAACAGTTTGTGTGGAGGAGGGGCTACAAGGAAGGGAGGTTACCAGGAAGAACAACAACGCCAGTTGGGTTACTTCCTGTTTTGAAACCCAAGGACTTGTTTGCAATCAGGGATGGGTTTAGAGGTTGGCTAGACAGTCTCTAGTGTGCCCTAAGGACTGTCTGTGGCATGCAGTAAGCATGCCTGGCAGGAGACTCTTGAACCTTTTTCTCACATAAGAGTATGCACTCCTTGAGAGGCTGAGTTGCTCTAGGTGCACAGCAACACACGGCAACTCGTGGTGATCTGACCTGGTGTAGGAAAGGGAGCCTCAGGGTAGACGCTGTTCAACCTGTGATTTTCCTTCCTCGCTCTGTGGAGAAGGAACTGTTGGAGCAGCTGAGAACTTTCTACTTCCTGCAGCTCACAGGAAGCACAATTCGGGATTCTCTAACTTGACACCACAATCACCACCTTCTTTTAAGGTACTATCACCTTCTGCTTTGATGCCTGCAGTGGGCTCTGAACCTCTGCCCTTCCCACTTACACCCTGGCCTTTCTGCAATGCTTAGTCCTTACTGCTGTCAGTTCAGAATGTCACTCTACGACTCCGGCTTGGCTGGCCAGACTGTGACATCACCTGACCAGGGTGACTGGTTCAGGGATGGGCTGGCAGCTAAGCTAGGGGGTAATTATAACTCCATCCATTAAGCGCTTACTATGTGTCAGACACGTAACGTCCAGCACGTCAGTTGACTCTCCTGGCAGCCTTGTGGGGTCAGCACTCTTCCTACTAGAGGGGCTAAATAGCCTGTCGGAGGAAGCTGATAAGGTCACTGCCTGAACCTGACTCCAGGACTCCAGGCTGAGAGTTAGGTGTGAGAGACATCACATGCTCTGCGGGTGTTTTCTTCAGGGGGATTATCCATTTAAGTATGTATCTTCCAGTGAGGCTGGCATTATGCTGGGACAGAGGCCAGCCTGGGAAGGGAAGAGATTGCAAGACAGGTGGCCATCCGGGACTGGGAAGGTCCTTCTCTCCCGCTCTCCCCAGCAACATCAGGGCAGCGTGCATACCTTCTGTGTTCTCTCTCTTTCTCTCTCCAACCCTCTCTCTTTCTTCCACAGATGATCTCCATATTATACATCTTGATGCATTGATCAGTTTTCCCAACTGAAACTGATTTGTGTTTGTATGTGTGTGTGTGTGTGTGTATGTGTGTATGTGTGTGTGTGCATTCATCACAGTGTGAAATCTTTGAGATCCGCTCCTTTCAGTTCAGGGTGAATTACGAAGGGTCTCATCATTACTCATGCATGTAAGGGGCTGATCTGAGAGAAGGGCCTATTGTACCCCAGGATCTGGGTCACAAGGGTCAGTGTAAGAGGTGCATAATGTCTACAGGGCACAGACCTGGCTAACCCCACCCTAATGGGACTGTTGGGCTCAGAAAAAAGCTACCCCAAATGAAGCCTCAGAGCCAAGCTGCTCATTGAGCTTCTGTCTCTCTTCGGCCATCACTCTGTCCTGCTGAGAGCCTTAGGAGCCAGAACTTCTCCACAAGGTCAGAAATCCTTCCTCAAAGTCAGCCAGAAAGTCCAAAAATGCTATTCTAACCTTCCCCTTCCTTTCTACATGACAGCAGGCTCTCAAACCCTCAAGACCCTCATCCAGAGGGTCCTGCCCTATCCCAGAGAGGGGGAAACGTCACAGGAAGGGGCTCAGAAGGTTCTGAACCCAGGCTAGGTCAGGTTGCCCACTTGGTCTGTTAGCATCCCCATTCATGTTGGTATTCTGCTGTCCCTCCTTTATTGAGTCTGAGTGTAAAAATGGACAGTTCTCTCTAGGGCTTGGAGTCCTAGTACCACCCCTGTGTCTGCCAAACTCGTGATTACATCAGTATGTTAGCCTTTCTCTCGTTAAACTGTAATTTGTCGCAGGGGTGTCTACTGAGATTGTGTGGCAAGAGTGACTGTCCACTGCTCCCCTGCTGGAGGGTAATGCCAGGTCTCAGGTCTGTTGGGCTGCACTCTTTTAAGCTGTGTGCTTGGTGAATTGTAGCTCATTGCATTCATTTTCCTACTGAGAAGAGTTGACGTTCACACTTGGGACTACCGGATTAATTCATCCTTCTGAATGCAAACACACACAGCGGCTACATCCACAGTATGGCATGCCTTTCTCCACACACTCCCTTTATCAATGGAGCAATATTAATCTAATAAAATGACTGCTGTGCAACTGATGCTGGTTTCTTTGAAAACTTGAACATACACATGGCGTGTATGTTATATGAGATCATAAAAGCCCATAACAAGATCGCAGAGATGGAAGGCAGGGTGTGGCAGAAGGCTGTGGTGAGGCGGGGAGGGAGCTACATTTGGGACATATAGTTTCAAGAAATGAGTCGTGGAGACAGATGGTGGTGATGTTTCAGCAACGTTAGGAATGTATTTATTGAACATCCCTTGAAATACATACTGGACAATACTGACTGAATTTTCAAATTGTTTAAATCTATTTGGATTTCAGCAAATGAATATAAAATATAAAGTAAAATAAAAACCCTAATGTGTAGAAAACTGTCTACATGCCAGCATATAATAAGGGATCTCAGAAAATCTCCTGATGATTAAGAAGAATGTTTTAAACATTGAGAAATATCATTTAAATAAAATAGTCTCTGACTGGGTATACTGACTCACACCTGCCATCCCAAAACTTGGGAGGCTGAGGCAGGAGGATCAAGCTGGAGCTACATAAGAGTAACCTGTCAAAACCTAGATGATTTAATTCGGCTAAGACCCATGAGGAACTGAACAGCAACACTAGACCTTGTTTCTTCCCTCGTTGTTTTTCAGTGTTAAACTGTCAGTGATGAGATTCTTAGCCTTTTCTGCTTCGATGACAAAATCCATCAGCTCTTCAATGTCATGTCTGTAGTTAAGTATGTTTGGTGCCCATCACTGGGCCTTCATCCGGCATTTTAGAATTTGCTTTATTGTGTCTCTTAAGAATCATTACGATGATGATTTATACAATTATTTTTCTATAATAAAATGTTTTGAAAACAACTCATTCGATTTTTCTGATAATTTTATATCTATGTGCTCTGGATAACTTAGGAGTCTTAGGAGCTCAGGCACTAATGTTGCCATTTTGCCAGGTAGAGTACTATGATCAAAGACCTGGTTTATTTCCATTAATTTTTTTTTTCAAAACAGAGTCTCATTGTGTAGCCCAGGCTGACCTCAAACTCTCACTATCCTCCTGTCTCAGCCTCTCTAGTCCTTCAAAATGTGAGCACATGTATATTTGTTTCCTTAAGATAAATAGCATTATTGGTGTTAAATATGTGAGCTACTTTTTTGTTCCAATTTCTCCTGCGAAATTAGTATGTGCTTCTTTATGTGGTATGTATAGATAACATATGCATGTATGTGTCCCAGCCCCATATTCTTTCTACATTTCAAACAGTGTCATGTTCTGGCTCCTAGAAGGCTCAGAATCCACATGTATGATTCTGATAAGAGCTGGAATCCCCAGATAGTTTGTTTATGCCCTATCGACCCTCCTGTCTCAGCAAATTCAACCTTTATTTTCCTAATCCTCTTTGCAATTTCTCTAGCTTATTGTAGTACTGCAGGGTATATGGTTCTAAAAGTGCAGCTTTGTATCAATTATTGTGCATGACACATGGATATGAGCTAATTTTATATTGCAAGGGTGACTGACCAAAAAAAAAAAATCTTTTAAAAATTTTACTAACCACTTAGTCTAGTGCAGACCATAGCAGTGTGGAAGGAAGTCAGTGTCAGAAAGAGACAGAGACAGACAGACAGACAGCCTGCTGAACTACCACACCCATGGCCCTCTGTCTCTGAGAGTGTGGCTGACTTACTTCCCCCTGGAAGTAAGTCCCCCTGCACATGTGTCAGGCCTCCTGAACACTCCCTGGACTCTAGAGTCCCATTTTTTACATGGTTTACTTTTGTTTTCAAGGCAAACACCAGCACATGGCTCTGCTGCCTTTACCCTTCAGGGTTCCCCAGAGTGCACCTAGGCACTTCCTAAATTGGTGCCACCTCTCAGTGTGGAAAGAAGAGTGAATGGCAGAGATGGAGAGCCAGGCAGTGTTGCAGTCCAAAGCAGAAGAAGAGGTCCCCTCCTTTCTCCATTTGTTCCCAACAACTGTGTCTGAGGACTAACAGGTGTCAGACACACTGGAGGCTCTAGAGACACGGCAGTGACAAGGCAGACACAGGGCCCCTTGCCTTCAGACTCACATTCTGTAGGGACAGGATGCCAAGAAACAGGTGAACACAGAAATGGATGAGGAGGCTTTAGATTCCACTGAGTGTTGTACAGACTAGATATGGGCATCACACTGGGAGGAAATGAACAGGGAGAGTGGTGGTGAGCAGCTCTCTAAAGGTGAGGTGGTCTGAAGGGTCTTGCTGATGGCCCTTCATGTACAAGAGACTCCTCTAGAGGAGGGTGCCTCTTGGATCTTTGTGCAGTGGGAAGGGCTCTGGGTAGAGGTGTGGGCAATGAGGTTGGGAAGACGAGCAAGCTCTCCTATTCTGCCACTTGACTCTGGTTCCAGAAACTTGCCATGGACTCGAGATGTTTCAGACCAAAGTCCTCAGCAGTAAGATCAAGGATCCAGTGTTCCTCCCCTGCCCATCGCAAGCTCAGACCCTTTCTTGCAGATCAGGTTTAAACCTAGCCTTATATTTGGCTTCCAGCAAGCTTTCCAGCTTTGTCAACATCCCCTTCATGAAAGAAGAGACACATTTCTCTTTGTGGTGGGGACACTCCTGCCAGTGAGAGGCAGCATGGCAACAGGAAGAAGCATTAGAGTGACAAGGGCTTGATTAGAGCCTTCTCTGAGTCCTCAAACTCAAATCCATGTTCAGTCAAGAGTATCTCACTAGGTGACGGTAGCACACACCTTTAATCCCAGAACTAGGGAGGCAGAGGCAGGCAGATCTCTGAGTTTGAGGCCAGCCTGGTCTACAGAGTGAGTTCCAAGACAGCCAGGGCTACACACACACACACACACACACACACACACACACACACACACTTCCTATATTGAAAAAACAAACAATAACAAAAAATATCACCTCTTCCAATTAGGGTCCCAATTAAGCAGCTGTATCACCCATCCTAAGATCTGATGAGGAGAACAGCCGCAAAACTCTTCTTTTGGACAAGTTCTCCTCCTTCCATTTTGTGTCTTATTAGTGAAGGGCATGTCTTCTGGGCATGCCCATTATGGGCGATTAGGTTTTACACAGTGAATCTACTCCAGCGTTGCTATCAACACTAACCCAAGGGAAATCTGGCATCTCCAGTTCCTTCTCAGTAGGCCATCTTTTGACAAATTTGTCAGCCAATCAATCAAATGCTTGGCACCATTTTAATTGTACAAGCTTCAATATCAAACCTGAAATCTCTGCTCAGCGATCCATATCAACAAGTTTACACTGATTTAGTTTTATGTTCCTTCCAACATTATCCCACACCTTTAAAATCCATTCTCACACAAATTCTCCAGATGTATGCTTGAATGAGTCAAAACTTTACATATTTTAGGTACGTAGCATGCTTTAGAGTTTTGTGTCTTAACATGGTGACACAGATCTGGTCTATAGCCTTAGGCCTAGTCCCTGCCCATACTTTGGTTCTGGGATGATACGGGCCTTGTATTCTTTAGAACACCTAAGGGCATCCAACCTTGTGGTCCCACACACACCTCCCTCCCAGCAGACACTGCTTCATTCCAGTTGTAGACACACTAGATATTCAGACACAGCAGTAGTAAATGAGACTCTTCACAGTCTCACACAGACTTTATCGCCTGCTCCTTGACAGCCTGCTCCGTGACAACAGTAGAGTCCAGCAGCATCTACTTACATCTGATCCTCACCCCTTGTGTGGTGACAGTATTTCTAGGAAGTGTGGGACCTTCCACACTTTGGTTATTTGGGGTGGGGGCTGTGACCTTGAAAGAGATTATGGACAATAGCTTCTTCCTTTCTTGTTTTCTGTCCATGCAGTAGACAGCCAATGTCCGCTGGTATGCCCACCAGAATCTCAAAGCAATGGTCCATCTGACCATGGATTGGACCCTTCTAAACATGAACTAAAGTGAACCTTTTTTCTCTTTAGAAGTTGATTATCACAGGTATTTCATTATACTAATGGAAAGCTAACTGATACAATCTCTAAAGTTCGAATCACTTATGCCTTTCTTCAATGACTCTTCTTTTAGCTTAGAATATATAGTCCAAGCTGATCTCAGCCCCTCTGTCACTGAGACTCAGGCATGTGTCTTTAGGTCCGGCTTTTGAGGTCTTGAAAAGGCACAAGGAGCTCAGGTTCCCTCCTCCTCCCTCCATGCTGATATCACCCCTGGATCCCAGGGGTGCTTTGCCATTTGTTTATTAGGCGCCTGCATCAAGTCAGAATTGGACACAGAATCCCTCACACTCTCAAAGCCTTCTGGCCACAACACACCCCAGGAACACTTCTAATAATTCAGTAATACCTAAGGCCCAATCTTGCTTTAGAAAGATTATATGACATCATGATCTGGTACATACCAGGAGCCAGTCAAGGAGAGGAGGGAAAGCACGGGAGAGCAGTGGTGGGTGGTGGGTGGGTGGGTGGTGGGTGGGTGGGTGGATGGAAAAGGAAGGCATGTTGATTGATGTTTGTCACTCCGTAGAATACCTCTAAAGCTTTTTTCTTTAGACCCCTTCTCTCCTTGCTCCAGGATCTTTTCTGTTTCCCTGATCCTGGCAACTTCTTATTCTTGTATAGTGCACAGGCTAGTGCAGATCAAGTAGTTAAGACAATAAGGAGGGTGGTTCTTGAAAATATCCCACTGAGTGTACCAACAGACCTTGTTAGTCCTATGAGAACATTGATGTATCCATCCAATCATCCATTCCTCTAGATCCTTACAACCATAGCTCCATCAATCCTCGCTGGGTCAGTCCACACAAGCATTGCTCTGCTCTCAAAAACAAAGTTGTTTGTGGTCTTAAAAATAGGAAATAAAAAGAGGAGCCTGCCCTGAAGTGTTTATTATGGCTCAGGATCCTTTTCTCTTACATCATGTTTAGGGAGGCCAGATTCCCCCAACAAAGCTGGTTCTTAGTGTTAGCAGTAGCTCTTTCATAGGTTAAAATGTGTTACCCCAAAACATCTGTTGAAGTCCTGGCCTTCAGCATGTCCAAGTATGACTTACTTGGTCACGGAAGATGGAATTGGTTAGGATGAGGTCACACTGGAGTAGGTGGGCCCTAAATCCAATATGACTGGTGTTATAAGACAAGAAGAGGCCTAGATATGTGGACATGAGGGGACATGCTCTATGACAACAGCAGCAGTGGACAGCTGTAGTTGCAGGTCCAGAAACCACAAAGATAAGCAGCCACCACCAGAAGTCAGCAAGAGGCAAGGAAATACTTGCCTGAGTTTCAAGAAGAGTGTGACCCAGCTGATACCTTGACTTGAGACTTCTGAACGATTCTGTTTGTCACAGCTGCCTGAGGCAGCTTCGTTTTTGGATCTACAAGGGACAAAAAGTCTTTCAAATGGAACCAAGTAAACCAAATAATTGATTCCAACTGGGCAAATTTGAGTATTAGAAGCAAATACGTACTCTTGGAAGATTCTAGAAAAGGTCTGATTTCCTCTAAGTTATCTTTTTCTTATCAAAATCTAAACCAGTACTAATGAAGTCTAAGGATGAAGGGGTGAGGAGAAATGGTATAGGCTCTGGGCAGAAACCTCATACACCCTAGGCCCGGCATGTGATCAGCCCTATGGTCTCTCACAAGACTCCAGAGGAAGAGGTCCCACGGCAGAAGGCTCACAGAAAGAAAACACGTACGGAGTGCAGCAGGGTGAGGGATGAACCAAGGAAGTGAAGTTAGCAGGGAGTCTATGAGACACTGTTCCACTGAGGGACACAGAGAGGGGCAGACATGTGACACCAACCAGGCAGGAGGGACGAAAACCTTCAACCTCTGTCTTCTCCTGCCAGAGCCTCCCATTGGCTGACCTGGCAGGAGCCCAGAGGACACAGTAGCCTGCAACAAAGAAAGGCAAAAGACAGGAGAGGATCCAAGGAACCAAATGGAGAATTTTTCAGAGCAGCCAGGAATTCTTTCTGAGCTTAGCTTTCTCATCCCCACTCTGCCAATGGAGGATGAGGATGGCAACCTGAGAGAGGCCAGGGGAACGGGCAGGGGGAGGGACACTAGGTTGGTAATGAGTCGTAAGATCCAGAGGTAACTCCTTACAAATATGAAGCAAATAAACAGCCGACTGACAGAACCAGCTCTCATAAGGCATGCACGTTATTTTGTTTTCTCCAATGATAGACTTGGATGAATTATGCTTCGGCTCCATGTCATAAAAAGCACAGAGGGAATTGTGCAGCATATTAGAGATAATTAACTTCAAGCCAAATCAGGGCTGCCAGAATTCAGGAAGGATTCGAGTCAATCTTATCCTAAACGGGCACCGAAGCCCACGTACAGGAAAGAAAATAGAAGGCAATTGATTCAAAACATTCTGTACCTCTCAGCCTCAGGAGGTTTGGATGGAGGCATGAGTGCCTGCGACTAAAATAGCAGGTTCATCTGGCAGCATGTGACAGACGGGGGAGAACTTCCTTGGCCACTGTGCAGTGGCCCAAAGTGGTGTCCGTTATCTAGGGACTGTTAAACAGAGGCAGAAAGGTGAAGCTTCCTTAGGGCAGCTAGGTTCTGAAGGGAGATGACACAAGGCTGACTTTCGGCATCTCTGGGGAGCTGTGTCTCAGCTCTCCTCTATCTGCAAGGACGGAATGATGGCACGTCTGCCACGATGGGCTGACAGAGTCGGAGGCCCCTGTGCTTTGCTGCATTGCATCCTCGGAAGCGGCACAGGCAGGAGAGGACACAACACTCAGGAGCTTTGCCTGCGTGCTGTCTTAACTAGGAGCCAGAGGAATTCAAACTTAGGTTGTTCTCAGCATCCCACTATAAGACTCAAGCACATTAGCCAGGCTCAGGGCGTGGTCTTGCCGAGCCTTCAAGAAACGGTGTTGCCATACTATTGACAAAGATGAAGATCACCCGTGGATGCTGGAGAAACCCACGCCTTCAGAAAAGGTAGCAGGGATGTTCTGCTTTCCCTTCCACTCCCATGGGTACCACGAGGGGACATGGTGCTGATGGAACCTGAAGGCAGTGGCACAGAGGACCCCGGAGCCTTGATGGCAGGCCTGAGCAGAGCTGTGTCCTCCCACTGCCCACCTTTCCACAGCAGCACTTCCTGCTCTGTAAGATGAAGGTGGCCTTCTTAAGGAAGCCATCTCAAGCCGGGCAGTGGTGGCGCACGCTTTAATCCCAGCACTTGGGAGGCAGAGGCAGGCAGATTTCTGAGTTCGAGGCCAGCCTGGTCTACAGAGTGAGTTCCAGGACAGCCAGGGCTACACAGAGAAACCCTGTCTCGAAAAACAAAAAATGAACAAACAAACAAAACAAAACAAAAAACAAACAAAGGAAGCCATCTCAAGTTTGGCATCTCTGCTTCTTTGGGTGGGGGATGATGTTTTCTGTGTGGGTGTGTTGGGAGGCGGCGTGTTCTAGCTGGTACTCAACTTCAGAGCTGTGTGACACTGTTTTCACACGTGACTCCTACTGATCCTATGGCATCCGTCAGGTCCAGGTCAAAAATTACTGCTCCCTGTTAACCGTGCACATCACCTATCACTCTATCCCATCCTGTCTTCTCTGCAGAGGCCCTGGGTCTCGTTTGTGTCTCTTATTTGGGAATAGCAACCCAAACAACACTAGAAGATGGGCCTGAGGGAAGGGGTGTGTCTGTCTTCTCTCCATATCTCCAGGACTTAGCACAGTACCTACCATATAGTAGGTACTAAATAAGTCATTTCAGAACCATAGGCAAACAGCTGGGGTTCTAACCCAAGCTAGATGCTTTTCAGATCTCTGTATCTACCTCTTGGGACTCAGGTTTCTTGGCTCCCCAGCAGCTCCTGTTTCTGTAGCTCATGGATGCAACTTCCCTGGCACGTGCCTCCAGCCATAAGCATGCTTTCTTTGCACATGAACTCCTAAGAAATAGACAAGCAGCACTTCACCTGGACTGCATCTCGCTTCTTGGCTCAGTTTTGGAGACTATATTCTCTAGTCCAACATCTTGGACACTGACCTGGAAGGGCCTTATCAGCTCTTTCGTCACCTTCCCTCCCCCCAACCAATGTCTCTACCCAATCCGATCCCAGGGGAGTAAACTGGGGTAGCAATGACATCATGGAGCCCAAGAATTACCCAGAAAATGGAAACTGAGGCTCAGATGGAGAAGTGAACTTGCTGTAAGCAGTAAGGGGATGATGGAAGAGAAATTGAATTTCCTTTGTATCCATATTCCTCGATCTTTCCAGTAACCTGTGAGGTGGGGACAGAGAAGACTTCACCAGTTTTCATTTTCTCTAGAGTGATCCAGAGTCCATCAGGGTAATTCTGTTGTCTCAATTTTCCCATCAGAAGATTGAGGTGCTCAGCCAATTTCTGTATGCTGTGTGTGTGTGTTTGCACATGCATGTATACATGTTCACACTACTTAGAAGGCTGTGTGGAAGTTGACAGGAGGGTAATAAAAGCACCAAAGCAGCTTTCCCTTGACATCTAAGTTCAAAGATCAAACTGGGAGTTTTGTGATTCAATCATTATAAATACACAGACAGATGTGTCCTTACAGATGCCTGTGCAAAGCACCCATTGTCTGTTGGTTTCTCCACTGGGCCATCTATCTGTCCCCAGCTCCAGGACATCTGGTGCCTGTGGTGAACAGGCAGTAGATTTTAAGCAGCACCTGTCACAGAGTAGTTCCAGGATCTTAGGATCGAGACCTTTCGGTAAAAGAAAGAACATTAAGCAAAGCAAAAGCCAAAACAATTGAACAATACAAAGGAAGCATAGGCAATGCAAAGCTTTTGGGTGCGGTTTTTCTGTGTGGAGTGTGGGAGCGGCGTTGTTCTAGCTCGTAATGGAAACTCAGAAGACTTTGAACCACAGTTTCGAAATCACATCCTGAGCTGATCTAGGGATCCCAGCCTGGTCAATATTAGCCTCTGTTACCGTGCAGTACCTAAGTCACTCATTCCATCTGAACTCTGGGGAGAGGCCCGGTACTCAGATTGTTCCTTTGAATAACAAATCTAATTGTGGCAGATGGGCCTGGTAGGAATGGAGTAGTCTGTGTCATGTCATAATTCTCTCCTTCCATTACAGGGCTTAGCACGGCCCATTAGAAGTACAGAAGGACACCTGAACTGGAATATGTTGTTCAGGACACCTATTAGAGCCAAACCATGCTGGGTTGCATAATCTAAATTTTTAGAACAAAGTTCAGATCTGTATCTACGTGCTTGGGATCGGTTTATCTTTGTCCCCATGCAAGGTGTGTTGTGCTCATGAGTTAAGGACTGCTTGGCACCTGCTACGATAAACCCTAGCATGCTTCTTGCAACCTGATCTCTAAGACTAAGTCATGGCTATAGGCAACCAACCTGACTTCAATTCTGGCTATCAATATATTGTCACGGAGTTGGAAGACTATTGGGGAGTGATGGCAAGCTTGGGTCACAAAACGAAATTTCTGTAGAATGCCTACTGTACTTGTTATAGCTTCACTTTACGTCCTAAACCAAATTCTACCCGATCCTTGTATCAGGTTGGAGTTAACTGGTAGCCAATCGACATCATGGAGCTCCAAGTATTTCTTTCCAGAAAAGAAAGCTGAGCCCAAGAGAAGTGACCTTGCTGTTAAGCAGTAGGTTTAATTTGGTAGCGAGAAATTTGAATTCTTGACAGACTTTGATCTTGTTCATTTAGTACTCACTCGAGTGGACAGAGAAGTACTCACCAGTTTTGCTGTTCTCTAGATGAACCTGAGCCATCAGCAAAGGAAACTGCAAGTCTGGCTTCACACCTAAGAGAATGAGTCTCGCATTCTCTGTATTGCCTGCTGGGTTCTGCAATAGTTTACTGGTGGTAACTCCATCTGAGCTGTGCTGGTAATACAGAGCAAAAATCGAACCCCTCCCTGCATCTAGTCAAGTCACGGGATTTTGTGATCATCTTTAACACCAGAGTGCCTTCAATGCTGTCAAAGCACCATTGTCTGTGTTCTCCATGGCCATCTATCTGTCCCCAGTCCAGACATCTGGTGCCGTGGTGATCCCATGCAGTCTTGCCTGCCAGAGCAAGCAACCCAGGACACTATGAAAATTTAAGCATTGACAGCAGATGTTCTCTTAACTGGATTCTGTAGGATCGGGGGTTGGGTTACAGATGGGGCCTCCCAGTTAAGGAGAAGCCAAGGGGCCTAGGCAGATTGACCATCCCCAGAGAAGGGATAGAGAAAGAGCAGGCTTATGGTTCCTTTTAAAAGACTTTGGGGAGTGGGAGCTCAAATGCATTTGCAACCCCTAAGGGGAAAGAGAAAAGACTTAAAATCCACCCCAATTCTGGAAAATCACAGTTCGAGTCAGATCTGTTCCAACCCACCCTGACCTATTTCTAGATCCTATGGTGAATTGCTATAGTAGGCCAAGACTCAGTTTCTCAGTCTGTGAATTGGGGAGGACCCACCTTACCTTCCAAGAATACCATGAAACTTAACTGCTGTAAAGTGTTTGGAGGTGTGTGGCAGACACTCAGGTTTATGTCATGTCATGTCATGTCATGTCATGTCATGTCATGTCATGTCATGTCATATCATGTGTTCTCTCCTTCCATGTATTCAGGGGCTTCTTACCTGGCTCCATGTTAGAAGGTACAGCAAGGCACAGCCTGGGAACTGGAATATGATTGTGTTCAAGGTCACCTATACTGGAACCAAACCCATGTTACTGGGCTTCAGAGCATAGTACTAAGTATATTTTATGAAACAACAAGTGTGAGGAACAGTTAATGCTCAGAAGCGTGGGTTGGGTACTGTTTTAAGTGCTTTGTTCACCATGCTAAAAGAGGTGTGGTTTGGGTACTGTGTTAAGTGCTGCGTGCTTTGTCCACCTTGCTACAGGATAAAACATCCTACAGCATACTGGCAAAAGCCTGTCTGCTAAGCACTGATGTTCCTCACTGGCTTTATAGGCAGACCAAACCTGACTTCAAGTTCATGGCTATAAAATAAATTGTTTCAACGGGGCTGAGGAAAGCTGCTTGGGGAGTGTATGAGAATGCTTTAGGGTCACAAAAACGAAAATGATTTTTCCTGTAGAAATGCCAACACTGAAAGTGTTTTTATAGCTGGACGTTTATGGTCATAAAATCCAAATTCTCCTGGCTCCCCTAATGTTATCTCATGTTGGACCTTCTCTTTCACCACCAGCTCAGACACTGGGAAGCATGCTCAACAGCCTCTTCTCCTCTTTGCCATTTTCCCCAGCATGCAATGATGAAGTCTCTCCAACAAGGCCTGTGTATGTTCACAGATGCAGTCTTTCAATTTGTTGCCCTTGTGGTTTGGTGAGAGGAAGAGGGAGCCTGTAAAGTCAGTTGTGTGTCATTTGTATGATACTCACTCAGAGTGCAGAAGAGAAGCTTATAGCTAAGTGGCTGTGGTCTCTCTGAGCAACTTGGCAGCCACAGCCCAAAGGGAAACTGAAGTCTGAGCAGTTCACACTCGCTGAGAGAAGCAGATCCTCTGGCACTGATCCCTGTTATTGCACAGCCGGGTTCTGTCTGACAATACGTTTGACTTGGTGGTAACTCCCATGGCTGCACATGAGGTCTGTCAGCCTCTGTGTAAAACAACAACAGCAAAGTATCTGGAGACCCCTCCCCCCACAAGGGTGCCAGATCCACCTAGATGCACGCACTTCATTTCATGGGATCTGGATGACTCGGATCTCCTTTTAACAGCCCAGGAGGAGGTGAAAGCCTTCCCAAGTTCACACAGCAAGTAGCAGTGGAGTTGAGATCTTCTCCAGAGAATTACATCATGTTCATTCAGGGCAGGATTCAACCCAGCTCATGCCAAACTCTACCACACAACCTGCTGGCTCCCACCACATGCCAGGGATGATTGAAGATATTAGAATATGGCGGTGAGCAAGAGGGACAGAGCTGTGGCTCCCAAGGGGTTCCCTTTGAGAGAGAGAAGAAAGCAGGCAGGTTCTGCTTGAGATGAGTGTTGCAGTAAAAATATTCAGGTCTACAACAGGCAGGAAAGATGAAAGTACAAGGCCACTGTAGTAAGGGAAAGTTCCTCTGAGAAGGTGCTATTTATGACCAGAAAACTGTGTGCTGCGTAGGAGGCAGCCACGGCAAAGAAAACAAGGGTGAAGGTCCAAAGGTTAGAACTAGCTCACCCTGGGACAAATGTGGGGCCAGGAGCAGCACAGCCAGAAGGTGATGAGTGAACGCCAGAAGGGCTTAGGATGATGGTAGACAGAGGCTGACCACAGGGGACAGAGCAGTGAGGCAGAACATTGAGTTTAGCACAGGCACGGGAGGTTCTGGCATGGAGGTGACAAGCCAACATTATATTTAGATGATCCTTTGATGTTGGTGTGTCTGTGTTTGCATACATATGCATATGTGTGTCTGTGTGGATGTGCACGCTTATATGTGCTGAAGTGGAACATGGGAGAAAGCTGCATAGAGATGAGGGAAGCAAAATGACACTGCTCTAGGCATCAAGGCAAGCCAGAGTGAGCTCTGTGTCCTGAGATGGGGGAAGATACAGGATCCATTTGAAAACAAAGCTATCTGGATGTGGAAGGCTTGGAGATGAGCAGCAGAGAAAAGAGGGCACTGAGATTGACTGCCACACCAATGAGTCCTGTCTTGTGCCTTGAACACAGCAGGTTAGGTACAGGGCTGTTTGTCTGGGGCTGTTGTAGCACAATGTGGGAGCACCGAAGAGCCCTGTTTCAAGACAGGCATGCCCCGCCTCTGCCCACATAGCAGGCAAGACACACTCAAGATAACACTCCTCTCTGCCCAGTGTCTTCCCGGAACACCAGCCAGTCCGGCCCTGCGGCAGCCAGGGTGCTGCGTTCTCTAGATTGGGTTCCTGGAAAAACTGTTCCATTATTGATAAGGAGCCCTCCTGACATCACGGCAAGATGAAGAGGCGTTTCCTTGCTGCCCTGCAGATCTGGGTTCTCTGGTTCAGCAGCAGGAATGTGGGGGAGGCTGGGGAAGGGACAGTGTAATCATGAAAAGCAGCCATCTGAAAACGCCAGAGAAACACAGCATTGTAATAACTCACATTTGCTGGACATTTGTTCTACATCAGCCATCTTCTAAAGGACCATGATCTTCTAAGAACTCTAAGACAAAGGGTCAAGTTCTTCCCACCTCACAGACTAGAAAACTGAGGCAAGGGAGGTCAGGCAAGTTGCTCCAGGTTACCCAACCTGCAATGGGAAGGGCCAGGATTAAGCTCTACCCATCTGGCTCCAGTTTGCAGCACCCCACTCTGCTGAACAGCCCCAGGTGCTACACAGCCCTAGTGGAGAGGTGGGACAGAAGCAGAAGGCACTCTCTGCCTTTCCTAACTTAAAAGGAATTAGAGCCAGGGTGTTGCTCTGTGGTAGAGCATTAACCCACCCATGTGCGCAGCCCTGGGATCCACTCTAACATCACATAAACATGAATCCATGCGATGAGACGCCACGGGGAAACGCTGAGCGAAGGCCATCCAGCACCAATATTAAGTGCTCACCTGCCTGCTTCAATCCTCCGAGTAAGGAATCATGCCCCAAACCTGGGCAGCTAGGAAGCGGAAGTGCTGGGATCTGAGCACAAGTAATATAACCGAGGGCAGAGACTCCCCAACTCCACCGCACATACTCGTGTGTGCATAGTGTCTACAAAACACCCAAGTTCACTTCACAGAAGGTTAGTGTCTCAGTGAAGAGCACACACTGCTTCTGTCCCCTCACAAAGCCCAGTCGAAGACTCACTCTGGAGTTGGGCTCCAGCTGCTCCTTAAGTGTCTCATCCTCTGACCTGGAGTGAGTGACTTTCTTCCTGTAACCTCAGAAGAGAGGAAATGAGAGCCTAGATTCATTCCTCTAACCTGCCAGTACACTGCTTGGAAATACTTGCCGGTTTCTGTTTAGTTTGCTGGATCGCACACGTTTCACCTCTGCTTCTGCTCATCCCCCTCCCTCTCCTGTCTACTGACTGGCTGGGCACCTGCAGACTAGTGTGAGGCTGGAGAAAGTTCAAAAGGAGGAGAAGCAGGCTCTCCCAAGGCCAGGCCCACCCTTTGCTACCTCGGTGGCCTGTTCTTTCACCCCTCTTCTCTACCTACCATGTACACCATCTAAACTGTCCCCAAAGGGAAGCAGTCACATCTCTAGCATACATGACATGCTACGTCCTACTCAAATGTTCTAGCTCAGTAAATGTGTGGTAGAATTTGAGAGTTAGGGCCTGGAAGGGGACAAAGAAGGACTAGATGTAGACCTGCCTTTAACTAGCTTCCTCCTTAACAAGGAAGATAAAGAGTAGCCTGGAACAAGGGTTGTCCCAAACGGGCAGAAAAAGAGCCCCAAGGGCTCAAAGGAAGAAGAAACACTTGCCATGGAAAGCCTTAGGTTTTACAGCCTGGGAATAAGACTCTCTACCCTCAATCCCGCACCACCTACCAAGGTCCAGAAAGTGTTTTTCTAGATCAGATCCAAATCTTCTCTGAATCCTCAGTAAAACAGAGCAGATGATGATGAACCTAGGTCTGGTCTCACCAAAGGACAAGAGCCAGACAGGCAGACATGCCCTGTGGACAGCTGCCTTACACAGCAAAGCCTCTGGTCCAATGTCTCCAAGACTCAACTAGCATATAGGGAGCATGGACACCACACATTTATTGAGCTTGCTGAGTAGGACACAGTATATCATGTATGTCTGAGCTGTGTGTGCTTCCTCTTTGGGAGAGTGTAGATGGAGTGAGTACACAGTAGGTGAGAGGAGAGAGGTGAATATGGATCGTGTACAACAGGGACAGCTTTCAGTATTTATCCTCCATTTACAGTTTTGAAGTTGTTTATTAGTGGTGGGAGGCAGTGCAGGCATGTGGATCATTGCTCCTCTGTGGAGGTCAAAGGACAAAGGACAATTGTTGGTTCTTCCACTAGGGAGCCAACTCATAATCTCCAAGCTCACACACTTATACACTGCTCAGACATCTTGCCTGCCCTGTTCTCCCTCCCTCCCTCCCTCCCTCCTTCTCCTCTTCCTCCTTCTCTTCTTCTTCTTCCTCCTCCTCCTTCTTCCTCTCTCTCTCTTTCTCTGTCTCTCTCTCTCTCTGTCTCTCTCTCTCTCTGTCTCTCTCTCTGTCTCTCTCTCTCTCTTTCTCTCTCTCTCTCTCTCTCTCTCTCTCTCTCTCTCTCTCTCTCTCTCTCTCTCTCTGTGTGTGTGTGTGGTGTGTGATTCTTCTAAGACAGGTGGATGTTACTGGCAAATATTTTTGGCAGTTCCATTTCAGATCACTGAAGGATGCACTTGACAATTTCACCTCAACCACTGCACAGTTGAAACTGCTAGCAATGTGTGTGTTCTGAGCTAATGGAGAAAGCCAAGTGTGACAGTGGCAGACTCCTTGCCTCTAATGTAGAGCCAAGATGAGAGCCAGCATCCACCTTGCTCAGCCACAAGCTCATGCTGCATAATGGGTTCTAGTTAGGCAGACACTATGAATGCTCTTGTTGGCAGTGCGCTCAGAGGAGATGAGCAGTTTGGGCATCAAAGACAGAAGGAATAAGTGTTAGTGTTCTCCAGCACAGGGGAGGACTGCACCTCACAACGATCCATTGTCTAGTTTATGAATAAGTATTGGAGAGAAGCTCAAAGGCCCCAAACAAAATAATGACAGAGAGGGAAACAGAAACTCCTTGATCAGTTCACATGGTGTACATGTATTGAGATATCACGCCACAGCCCATTATTATGTACAACTATGTTAACTGAAATTATTTTAACGGTTTTTTTTTTTAAGTGGACTACAACTGCCAGCAGGCCAGCACACTCTCAGTGGTAGGCTCAGAGATGCACAAAGCACACTGCAGACTCCGGGGGACTCATTCATGCAGTCAGCCCATGCATATGCATGAAGTAACTGTTCAGTGACCAATCCAGAGACAGGTTTTGAGCAGAAAAGGATAGAACATTCAATCAGGGAAGCAACCAGAAACCTTGTTAAAACCCATGTTCTGCCTCTTTCATCTTTTTTGAGCTTTGGTTCCCGTGTTTATAAAAGTGAGGGTAAGATAACTAGAGTAAGGTTATGAATATTAAATTAGAATATTGAGATGAGAATGGCCCGAGATAATGCTTGGAAAGTGGGAAGGGCTTAATAAATGCCTCTTAATGGGAATCTGAGGGCCACAGAGACATACACACGTAACAAATGCTTATTGGTATTCTGATATGTCAGCCTCGTGCCAGGTTCTGGACATATGGAAACAAATAAAACATGCCATTGTGTGTGGCAGGGGCAGCCCATACTTTAACTAGATACACTCATCCTTTTTATCTATGGCTCCTGCATCCACGGATTCAACCCAGTGTCAAGAATAAATGAAGAACAATATTATTACCAAACATATATAGACTTTCCCATTTTTACTTCCTAAATAATATAGCACAATCACTATGTATGCAGCATTTACATTACATGAAGTGCTTAGGTAATCTAGACATGTACACAGGAAGATATATGAGGTTATATGTAGGTACTACATCATTTTATGTAAGGGACTGGAGCATGTACAGATCTTGGTATGGGGGGCTCCCAAAGAGACTAAAGAATATCACATGCTTTATTTGTGCATATGAAATGAACACAAACCAGTGAAGACAAGCTGGTTGTGAGGGACATAAAGGACTGGTAATCCTCTTAAGTTATCTCTTGCATTCAAGAGCATGGCCATCTTCAGACCCAATTCACTTTGAGTGAGGTAAGAGAGTCTCGTATCACATGTAAGGGACAGAAGACAATGCCAGGCATCAGTTGGTATGTATGTATGTATGTATGTATGTATGTATGTATTACGTACGTATGTCTTAGCTACCTTTCTACACAGTACAAGAATCAGATTATTATCACTGGAATTCCAAACTTATGCTTTGCCTGGAAATTTTCAGTTCCAAAGTAACAATAGCTTCCCCAGGTACAGATGTTCCTGAGACTTCGCCTTGCGTGTCCAGACCCTTGCAGCCTGTACTCTCTGTTTTCTTTCTCTGTGCCCTGGGAGGCTGTTCCGTCCCCAGTAGGTCCTGGTGAGGAAACAGGATTGGGAAGTCCGATGAAATGGGGATGGTGGCTGGGATATTTACACCCCATCTTCTCACTTACAAGGCCACAATGTGCTGTATGAGTCCCTCTGCCAAAAGCCATACTTCCTACCAGGTGGTTGCCTCCAGGGTGTTCTCTATCCCTGTACCCAAAGGCCCAGGGGAGGTGACAACACAGGGCTATGACCAGCCCCAAGGAATTGTACCCTGTCTCATAGGTCCCCCTCACCTCTGCAAATATCTTCTTTACTAAACTCTCCTCACATTTTGCTTAATTTGAATAGTGCCATCTGTTTCCTCCAGGCCACTGACTGACACCTCTGGGTACCCGGCCTGGAGGCTGCTAGGCTTTGTGCATGTATTTTGCTGGACCAGTGGAAAATAAGGCCGGAAATTTGGCCATAACAAGCCTGTCCTTTCAAATCTTCACACGTCCTATGTGCTGGTCAGCTGGGGCTGACAATTGGAGTTGCTTTTCTTCCCAATGCTTAGGAAAAGCTCTCAGGTCTGTTCTCGGACCAAGAACTTCAGAGGTGTGTAGAGACAGAGTTCTCACGGACCATGGGAACTGTGCACCTGTCACACGTGTGGGGACAGAGTTCTCATGGACCATGGCTTATCACTCATGGTGTTTCTCGGGGCTCCATAGCATCATGCCTGCTCAGTTCCCAGCAGAGCACCCAGCACTCAGTAAAGAATTTGGAGCCTTCCTTTCTGCTTCTGTAGCTGCCTGGCTTCATTTCCCAGGGACTCCATGGATACTGCTCGAAATAGCTGCTCTGCTCTGTAGCCTCCTTCTTGTTTATACTTCAGCAATGTGTAGAAATGTCACTCACATTTTCTAAATCTCTTACTAGTGTCCAATCACCTTGGAACCATAGAGAAGGACCGTACTATTGGCATGGTAAGGAGTCTAATTATCCACTTACTGACTTTTGGGTTGAGCCAGCTTCCTAACCCACGTGTTAAATGCCTCCGTTTCCTCATGTGTAAAATGCATATATTACCTATCCTTAGATCTGCCAAGGAGAACCAATGAGTAAGGCCTGTGAGGCACCTATGCTTGTGCATGATTATACCCACTGTCCCAGTTCATCCCTAAGACAGTCCTGGAAACATGAGACTGTCACAACTTTGCAACTTTCTGACTACGAAGCTTGGTTTCTACAGACTGTTACTAAGGATATGTTATGTGACAAAATCCAAGCATCAGAGTGTAAAAAATATATTAGCAATGGCTGCTAGGTATTAGGTCATTACCATGTACCAGGAACCATGATAAACACTTCATATGCAGTATCCTGATTTCAGGTCAAAGTGATTCCACAGAGAACCTGGGAACCAAGGGTTAAGCTGCATGCATAGGGTCATGCATAGAAAGGGCCTCCAGTGGAACTGAAGCCAAGTCTCTTGACTCGGGCTTCCATGCTTTTAACTACCACAAAAAGACAGAGACCCCCAGGCCCCCCCACTTCAGGGATCCTCGGAAGTCGTCTCTGCAGTATAAACTGCCATAAAGCAGGCTGGCTCTCTGCTGCGCCAGTGAGAAGCACAGCTTAGTGCTGAGGCTGGCAAATGCAGCGTCTGATGTGATCTGCTCTATTGTGGAATGTGCAATGGCTCACATTCAAACAAAAGATGGAGAAAAGCAGGAACACAGGGATGTCCAGAGCGTCACCAGCTGAAAAGTGGCAGTTGACACCAGCAAAGCTGATCACAACAGCCATCAAATGGGAGGCATGAGAGAGCCCTAACTATCCAGGCCATCATGTTCCCAGCCTGCAGAGCAAGGAAGAAGGGTGCTCTGACAGGGGTCATTCAGGCTCCCACAGCTAGGCCGAGCTGTACAAAGCAGCATCCCGCCTCAGGGGGAGCCAATCTAGGGAACAACAGTTGTAGTATGTTCTATGTTCTGTGTTCTGTGTTCTGTTATTCCTGGCTGTCTGAGCTTGTAGCTTGCAGCAGAACAGGGGGAGAGCCCCCACGATCCTTTAAGAAGGTTCAGTCACTATCCTAGTTTTCTTCCTGTTGCTGTGACAAGTCACAATGATGAAGAGCAACTTAGCAGGAGGAAGGATTTCTTTGGCTTCCACTTCTAGGTCACAGTCCATCACTGAAGGCAGACAGGGCCAGGACCTGAGGCAGAAACATGGAGGAATACTGCTTGCTGGCTCATTCATCAGCTCATGCTTGGCTTGACTTCTAAGACAGCTCAGGATCACGTGCCAGGGAATGGCATCTTCCACAGCAACCTGGGTCAGTCTACAACCATTAGCTACTAAGACAATCTTTCACAGACAAACCCAAAGACCAACTAGTTCGAGAAACCTGCTTGTCTGAAAGTCCTTTCTCAGAAGGTGATTCTAGGCTATCAAGTTGACATTTAGTGCTAACCAGGACACTTGGATAGAGAGGGCAAAAAGTATTGGGGAAAGATGTGACAATCCATTACGACATGGTGGAATATGGAACAACTGTGGGTCAAATGTAGTATGAAAGAGGCTGAGATGAGGATAAAAACGTAGGGGACCCAGGACAGAACACCGATGGGACCTTGAAGCAGGCAGCTACCATAATGGAGGACCTGAAGCTTGGTTAAAAGCAGCTCCACCGTGTATTGGAGGCTTCTGGTCCAAGAGACTTCCAGGACAGGCAGTTTGGATCCCTCATTTGGCTCCTCCCCAGGAACTGGCCTTTAGCCAGGGCCACATGACTCTTCCCTTGGGAATGATGATTGGATTAGGAATAGAGATCAGCTGACCATTCATAATCTCACTGGAAGTGATACCTCCAACAGAACTGGCAGTTCTCCCTCTTTCTTCCCCTTTAAAATTTACACTACTATAGCCCAAGTGCCCCAACTAAAGTCTGACACTAGCAAGTGCTCTTTCTGTATGTTTTGGGCCAAAGTTTAGCCAATTAGTCTCCTAAAGACAGAGCTGAGATTCCTTTAACCAGGAGTTGGGTGCCCATGCTGTGTAAAATGGATGGAAACTATCTGAGGGACAAGAAAGACGAGAAGAAGGAGATGATGGAGGTCATGACAGGCTTCCAAAACACCTTTCAATATTCTTATCTCCTTAAGCTAGCTTGCAGGGGCCTTGATATTTAAAACCACATCACTGCAATCACAATAGCAATGTCTCCCTGAAAACCTTTCTCAAAGGGACTGAAGAGAATCCTGTGAACTCTAAGTATTTTTAGCTGAGTATACTTGGAGGCCCTAGGGACAGCTTCAGTGTTTCCCCAGATACCTTGTCTGACCTGCCTCCAGAGACAGGCACAGGAAGGTAGCAGGGCTGCCAGCTCCAGAGCCTAACATCCTGCTTCCAATCCTGGTTCATCTCAGTCACCCTGCAGCTAGAGACAGCTGATGCAACTGTGTTGAGTTTCAAATCCTTCCTAATAAATGGAGGCTGAAGTTGCACCCACTCTGTGAGTGACCTTGAAAAAAGAAAAGCACTGTGGACATGCCAGTACTGGATAATGTATGAAGACACCGAACAAGCAGGGCTTCTCTTTGCTCCCACCTTCCTTTGAAGGTGCTCACAGTGCAGCATGTCTCTCTTGCTCCTGAATGGGAATACAGACAGAGCCACGCACTCTCTGATCTCTGGTAGTTAATGACAATAATAAAAGGCCTGTGGCCTCTGTAAGTCAGAGACACTGCCTCCGTTCATTGTGTAATTCTTCCTTCTTCTTCTTCCTGCTTGGGCTGCTGCCAGCAAGAACCTGTGGAGCTGGCATTTCTGCTCTTCCACTAGCTTGGGGACTTAGTTCCTGGTCTCCAGGAATCATGTGGGGGTAAGGAAGGAAGTAAAGAGGGTGGAAAAACTCTTAATTGGTTGGTACTGTCAAAGGCTGGCTTTGTCCTCTCAGGTGCTCTCAGCTGACATTCTCCTTCCTGGATGATCGGTACAGTTTCTGGAGGCAGCCTTCCCAGCCTTCCCTGGGCGCCTGTGATGCCAGCTCTGTCAATGTGGGCAGGTTTCTCGTTTGGCTAGCCCTTCTCATTTCCCAACATGGCCTCTCCATTCAGGTACTTCCTCTTAGACAAGGTAAGTTCCTCCTAGATCCAAGGCTGGCATTGTTATTGCTGCTCTAAATAGGATGTTCCTTCTTCCCCTTCCCCCTCCTTTACTTGCCTAGGAGCCAACAAATGGGTCACACCCCTACTTCTTCTAAGCTGCCACCAGCCACTGTAGCTTCCATAAGCAGGGACAAAACTCAACCCACTCTCATGCCCCAGCTGCCAGCCACAGAGCTCTCCAAGACGCCCATGGACCAGACAAAAGAATATATTCCTTCCACAATAGTCTTCACATACTCATCCCTAGTCACCAACACTCCAATTTCAGTTTTGAGAAGTGTGTCACTGGCTTTTATATTTTTAAATTTTCTGCACTTGCTTGGCTTTCCTCAGCTAGCTGTAGAGTAGCAGCCATGTGTCCCTAGGCCTCCTATGGGCCTAGGCACTTCTGATTCTGAGGATATCCCAAGAGGCCTGCCTGAAGAGGAAACAGCAAGTAAGATGCAGAAGGGAACTTCCCTGAAGTGTCTGGAGTCAGCTTGCACCAGACTGGAGCTGGATCCAGAGAAATGGCCAAGGAAGACCTTTCTTCCATTTCTACACATTCCCTACTCAGCCACCTACACTGGCGGACTCACAGATCAGAGCTGCAAAGTCTCAATAATGAAACCAACACAGGAAAGAACAAGAGTTTGGGGCTTCCCCCTTTTATGAACCCAAACTAGACTAAACACAGAATATTTATATGCAATGCTCATATGCTTTTAGCATTTTCAAAGAGAAGGTTGAGATTATTTGTACCAAATTTTGAGGGGCAGATGGTAGGAGAGATATGTTCAAAGATAGCTTAACAGCCTATGCTCACTTCTTTAATGGGTGAAAAGACAGCAGCTCCTTCCTTCTCCCTGGAATGTCTTCAATACTTGCTAGCATCCATTCCTGAGCTAGCTAGCTACAGTACCATGAGATAACCAACCCCCTTCCCACTTTCCAGAGGCACCAATTCCAGTGAGAAAAGCTAACATGGAAATCCAAGGCAACAGAGTAAGAATTGGTATGGTCTGGAGCCATGGTGACATCACGGTCATCCAGGGAACCACATATTTAACAAGGATTCCACAAGGATAATAGAGCGCTCTCAAAACTCCTTGTTGGTTCAAATGTAGTGCACCTACTGAGTGTCTGTAATGCTGCAGGCAGAACGTCAGTGGGTAGTGCATTTGGTTATGGACAGTATATAATTCTTGATCGCACACCACCACGAGTCTTGTACTTACTATTCATTTGTCATTATTTTAGAGTCGGCTCTGGTACTTATAAAGCAAGTATTTACTCTAAATGTGTGCTGTTATCTCAGTAGCAACCATACACTTCATATTTGTCTCACAGCATCAAAAAGATCACACCAAGAACTTGACCTGAACTTTCACGTACATTTCCCAGAATATTCTGCATCCTGCTGTGGGCACCCAGAGCGAGGAAGGATCAGGTGAGCTCTGAGGTGATCTTCCAGTGTTTCATGACTGGTACTGACTGACCAGGCTGAAGACTGCCTGCCCATCAGAACGGATTGCAGCTCAGTGCTGACAGAAGCAGTTTCACAGAGGACTGATGCTCCTGCCCAGTCATGACTTGTGTGCTCACTGCAGACCTACTTTGAATAGGAGCGGCATTTGCTAGAGAGCCTGCAAAGGTGAAGGAGACTCCTATTAGGGGAATGCTCGGGATCTCTTCAGTTTTGATCCACTACAGCTGAATGCAGCGGGGAAATGTCAGTTGAATTTACAAAAGAATAACAAGTGAATGAAAGAAGAGGAGAAAGTGATAGCTGCAGTGGAGTAAGCTGTACGGCAACAATAAAGCAACAATGTAGCTTTAGTCTACTGCAGTGTATGGTGCGCCATATACTGTAGGATTTCATCCTGCCTGCCGTGGCAAGAACAGTGGCCAGGATTAGATATGTGAAGCCATAGGGATGCTTACACTAGTCCCTGCCACATATTCTTACATCGGGATTTGTCTTATCCAGAGAGAACATCAGCTTGTACAGGCAGACCTATGGGACCCAAATCTCTTCTCTTAGCCCATATTCCCAGAGTGTAGTCGAGCAACTCAACGTAGGTGAATTAGGCACAGAAAAAAAGCTGTAACAAAATATTTTGGATTATGTGTGTTTGATTTGTATGCAGCATCCAAGATGCAAATCCACTACATCACTTGGGTTTCAAAGAAACTAAAATGAATTTGGGCCAGCTTCGGGAATCAAACAAACCTTACTATGCCGTGCACACCTATTTATGAAAGATAGGATCCTTAGAGAGGTGATTTTTGTAATATGCAATGTAGTCCAAGCCATCTTTAGAAGGTAACAGACTCGGTAATTGCAACTGTGTTGTCTGTAGCCTCCTAGTTGATGGGTGGCCAGTTGGTCTGTGGGTCAAAGGATCTTGGCAGCAATCTTCATGTGTTGGTGCCCTGTGGTCTTCTGATTCTCTCAGTGGTCAAAACATCCAAATATTATCTAAAATCTAGGGGTTTTTTTTTCTAGCTCTGAGAACATAATCACATTTAATAAATGGCTCCTTAGTTTTTTAGATGCTATTCCCAGGCTCTCTACAATCCTGGCATTTCTGTAATTAGCTTTCAGATCCCAGAAAAGGCTCTGCAACAGCCCAGGAGCTCTGAGGGTAGGACCTTCACCCTGACAACCTGTGCATCCCAGCTCAGCCACAGAGAGTAGCTACTGCTGGATGCATTTCTCTGATGCACACCTGCCCCACAAGGCACCAAAATTTTACCTTGTAAAAATATTACTTTGTATAACAAACAGAAAAAGAAAGCAAACCAAGCTGATAGCTACTTCACGTGTTTCTCTTGAACACAACTGATTAATAACGCACCCTTCATTGAGGACGTGTAGAAAACCAGATTTGTGTGCATTCATTAACTCTGAAGCATAGTCTGGTACTAATTATTTTTAACTAACTAATCATCACATTTCATTCATAAATCAGAATTTATCAGTATAGTACATGAAAGGAAAGAACATATTATTATTTTAATTTGGTTGACATGCAGAATTGCACTGTATATGGAATACCCTGCTTTTGCTAAGTAGCAGCAGCTGGAAGCTGCAGTGGCTGTTACTGAGAGCACTGGCTTCCAGGCCCAGCAGCTCAGTACTGGACTCGTGGTTTGCACCCCGACCTTTCAGTGCACATGCATTCCCTCCAAAGCTAGCCTCCTGTTACTTCTGCATCTAGAACCAGTTACATCTGCTTTGATGGTGGGAGGTGTGGGGCTTGGTGGCAGTGAGAAAGGGTCTCCCTTCCTACCCTACCTCCCCTCTTTCTCTCTCTCCCTGTCCTTCCCATCTCTTGCCTCCAGATACTGACAAGAAGAAGGCCCAAGGGAATGTAGCTCAATGGCAGAGCACGTATTTATCATGCATGCTATTCCTCACACCAAACATTTAAAATGGGTTTGGGGAAGGGACTGGAGAGCTGATTTAGGAGCACATATTACTAGTTGCATTCCCAGAACCTACATCTGGTGGCCATTCTCGTATGAAACCCCAGCTAAGGGGTATATGACACCTTTGCCTTTGTGGGCACTGACACTCACATGTACACACCTACACACACGCACACACACTCACAGAGAGACAGACAGAGAGACCGAGAGACAGAGAGAGAAAGAGAGAGAAAGAGAGAGAGAGAGAGAGAGAGAGAGAGAGAGAGAGAATTAAAGTAATACAAATCTTGAACTAGGTATGATGGTTTGAGCCTTTAATCCCAGCACTCAGGAGGCAGAGGCAGGCAGATCTACTTTTGAGGCCAGTCTGGGCTACAGAACAAGTTCCAGGACAGTCAGAGCTACATGGAGAAACCCTGTAGCTACAACAACAATAAAAAAAAATGACCTTAAAATAAATAAAGATATTTTGAAAAATTAATGACTACGGCTCAATTGCATTAATAAGCGATTCTACACTAATCTACTGACTCTTCCCACGCTGTGCCTAGTCATCACGCAGACCATCTGCTCTGCAAATAAGTTCCCTGTTCTTATCTGCTCCCATAGTGTTTCTTTCATGTATGTCGCTTTTCACAGTCTCATTTGAAGACCAAACCAGACCTCAGGGTCATGCAGTCTATAAGGAGTCTGGATTACCTCCCCAGGCCCTCTACACACGATGTTTACCTCAGAACTGGAGTCCGTGTGGCTCCCTCACCGAGACAGAGAACCGCTTTGGCCTAACCTAGCAATGAAGAGTGGTGGCTAGTAGGGGTCACTGTGACCTTTCTGTGACACACTGGAGCTGGGTCTAGTCATGTTCTTTCTGTCCAGCCCTGGAACCAGACTGCTGAGGTCTCTACCCTGGGGACATCTTGAGGTGGCACATTCTAGAGCTAGGCCTTGCTTTTGCATTTTAGAAGAGGCCATCTCCTCTTCTGTTTTCTGGGAATTTTAAAACTTTTCACTGAAGAAGCTCTTTTTAAACTGTGGAATGCATGTTTGCTGGAGAAGACTCAGAAGAGCAGAAACTTATCTTCTTAAAGTCTGAAAAGAGACATGGCTGGGCATGGTGGTACACACCTTTGATCCAGCACTGAGGAGGCAGAAGCAGGCAGATCTGAATCCAAGGCCAGCCTGGTCTACAGAGAGAGTTTCAGGACAGCCAGAACTATGTAAAGAGACCCTGTCTCAAAAACAAACAAATAAACAAACAAACAGGTTAGCCTGTAATTCCACTTCCAGGAGCTAGTCAGCATGAACACTCACCTTCAGAGTAGCTGCTTCCTGCCCACTGTGCAGTGACAGAACTCAGCAGGAGGGAAGCCTGGACTTCCTCTATCTCTGAAGCTAAGAAGGTTTGGTGTGTATGTACCATAATAAGAGTCTCATGAAAAACTGCATGATTATGTCTGGGATTATGCATGATAGAATTCAGAATATCCCTCTGCATTGTACAGCTGCACATAAGAAGCTATGTCAAAGTCTAAATAAATACAGGGCCTGGTCAAATGACTCTTCTGGAATCTATCAACCCAACCCTGTATATGTACTGCTGTGTTCATCTCATATCTGAGACCATACTATCCTCATATTTTTATATTGTTTTAATGTTATTTTGTGAACCAATACACAAATCAGTAAAAACTCTTCTATAGCAAGGGTTTAATAGTTACCCAGCATTCCACCATATAAACTTACCGTTTAAACTCTCGTCCTTATTAGACAACTTAGATGAATCTGTTCCCTTGGTCGTTGTAAATAATAACCACATTGAACATCTTCCTGTAAAAATCACTATAAATAAATAAGGCTATCTTGTTTGGATAGATTCCTAAAAAGGAAAATCACTGGGCCATGGAGTAAAAATGTTTTCTGAATGTCATGTTTCATGTTGTTCAATTTGTTTCCAAAGAGATGGTACTGTGTTACCATGGAAATTAGGGCATTTTCATTATTTTCACTATCTTTAGTTACACAAGTGATTCATGGAATACACTCTCCTTGCAAAAAAAAAATATTTTTAAAGAGTTATGTCTCTCTTAATGGCCTCTTCCAATGTCTTAAGTCTTTGGGACTTACCAGTTTTCAGTTACAAAAGACCTCTACTGATGTACCGGCTTCATTGTCTGTGTCTCCTACAACTGTGTCTGTGAACTAACTGAGCATGTGCCTCTATAACTACAGACGTGCAGCATTCCTATACAGGGACAGCCTCCACAAGGACAGCCTTTACTCGGGTGACCTCCACCAGGGTAGCATGCACATCATGTGTCTTGGTTCATGCCTCCAGCAGTGGGCCTTGGAGGTTTCAGCAGCGATATGGGTATTGCCATACTTTTCTATGGAACGGACATCAAAATCCTTAGTCAGTCCCTATACAAACATATTTGAAACATCCTAATCTAGTTTTCCCAAACTGTGCGGCCAACAATACTCTTTTACAGGAACTGTTTTGTTGTATTTGTTTGTTTTCTCTGCTTGAAACTAAGCGGTAGAATTTCTGAGTCATTTCAACTTTAATAGATTCTGTCCAGTTGTACGGGGTATTTGCAACTACTTTTATCAACAACTTAGGCATAGTTGTCAAGGCTGTAACAGAAGCATTCTGTTATGTAGGTTGCCACCTAAAGGTCTCTTCACATTTTATTCATCAGTTCTCCACCCATCTGTTCAGGTCCACTGTGGTCCCTGAGCTGTGGTTCCTGAGCTGAGCTGTGGTCTGCAGTGAATAAATGTGGGTTAGGTGCTCTCCATCCTCTCAGGGCCCCACTGGGTCTGAGAGGCCCAGTTTCAGCATCTGCCAAACCCCGGCTCATCTTTCTAGACAGCACTCAAATATCCATTCCTGGAAGCGTTCCCTGGAGATGAGACTGAGCAGGACGCCTAAGCTTCCCTGTCCCCACGGCACCCTTACTCATGGGCTCCTCTGGCTTCCACTTGTGCTCAACTCTAAATAGAGTGATCTGGATAGTCTGTGCTTTAATGGTGCATCACAGTTGGGTGTCACCTTAAACATGTTTGTGGATCACTGAAAAGAGTGTATTGAAAGGAAAGACCCAAGCACACATAGCTGTCTTCACAGACAACACAAGAAGAATATAAAAATTAAATAGCCAATAGTTGACTCTTGATGGTGCTCATGAGTTCAATAAAAATGATGAAAAATCGGAGAGTAAGGCAAGGCGGGATCTCCCACATACGGATAAAATCTCAGCCACATCCATTCCTCTGGAAAGTATAACATTCTTAGTTCACTAGATCATCATGAGATCTACAGGATTTTAGTTTGGTTTATCTAGTGAGGGTGTCAACTCTGAAGAGCCACGGATGAGGAAAGGGGGCTGGGAGTAAACAGAACAAACATCAGTGGAAGCTGCTGCTGGGGTCTGGGGTGGCAGGGCAGCTGCTTATATTTGCATTTCCAAGCACGCAGCCTATTTTGCCCTGTGCTTACTTTTAAACCAGAGAAACAGAAATGACCAAAACACTTTTAAAGATATCAATCCAGTATCTCAGAAGAAAAAGTTAGATACAGTTACATGTGTTATGTGTGTAACAGGAGAAAACAATTCCAAAGAGTTTAATCCCCAAATCCTCTCTTATATTAGACAGCCACTTATTCAGTATGGGACAGAGGGTTTGGTAACAAACAAGTCAGGTACAATTCTTCCTCTCACAAAGCTTCCAGTCTAGTAAGAGCCAGCAGACAGCGTAGCGAGCAAGGGGATAGAGGGAACCCTCCAGCAGGCAATGCAATGCTAACATCTCAATGCTTGGAAAATAAGTTAATGGAAGCCTGTCTCTCACATGTAGCAGCTACCCAAATATGCAAAACTATTATTTCCAAGAACCCTCCAAATATTAAAATCCATGGGTGTCCAAGCTCTTTATGTAAATACCATGATATTTGCATATAACCTACACAATCATCTATGACATGTTTCCTTAATTCTAAAGTGCTAGCACAATACATCGAGTGTAAAAAGTCTGACAAAATATAGTTTAGAGAATACTGCATGAAAATCTCTCCATATTCAGTAAAGATACAGCTTTTCCCAAATATTTTTGACCAGTACTGACTAAACTCACAGATAAGAAAGGTAGCCAGCTTGTGTGTACCAGCTAGGAGATCTCTGTAGAAGGAAATTAAGAACTTTATTTATATGCTGCTTGACTACTGTCTAGTTCTGAAAATGATACTCCTCGATCCTTTAATATCATGTGTCTGTAAGTAAATGATAGCAGGGCTCCATGTCTGAGCACATGTTCAAACGTCATGCATCCTTTGCTTCCCAGTAGCAATCATGTACTTAGAATTTGATGTGTCCCCAGGAGCCATCAAATAGACGCCTGATGTATGACTCTGCACAGTTTCCTCTCTGATGACGACTTGGTCCATGCTCTCCTTCTCTGACCTGCTGTCTTAACCGAGGCACATGGCTCTCAAAGCATTACACATACACTGCTGTCATTATCTCTAACATACAGCTGTCATTTCAACAACTATCGGCCTGTCTCCAGGACCTATGAAAGAGCCTGTCAGATGTAGACACCTGGTAGATTTTGTTTGTCTCGAGGCATATTCATTGGTGTTTGGCACCCTTGAATGACACATATGTCCCCGATCAAAAAGTTAACAATAACCATAGTTGGTACACTGCTAGAGCCTACCAGCTCTAAGAGCTTGGCATGTCTCACTTCATATAACCCTCTAGAAAACTGCCTGGACATCTCTGTCATTGTTTTCCAGGCACAAAAACTGAGAGTCAGAGAGACAAAAAGGCACAGAAGTTACTCAGCTGGTGAAAGAGAGGGGACTTGAACCATTACCTAATTAAAACATCTGTTTTCTTACCCAGTGACCTAGTGTTTCCTGAGCGACAGCCTCTTGCTTTGATTACAACATCTGTTGGACTCAACGTGCATTTATTTCAGCATGTATTAGAAAACAGTTAATGATGGCATAATATATATGCCATGTCATATTGATCTTTTAAAATAGGTATCAGTTACACAAGTTTTCTTTTAGCTTATTTACTTAAGTTCTAAAAATTATGTCCCTTTGAAAATAATGTTGAATAACAGGGAGTAGAACAATGAATACAAATTATTAATCTGTGTATCTTAAAGGAAAACTGGAAATAAACTACCTCAAAACAGCCATGTATAGTTTTAAAAGAAACACACATACACATGCATTCACACACACACACACACACACACACACACACACACACACACACCGGGAAACTAAATTTTAAATTCTCCCCATGCACTTACAGGGTTATGTAACGCTGCTTAGGATGTAAGCTGTGTCTCAGATGTTGTCAAGTACGACTCCACACACTCCCTAAATTTCTGCACTTGAATCATATTCCTTCCTTTTCCCTTTTTCTTTTTGGAGCTTAAATAGCTGAATAGATTAAAAATTGCCTTTAAATAAAAAATGAGCTAGGGGCCCTGAGCTCTCGCCTCTGCCTCCTTTCAACTCTGAGCAAATGGTGAATTACTACACCCGGAATGTGGTGGTTTCTAACTACCAAGCTGTCAGCAGCACAGAGTGTGGCCATAATGCTACCTATTTTCCTTGCTAAAATATTTATGCGCTTATTAGACTTTACACAGGCTGCTGGATGTGAAGGTGCTCCAGTGGGGGCTGGGTGATTTCAAGAAGCCCATTACTGAGACTCACCTCAGTTACATTAGAGACTGGAGTATCCACTTAGCTGTGATATTGCTCATTAATATTAGACAATTTCTGTCTCTGCACTTGTTCTGAGGTGTGGATAACATTATGTATAAGCATGCATGTGTGTAGACACGCGTTGGCTGATGGCTTCTGAGCAAGCCACTTCATTAAGAAGCAGTTTAACTCGGAGGGTGTATCAATACAGACCAGCTTAATGCAACTGTAGCCCTGTACCTAAGATGATTCAGCCTAGTGAAGCAATTATTATGTATAAAGTGTTTTACACAAGGTTGAAATGGCTTACTATTTATAAAAGAACTCTGTGGGACTTATAATGACTGATTTGCCGTGAGATCCATGGCATAGAAGAAGCTCTATGGTGATAGGAACTTCACATATGCCGGCAGGACACTGCTGTATCTCCTTTCTCTGCAAAAACCCACTGAAAAATAAAACAAGGAGTGCTGTTTGTAAAGTGCTCAAAGTTGGGGTTTTGTTTTTCCCAACCTAATGTGTATTACTTTGGACTTACTTGTGCTTTGTGTAGAAGAGAAAAATCCCTTAATTTCAAAAATGCTCACAAAAGGCCTACCACAGGTTGGTACAAAAGGAGGGAAGAGCCCTGAACTTGAAGGATGGCTAGTCAGTGGGAGTCAGTTGATTACACAATGGAGACTACATGCTGAACACGTATGCCCACCTTGGAAGACAGGCCACCTCGGCTGATGGCCAGAGAAGGGCATTTAGGAAAAGACCCTGGCCAAACAAAGTAGGTGCTCTTGGCAAATGGGCACAAACGCAAAGCTGTAGAGTGGTGATGGCTGGCATGGACACACCTGCTCTCTCAGGACCTCCTCTCTTCCTGTCTAGAGCAGCTTACTGTTTCAGATTGACACTTGATCCTCTAGTTTAAGGGAAAGTAGGTCCAGATCCAGGCGTATGACTCAGCTCCCACCAAAAGTCCTAACAGTGGGTTGTTAAGGGTGTGGTGGGCCTCTAGGAAAGATCCTCAGGCATGGGGAGAAATTGGGCTCTTTGCAGCCCCATTTCTTATTTCTGAACGGAATTATATGACAACTAGGCCTGGGGACTGGGACTGACATTTTATGACCTCGAAGAAAGCCAAGAAGCTTGACATCACTAGTTGGCTAGAATTAGCTAACACACGTAGCCTTCTTTAGGCGTGACAGAAATCTCTTCAAATGGCGTTGAGCTCTGTTGCCCGTGTGTTTTGTTGCTTGTAGCGAATGGCACTCATAGCTCAGAGTTCAGTTCACGGAGACAAGTCTTGCTGGACAGTGTCCCAGGACAGTGGCAAGAGAGGTACTGAGACAAGCCTTACAGGGTGCTAGGCAGTGCCCCAGGAGAGGGCAAGAGAGGTCAGGTGGCAAGTACCAAGTGATGGGCCCTTTCACCACATTCTAAGAGTTGGGCATTGGCTTTCAAACAATGAAAGACTTCCTACAGGGTAAGTGAGGTGACTGTGGTGCACAAACAAAGGCAGGGCATTCAATCACACGATGAGAAACTCCACTATTCCTTTCCAGTACTTCCCATTACAGAAAGAAGATCTGTCACAGTTCAGACTAGGACCTCTTTAAAACCCTCCCCTACCTTATTACTCTTTGCTTCAAATAGAAGACGTCAAAGCCAGAGCCTTCGACATGTACACAGGATCTAGGAGAAAGTCAACACTATCTTTGGTTCCCATGGGTGTAAGTCTGAGAATCACATTTTGGTGATACTAGGCTTATAAATCTTGTAAACCCACGGGCCACAGGGTTTCCACTTTGAGGAGGCTTTTCAGAAGTCATAGGCATCACTTGCATTCTCCCATTGGCCACAACAGACCTCACAGCCACACCTACTTTACGAAAGGAGTTGGAAAGCATGGCTGTGTTCGTGTTCCCAGTACTCTGTTAAGAGTTGGGCTCTGCTATTAAAGCAAGATGATGGGTATTTGAGGGTTGGGCTCTCAGAAGCAGCAAGCTTTAGTGACTTGCTCACAGTCTTGCAGCCATCCATTTCATAGTTGAGGAAACAGGCCTGACAAAAGGCCTTATGAGGAATGATGCAGTTGGTTTTGCACGGTATCTTCGCTAGGTGCTCTCACCCTGGCCCTGTGCCCTTCGGGTTTCCAGGTGATGCTGACGTTGCTGATTAGCTGAAAACACGTTGAGAACTGGACTGTAGGGTTTTGCAGAGCAATGGGCCCATGCAGTCCATCATCGCTTTTCATCTCTTTCTCTGTCTTCCACTCTGGAACGCAGACCACACATCTTGGCTGTAAGGGGGAAGGCACACTTTGAGGAGGGGAAGAGCTGCGGAAGGGGAAGCCTGGGTCTCCTGAGTCCTGAAAACCACTCACTGCATCAACTCTCTTTTAGTCCCCAAAACCACTCTATGTACAAAGGGGCATTATTATTTCACCAATTCTCAATTTGGCTTTTCTGTGCTCCTACACTATCACGAAGAAGCCTGTTCTACCTTGTAATGTTATAAGAAGATGCTGTGAGGAAAAACCTGAAGATTAAGCCAGCCTTTAATCCCATCATCCAGGAGGCAGAGCTAGGCAGATCTCTGTGAGTCTGAGGCCAGCTTGGTCTACACCCAGAGTTCCAGGACAGCTGGGGCTACACAGAGAGACCCTGACTCAACAAACAGCGAAAAGCGTGATCTCCTGTATCCTGGGGCCCAGCCTGGGAATCTGCATTTTATGAGTTCCCATGGGCTAATGTTTGCTAGTTACATATGTTCACAGAACAAGAGAGCAAGAAATTTGGACACAAAAGAATAATTTTTAGTCACCCTCTCCTATAGATAGATGGCACTTTTTTTTTTTTAGAAAACAAAATTCAGAATTGACATTCTCTTTGCAATATAAATTCCAGACACAACCAAATCATTTGATGAGTAAGACCAGTATTTGTGAGTTTATGGATATATTGGGATGAATTGTGATCCCTGACTCAAAATTCTCTGTTCTCTGGACCACATAGTTCCCAGCATGCTCTGCAAATCTACTGTTTTTCCTGGTGGTGCAGGTTAAATTCTACAGCCTAGCTATGGGGGGTGAGATGGCAGGTACTTGGCAGCATCATCATGGTTTTGATGCAAGACAAAGTGAATCTACTCAAAGCCCACATAGGGTGCTAGAGTCCTGAGAGAGTCCAAGTTATTCTGTGTGATGCCTGGCACAGTTTGCAAGGGGCAACCCTGTTCTTGCTCACCTATGTCTTTGCAGGATGAGGCACTTCATGGGAAGCATGTCTACATGCCGGGCCTTACCTTTTCAAACCAGTTGTTTGGTAAGGATGCACTGGAGGAGCTAGCTGTTCCCACCCAAACAGCTTATTAATTAGCACCCTGTGCTAGCACTCTGCGGGAAGGTGGGAGGAAAACTCAGAGGCTTGCACACATTGCAGAACATCAAGCAACAGAAGAAAAAAAAAAAAAAACAACTGAGCAATTAGTCATTAAAAATGGTGTGTTCTAAGTAAATGCACACCACTTTCCAGTACTGGGTCTCAGTGAAGAGCAGAAGTGGAATTTGAGAAAAGATCTGTTCTGGGGATTGGTTCCATCTCTGTCTAGCTCACCTTGTGGTAGCAAGTTGCAGGCACTCCTGGAAATGAGATGGTTCAGAGTTATCCCATCCTTTCTTTGCTTTCACAAGGTTGCTTTTAACTCTTAAGATTTTTATATTCATTAAAAAGTATATCGTGGCATTTTATTAAGAGGCTCATTAATGTTGCTAGCTAAGTAGCTATTGAGTATTAATTTCCTGTGCAGTCAGACTTTATACCTGTCTAGACTTACCTTCTTACTAAACCAATACTAAGGACACTAAGTCCTTCAATTCAATTAACAAGCTTCTGAGTTGCTGACTCTAAAAGGATCAATTGCTTTAAATATTTTTGCATGCACAAATATGGGTTTATATCATTTACGGTAGTATCTGGTAGCTTCTTCTGTAGAGGTGACATATTTTATAATGTGTCCTTGTGTTTTATAGAAAGGAAAGGTCCTAGGGTCCATGCACTGTATAACTCTGGTGGGTCTCATTCACATACTAGTTAGTCCATGGTACCTCATGGAACTGAACAGTATACAATATATGCAGCCTTGGGTGGAGGGTATGATTGCTAAAGTCATTAGATAGGCTTCTAGGTAGCTTGGTGTGGACTATTTGGAAATGGCTGGCAATGTATGCTTCGAAGGCAGTAGTGAGGACATTAGAGCTCTAGGGGGCCAGGGTTCACCCTGTGTGATTATGGTATGAGATTTACATCATCTGCCAAGCTTTAAAGGAAAGAGGCTGGTGAAGGAGACATTAACATTACTTCCTAGAAGGCTCCAAGTTTAGGGTATGATTGGCTTCAAGACCTAGAGGGGGCTGGGCAGCAGCTAGGAGGGCATAGGTATTCCCTAGTCTATAGCTTCTCTAAGGTGTGTCTGTATACTAGACAGGAAGAGAGCTGTGTAAAATTTATTTTTGAACCTGGTAGCACCTTAATGGTTGGGAAAAGAATGCTTTCCCTGCAGCCTGCCAGCTTCCTGTTGAGCATACTTCATGGACAGGACTCCTACTGCCAGCTGAGTGCTCCATCCAGCTCTTATCTGCAACAGTAGATCCCTTTAAAGATCCTGGAATTGCTGAACTGTTGTCATGGTTACCAGGGGACAGTTGCTGAGGCCACAATGTTTTCAAGAAGGGTAGTCTTGGGTTGAATATCTTAAGTTTCTGAGTAGGTAACAGACTTAAGAGAATGGTTTCTCCTTTCCTTCTCCCTTCCTCCCAGAGCCTAACCACGAACCCGACCCTCGATGACTAGATATCCCATGATCATCATGGTCTCAGCCCAGACCAAACCTTAAACAAGCAGACTGATCTAGGGTGGAAGCACTGAAGGATCTTGGTGTGTCTTCTCCTGCAAACCAAGAGAAGTTCCTGAACACTGGTCCATGCAACTTCATCTAGGTAGAAGATGCCGCTGAAGTAACTCTCTGGACTCCGTGTGTTAATAAGGAACATGCATCTTGAGACCTGCATATGGGCACTGCACTTACACAGACCTCAAGTAATTCACTAACCTAGGAAGGCGCCTGGAGGATACTGTCCATCTGGATCTATGGGGAAGAAAGGACTTGGAGTGGTGATCCTGAAGGCTGCACAAGGAGGAAGCAGCAGATCTGGGTTCAAATTCAGGGCTGCTTGGTTCTCAGGGCAGACCAGTTTCCTCTAAGCCACAGTTGCCATTTTAGATGCTGAGAGGAACTGATAGCTCCAACAGACCCATAACCATCTACTGGACGCAGAACATCCATCTAGTCATTAAGTAAACACATACTGAGTCTGTTCTGAGCCAGATCCTCTACTGGTCACTGGCGACATAAAGACAAATCACACACGGTCTTTGCCCCCAAGAAACTAACCTACTGACACCTGGTAGTAATTTAAAAGAGGAATCTATAAGACTCTAGTAAGGGGAAGTTAGGGAAGTCACTGTGGAAGAAATAGTACCTGGCTGAGCCAGTTCGGTCTCAAGGTATGTCAGGGGGAGTGGCAGAAAAGGGGAATGACAGAGCAAGACCCAGCAGTACCTTTGCTCAAAGAACTCACAGAACTGCAGAGGTCATTAAGATACATACACAGGGAAGGAGAATAACATCTCCGAATAAGATCCACATAGGCAAGCCATATAGAAGTACTGGAGAATTGAGACACTATACATAGAAGGAAAGGTCAAATGACGGCGATGATGAGTCTTTGAGACAAGGTCTCACTATATAGCCCTGGCAAGCCTGGAGCTCGCTTGATGTGTAGACCAGGATGACTTGAAACTCAAGGATTAAAAGTGTATGTCACCACACTGGGCCAATTTCTTTTTCTTATTTTATTAGAATTACTTCCAGCTCTAACCAAGTTTTATTTTTCTTCGGTTTCAATTTCTAAATGAAAGGAAACATTTATACAACACACATCTAAAACTTATGCTGAGGCAGAGCACATGATAGTAGGCTTATACAAAGGCAAACATGGAGTCCTTGAGTAGACAGCAAATAGCCAACATGTGAGCTCCAAACCAAAAGGCATAAGGAACTAAATTAATTAGTTCAGACTTGAAAATCGGACCTTTCGTAAAAGATTTCATTATTGCTGCTTTCTCCATGTTTGTCTCCATTCAGGATTCATTTCCTGGTGCTTCACATCCTCAGAGTCAACTCCTTTTAGAGCAGTGGCTCTCAACCTTCCTAATGCTGAGATCCTTTCATACAATTTCTTGTGTTGTGGTGACCCTCCCCACCATAAAATTATTTTAGTTGCTACTTAACTGTAATTTTGCTACTGTTATGAATCGTAATGTAAGCATATGTATTTTCTGAAGGTGTTTGGCAAGCCCTGTCAAAGGGTCGTTGGACCTCTGAAAGCATCACGACCACAAGTTGAGAACTACTGCTTTAGATCAAGCACTGGTTTAGAGACATAAGCCACCAACGTAATATAATGCCATATACAAGCATGAGCCGCATCCAAGGTCATATATGCCTGTAAAAAGAGTATTCAGAAGGCAGAGTAGGTAGTTTGGAGACTTACTCCTCAAAAGAAATAAGAGTTTGCCAAGGGGAGACGACGAAGGTGTGGAAAAAAAGCACAGAGAGTACTGCCCACAGGTTAATAAGGCTTGAATTACGGGAGTTTGGCCTTTATTCTCCAGGTAATGGACTGCCATTTTTTTAAAAGGTATGAGCAGAACAGGACCGTGACGTTTTTAGAAGCATCCTTCCGTTCTGCTTGGTAGGTGGAGTAGAAATTATATATCTGGTAGCTCAGCCGTGGACGTCTATAGCATCTGCATCTCAAAGGGAGGATGGGAGAGTAGGCAGTGCGGGTGGAGGAATGGGGACCGAAGGGAATCCCTCCGGAGATGTGCGTTCTGGATAAGGACTATGCAGTTCTAGGGACAGCACAGATGCCGGGAAAATCCGCCTCCCCCTCTATCCTCGGGGGCGGAGCTCCGGCCAGAGCACGTGATGCCCGCGGCACCCACCTTTAATCAGGGCAGGCCTCTCAGTTATTCTCGGTTTCATGGGTTGCCGCTTCGACCCCCAACACTTTAGCTCAGTGTTTCAGTGTGCAAGATGTCCATTCTCTTCCGAACGTCTCTCTACAGGCTTCCTAAGAAGCCTGCTTTGGGAACATAAATCGCGAAGGAATCTTTGCCACACAAAAAAGATGGCGATGCACCGCTTGCACTGGGTGCGCGGACCCGGCGCCGACGCCGGCCCCGCTGGGCGAGGCGCAGGCGGAAGAGGCGGCTCTGAGTTGATCCGAGACCTTCCTGGGAGGGGCTCTGAGGCTTGGAGGCGTGGCCTAGCCAGAATTGTAGTGTCGGATTGGTCTTCAGGCTGTTAGGCGTGGCCTCCGCAGCACCCCACCCCTCCCTCATCGAACCGGAAGTGTCTCTCGGTCTTTCCAGCTGGTTGTCATTTCACTCGGCTCGGTCCTGAGGAGAAGGACTCAGCCGCGGCTGCGGGACCTGGGTACCGAAGGCAGTGGCGGCGGCGGCAGAGGCGGTGGAGGCAGCGGCGACAGCCGAGGAAGACGAGGAGGAAGAAGGAAGAAAAAGAAGAGCCAGGCGGAGTCCGCAACGACGACAGCTGGGACTGCGGGACCGGGGAAAAGCGGCGCGGCGGCGGCCCAGCAACCGTGAGGAGAAACAAAAGCCTTCTAAATTATAGTTTCCAATCAGTCTAGGGGAAAAGAGAGCGCGAGCCCAGGGGAGAGGCTTTTCTCCTTTAGAGTAACTACGGTAGCGGGGTTTTCCTTTTTGTCCATCCCCCTTCCCCTCCCCCCGGCGGAGAATCGAACTGAGAGAACTGAACAAACCGCCCCTGGGTCCCATGAGGGAGAAAAATCCCGGAGCCGCAGAGAGGGGAAGAGGCAGAAACCGCAGGACCTTCCAGGTCGCCCCCTTGCTCCCCGCACCCCCGGGCCGCCAGCTCGCCCTTGTCCAGTCTCGCTAATCCCTCCTGATCGCGACACCCCCCAGAGGAGAGAACGGGTGTTTCCAACCCCTTTCATGGGGGAAAGGAGGCCGAGGGGAGCCCAAGAACAGCAAACGCAGCAAGATCTGCACCCGGAGCCCCAGGAACAGCCCCAGAGGCCCACACTGCACCCTACAAAAGAACAGAAACAGGACCAGGAACAGCAGAAATCTCCCTGCAATCATCTTTCCTTTAGTCAAGGCTGATTTCCTCTTTGGCAACCAGAAATTCACCTCCCGCCCCAGATAACCTAATATAATCTATCTATATATAAATATATAATATATAATGTTCTTAAATTATTCCTGATTTTTTTAACCAAGCTGCCAAGAAAAGAACGTATTCTCCCCTTAATCCTATTCTAATTTTTATGTGAATCTAAACTGCTGAGGAAGACCATATGTGATTGTTAAATTTTATATATATATATTTTTACTCCGCACAATGCTTATTCTTCTATATCCATAGATGCTTGAGAAGCTGTGTTTTTGTCATTCATGTACATTTTCCTTTGGAAAAAGAAAGCGCCTATTTTACTAACCAAAGACTTGATTTTTACCTTTTTCCTTTTTATTCCCTCCTAGAAATAAACCCAATTGGATTCATATCAATATTTTAAGAGGCTTTTTTTTTTTAGGTTCTTTTCCATTCAGAGAGACCAGAATTCCAAATCAGAGATACGTAGGGTGATAAGCTGTGATCTTTGAGTTAGCTATAAATAAGATACTTCAAGCAAACAGATTTGAGATACAGGGGAGGAAAGACGTGAGACATTAGGTTGTCTTTTTTTATTGTGAGATTCTGATCCTAAAAATAATAAATGGGGGATTACGGGTTTGGAGTGCTAGTGCAAAGCAATACTGGGAATAAATCTGCTTTTCCGGTCCGATTTCATCCACATCTGCAGCCTCCACACCATCACCAAAATGCCACCCCCAACCCTGCTGCTTTTATAAATAATAACACAGCTGCCAACGGCAGCAGTGCTGGGTCAGCTTGGCTCTTTCCTGCTCCAGCTACCCATAACATTCAGGATGAGATCTTGGGGTCAGAAAAAGCAAAAAGTCAACAGCAGGAACAACAAGATCCTTTAGAAAAGCAACAACTCTCCCCAAGTCCAGGTCAGGAAGCTGGAATACTGCCTGAAACTGAAAAGGCAAAAGCTGAAGAAAATCCGGGAGACAGTTCTTCAGAAAACAGCAATGGAAAAGAAAAACTACGCATTGAATCTCCAGTGTTGACAGGGTTTGATTACCAAGAAGCCACGGGCCTCGGGACTTCCACCCAACCCTTGACATCCAGTGCATCATCCCTTACTGGTTTCAGTAACTGGTCAGCAGCGATAGCACCTTCTTCCTCCACGATAATCAATGAAGATGCAAGTTTCTTTCATCAGGGAGGGGTCCCTGGCGCTTCAGCTAATAATGGTGCTCTCTTGTTTCAAAATTTTCCCCATCATGTCAGCCCTGGCTTTGGTGGTAGCTTCTCCCCACAGATCGGGCCTCTCTCCCAGCACCATCCTCATCACCCCCATTTCCAGCACCATCACAGCCAGCATCAGCAGCAGAGGAGGTCTCCTGCCAGTCCCCACCCCCACCTTTCACACATAGAAATGCTGCTTTTAACCAGCTGCCTCATTTGGCGAATAATCTTAACAAACCTCCTTCTCCATGGAGCAGCTACCAGAGTCCCTCTCCAACCCCCTCTTCTTCCTGGAGCCCAGGAGGTGGTGGCTATGGTGGCTGGGGAGCTTCTCAAGGCCGAGATCACCGCAGAGGGCTGAACGGTGGAATAACACCCCTGAACTCCATCTCACCTTTAAAGAAAAATTTTGCAAGCAATCATATTCAGCTCCAGAAGTATGCTCGCCCTAGCTCGGCCTTTGCTCCAAAATCCTGGATGGAAGATAGCTTGAACAGGGCTGACAACATTTTTCCTTTTCCGGTAAGATGATGTTCCATTAATAGGTTAAGATGAATAAGGAAGTAGTGTGGTGGGGTATCTGTGGAATAAAAGAATCAGAATTGTTTGTACTCACATTAGAGATCTTAGGAAATGAATCGGTTACCAGTCTTTATTTTAGTAAACAAGTGTAATCGGAAGAACATACTTAACTGTTTCTCGGGCCTTCATTTTTCCATTTATAATTAGATACCGGATAGTTAGTGATGTCCTAATTAATTATAATACCTTTCTTGCTTAACGAGAATTTTCTTCACTTGCTTGAGGAAGAATGGTAAAACAATAATGTGTAGCAGAAATATATTTTATTATGGAAACTAATGAATGTTTTCTGCCTATCTGAAGGAACTAAAAATGACCTTTTTTGACATTGTAAGGTAGGGAGTCACTGAAAGCAGCTCAGAGTTCCAGATCTCCTCCTGGTTATATTTAGACGTGGACCTTGCAGTCTGAGCAGTCTGAACTGATCAATTCAGCAATTCCTCTTAGACCTCTCTGCCAACTCTGACCTTGTGTCAGTAAGGACTACTAGTTAGGGAGAAGTGGTACAGATGGTTTCTTTGTCATGCTTAAATTTATCTATCTATCTATCTATCTATCTATCTATCTATTATCTATCTATCTATCTATTTATTTTGCAGTTCTGAATATACTCATTTCTTTTTGAATACCATGAAGATGTTGATTTCAGAATGCCTGTTTTGTTTTGGGGGGGGTTATTGTTTATTTTGTTTTTTGGTATGTGATGCCTTTCACCTACTTGTTTATTTTCCAGTGTTAACACTAGGGGTGTAGATAATTAAACCATTCCTAAAAATAGGTCCAGGCAAAGATCACTTCTTTGTTGCTACTAGTATATCCTTTTTCTGGTAGGAATCACATTGTTTTTGAACTGATGAGCAGCCAGTTTGTCTTACAGAAACAAGGTAAAGAGATTTCATATCACATCACTTGCCACACTCAATTTATATACTGTAGAGTGATCATTTCTGTGTCTTTAGAAAACTTATAGGCAGTAGTAAGGTCCATTGAGCCTGTTCTCATATCAACTGTGAAAGGTAAGTTCTATCATTATCCCACTTACAGATAAGGGAAGTCAACGTGGGCTTAAAGCCATGTATACATGAATGTGTCATGCACATGTGTTACAGCAAAAGGTCTTTATTAGATATACTTCTGCAGGGACTAAAGCATATTATAAAACAGTTGTAGTGTTCCTATTTAAGGGAAGTGAAAGTTCGTTAGAGAGAGCCCTGTGTCAGACCAAGGAGTTAAATATCTCTTCATTCCTTATGGATACACGTGTAAGGCATCTTAAAATATTTGGTCAAATTTAGTTTTAAATTTTCTTTAAAAATCTTTTATTTTTGCCTATCAAAAGGTTGTTGGCATTTTGCTTTTAGAAAACATTATTTTTTGCTCAGGCCAAGTGCAATTGTCATTTAGTGACAGATAAATAGCTATTTAGGACATTGACAATGGCTTTAAAAAGTTGTTATTAATATTCTTTAGAACATAAATATTACAGCAATGTAATGCAAAGGTGACTTATGAACTATTAAAGTATTGCTAATTTTAAAAAGCCATACCTTTTAACTAAATTATGATTAGAGTGGGAGTTGAGTAAGCTTTTCTTTCTTACTTGCTGCTTCTTATTCTAACAGTAAATTTATGTGATGTTATGATCATTTCCTCATTCTGAGCATCCTAATTTATAGTAAAGGTTTGTTTGGGGAAAATGAGAAGTATAGGAAATGAAATATCTATGTATGTGTGTTATTTTTTTTCCTATGTGGCTAATAGTATGTGTTGAACATGTGGAATCCTTCTGATCAGTTTCATTGATGATTAAACTGACTTATTAAATAGCAGACTAATATTGATACTAAAAGCTGTTGTTAGAAATTAGCTCTTTCAGAAGGTTGGGGATGTCACTCAGTAATAATAGAGCATTTGTCTGGCCTGCAGAAGGCTTTGGATTTGATCTCCAGCACTGAAAAACAATTACTCTTGTCTTTTCTTGTCTGTGATGCTGAGGATAGAAAAAGGGTGGTCAGGAAGCCCAGTTCAAATACAGAAAAGCTGGGTATGATAGTTCATGCCTTTAATCCTAGCATTTGGGAGGCAGCTGGATCTCTGGGAGTGAGTTCAAGACCCTCCTCGTCTACATAGCTAGTTTTAGGCTAGTCAGGCTACATAGGGATACCTCATCTCAAAAAAAAAAAAAAAGATACACACACACACACACACATATATATTATTTTTCAAATATGAAAAGATTAGAAAGTAGATTTTTTTTCTTCCCCCATCTCCATCATTTTTGTTAGTGGGCTTGGTTTGAGGTTATAATATCCGTATGCCATCAGGATAGTATGAAATTGGTATATTAAAAAGAAATTATCTGAAATATATCTAATATTAGGCAACAGGTATTTAGTTTGAAATGAACCAGAATGCTTTTTACGTTCAATTATTATAGGTATGTTTATGTTCTGACTACATGCAGGGTTTTAAAATTAATAACATTTAAAAATTAAAATTATGTTTGTATGTGTGTGTGTACATTTGTACATGTGGGGGGTCAGAAGATAATTTACAGGGGCCAGTTTTGTCCTGTTTCCAAGTGGAGCCAGGAATCAAACTCAGGTGGTGCTTTTACCCAGCATGCCATTTTGCCCAACAGCCCCCCCTCCCCTTTTTGTGTCCATTTTCAACTTTCTGTTTTGTCCACATTCATGAAACCTAATCAAGCATTCCAGAAGCACCCTAACTGATCCACCAAGGAGGTATATTTTGAGAAAAAAAATTGATTAAAAGTTGCTTCTGACTTTTTATGTAGCCTAAAGCTTCAGGGTATGAATTGAGAAGGCATGGCTTAAATCCTGTTTTCAGACACATTAAATTAATATGCATTTAATAATATATAAGATGCCTTTATATTCTAAGTGCTTTATATATATTAATTTACTCACTAATCCTGTGAGGTGAAAATTATTATTTACATGCAAGATTTGGCTCTTAACCATTAGTTATACTATGGTGCCCTTTACAAAATCATAATATAGATGGGGGTGAGAGGAACTCCTCCCAGAGCAAGTAAGATGAAAGGAAAAAGTTAACTGTATGTATGACCAAAAGCTGAGTGTGAGCCAGATGTCGTTTGTGCTACCCTGGAGGCTGAGGCAGGTTGGAGAGTGTAGAAGTTACAGGCAGCCTCAGTAACATAGTGAGGCTCTCCACTATACAACAAAAGGTGGCTCATGGAGTTTTCAAAGTAAAAAAAATAGACCACATTTGTTTATCAACTCTAAATGTTAAACTTCATAAAGTTAAAGTCAATGCTTAAAATTATTATTACATTTATTTATTTATTACATATATTTAGTTATATAGTATTACAATAATACTTAAAATTATTTATTACATTTATTTATTGTATTTATGTATGCATGTTAATGCCACAGCACATGCATGGAGGTCAGAGGACAGCTTGCAGAAGTTGTTTCTCTTCTTCCACCATGCAGGTCCCAGGGATTGAACTCAGGTCATCAAGGTTAGCAGCAAGGGCTAAAATCCTTTTGCTTTTAATTCTGAGTAGTTACTATAAATCAGGAATGGGTGAGGCACCCTCAGATAGGCTCTGTCACTTCCTATAATAGGATCTTTCAACTCCATGACATTTGTTGTATTGTCCTATCTTTTAAAATAAAGAGACAAGACCCATATTTGTGTGACTAAGGGTATGGCTTGACCCTTAGGTTTAAAAGAAAGTCCTATCTCTCCTGCCAAACACATCCTGAAGCTTCAATTTCCAAACCAAATAATAGATTGGGATGCCTGCCAGTAATTTTATTTGAATATAGCACCTTTTTGGAGCGATGCCTAGATCTGTCCTTACAAGAAAAGTTGAGCAGAATTTCTCAGTCTATATACTATTATCTAAAGCTACATTTATGTTCCCATCTGCATTAGCTAAAAACCAGGAAAGTGGCCACAAAGACTGTCCTCCATCTTGGCTGGTAGAGAGAGTTCAGCACTTTACTTAGGGCTCCATTTGCTCTTACCTTAGATCCATCGCTCTTTTAAATGACACAAGTAATTCTTGTTATAGTAACTTACCTGGTGTTGTTAGCTTAGCATTCTTAAAATTAATCTCACACTGTGTGCTTAGAAACAAAATGTCACTGCAGTGCTCCAGGTCGACAAGTGTTAGTGAATTATTAAAACCATCATAACATACAACCTCACTCCATTTTACTTTTTTCTTGATGTGATTCCAAGAGAGTTTTGTTTTGTTTTGTTTTTGTTGTTTGTTTGTTTTTTGCATAGGAAATCTCTTGTTTTACTTAGAGTGAAAACAATTTTGTAATTTTGAAATATGTGCTGGATGGTTCTAGCTATGGCAGAATTGAAATCCTGGAAAACATTCTGGGAAAATCCCATGAGGTACAACATCTTCCTCTTTGTAGAGTACTTCTAACTAGGTCCATTATTTCCCAACGGAGCTGAAACTAACCATTTTTTTTAACCCTTTCTCCTCTATGTTTTCTTCATTTTTAAAAAAGAGATTTATTAATTTTTATTTTTTTGTGATCTGGGTGATTTGCCTGTATGTATGTCTATGCACCTCATGAGGCCTAGTGCCTGCAAACCTGAAGAGGGCATTAGAGCCCCAAGACCTGGAGTTACAGACGGTTGTGAGGTGCCATATAGGTGCTGGAAACTGAGTCCAGGTCCCCTGCAAGAGCTCTTAACCACCAAGCCTTCTCTTTAGCCACCAGGGTAGAATTTTAAACCATATTTTGAGTGTGTCTGTGTGTTCAGGGAAACCATGAAATATGATCAAAAATTGTTCAAAAATCTATTAGGAAAAGTTTACTTATTGCGAGCTTAGTGAATATGGTTATTGCTAATTAAAAGTAGGAAGGTCATACTTAGTTCACCAGGGCAAGCATTTAAGAATAATCTTCAGTGGTTTTCTTGAGAAAGAAACAATTAAAAGTACTCTTAAATCAACTTAGGTTTATGTTTGAATTTTACAGTCTAAATTCATTTTTCTTTCAACTTTTCTGTCTTGGTAGAGTGAAAATAATCTTGAAAGCTCATGCTGTCACGTTGTTGTCAACAATGTGCTATATATACCTGGGCTTTTGGTCTCATCACAGATAAGAGTGTGAACAACATTCTTCACTTTAAGGTCACAAGCCCACACCCAGTATGCCTATTATTCTCTTTTAACTTTTTGTAACAAATATTCATTTTATTTCATTTGAACTATTCAAAGATGTGTTGCAGAAATTAAAAGACAATTTTGGCCTGATCTGTTTAGGGCAGGATACATATTGTACAATTTAATTTAGTGTAGCTTTCTTCACATTTTATATTACTGGAAAGAGATGAAGGTACATTTTCTAATTTTAGAAAATAACTGGTAGTTAGATAAGATTGTATATATTATTACTAAGTCAGCTTCTGAATGGGAAATATGAATAACTACTGGGAAAGACTGTTAATGTGAGGCCGAACTCTAGTTGAACTGAGACATACTTAAATTTGATTCTGAACCCAAACTGAATGGCCTGGAGTAAGTCCCTTAAACTTTGGAAGCTGACACCTTATTAAGATAATAATGGTGAAGGATTATTGTAAGGTACCTTAAATATGTGGTCATGCTAAAACTGAAAATGTGTCTTTCAAATGTTGAGTAAAATTGTAAAGATAATTACAAATGGAGCTAGGGTTTCCCTGAGAAATTCTGAACACTCTCAGTATTGTGTATCTTATTGTTTGTGCTTTGTTTCTCAGAACACACCTTTACAATCAAACACACATGCAACCTGGGAGAGAGAGATCATTTAACACAGTTAACATTTTCTCAGAAAAGCAACTTTTAGAAATACATATCCATATTTTATTTATATATATGTGTGTGTGTGTGTGTGTGGTGTATATATATATATATGTGTGTGTGTGTGTGTTGTATTATATATATATGTATATATATAAGCTTTGATTTAAAGTTTGCCTTTAGTGATACCATTTGGTCACAGAATATAAGTAAGTAATGTTTACAGGTATACAAAGTAGCTTATTTAAGAATTTATTTACAAATGTCCAAGTATTACAAATTTCAAAATAATTTTGGAAATTTCTATTTTAGTAATGGTCACATTTACATGTCACTTCTGTTATGCCTAAACTTGAATCTTTTAGTTTGCCTTAAAGTTTAATCAGTTAGCTCCTGGATTAAAATGGAATTAAACTATTAGGTTAGTTTATGATTTCCTTATAATGTTAAAAAATGCATCCTAAATATTACTCAAACATTAGAAAAGGTTTAAAGAGAGATTATAAATATATTATCAAATCATTTTTATGAGAGCCCTGTACCTATTTCATAACATAGTTGCTCAATAAATTTATGCTAAAAATTAAAGTATAAAATAAATTAAAATAATATAACACATAATATTTTAATATTATATATAAATATATGAAAAAGTCACATAATATGCAGTTTAAATCAATGATACTATTTCCAACTTCTGAAAAGTTACACATTTTCTATTAAATATATTGTTTTATTAATATATAAATTTAATTTATGAATCCTTTAATGTATGTATTATAGTATTTAAAGCAACATATAATAAAGTTCATTTTCATATTTTAGACAGAGTATCACCTTATAGTCCAGGGTGACCTGGGACTTGCTATGTAGCCTAGGCTTGCCTTGAACCTGCGATCTCCTGTATCTGCCTCCCAATTTCTTAGATTACAAGCATTTACCACCATACCTGGTGCCTAAAACTTATAATAATCCAACTCGATGCAAACCTTTGGATAGCAGAATTCTGGTCCTGCTTCATGTCAAAGAAAAAAAACCTGATCAACTATTTAAACTTTGACTAGTATTAATCAGCTTGTATCATTCAGTATTTTGAAAGACTTTTGCATAGAGTTGCTTTATTGAAAGTTTTAGGCACCAGGTATGGTGATAAATGCCTGTCTCATGTTTATGGGCCAAGTTATTTTTTTTTTTTTTTTGGTTTTTCGAGACAGGGTTTCTCTGTGTAGCCCGGGCTGTCCTGGAACTCACTCTGTAGACCAGGCTGGCCTCGAACTCAGAAATCCGCCTGCCTCTGCCTCCCAAGTGCTGGGATTAAAGGCGTGCGCCACCACCGCCCGGCTAGTTATTAAACTTTAAAGCTATATATAAACTATGTAAGTACTTCCCATATTGTACTGTACCAAGGCTGGACAAATTTGAATTTGCTGAGTATTTTTTGATATACCAAGTCATTTTTATACACCTAAAGTAAGGTATAGTTAATCTTTTGGTATTAGTTATTTCAAAACCATACTTGTCTTTAGAGTGTCATGTAACATTTTAAATAATAGTTCTTTCAGGAAACTTAGAAGGATGTATCTACTTAAGAGGTTCATGGTGCTAGCTAGTAAAACATATGGGGTCATTTTGTTGTCTATGACCTCAGGAACATTTCTACCCCTAAAATAATCTTAATTATAGTAAGTCAGCTCTGGACTGTAAGTATGGCTTTACTACTTACTAGTCATATAACCCAGGACAAGCATGCTACTTTCCTGATTCTTCCTTTTTAATTTTTTTCCTCTGGCCCTTTTGAGAATAAAATGAGATTATATATCATATTTGTCTTCCAGAAGATTCTGTTATTAAAGGAAAACAAGATTTTCAATAGCAATATTAGTCAGGGCCAGCAAGTTGACTCGGCAGGTGAAAGGACCTGTAGCCAAGACTGATGATATGAGTTAGATTCCTGAAATCCATGAGGTAGAAGGAAATAGCCAACTCCTACAAGTTGTCTTCTGATTTTCAAACATGCACCCTACTAGATAGCATTTGTGCATGCATGCATAGCACATGCACACACATACATTAATTTTGAAAAATAATGACTGGAGAGAGATGGATCATTGGTAAAGAATACTTTCTACTCTTCAGAAGACTTGAGGTTCTATTCCCAGCCCCCATGGTGGGTGTATCATAACTGCCTTTAAATCTAGCTCTGAGGGATCCAATGCCCTCTTTTGTTGGCCTCTTTGGGCACCTGTATGTATGTGCTTGCATGCACACATACACACACACACACACACACACACACACACAAATATAGAATAAATCTTTTAAAAATGTACTATTTTTTGTGAATAGAAGTTTCTTTAAATGTCAAAAAAACAGCTGGTGAGGTGGTGGCTCAGTGTGAGCTGTGTTTGATCCATAGAACCGTCATGGGAGAAGAGGAAAGCTGACTCCTTCAATGGTATCTTCTGATCTCTGTGACGGGTCCATGGCATTCATGCACCTGTGCCTGTGTGTGTGCACCCCACACCAATAAATAAATGTCATTAGATGTGGAAATTATTGTATTACTGGTACATGATAATTAAACTTAATTTTAAAGAATTTTTTTTTTTTTTTTTTTTTTTTTTTTTTTAGTTTTTCGAGACAGGGTTTCTCTGTGTAGCCCGGGCTGTCCTGGAACTCACTCTGTAGACCAGGCTGGCCTCGAACTCAGAAATCCACCTGCCTCTGCCTCCCAAGTGCTGGGATTAAAGGCGTGGCCACCACCGCCCGGCTAAGAATATTCTTATAAGTGAATTGTAACTTTAAACATAAAATTGTTGCCATAAATAATAGTGGAACTTGGGCTACATAATAATCTTTATTTTTCTGAACACAAATACAGTATCTAATTGGTGACATTATCCCCCTTCTTGATAAGGTTTTCTCCCTCATGTAATTTTTAATAATTTGTTATGGAAAATTTTAAACATCGACTACACAAAATAGTGTTCTGAATTCCCATGTACATGTCACATGGCTTCAGCAGTCACTGGCTCCTGGATGATTCTTTCACCTACACTATAAACTCTTCTCTGCCATATATCTTAAAGCAGTTCCTAGACATGGTAGGATTTCATTGTGAAAGAACACTCTTCTCAAAGATACAAAGTCTCTAGAGGATATATAAAGAGTTATCTTCCAAAGTCTTTTAAAGATACTGATGGTTCACATATCTGTCATGCCTGCTCAGCCTGGTTTCCTTACTGAGCCTAGTGTTTCCTCCCACAAACACCAGCGGCCTCATCTCTTTTGAGACATCAAAAAGAGTAAATTAAGATAAGCTCAGTTAAAGCAACAAATCAGCTATTGGAATCTATAAAATCTTAAGTAGAGTGTAATATTCTTTAATTTTGGCCTTCTTCTAATTCTAAGCGTCTGTGGAATTGTACATATAATATCTGAGAAGAATCAAAAGAACAGGACAGGGCTGTGCTTTGGGGATTGTTTTTCTGTTTTGTTTATAAGAGGAATTCAGGGATTTGAGGTCTTTTGGAGGCCTGTGGAGTGCTTCAAACCTTATTCATTCACCTCTCTTTTAATATACAGGTATTCACTTTTACTGGGTTGTAGTAGAAATATTTGGCTGAAGAGGGCCTTCTCATGAAGAGTACAGTCTGGGAACTTCCTATTTTGTTCTTGTGAGTTGAGGAATGTGTTCTGCTTAGGAAACTATGAATATGGGGTAGCCTTGTTAGAAGCTGAGCATTGGGTGCTTTTTGTCGTCATTGTCAAGGGTCACAAAAAAGAGATGTCAAAGGTTGCAAAAACATAAGTCTCAGCTTAGGCATAAAAATTGTACATTTTGGTTTGTAGTCCCTCTGCTAACTGGGCCCTGAGCTGGCCAGGCAGACATGGAGAAGGGGAACTCACAGCTGTTTAGGGTCTTTCATGTGTCTTTATGACCCAACTTAGTCTCTCAGGACAGCATTTTAGTTTTGTTTACTTTTTTGATAATAATGGCCTCTTGTGGTGAGTAGCTTGTTAAATAGAAGAACATTGCCTGTTATATTTTTGGATGCAGAGGTTTAGGTTTATTATGATAGGTTCATTATGTATGAAACTGGCCATAGTAAAGAAAGGAACAACTGGACTATTCAGATATGCCAGTAGCCTGTTTCAAAATGTGTCTTGTGCACTCTCTTCTTGTCTACCACAGAGAGAAGGCATGCAGGATGTATACTGAGTATGCCTGCTAGCTGGCAGCCATCAGGCCTCGTTTTCACATACCATTTCTCTTTTATTTCTTACCAGTTTTCTATTTGTGTGTGTGCATGCATATGAGTGTGTAGGAGCAGATGCCCATGTGCACACATGCACAGACCAGAGGAGGATGTTGGGGAGATAAGACCTATCACTGTACAGGAAGCCTCACCATTCTGGCCAAGCTGCTAACTGCTGAGATCTGGCTACGTCACAGTGCTGAAGTTACAGGCACATGAAGCTGTGCCTAGCTTTTTTTTTTTTTTTAATTTTATTTATAGATCCTAGATTTTTTAATTTTTTTTCTTTTATTGAAAATATATTCTTTTCTCATACAATATGTCCTGATTATAGTTTTCCCTCCCAGTTCCTCCTTTTTTTTTTTTTTTTTTTTTTGGCTCTCACTAGAAAAGAACAGATTTATAAGAGATAACCACCAAACATGACCAAATAAGATATAAGATAAAGGAAAAAACATCATATCAAAATTGGACAAGGCAATCCAACAGAAGGAAAAGAGACCTAAAAGCAGTGTGCTTAGCTTTCCATGTGGACACTTTGAGCTCAGGTCCCCATGGCTGCAGAGCAAGTGCTTTTTACCCCAGCCGTCTTCTTAGTCCCTCATCACAGAGATTGTGTGTGTGTGTGTGTGTGGTGTGTGTGTGTGGAGTATGTGAGAGAGAGAAAGAGAGAGAGAGAAAGAGAGAGAGAGAAAGAGTGTCAAGATTCCTTATCCAGTAAGTAAAGATTTAAAATCAAGTCTCTTACAATGAACTATTTTTTTTTCTTCCAAGCAAGGTTAGAATGACTAAATAGCCAAGAAGAAGGAAGTCCATTGAACTAATGGAATCTAAATTACCAGTTTTGTTTTTTAATTCAAATAAATGGCAACAACTTTTTTTAAAAAATCACTTTAAGGATTTTTATAATATTCAAAATACATAAATACATGTTGCAGTTAGTGAAGAGAAAGTAAAAGGCAGTTTTCTCACAGGCTTTCTAAAGAGATCTTCTGATTTATTAGTTCATATGGAAACCAAATTGTTTATGAGCTGAGCAAAGTGATTCATCTATAGTTTAGAATTCTGTGAGGAAATATTTAGTAACGTAAGCAAGACTCTTTACCTTTGTTGAAGGTGTTATGATGAGAAAGTACAGACTCCGAAGAGAAGTGGTGAAGAAATATGAGGCGCTAGTAAATGTCTTTACCTTGCTCCTCTTCACAGTACATAATTACCTCTTTTATGTTAACCCCTGCATCCACTTACCTGCATCCAGGTCATGCAGACCCAACAAAGAATTGTATACCTTGTGGATGTCAGTAATGAACATTTTACGTTATGAAACGACTTATTTAAATAGATTTTTAAAAACAAAGTCTTCTGAGGCTAGACTTCACACCACCTACAGTGTGACTTTAAGCTTCCTGGTCCTAAAATGGGATAACAGCAGCTAGTGACTCCACGTGGTACTTGTAAGAAACTAATGGAGATAAATGATACACAGTTTGTGTGAGAAATGCAGCTCAGAGCCAGGAGGGGCAAGGCGTCGTCTTGCTTTATTGGTGGCAGTAGATTCATAGCAAGCTGTACCTGTACTGTGGGAAGGTTGTAGTCCTGTCCAGGGAGATAAGCAGCAGCCTGCCTATCTGATGCAGCCTGACATTGTTGAGGGACTCTAGGGAAAGAAGTGTACTCTGTGCTGGGGTGAGAGGCCTTTTGGAAGCAGAGTCCTGAAGGCTAACTGTACAGTCACCTCTTTGTGATTTGTGGACATAAATAGCATTTCATCCAAGACGAATATTTATATTTTGGAAAATCTTGGATTAAAACTCCCATAGTTAGCTTTGATTAACTATGAGCTCTCCCAGAGCTTTTTAGGCTTCCTATTTGTTTTGGCAGCTGACACACTGGCATAGACTTTCCTTTTGAACCAAAATATTTTCCTTTCCCTTCTTCACCAGGGAAAATTTAAGCCAGAAAGGAAACTTCCACAGCCTGATATGGATTAAGAGCAGGCTGAAAGTGATCATAGGAAGGGAAGGAAGAAAGTAGGGAGTTGAATTTTGGCTTGGACTCTTACTAATCTGGTTATATTCAAGTAATTATATTTTGTGTATCATATCAGTCTGGTAGCACTGCAATGCAGGGATGCATGTTTATAAAAAGAGCCAATAAAGAGTGGTGGTAGTGGTTAGCATGGGATATATTTAAATGAGAAGATTTAGTCTGAAGACAGAATCTCTGAACATAAAATAACATCCAGTACAAACTGTATAACATAATGGTCTGTTGTTCTTACCTAGTAAACATAGATTTCCCTTTAAATAAGAGTAAAACATGAAAAAATATGCCTTGAGGGCCTCTAATCCTAGAGATTGACAGAGGTAATAATTTCCCTCTATAACTGATTTTCAAGGAAATCCATAATGTTTAACAAGTGGTAGGTACTGATATTCTACACAAAGATTCAACTTGGTGTATGACGAGGTCACATTTGGTAAACAGTATGGACCAGGATGTGCTATGCAGCACCTTAATGGTGGGCCGTGAATTTTAACTAAGGAGGAACCTAACGAAAGGGAATCTAAGAATCTTAACCAAACACAAATGAGCATCTGTGTCACCTGTCTTTTTAAATGGAGATGGCTCATAGGGCATTTGATCAACAGTTTTGAGAGGAGACACATTAATTAATAAATGTCTGAAGGCAAGTATGCTATGTTGTTAGGTGAAAAAAATGATATGCCTAAAATAACAAATTATAGATGCCAGAGGTAATAGTGATAGTCTAGGTGCCAGGTTTGTATTTTGCTTGCTGTTAATGGTGAACTGCCTGGTTTCTTTGAGCAGCTCCCCATTTGTTGAAATTGAACTTGGTTTGTATTTTCTGAAGGTATGTGCTATAGAGTTTGGAATTTTTCAGTTTGGAGAACAAAGCCCCTCTCTTTATAAGGAAACTTAAAATGTTTCTTGTAGCTTACTTAAGATGGACTATATACAGTTAATCGGGATAATAAGATGCAAACCACACCTCCAAATAGCTAAAGAAAATAATCTGTTGATGAGATTGTTTAATTAGTAGATTTTAATGTGTTGTCCCTGCCGGGCAGTGGTGGCACACGCATTTAATCCCAGCACTTGGGAGGCAGAGGTCGGTGGATTTCTGAGTTCGAGTTCAGCCTGGTCTACAGAGTGAGTTCCAGGACAGCTCAAGCTACACAGAGAAACCCTGTCTCTAAAAACCAAAAAAAAAAAAAAAAAAAACAAAAAGTGTTGTCCCTAGTCTCATATGGAGACTCGTCAGAAGTGTGATTCTTAGCTCTAGTTGGGGTGACTCAGTAGTCTGTTCTTAAACAAGAGCCCAGGTGATGCTGAGTATAAAAACACGGTGGCTGGGTATGGTTTGGTGTATGCACTGTTAACCCCAGCACTCAGGGAGCAGAGACAGGTGGAGGTCTACGGGTTTGAAGCCAGCTTTGTCTACACAGAGAGCTCTAGGCCAGAAGGTTGCATAGTGAGACCAGTTACTTACATGCAACTTAACGTTAAGTATAACAAAGTGTAACAAGTGAGGTCTAGTGGTACTGTGCCTGAAATCCTAGCACTTGATAAGCTGAGGCAGGAAGATTAAGAGTTGGAGGCTATCATGGCTATACAAGACCACTCAGTAGGCAAAGGCACCTCTGTCAAGCCTGATTAATTACCTGAGTTGAAGGAGAGAACAGACTCCTGCGAGTTCTCTCTGATCTCAACATGGGTATCATGGCACACGTTCACCCTATCCCAACATGCACACAAAGAAAAGAATTGAAAATGTAATTTAAAACAGAGAGCTAGAGGTCAGCCAGAGCTATACAAGAAGAATCTATCTTAAAAATAAACCTATAAGATTACAAAATAAAGCGAAGTCAGAAAATTGCAATAAAGATGTTTGTGGAGCCTTGATATTGTTGGTGTTCTTTCATATTTTGGGTAATTATTAAGTTCATAGGTTAGAGCTACAGGCCTGGATTCAAATTCTGTTGCACTACATACCTGACGTGATAAAGTCATTCTGTCACTGTAAGCTTGTTTTTTCATCTGTGAAAGGAGTTAATTGAATATAACAGATTATATAAAGCTTTTGTGAGGGATAAGTGAGAGTATGCATCTAATATTTGAAATTAGCTGCCAGCATTATTAGTATTAGAACCAGTTCTGCTAATTTGGTTTGTCATGGATATAATGTGTATTCTTTACCTAACTGTCATCCCATGGGGAGACAGGACAGGGCTTTGTGTTCTCATGTCTTTTCAGATTTCTGTTGCATCCTTGTCACCATTACACATTTTGTTCACTTGTTGTTGTTGCTGTTGAGCACTATTTGAGCACTTACTGTTTTTCAGACATTTGCCATATGGATGCCCTCAGAGTCCTTCAAACAATACTCCTCCCCAACTTTGTAAATAAATTTTAGTGGTCCTGTGATGATTACCTTGTCTAAGGTATATTCAAGCCTTGGAATGAGGCTTGAATCATAGCTGTGCTGTTGAACTCAGCAGGGACTTGCCTATGCAGTAAATTGTATAAATTTTCCTTAGTCTTAGCTCTTATTATTATATGGGAATAACAGATTCTAACTTAGGAAGTCTCAGGCTTATAATTAAGACAGTGCTGATGCAGTACACAGACTGGTTGTGGACACTTCTCAGTCAGAGAAGGTCAGCTTTCTCCCAAGGGAGCCTGATGAAGGTAGTATGAAACAGATATATTTGTTGGTTGTGGGGAGGGTGTTGTTTAATTTTTACAATGTATTTTATCTTCTCCAACAAATCGAATAGGTAAATTTTTTAAAAAGCTTATTATTTTGCTTTATGCTTGCATAATGGACTAGTTTACCCTGTTAAAGAGGGCTGGGGCTATAGTTCTGTGGTAATTTTTGTTCTTTTTCTTTTTAACCCCACAGAAGACCTCAGGTTCGATCTCTAGTATCTAAGAAAGAAAACATTCAATTTCTTTCTCTCAATGACCTCTACCTTTTGTAGACTAAAAGTGAACTTTGAGTAGTGATTTAAATCCACATCTTTTGTTTTTAACATAGTTGTCAAAATTGATAATATATACATCCTTCTAGAGCTCAGACAGTTACGGTATTGGTAAACCAAAAGAAGAAAATTGGTTGAGGATATAACACCTTAGCAGAACACTTGCCTAGCACATGGAAAGCCTTGGATTCTATTGCCAGATCTGCAAATACAAACAATTGTAAAGCATTTTGTGCTAGGAAAAGATAGTAGACATCTAAAGAAATTCCTTCTTTTTCTGGACCAGGAAAGCCTTGTGCAGGACAGCAGTGTCCTGCGAAAGCTGAGGCTTCCTAGTGTCTAATAGTCATTGCACTGACTTAGACTGGTGTTCATGTTTTGGCCTTTGGCTCAAGGACAATTAAGAAGAGCTGTCACTTGATAAATTTTCTGTTTTACAGATACTTTCTGGGAAATAGATCCTAGAAACTAATCAGCAATTATATGTGGTCCATTTTGTAGTTGAAAGAGGCAAAAGAGAAAAAAATTGGAAATCAAACCCTCCTTGATAAACTCAACTTTTGAATAGGAAAAGTGACATTGTTTGCTCTGTTCCTATGTGCTGGCCTTACTAATGTATTTCTATCATTCTACCTACTTCCTATTAACACAAGACAGGATTGTTAAAAAATTAAATGTTAAAAATAGAAAAGATCACCAAAGGAGAAAATTAAGAATTATAAACTTTGAATCACCATTAATAAAAAGCTAACTTGGCAAAATATGTGCCTTTTGACCCCTTGAATTACCAGAGCACTAAGGAAACAAATGTTCTATAAATGTAGCTTATAGTAAATCTAGTTGTTATTCTAGTTTGACATCCTTTTCCAATTAAAGTCAGTGGTTATTAAATTTAGCAGAAGTCAATGTTCCAGACAGTATACTTGGGGCCCGAGTAGAGATGGAGTTGTTTACTAAGTTTTTTACTTAGTAAAGTTTTAAGTAAGTTTATTAAATCATTTACTAGTGTCCCATTAACAAACAAAAGCTTTCTTGACTTACCAGAAGTAGCTTTTATAAAAGAAGCCACACAAAACCACTTTTATATTTTGTATCAGCTACTTCTTTTTATTTTTTGATTGGCAAAATGCAAATTCTGGAAATTCACAAGGCTAGTACAGCTTTAGTTCCATGGAAAAGAGTGAGTGAGTAAGTTGTTTGCTCTGTCATTCATTTTGTCAAATGGAAATGCACACCTGTAATGGGCAATGTATAAACAAACCTTAAGACAGAGAAATAGAGAATAAATATTTCACATGCCTAAAGCTCAGTTGAAGACATTCACCTGCATGTGGTTTTAGCAATCATTTTGAGTTCCTGCATCCAGTAGATGTACTTAATGCATAGTGATACAGAAGGATGGGCAGTGCTCCTTAACCCAGTTCACAGCATGGACACCAAGAAAATAATATTTCAACAAAGACATCAACATCGAGCTTGTGCCATCTCAGGTCCTTCTAGGTAGTCCTGTATGGCAACGTGGTAGGACTGACTTGACTTACCATCACCCATTTGAGGTCAGTGCTGCAGTGGGACATACGTTATAGACATCCTTCTGGAAGCATTTGATGTAAAACAGATCCTGCCCTTAGGACCTTGTCAGAGAATATAGCAGGTGAATGCTTTGTACAGACTGTGGCTTTGGTAGATGACCTAGGTATAGGCATAGTTCATAGTCTGCTGGAAAGAAGAAAAATTGAGCTGCTATGGATTGAGGTAGTATGAGTTGGTGTTGACTTCCAGTCCTTGCCTTATGCCTCAGATCCATTTCACTTCCAAAAGAGATTGCAGTAAAGGGTTTGATGTTGTGTTGCACTTGAAGGCTTAAAAATTCGAGCAGTCTCCCCTTTTACATATTCTGTAGCTTAGTCTAATTCTGGCTGTATTCCTACTTCTGGGAGATCTAATTGATAAAGGAAGCTGAGGAAGAAAAATCAGAAAAAGGTGGACAAATCATTTCTGGAGTGAGTGGCACTCCTTGAGCAGAATCAAATATTAAAGCACCCCACCCCAACTCTTATCCCCATTCTCACCCCAAATCTCCCACCCCTAGAGGCAAGCCTGCAACTGTAACTGTACCTGGACTCCCTAAACTGCAGAGTATCAGAAAACCATTTGTTCATTGACCATTGCTGAGTATCTACATGGTAGGGGCAGAATAAGGAGGAGTGTTTCTATTTCCCAGAAATATAGTGCAAAGTGTCACAGAAGAAGAGGGAAGAAATGCCAGGTTAATCAGAAAGTCATCTTGAGTGGAAGATAGGCCCTGTTAGCCTACAAGTTAGATATCAAAGTAAAAAAAAATGATGTCCCAGCAAGTAAAAATAAAATCAAGAGCAAGGCAGAACAGTCTAAAGCGCTGAATTAAAAGATTGGGGGTGGGAGGTGTTGGTTGGTTGGCTTTGTTTTTGTTTTTAAACAAGCTGAGAGTGAGTTAATAAGTAACTCAGAGCAATGTGGATTCTTAGCATTCATAAGGCCTGAGTTTACTACCAAGAAAACACAGAGACTAAGTGAAAAGTCTGAGTAACTGCAGAGAGGTGCAGAGCTTGTCAGATTCTGGGGGGCGCGGGAAAGTCCTCCTGAGACTCAGTGGTCTTTGGTCGGCGTGAGGCCTCAGATGTCTTTATTACCACTTCCTCTCTCAGCTAAAACCTTTCCATGCACTTTAACTTCTCAAGCTGAGCTTCAGTTTTAGTCATTGCTACATAATTCCCTTCATCTGAGGAATAGGAGCGCAGTAGAGTGGTTGTAACTTTTCTTATTTCTTACTCTGGAAGTAGACTTGTTTAAGGTAGGCAGGCACCACACTCTTTCTCTGTTTAACTTCAATGGCGGCAGAGTCTAGCCCGGCTTGGCAAGTACGTAGGCACTGAGGCAGATTTGGGGTTTCTTGTCCAGGTACCCAGTCTGATCACTGTCCTTTGTCCTCCATCTGAAATAAGGCTAGGTTTTTAAAGAGTAAATGCCTTTTTTATGTTGGAGAGAGTATGTGGACAAGCTTCATTCTTAAAGCAAGCTCTGTCCAATCGAGGAAAGCAGTGTCTAGTGTCATTATTCTATCATAATTCGTGGAGAGGGGAGATTCTATCAAAAATCACTATTTTTATATGTACATATGTTTTGGTTATGGTAGGGGTGTGTGTGTGTGTGTATCTGTGTGTCCATCAGGTTTCTTCCCCCCATCTCTCCTGCTTTGTTTTTGAGACTGGTTCTCTCTCTGAATAAGAGGCTCATTTGACTGGCTGACTCTGAGACTTATTCAGTTGGCTGCGCAGTGTGTTTCAGGGATCTCCCAGCTTGATAGAGAGATATTGGAACAGTTTAGAAAGTTTTACCCTATTAATCTAGTCTTAAGTGGTGGAGAAGATAAGCTTTCTTTTACACTTATTACTGTTCTTAAGGCGAAGGCTCTTTTTAATAGTTTAGGCTTTATTAATAAAAGTGATGCTTTTGTTGAATTCTTGTCAGAAATAAAATCAGTCCCTAATGAGCTCTGTGCATTTTTGTGTGTCTTGATGTTTTTGGAAGAACTAGAATATGTCCTGCTAAATGCAACTTGGGTAGGTAAGTGTGGGGAGGGGATTACTTGGAACTGAGCTTCAGCACATACTAGTGCTCTGCTGCTGTGCTATCTCCAAAGCTTAAAATACTATTTTAAAAGTGGACTGTGACTATTTGTGTTTACAGGACCGCCCCAGGACATTTGACATGCACTCACTGGAGAGCTCACTCATTGACATAATGAGAGCTGAAAATGATTCCATTAAAGGTAAGTTAAGAAATAGAACTATTCTATTTTAGTAATAGTTAAAGTATATTATCTACTTAGTCTGGTAAGCAATATTATTACTATGAAGTCATTGTATCTAGTAAGTTGTATCAATTCTACACATAAACTTTTTGTTAAAAAGTCATACTTATGCTGGGGAGTGGTGGTACACGCCTTTAATCCTAGCACTTGAGAGGCAGAGGCAGGTGGATTTCTGAGTTCGAGGCCAGCCTAATCTACAGAGTGAGTTCCAGGACAGCCAGGGCTACACAGAGAAACCCTATCTCAAAAACAACCAAAAAAAAAAAAGTCATACTTATCTGATGAGCATCTGCAGTAGAACCCATTATGATACCAACTTAGAGTACTGCATGAGTCCTTACTGCTAAGAGTGGGCAGTTAACTCAAAGACCATACACATTACTGGTGTGTGACAGATGAAAACCTTCTCAGAATCCTAGAAGTTCTAAAATGTGACAGTAACTACATAACTAGGGAGAATTCACATTGGTGACTTTTGGCTTAGTTTTACAATTTAAAAAATGGCCCACAATTTCTGATTAAAATTTTTTATAGTTAATTTTTTTTCTATATATGATGATTTAAAAAAATACTATTCCTGCTTGAATTCTGGTCTCAAGTTTGTTAGTGACTAGCTATGTTATAGTTTGTAACAAGGCACCCATCTCACTAGGCCCTTTTCTTTTCCTTGCTAAGAGACTCACAGTCATTTGGAGCCTTAAAAGTTAAATACACAAGCATGAACCCCACCTCATACATGGAAACTCAGCCTTTTCCACTTTTCCTTTTGTCATAAAAATGAGGAGAGTCTAAGGCATTATTAGCATCAGAAAATTGTACTGTTTCAAAGTAGCTCAAAGAGAAACGTCATTTCCTGCTTTTGTATTCTATAAGAGATTGCCAGTTTGGGGACATAGAATAAAGGGTATGTGAGGGTTTCTCTGTAGTACCTTTTATAACTTGTGAGTCTATAATCACTGTAAAAATTATTTACAGGAAAGGTTTATAAAGGACATTTAAAAAAAATTGTTTCCTAGATTCTTACAGCAGGTTCTTGAGAACCTTCCTTGTACTAGATGTTGGGGCAAGTCGGTAGAACAGCAGTAGGTACAGTGTGTTAGGTTATGTTTCTGGGAAGCAAGTCTCTAACTAGGATTTAAATATAAAGAGGCTTGCACACATTGTATAATTAACTGAAAGATTTCTTTGGTTTATCAGTTTTACCCAGGATATCTAAGGTTAATTTTTCTTTTTTAGTTTGATAAATTATTATTACATAAGCTTCACATTTATTTTATATTCTATGTAAGATTTATTCACACTAATATTTACTTAGGTCTCTTCAGCTGATTCTGTATGGGAGATCAAAAGTTAAGTGACAGAAAAAAATCTGTGGAGATGGCCTAAGGTGGGAGCATAAGGAGGCTGTGGAACTGTAGCATGGCGGCATGCAAGAACAGCTCTAGAGTCAATTGTCCTTCCAGCTGTGCTGATGATAGTGGGGTTTACATGGCAGCATGTGTCTGTCAAAGACAACATATGGCCTGGCTCTGGAAGACACTCAAGAATTAATGTAGATTTTACTGTTATCTACTAAGTCTTTCATTGTGCTTATCACATGAGGAAGCCAGGTTCAGTTCCTTTCTGTATTAAATGAACCTGGTAGCTGTCTTTTGCTACTTTGTTGGTTCTTCTTTCTTCCACCCTTTCAACCCCCTAACACATGATAAGAGAGAAAAAAGGATACAGGGGAGAGGAAAGAGCTCCCTGAAGAGTCAGGGTATGGAAAGAGGGGGTGATGTTATCATTAGAGTACTTCCTGCAGATCAGGGACGTGAGGTCCTTGGGGCAAGTTTGATCTTTGCTGTCAGGATATCTCATTTCTTCTTGTTTCTTTTTTTGCACACAACAACCAACAGCGCCCTGCCCCCTGGGAACCCTAGCTTTTATAGACCCTCTGAAAAGTCCCCAGAATTCCAAATGTCACACAGTCGCAGAAACTCTCTGCAGCTGGCAAAACCACCACAAAGAGCACAAGCCAAATCCTAGAAAGCAAGCTACAGACAGCTTTTGGGGACAGTCTGAAGCAGCACCGTATCCCATACCTGGGATTAAAAGGAAAACATATTCTTATAATATTTCTGTGTTTTTTAAAGAAACAAAACTCCAAAAAATGTAACTACAAAACTTCACATTTTTTCTTTTAAAAAACAAGGAAGAATTCAAAGATGGAGGCATGAGCCTAAAATCAATTTATAGTTCTGCTTGGCTTTAAAAAGTCCTAACCCTTGTGTCAGTGCAGTCTTTACTAGCAAATGCAGCTGCGTTCAGAGCACTGCTTCATCTCCTGCAGGCTCCTCTTTGAGCTCGAGCCCTTCATACAGCGATGCTTGATTCTATCTTAAGATAGTGATTCTATCTTAAGATTGTGTTTAAAAGTTATCATTATCATTTTTATTATCATTGTCCTCTAAGTCAGGCAGTAAATCCTGCCAGCCCATCTCGACAATCAATCAGCCTCCTAGCGCTCCTTCTTCAGGAACAGGGCAGAAAATCACCACTCATTCTGTGAGATCAGCATACCCCTTAGAAAAATGTAAATATTAACTTGACAGTGGTGCTAAAGATTTAATCATACAAAGACATTTTGCATTTGGACTAATTTTGTATTAGAATAATTCCATAGAACATGAATGACCTCATTTATTTATCTCTTATCTATAGTTCCTCCTAGCTATCTGTGTTTAAATCATAAAGCTTAAAATTAATGCAGGCGCTATAGTGTGAGTCATGGTTGCTACACATTTTAGTTTAAATGAGGAAAAAAGTTACAGAGGAAAACTTGCATTTTCTGTTTAGGAAACTATTTCTTTGGTACAGTGGTTAAAATTTTTTATTTTTGCCATCAACAAATAAGATACTGGATTATATCTAGGGGCTTCAAAGGCAGTGTTTGAATTTTCTTATGAATGTGTTGTTGATTCCAACTGGTTTCCTCAAAACAGATGTTCAGAAGGACTTAGCTTTCATTTGATCATGAGTATCAGAGCTTTTTGTGGTTTTAAAATAATCTTTAAATACTGTTTTTTAAAGAGCTTTCAAGTTTCTATCATTTGCTGAATGCCAGGGGCTTAGGTGTTTGGGGAGAAAAAGGGTCTTCCATAGGCTTTATCTTTGGGTCACTGCTGAGGTCAATTGGCAAGTCCTTACGGTATTTTTATCCTGGAAACTGTATTGCCTTCTCTATAACCAGTGGCAGTGACAATCCACAGAATCTTGTCCCCACAGACCAATTTTGTTTTCATTGTTCCACACCCAGAGTCATACGCCAAGAGCCTGACTGAGTCTGTGAGTTTTGATTTCCCCACGTGGCACCTTGAGCACAGTAGTCTATAATACTGTTAGATTATCAGGAACAAGCAATGTACTCCTATTTAGATGTCCAGGTGATTGATTGGTGAATACTGATATTTACTGTACTTTTTTCTTCCCTATGACATTGGTACTTTTTAGAAAGAGAGTTGCAGATCAGAGCCAAACCTGAACACAGCTGTTTTCAGCCTTCTGAAGCATAGGTTGGACACATGAAGTTGTCATGAAATGTGTTTCTCTCTTATGGTTATATAGTAAGACCTTTAACAGTCATGGAGCTTTCTCTCTCAGCATGTGCAAGGAATAAGGGGAAGTAGGAGTAAAGTAGGAAGTAGTTTATGGAATGGAGTCAGATGCATTGGATAAAGAGACAAAATTAGAATGTGTCAGACAATTCCATTTCCTAATAGTGATTGAATATTTTAAATCTGATGTTTAAAGGCAATTTAATATACAATTTGCTTCATTTCACTAGAAAGCAAATTAAACAGCAAGATTACTGCAAGAACAAGTGCAGTCCATAAGTCTTGCAACACTGCAGTTGTTCTTTAGTTATTAACTTAAGTTATGAGTCAATACCATATTTTTCCTTTGAATGTAATAAAAATGGAGTCTGTTGTATTATTTTAGAATAAATAGAATAAATTTTGCTTTGAATTTTTGGGAGAAACGAGACTCAACATACTTATTAGCAATGATTCTTATGTGTGTGTGTCAGGCATGTGAAATGCTAAATCTGCATGTAAGCAATAATGGTTATTTGTAGTGCCTGTTGTATGAAACCTTCTGTGCCTAAGGACCCTGTTAGAAATGTATGTGATGCATGTTTCTGCCTCACTTCATAATTCATAAGGATTTATTTTAAGAACTGTGGACTTAACACAAGAATGTTCTGCATTTTAATTCCTGATTGCCAAAGGTGTTGTGACCTTCCACTTTAAATACTTTGGATGTTTTTCTATTTCTTTATATATTAAATCTCAGGGTTTTCCCCACTATTTTCATTATTGTACATTTTTTCCCCTTAAACAAAAGATTAACTGCATGGGCAAGTGGTGATTCCATCTGTGCCTCTTTTCTTTGTTGCTGAGCAAAACAATTTATAATAATCTCTTTAGAAGAAAATCATGAAATTCAGTTGAAGTTCAGTGCATAATGCTTGTTTCATTAATTTCATATGAGTGGTGGTTAGGGTAATTATGCAAATTCTTTATCTTTGTCATTCAGAGAAAATGAATTTAGTGCTACTTTTTGGGAGAGAGTAATGTCTGGCAAACCTTATATACAGTTCTCTTACTAGTTTTATGCTGCAGATTGTAGTCACTTAGTTCTCTATTTCAGAGAACAGGTGATGTGTACTGATATGCTTGAGGCCTTCAACTTGATTTCATGTAGGTTCTGATTGTGAGAGAACTCTAGACTACCTACTGAAAGCTATGGAACGAGGACTACAGTTGGTATTTATTTGTGTCATGTCTTATGTACCTGAGATCATTTGGCTATAAACAAAACTTTCAAAAATGAAAGGAGTTCCCATGAAAGCAGGCTAGGCTTTAACATAATGTTTAATTTTCAGTCTTATGATAAGTGCGTATGATGTAGGGTGTGTGTGTGTGTGTGTGTGTGTGTGTGTGTGTGTGTTATTTGCTCCTTTTCTATTTAAATGTTGGCCTCTGTCTGTATGAAGACAGATCACTGCTCCTTCACTCTACCAACCATTTTAAAGGGTTAGACACTTTCCTTTAAGGGGCATATAGCAGACAAGATACAAACTGCCATGAAGAAGATCCAAAAAGAACAGGGCAAAACACAACTAATTTATCTTGGATTCACAACCAAATTCCCCTCTCAACTAGATTACTATTTATGTTATCAAGTGTCTTCTGGAAAATTGGGGGAGTCTTAAACATTACATGTATGTGGAATTCAGGCTCAGCCAAGCAGCCTCCTGCTTATGGGACCCAGCCTTCTGAGAACACTGGTTTCTTCTTTTCCCTTTGGATGATACCAAGTAACTCAAAGCAGCTGAGCAGGGGAGTGGTCTAGGTTTCCAAAGTAGAAAATAGCCTTACTTCTAAGTCTCCTGAGTAATGGAGTGAGAGACATAGCAAAGAGTTTCAACTGGACTACAATTAACTTCGTGTGCAGGTGGTTTGAAATGAAGGTTATTTCCTCCCCTACACTTTCCCTTTCCTTGCCGGGGAAGTGGAACATCCTGAATAGACTTCTCTTGGGCTGGTGGTGCCTAGGACTGGACCTAGGCTGTGTGGGGGCAACGCACTCATTGTGAGGAAGAGGAGCTGGGTGGGTTTCCTGAGTCGCTGCTGGGGTGGGCTGAACTCTGAGCAGCTGTTAGTTTCCAGGGTTACTTCTGATCAGAATTTATTGGATACTTCAATCGCCATGTCAGCAAAGATAGACTGTGAACATGCTGGTTCACTCTTTCAGATTTGGAGGTTTCTATCTTTTAAAAAAAGTAGAGGAGGAGAGACTAGGGAATGGCCTAGATGAGAGGGAAGGTGATGTGGAACACTGATTTGCTAGTGGAATTGCATTGGCATCATCCCCACTGTGCTTCCGAACTGAACTATTTACACAGAGCACACACATCCTGTTTACCCAGAGCCACGTGTGTCCTGCTTGTAAATACAGGTTGGGAGTCGTGATCCTCCCTCCTGTCACAAAGCAGGAATTTATCTTATGTAATCCATAATGTCAGGTCAAAACTTCGTAAGGAGTCCCCTGTTTTCTTCTTGAACATTGAGCACAAAGAATCCTATTTTGAGCCTGCAAAAATTGAGTGGTCCTAGTCACCTTAGAACAGTGCCACGACTCTGACTTTATCTGGATGGCAGGTGAGGGTAAGGAGGGCCAGGGCAGAGGAGTAATACTAAACCATTTATGTTATTAGAAGGTTAATGACCATAAGCATTTTCTAAAAGTTACCTCAGAACATTATTACTTTCAGCCTCACTAAGGCTCCTATGGCTGCTGTGACTTAATTTTGTTTAAGTGGAGAAGGTGGGGGGGCATGTTCTGATAAAGGTAAAAACCAGATTTAGTAGACACTTTTGAGATAACAAGCACTGGTAAAGTAACACATTGCAAATAATTTAGTGTTTTTATACTGCCACCTTAAGTATTGAATGTAGCTTAAATAAGCATGGCTTGTACCAGATAGATGGACAAAATAGTAATATTCTCCATTTACAAGTGAAAACTGAGTAATATTTTAGCAAGTTTTCAGATAGTATTAGCAGTTTGTTAGTGATAAATATGAAGACTTCTGCTGTGTAAACAAGAAAAGGGGTTCAGAATTGTACAGCCCCATGCTGCTATCACTTCCTGTCTGCATTAATGTGTGCGCTGTATGCTTTTTGATTATGTCACTTATTTGTCTATTTTTTCCTTCTCAGAAGTTTCTATGAAACGTTTACATAGAGGTCTTCTTGCTAGTGCATCTCCTAAGAGCTACTAAGACAATCCCATATGCATGTACCCATTTACTAATACTTTGTTGTCTCGTCTCTAATGAACAGTCCTCAGGCCTCCCTTGATCATGGTGTGTAGCCCCACCTATGGTATTGGGGATTTTGGCAAGGGAACTGGGTTGCCTGGTTCATACCTATCATAAAAACATCCAAGATTCCTTTTGCAGTTAACTTAGCTACAGCAAGGCAAGAGCAGTCCATAGTATGAAGAAATTACTTCCTGAAAAGAGAGAAATGGCTCAGTGGGTAAGAGCCCTTGTCATGCACGCATGAGGACCTGAGTTCAAATGTGAACCCCTGTAAAAAGTCAGAAGTAGTCATGTGCCCACTCATTAACCATGGCAGTTTATCTCCAGGCTCAACAAGAGACCTGTCTCTGAGGAGTAAGGCAGGAGAATGACAGAACAGGACACCTGATGCCTCCTCTGGCCTCTGTGTAAGCACCACCTGCACACACACTACACCAACGTGCGCGCTGTGCACTCATACACACTCATGAAATTTTAAAAAATGTTCCTGATCTGCTTGGAATACTTACCTAAATATTGTGTGCAGTTAATTCTTTATCAGTTGTTTACGCCTGACTTACATTTCTTTTTTATTTCATGGTGCCCATGTACTCAGTACCAGAACTTAGAAGGAAAACAAACAACATCAAAACTCAGCAGATTGTTCCTGCCCAGCAATATGGTTTGAATAAGCTTAACTAGTTTTGAATTGGTTACTACTCTGAAAACTACACGGGGTGGCAGTGCTCCTCCTGAGCTTCACTAATCTAACTGGCTGGCTCTGACTTCAGCCCCACACTCTTGCAGTGCATCGACTCTAAAGCTGGCTTTTGTTTTATTCTGAGTTGCCTGGAAAACAGCCCAGTCAGACCCTGAAGGGAAGGTAGCTCTAGAATCTTTCTGGAGCCCCAGGGGTACATAAATGTCAGTGCTATACATCAGAAAAGAGGAGTCGCCGGGCAGTGGTGGCGCACGCCTTTAATCCCAGCACTTGGGAGGCAGAGGCAGGCGGATTTCTGAGTTCAAGGCCAGCCTGGTCTACAGAGTGAGTTCCAGGACAGCCAGGGCTATACAGAGAAACCCTGTCTGGGGGGGGGGGGGGAGAAAAGAGGAGTCAACTAACCTTTTTAGTGCCCAAGAAATTAGCAATAGAGTGCAGCCTTTATTCTGAAAAATAGTCCTGACTAATAGAAGCTATAAATAACTTGAAACAAATCTAAAATGTCTACTGGCTATAAAATTGTGAATAATAAATGTCTGGCATGATTGAGTAAATAGACATGTTTAAGTCAACCGATCTCACCCTGATGATCAGTTCACTCAGTATTTCTCAACCTTCCTAATTCTGTGACCCTTTAATACAGTTCCTCATGTTGTGATAACTTCCCAGCCATAAAATTATTTTTTTTGCTACTTCATAACTGTAATTTCACTACTGTTATAAATCCTAATGTGATTATCTGCTATGCAGAATATCTGATGTGTAACCTCTAAAGGGGTCAGGACCCACGGGTTGAGAACCACTGGTCTAAGGCCAAAATCCTCACATAACTAATTGATTTAACCCTGACAAGTTTCATATCATATTCTTTCTGCAAGCTACTAAATACTAAACACTGTCAAATCTTTTAATGTAATGTACAGATGGCTGATGGTAATTTAAAGATTGTTAAGTGAGGAAAATAAGGTCTAGAGAAAAGCCATTGACACAAGGCCTCATAACTGGTAATCAGAGGGCCAGGTCTGAACGCAATGCCAAATGTGTTTCTTATTATTTCTTAATATTTCAAGAAGTTTATTATAGGCTAACACAGGAGTTCTAAATCTATGGGTCACAACCATCAGAAAACACAAAATTCTAATGGTCTTCGGAACTAAACTACTGCTCAGTAGCAAAAACAGTCATGAAGTAGCAATGAAAATTTATGGTTGGGGGTCACCACAACATGAGGAACTAACTGTATTAAAGGGTCACAGCATTAGGAAGGTTGAGAACCACCACTGTTCTAGAAGGAAGTGTTAGTTTGGGCTTTTGCTTCCAGAGAGTTAGAGTCTATGATGACAGCAGGAGCAGCTAAGAGTCCATATCTCAAACAAGCAGGAGGTAGAAAGTACATTAGGAATGGCACAAGGCTATTAAGCCCTGAAGCCCAGTCCCACTGACACTCCTTTTCTGACAAGGCCACGCCTTCTCAGCCTCTCTAAACAGGTCTACCAACTGGAGACCAAAATTCAAAAGTCTGAGCCTGTGGGGAACATTTTCATGTAAACCACCACACTTTGCATGTGCATGCTTATTTTCCAAAAGTGTGTGACTGCTGATGTAATGTGGTTAAAGTGCATTGAAAGATGTTGCTGAATTCTTTTTGATTCTTACTAAGGTTTTAGTTGTTTTGCTTTTTGTGTTCTGGGTGAGGTAGAGCTAGGAGTCTTTGTTATGTAGTGAAGTCACTATGAAATATTTCCTTGTAATAGGTCTTAATATTTATTAAAGATTGTGAGGTAGTTCTAGAGAACTTCTCTAATTGTTCTGCTTTCTGCTTCTGCTGTTAGGATGTTCCCTAGAACCCCAAAGAACATAGTACTATAAAGGAAGAAAAATAGAGGACGAGGGAAGGAGGGTGGAAATGTATAAGCTCACTTACCTTATATTGCCATCTCAAGCAAATAGCATTTTGGAGCTTCATTTCTGTATTTGAAGCAACATTTGTCATTTGAGACAATTCTAGAAGAATGGGGACAGCCCTGATAATCACGAGATATAGCCATGTGGTTTGGAGGTCTCCTGCCTCTTCCAGCTCCCAAAGATTGCACATGTTCATATTCCCTTCCACTGTGTGTTTCTGCTTTAAAGTAACTTGGTCACTGTGGACAGCAGTGTTGATGTACACGCCCAAGTGGGAGGGGACTACTGACACTGTCTCTTTTTAATTCTCTGCTCTTTGGAGAATTAATTATCTCTAACCTAAATCCTTACAGAAACTTTTTCTCTGAATTTTGTGATCTCTAGTTTATAATTGAAAACGGGTAAAGCCCAGAAAGGTAAAACAACTTTTCAAAGCTGAAGTTACTCAGTCTCCCAATAAGGGAGAGAGGGTCACTGAAAGAAGCATAGCCTCGTGCCTCATATTCAATGGCTCTGCTTTATAGTGTAGCTGGAAAGAAGGATGTGAACATAAAATGTAAGCAAGTGTGGCTTTGCCTGCTTCCATGGAGTAGGCATTAATATTTCTTAGCTTCAGTTTAGGAATTCAATTTAAAATATGTATTATCATGATTCATGATAATCTTCTAAAGAAGGTGTGGGCCTCACGCTGTCTGACTCCCTGTTACAGAATGGAGCCTGGTGTTCTAGCCAGATTCTGATGCCTCGGCTGCCCTAGGGCTTATGTGGCCTGTTCCCTAAGTGACTCAGACCCGCTGCTTTCCCTTCCCTTGCTTGTTGGTCTGGTTTTTTTTTTTTTTTTTCTTCTTCCAATTAGATTACACCTTCCCCTCCTTTTTAACTAGCTATGGCTGCTTTAATTGGAAAAAAAAACATGCCTTTTTTTTTTTTAACCTTAAACTTTAGTCATTAATCACTGGTATCATAACATCCTCTTAAGGCAAGTTACCCTGTTGCTGTGTCCTCTTGCGGCTGCATCCAGAGTCAAGAAGGCTTCTGGCGAGGATAAAAATAGCCTTCCTGCTTGCTGGTTTGTTGTTAGCCTTCCTGGCAGTCGGAAATCTTTTGAATTCCTTAATTAGGTCAGCTCTTTGGTAGCTTCTCTGCAGACATTCCCTTCTGCCTGGAACTCTTAGTTGCTTTTAGACCTTGCAGCTTTACAGCTGCCTTGAATTACAGTCGAGTAGTCTTTCATTCTGTAAAAATGTATTACATTGGCTTTTACGGTCTTGTTTTCCACTCTCCTTTTATTAAAATTGGAATTTGAGGTTTTGGTACAAAAAGGTGCCTCTTGTTTATATTATCGTCACTGAAGGTGAGTTTTGATGTTTCCCTTCCCTGAAATCCTGCTACTGTGCTAGTTATAATAAAAGGTGGTGCTTGAGTTTTGTCTTCTCTTTTTTCTCAGAAAAGATGTACATCCCTGTTTACAACCAAAGATACTAGTAAACTCCTAATTCCCTGAAGCCAAAAGTTCCATGGATTATTATTGCCTTCTCTAAAATTCCAGTTTAGTACTTATTAAACAGAAGAAACTGCCTGGTGTCCTTCTCGGGAAGGTGGAAAATCATTGCTTGTCCTTGGCCATTGTTGGAGACAGAATTTTTGGGAAGGAATTGCTGTTAGTTGCTGAACTACTACTACACACTGGGGGTAGTGGGGTCTTATCACTCTACAGAGCTTATTTTAGGACTCTCTCACAATGCCTATAAATGGAAATAGAGACCTCTGTGTCCCTAATATGCAGCAATTTGAAGTAAATTACAAGACTGTGATTTTATCCTTTTTCCTGTATCTTCTAAGGCAGAAACATCACCACCTTGTGCCCCTTCATCCAGCAGCTGATTACTGAGTACTTTTCTGTGCCTGGGTTCTGTAGTCCAAGACTATAAATCTGTTTTCAAAGAGTTTGCTGCCATAGAGGAAGAGATAGCTTCAGAAGAAGTGTGACAGTTTTGATTGACAGCTTGACACAACCAGAATCACCTGTGAAGGGAGGACCAATGAGCAATTATACAGTTTGGCCTGTGTGGGATTGTTACTTGAGTTAACAGAAGTAGGAAGACCTATATCCTGAATGAGTGATACCATTTTAATGGGCTGGGCTCCGGTCTGAGTAAATGGGAGAGAGTTAACTGAGCACTAGAAAGCATGCATGCTTTTCTTCTCTGGGGCTCTTGACTATGGATGTACTTAAAGTTCTTGCTGCCTTGATTTCCCCACAATGATTGGTTGTAATCTAGAATTGTAAGCAAAATAAAACATTTCTTCCCTAAGTTCCTGTCAGTGATATTTTATCACAGCAACAGGAAATGAAACTAAGACAATCAGTAACCTTGTATGAGAAGTGCTACCATACAGAGTAAACCAGAGTGTGGGTGCCATGAAATTGGGAAGACTTCCATAGGAAATAAGGCCAATAGCAGCAGGGCAAGGGATGGTAGAGGGAATGGAGGTAGAGCTTGAGTGGTGAGCCTTTGGGGCTCAGAGAGAGGAGGGCATTCCACAGAGGAAGTAACCAGAAATAGAGCTGATAAGTTAGCAGATCTGGACGCCTGGTGGATTTTGTAAGGGTAGGGAAATGGCTCTGTGGACAGATAAGAAAGAGCACAAGTGTAAGGATTTCTCCTGGCTCTCACACTAATGGCCACATCCATCTCATAGGACACTATGAGCCTTTTGTTTAGCCTTAACTCTGTATGTATGAAATGTGTTTTAAATGAGTCTTTAGAAAGAGCAAGAATCTGTAGCTGGTATCAGTGCCAGTTCTTCCTTTGTGATTTTACATAGAAATGCTATAAACAGTTGGTTACAGGACAGGTAGATCACGAAACCAAGAAAGGGTTATGGACTTTGATTATTAAGCAATCATAAGGTACAGAGCATAGAGAGTACATTGCATTAGGGCATACTGACATTGGTTCAGCATTTGTGTAAATACAAAGTTGGTATCATAACCAGTGAATTTATAATGGGCCTTTAGCCTTTGCTCTATGTTGTCCAAGTATCCATAGCACCATCTTGCTACAAGTATCAGGCAGTATTGATTAAAAACAAAAGTATATAAAGGTCATCTGTTACCTTTAATCAGAATTTGTGATAGTATAGCTTTGATTTAAATGTGAACTAAATAAAAGTATCACTCTCAGAGTTTTTCTTAAACAACTGCTACAATGTATCTTCATATACAAACATATATGCATATGTGTATATGTATGGAAGTTAGGAAATTTTAGTGTGGGTCACTGAAAACACCTCCTTTTCTTTTGGAGTATCTAGGCTAGTCTAGCTTGAGCCAATTAAAAAATAACTTAGAATTTCATGCTACTTAGGATTGTATAGGTCTACATTGGCTATGTTCCAGACAACAAAGCTGTTATTTCTTATATAACTTGACTTGTTCTATGTCACAAATTGACTATGAAGAACAGAAGATCATAGCATGATATCCAGTGGTACTGTAGAACATCTTGATAGTTTTCATTGTTTGTGTTTGAAGTGTATGCTTTTATTATATCACTTCCTGATGAATCATCTGCAATAATAATATCTGCATTTCTCCTTGGAAAATAAATTATAATTATGAAAGTAACCTGTATATTTATTACTAATAAAATAGAGCATTACCTTTTATCTCCTTGATGAACTTACTTAGTCCTAAAAGAATGTAATAGTACATACTGTTATACTCTTCCTACTAACTCTTAAGTCCATTGATTTGCTGAACAGTGGTTCTTTCCAACTAACAGATGCTCAGCATGGAACTGTCAAGTTGGTACACAGACCTTTTCTAGCTGTAGAATTTGGTAATGTTGTTCCCCAGAGTCACACTGTATCAGTTGCCTATATTTGGCTAGGTTGAATAGTGTCTACAAATATAGCCTCTGGCTTCTGTAAGAGATGTGCTAGGCTCTGGCTCCAAATGCCATAGCTGTCTCCAGAGACACATTGCATTTCTGGCGATAGTGTCCTTTAAGAGGAGGAGTGCTGATCAGGTAGTGGTTTTTTATGTCTATAACACAGTCAATAGCAAAAGCCTTCAGGGATTGAATTTTAACCATAAAATACATTCACTTGCTTAAAATCCTAATGTCATCCTTTTTCCTTCAGGAACTAAATTTAAATGTACAAAAGCATATTTATAGATAGATGAGTTATCAAAAAATCAACCCAGCAAGACCACAGGTGCTGGATTATATTTATGTTCACCTGTCTCAATTATTTTTTAGTTTATCCTTTACTCATTATGAAATACTTAATGTTTTAAGTTCAGTAGAATGAACTCATTTTTTTCTGGTGCCCAAACAGGAAATGTAGGGCTTTGTTTTTGTTTTAATGTTTTAGTTTGAAATATCATTTATTATATAAAGGAGATAAGAGAAATTTATCCACTAGCTGAAATGACATGAGACTGGCTATTGCTGTGGCTAGAATTTACAGAGCTAATTTAAAAAGAGGTTTCCATTTTGGGAAACATGTCTTGAAGAAGAAGATGGCCCTGAAAATGTTTGAAAAGGCTCCTCAAAAAGCTTGTATCCTTAACAGAAACCAACACAGAGATGTTTCTAACGGGTTAACTAATAACTGCCATACTTAGAAGTATTCAAAATATCCTTTAGTAATTCCATACAAACAGTGTAATATTATTTGATACTAAAAGAAATGAGCTGTCAAGCTCTAGAAAAGACACAGAAGAACCATAAAATCCCCAGTAAATGAAAGAAGTCAATCTGATAAGGCTTGGTTCTCTGGTTTCAGCCAAATGATTTCCTAGTAAAGGGAAAGCTATGAAATTAGCAAAATGATCTGAGATTTGGGTGATAGGACAGATTGAACAGGCGAACAGAGAAGTCTTGGGATAGTAAAGCTACTGAGATTCTGGATCAATAGGTGCATGTGGATGCGTGTTGTTCTTCATTACACTAAACAGTAAGAATAAGAGTAATATGAACCGTGATTCTTTGGTGTTAATGAAATGCTTATTTAGATTCATCACTTAAAACAATCGTACCACTCTGGAGCTAACTTTTGCTGTGAATTTAAAACAAGTTCTTCAGGGAAGAATTGTTGATTGTTTTAGGAGGATATCACATGCATATTATATGGGCCTCTGAGGATCAAAGCTGGTGCTTACCAGGCAGTAACCTTATCAGAAGGCAAGTTAAAGCTGTTAAAGGCTCGCAGTCAGTGTTCCAGCTGGGATGATGCTGACAGTGGCTCCCAGTGTCATGCTGTATCTTGGATGCAGGGTAGAAAGCTAAGGAGCAGACCAGCTGTGAAATGTCACTGACCTAAAAGGAGGTACACACCTGAGCTGAGCCAAATTTTTATATCTGTGGAGTCAAAATATTTCTTGGTTCTTCAAAAATACCCGCAGTGCTGGTGCAGGCCTTTAATCCCAGCACTTGGGAGGCAGAGACAGGCGGATTTCTGAGTTCGAGGTCAGCCTGGTCTACAGAGTGAGTTCCAGGACAGCCAGGGCTACACAGAGAAACCCTGTCTCAAAAAAAAAAAAAAAAAAAGCCAGAAGATGTGTTTCTGGTAAGACTGAACTTTGTTCAATTGGGCCAGCCAGTATGGTAATCTGTCACTTGGATTCCCTTGTTGTTTGTAGCCTTTCTTAGCTCAAAGACATTATGGCTCATGTGGAACAGCCCCAGCTTCGACTACAGTGCCAGCATCAAAGAAATTACAGCATGTCCTCAGAAATACAAAGACAGCTCTCCTCAGCTCTTGATTGTAATCAACATAAATGCTTTTATTTATGTAATATCATCTTAGTTCATCTTTTAAAACATGTTTGATGGTGAAAGAAAGTGGTTTTAATAGCTCCTGTTAACTCATTTGCTTAGAGGATTACATAGTAACAAAATCTAAACATGTTTCATTAAAGGAAATCAGGCGAGGCTCCTCCCACAGGTTTAACGGTTCATGTCATGCTCCTGTTTCACGCATCTCAGCTCCATTTTTTTTTTAAAAGTATGCTGTGACATGAGTAGAATCCAAGCTGTCATTTGAATCAGCTCCAGCTCATTTGCCAGAGTTGAGTACTTGACCTGCACATATCAACAGTAAAGAAACGAAATATTTAGGCAGAAGTTGAAGTATCAAAATCAGATTTCACTTTTTCCCTAGTTCCATTTCTCCGTTCACTCCCTAAATAGCAATAAGCTGAAATCTTAATAAGAGCAGTTAATTTTATCTTATAAAGCCCCTTTATTTGATTTTAAATTGGTTGCAAAGTTTAAACCAGTTGTGGTATGCTCATGTTGGACTCAAGGTTTGGGATATAGGTTAGTTACAGATTCTGGTAGCAAAAAACATTCTCTTTTCCTGACATGGGGCATTCCTGTGAGTTCCTTTCAAAGGCAAGAGTCTCACATTGAAACTTCCCTCTGAAGAGTTGTTTGTACGTGGTGCTGGAGTGATGGGCCACATTACCTCTGGTTCCCAGAGTGCTCTATGAACTGAGTGGAGTCTTGCTGGCATTTAGAGAAGGCCTGTGCCAGCCTGAAGGCTTGGCAGAATCTCTGCATCTTCTCTGCTTTTCCACAGCCATAAGCCTCACTGCTCTGTGAGGCCAGAGCTCAGTGCTCTTTCCTAAAGGAACCTTTGTACTTCAGAGTCAGTTAGATATTGGCAGCTACTCGTGATCATAGGAGAGAATTAGCAGCCAGGTTTCTCAGCCCTTGCTGAACCTGCTGAGGCTCTCCACCATTTTCTCTCTTTTTTTCATTTTTTGAAGATTGGTAAAAATGGGTATGTGGAATATGGAGACTTTAAAATGTTGCCACAATATTTACTTTATAACTTAGTGTGTACACAGGATGTATTCAATGAGGATTTGTGGTCTAGATAGCTCACTCTACATGCAGAGGTACTTACTTCAAAGAACAGAAATATAATTTCTTAAAGGCAGAGAAATTACAGTGCCTTCCCTTGCCAGTTAGGGAGATAGTTCATCCAACACTTTGAATATTTTCACAAGTTCTTTTTTTGGAATAGCTTAAATAGTGATTTTAGCTTCAAAATTTAGGAACCATTTCAAACTCAGAAGCTAAGTGACCAGGGCATTTATTTATTGAGTGCTCACTTTGCATGGCCCAAAACCCAAATTCAAAGCTGCCCACATGCCTTTACCTGTGAAAACCTTTTTCCTAAGGAAAAAGCCACATAAGAAAATATTGTAGTTAATTGCATCCTTTAAAAAGAGTAACAACCAACACAAATAACTGAAAAATATTTCATAGTTACGGGGCATAAAATTTCAAGATTGTTTTAATAGATGTTGGAACACAATGGTATAGAGGAACATATTTTGGGTGGTGATTTGGAAATGACAATGACCTTAGTAGTTAGGTAGTTCATATGTTATGAGTAGTTAAATATGAGAGACACTTTATCACCTTCAGACTTCCCCTTTGGTGCATCAATGCTTGACACATCTCTGATTAGCCATGTTCCTTAGAACAACAACTCATGTCCCATAATGCAGATTTGTAAAGATTTTGCATATTAGAAGCCACCAACTCCGTTCTGTTATTGAATAAGTTTAAACTATCTATGAAAAAAAATTAGTAACAAACGGCCTTCTTTTACCTTCAGGTCGTCTAAACTATTCATACCCAGGATCCGATAGTTCTCTGCTTATTAATGGTAAGTGATAATTGATTTGCCCTAGTGAAGTACACAAACCTGAAGTTAGTATCAGGTTAAGAAAATATAGTATTTGTGCTTCAACAAGTGCAAAAGTGGCACTCATTTGCTCTGCAGTGACACTTATTGATTGCTGTTAATCACCTATTTTAATAATAACTTTTGTCCCTCAAAATTGTGATAGAAACTTTTCTCTAAAAATGCTATGAGTCACTTGATTCTCCATTCTGAAATTAATGAAGAGTGGGTGTGAATCCCATAATGACAGACCACCATCATCAAATATTAGTTAGCTTCAGTAAAGCAAATGAAAAGAGAAGGTAACCAGAAACTTAGAACCTGAAAGAGGCAGCCCTTTCATAAAGAAACACAGTGCTCTATGCTCCAAAGAGAAGGCCATTCATTATTTACCATCAAGGAGAGCATGAAGAGAGATGTATTAGCCTTTATAGTTCCTTCCATAGTCTCCTTCCCTGACCCGAACACCAGTAATGTGCCCACAAATCCTGCTTTTATGTGTGCACACCAGAAGAATGTTAAAGGTCACAGGGAAGGCAAAGGCAACTACTCACAGAGTTAAAGAATTTTAAAATGCATAGATATTTTTGGTATCACAGTTTAGAATAAATAGAATACAGAAAATTTTTTTTATTTGTTAATGTATGTGTATGTTTTTAAGATTTATTATGTGTATTTGTTTGTATGAGTATATGTCCCACATGTGTGGGTTCCTGTCGAGGTCAGAAAGGGCATTGGATTCCTTGGAGCTGAAGCTGCAGGCTGTTGTGAGCTGCTGGGAACTGAACTCAGGTCCTCTGAAAGAGCAGGAATCACCCTTAACCACGGAGCCATATTTCCAGTTCCTGAGAGGTTTTTTTCCCCAAATTTCTGTTAATTTCAAATCTCTGTTAATATCTTCTGTCCAAGAGTTATTTTTGCTGGATTCTCATCATTCATCAAGCAAACAGAAACAGAGGGATTGAAAATGATTATTATAGTTAGGCCTTCTTTTGGTTACTACTTGAAAATGGTGACCTATGGAGACTATAGGTTTCTTAGCCACCCCCAAAAAGTCAACAAGAGAGCAGATGAATGAGAGGTGCTGGGCCCAGCAGCCTTTCTGGAAGCTGTATAGTCCATTAAAACCTCACTCTTTGATCAAAGTTAGGTCTCCTTACACTCAGTGCCAGAAATTTATCATCATCGTCATTGTCATTGTCATCATCATCATAATCATCATCATCAATAAAATAATACTATCTTACTATACTATTCTAGCAGAAACCATCATATATGCTCATAATATGATATAGTAGCACAAAAATATCTAAGCTAAAACCTACCAACCTACCACTTAATGGTGATGGCATAAGGAGGACATCCCATCCACAGAGCAATGTTTACCTTTTCCTATAAACTAAATCCAGACTCAGGTCCATGTACTGGAAATTATGGTGAGCTGAGATTTGGAATATGACTGAGTGATCACAGACAAAATGGTTGGCTTTTATTTGTGTTAATTACCTCATAAAGTTGTTTAGTTGGATCAGTTGCCTCTGGAACTCATCTTTGTGAAGTGTGAAAAACTCTCTAGTAGCTTTTCCTTAAAGATCAACACATTTAAAATTTTTAAATTCTTTTGTTATGCCTTTCTTTTTCACATTAATATTTATTTTTTATGAATAGTTAATTTTCAGTGACTCTTATTTGGTAAAAGGGAAAAGGAAAAACAATAAAGATGGCCTTTCCCCCCAAGTATTTATGTTTTGAAATTGTGTTGGTTCATGGACAATAGAGGGAGGCCAGATACTTGATTTTCGTTGTTTCTTGTATAGAATTTTTATTTATTATAAAAGTATACCTACTGGGGTTAATATTAATATCATCTCAAACTGAAAAATATAAAGAAAACTAAAAAGTTATAAGACGAAGGAGAAGGAGGAGGAGGAGGAAGAGAGGAGGAGGAGGAGGAGGAGGAGGAGGAGGAGGAGGAGGAGGAGGAGGAGGAGAGAGAAGAAGAAGAAGAAGAAGAAGAAGAAGAAGAAGAAGAAGAAGAAGAAGAAGAAGAGAGAAGCAGCAGCAGCAGCAGCAGCAGCAGCAGCAGCAGCAGCAGCGCAGCAGCACAGCAGAAGCAGAAGCAGCAGCAATAAAACAATAACAACAAACAACAACAACTCTGGCTCCTCAAGCCAGACCCAAGTGTGCGAGGTCATGATTACCATGGTCTCAGGTATACTGTGTAGCTTCAGAGGGCCCAACAAACTAGGTTTTGTCAGATGTGACCTCGAGTTAGTTTTTAGCAGGAAACAGTAGGACCAGCTGCCGATTTCTTCATTTGCAGTGAAGAATGAAAGCTGTGGTTATTAGACCAGATAGCGGAGCTGTAAGACTCCTTCAGTCTCCAGTGTTAAGTGGGAGCAGGAGAGGTGGCTTAGTGGCTAAGAACACCTACTGTCACTGCGGAGGACCCAACTCCAACTCCAGGGAGACCCAACACCTTTGGCATCCTCAGGCACCTGTACTCAATGTGCATAAACTAATACACATAATTAAAATGTAAAGTAGAATAATTTTAAAGGATTACTTAAATCAGAGGCTTTTAGGAAAGGACAGTGAGACCTCCATCATGTTGATTTAGGTGTAGGTGTTGGCTATTTCTTCAGCCATTTTTATGAAACAATCTTGTGAATGGACCACTTCTATAATAAACTGATCTTACCACACTGATGCATCAGTAGCTTTGTTCTTAGGTCAGATTATGGATGTACTTCTCTTTGAAATCTAACATATGGGAGTAAATGTGCTTAATGGAGACAAACTCAGAATATGGAAACCTCCTATCTCTCAGGCTGAAGATTAAATAAACATAGCTAAATCACTTATCGTCATAGCAAACACATAGGAAGTCAAACTAAAATCATTCATTTTTTTAAAGCAAGAATATGAACACTAAAATTTTACAAAAGGGAACAACAACAGCAAGGGATTTAAGATGAGTCTGTAAAATCTGCCTGAGGTAAACACATTTTTTTTTTTTTGTTACTAAGATAAATAACTCAAACCACTACTTTTAAATGTACCTCCCTCAACTTTTCACTGTCTTTTAAAATGGATACTAAAAGCCTGATATCATGTCACCTTGTCACCAAGACATCATAGTTTATTCTGACTTTTAAAACCATCGGAAGTGATTCTGTCTATGAAACACTATGTTTCTACATCTTCCAGAGCTTTAGCTCACGAGTGTCAACAGTCGGAGCCTTTTTCCCTTTCACTGGGATTAGAAATGAAAGCTGCTTACCCCCTCTTGCACATTTCCATGCAGATACTCTAATTTTGACTGATTTTTATTATGTAACTTGTTTTTAAATTTTCAGGCAAGCTCAGAACTTTAGGCAAGGAAATGAATTTAAATCCTATCTAAATAAAAAGAAAAGGGGGCAGAATCCTTTCCAGTTTGGGGTAGTATAGATTTGAATAACACTGGAATTTGTGTGCACAATGATAAAAAGGCTCACTCATCCATAGATCCCATGACTTCTTGTTTTGCCTTACTTTAAACCCATTTTCATACTATCCAGTAACCTTCATGGACCAGAAACTTCAAAGATGAGCTAGTGTCATTCAACCAATAATAATTAAAACCTAGGTAATACTGTTACAGACTATTATTACACACCTTGCTTCTGTGTTAATTATAGAAGATTTGTTTTTATTTTTTTTCCTGGAGGAAATTCTTGTATTAAAAAGCCCAAGCTTTTTAGCTACTTTTTGAGTGCCATGTTAGTGTATTAGTTTGCTGAGGGTCAGTAATAAGCACACAAACTATGTGACTTAAATAACAGTTATTCCCCACACTCGTGGAGGCTAAAAGTTACTTTGTATGGGTTTTCGAGGCTAGAAGTCTGAGATCAAGGAATGCTCAGGAGCTATTTCTCTGAGACATATTCTTGGTATACACATGGCTTCTCCTTACATAGTCTACCTTGGCTTCTCCTTACATGCTCTACCTTTGTATACATGTGCGTCCTGCTTTCTTCTTAGCAGAGCAGAGGGCAGGTTGGATGAGGTCACCGATGCCCTCACTTAACTTTACCTCTTTAAAGAACATGTCTCCAAAAGCCATCATATTTTGAAGTCCTTAAAGGTCAGACTTCAGCATAGAAATGTGGATGTGGGAAAATTTCAATCCATAATGAATGTCTTTTACTAGTAAATTTTATGTAATAAGCACATACGTTTTATGGTTCAAAAACATAAGCTTGAAATTTAGCTTCTCAGTTAAATAAAAGTGCTAAATGTGAGCCAGACTTACCTCTAAGCTTTTTTGTGTGACTTAGCTAAGCACTAAGTTAAATGTTGACTGAAAGATTAATTGTCTTCATCTCTGTGTTGAAGATGAGTTTTATCAGAGGAAACCAGGAGTCACTACCACTGCTAAAACAGAGAAGTCTGTTCTATCATTTTTCCTTTAATTTTTATTTTCAATTCTGTATTCTCCACTATCTTAGCACTTAGAAGTAACTGTTTGATAGATGAACTTTGGGCACAAGAAAATCCAGAACAACAAAAGAATGGTAGGGTTTGGACTCATTTGTGCGGTTCTTTTCCTCTGATGATGTCTGTTCATTTAGAAGCATCAGGTCTTTGCTTGTTCCAGAGAAGGAGTGTTGAGACCCGTCTTTTAAAGGCTACCAAAGACATGTCTCTTAATGATAGGTTTTTAGAATGAAGCAGGAAGATTATTGGCCTTGAGTGTGAGTAGAAATCTATCAAAAAAAGAAGCTGTAAAAAGTATAGTTTTGAATGCTACTGTACCAACAAACTAATGTGACATAGGAAATTTTAATTATCAGTTATGTGTATAAATTAATTTTGACAGTAAATTTATTAAATTAGAGGCTAATTGTAAAATCACTAGTATTATTTTTGCATCTTTGTTGGACTGGATGTAGACATAGTTGCATAATAACTATAAGCTTCAGGTCTTTGAATTTTATCTGTGCGCGTGTGTGCTGGTACATATAAACAGTAATATTTGTACATGTTATAAAGGGTCACATAATAAATATTTTCTTTTCATAAATATATTCTAGTATGGATACTTTCAAGTGAGGAAAAAAAAGGTGCTTATTAAGAAACAAATAGTAACTCACCTTTATAATGAAAGTCATGCTGAGAGAGAGAAACCAATTATTCTGTACCTTCTTTGCAATTCTATCCCACAGACTAATGGAATATTTTACTAGAGGGAATTTGACTGAATATAAGTCGTATATGAAACCCATTTGTAAGCAGTCCTGTAGAGGTGCTTTAGCAATGAAGCACTAATCAACAGATGTAATAGAAGTTGTAGACATTTATGACCACAATTTTTCAAGTATGCTTTACTATTCTTGACTCTTGTTAATTCTGAACATTAAATCAGTAACAACTCTATAATCCCAAATATAAAAATAAAAGTAGAGAAACACAAATAGTATTCATTTTTACACTTAATGGAGACTGGGAAGGCTTTTACTTAGTGAAACTAGCATGTGTCTAAAAAAAAAAAATCATACTGGTTGGCTCCTTAGTAATTTTGGGAAAAGAAAATTCTTAGCAGAGTGTACTTCAGCTGACTTAACTAGAACTTTCCTAAAACATGTTGGTCATTGTGAATGTTCCCCTTTGTCACTTCCTCAGTGTTTGCAAAACATCAAATGATATGTTAGACTTTGTATCATGAGATTAGACATCTGTGTGACATTTTCCCCAGGAAAGTCTGTGTTACAAGTATTTCATCACAATGTGTGTTCCAAACATAACTTAGAGTCAGTGAGGGAGAAGCATTAGAATATTTGTATATATAAAGAGGCAACATTTAGCATTCAATTACTACATGGATCTGGTTTTGAGGACATGTTCATCAAAGTGCAGTTTGTTTACTTTTCCATATATGTCACATGTCAAAATTCACATGCACACATATATAAAATATAAGTCAAAATAAAAAAGTACATTCTCATTTTTGAGTTCCAAACATTATTTTTAAGTACTAGTTTACACCAATTTTTTTGTTTGATTTTTTTTTCAAGTTTTTATACTTGTAAATATTGTACACCTACAGCCTATTTTTCCTTAATATGAGAAAAGGTGTCTGATTAGTTTTCAAACATTAATTCCAGAATTTAACTCTAAATGCCTGTACATTAACCACTTAATTTTGTGGTATATAAATAAAGAATTCACATTTGAAGATGTTTGTGGATACTTTATTTTAGTTATTTATCTGTAGCTCTTATTATTCTTGAAGGTTTTGGGTTTTATTAATTTTTTTAATTAATAAAAGATAAAGAGCCAAGTGAGTTTTCATGTTGTCTGAGTAGCTTTTAAAAGCCATTCTTTTAAATAAATATCTGTTTTCCCAGAAACTGAAGTAACACCAATCTACTTTTAAAGATAGAAGTCAGATTCCCAAATCATTCTTTTCTTGAACTGCTTTGTCTTTGAAGTGGTTATCTAAATAGAATGTTCTCAGGCAGACTCCCACTTTTGTGATGTCACTTGTCTTTCTAACCTCTGTCTGGTAAGTTGGAAAGTAGCTCATTACCTGCTAGCTTTGAAGTTGCTGAAATGAGCACCTATCAGACTTTCCTGGAGGGAAACCTTCGCACTGTTGTAGGCCATTCACCCCAGCAGTTCAGTGGGCTCCAGTGCTATGTAGTAACGGTAGAAAGGTATTTTTCCTATGAAAACTAATTTTATTTTGCAAAATATTCACCTGGTAGTTCTGAGTTAAACTGATTTGTATTGAATCTAAAGGACTAAAAGTGAAAGTCCTGGCAGTTTTTAGAGTGACATGTAACTGAAGAGTCTGTCCCAGTGTTCTATTTAAACCCAGTCCCCAACCAAATCTCACTCATGTTCCATACTCGTGAATACAGCAGTGAATACTCGTGAATGGCAATCCTGATACTCATCCAGGTTTCCTTTAAGATCCCTTTCCTTTAAGATACCTTCCCTGCCTCCCCTTTACTTCAAGGCATTCTTCCTCTTCTGTGCCTGTTGCACATGCCACATAACCAGTAGAACTATGTTCACAGAGACATCCAAGGTTAATGGTTGTGTTATATACTGTGTTTTCTCTTATACATACACACACACACCTGTAATAAAGCTTAATTATAGATGAGGTATGTAAGAGATTAACAACAATAATGAAAAATAATTTAAATGTACTGTAATAAAAGTTATATAAATATAGTCTTTCTCAGACTATCTGGGAAGTGACTAACAGGCAGGTAGCACAGAGCAGAAACACACTGGACACAGAGATGATTCATACCACCTTGCATAATTCTACTCAGAACGTATCAATTATATTTCTGTATTTTTTTCCATTTGATATTTTCAAATTGAGATGTACCATTGGCAACTGAAACCCTGGAAAATGAAAGTGAGTAAAGAGAGGTCTGTAGCCATGGGCATGGCTCATTAGCATGACAAGTTCTGTGTGACCCTGGGGCATAAATGCTCACTAGTTCCTTGAGGTCAAAGCTTCAGGTTGTTTTATCCACTGTGCTTAGCAAGACCACAGGGTTGGGAATTATTGAATCATGCCAAGGCCCTAGAACAGGATAAGCCTTCAGTGCCAATTTATTTCAGGGAGAGAGCATTTCCTCAGATGTTCTTGATCTAAAGTTGATGCTCTTTCTTGTAGATTCAATTAATTACCTTTTCTCTTCCTTTGAATTGCAACTGACTTGATGACAGAATGCCAAACCTTCAGTTTTGAACATTTGGGACTGGGTATAAGGGTTTCTTTTTGTTGGTGGTGGGTCGTTTGTTTATTTGACTAAAGGCCAATATATAAATTGCCTAAAATTTTCATTAGTTATGACTTTCTTCTATTTGGAATGAACATAAAAATACTGTAAATATGTATTCTGTAATGGTGAAAAGTCATAAATTCAATATTGATATGTTTACTAAATTGTTAGCATGGAAATCTGAGAGAAGATATAATGAACATAGTGGCAGTTGGTATCGACATGTCACACACAGCCTTAGCTTCCTAATATCTTCGCTCTTGGATGCTGACTACAGCCAAAGATTTTCTTTAAAACAAATGAGGTTTAGTAAAGATTTATAGTGTCTTTGAAGTTCTTTTTTTAAATGCATGAAACTGACCACCACCGTCTACTTCCCTGGTTTTTGATACATAGACCAGGAAATGTAAAGAGTATGGCCGTCTTTCCATTTCAGAGCTCATAGATGAAAACTCAGTGGATTCTTTGACAATGTTTGAAAGGTTGTTTTTTGTTTGTTTGTTTTGTTTTTCTTCTCATTTGACATGCAGCAAGGACTTATGGGCGAAGGAGAGGTAACATTAACGTTTCTCACTTTTGAATGTATCAGTTCGGTATGGAGAGAATTGGGTTTACCCAGTTTCTACTCTCTGTGGGGAAGGAGTGATGGGAAGTGGCGGGGTTTGACCTATATGAATCTCTGTGTTGTAGTTGGAGCTGTAGACATTCTACTTGTCTAAAAATTATCTCATTAATTCAAGAGTCATTTATACTTAAGTAACTTAAATGAGTTTTTTACTAAGTAAACATGATGTATGTATTTAGTTTAAAATATGATGAGCTGAATCAATGAGTAATTCTACAAATGCTTTAGAAAACGGGATATTAGAGACTCGTTTCTTAGATGTTCCTAGCTAAACTCAATTTTCTTCTCTGTAAGACTTTTGCTATTTTATAAGACCATTAAGTCACTTAGACTTAAAATGTGATTTAAAAAAAATAAAAGATCATTCAGAAAGTAATCTCCAATTGTAGACCCATTATGAATCATAATTTACTAATAGCAGATAGGATAAATTTGTGGCAGAAGCACTGTTGTTGTTTATGCTTGGGAATGGGACTTACAGCTGTGGCAACCAAAGGGCTTGGGATCATTTCAATAAAGGAAGAGACTTGAGACGTTTCTAGAGTACCATTAACCGTTCCTCAGAGAACACCTAGAAGTAAGTAACAGCCTGAGCAGGGCTAAAGGTCGAAAGATGCGCTATCTGCACCTCTGTGCTTTGCTTATAATATAGACATTTCTATTTTCCTGTCAGGTAAGTATGGGGAGGCTTATAGACATTGGTGTTCCTAGTCTTTCTACTTTCTTATGTATTCCAGATGATTGGAATTTCAGTTTTTAGAATAGCTTTTCAAAACAGATGACATCCTTGGTAAGCTGATAATCACTCAGCTTTAGCATGCCTTCAGATCTTAAACACCAGAAGACTAGAAGCTGAATTGGGTACCAACATTAAGTGGGCTTTGATTATATCCTATTAGTTAAGGTAAACTAAAAATGAGTGCTCATTGAAATTGACTTGCTCATTTTAAGTACATTCTTAGGAAAGTGTTCAGAGACTACATAGTTTGGTCCATTAAAGAAATTTATGTGACCAGCATTTTATAGCTAAATTTAATATTCCATGTCCTTGTGTAAGTTGCCATGGGGCACTTGCCAAGGCAGTGCAGTCTGCTGCCAGCTGGTTTCAAAAGAGTACTCTCTTCTAACTGGGCTTCCATTTCACGTTCTGAAGCTTCTGTATTCCTGCGGGATACTTGAGTAGCCCTCTGTTTAACCATATATAGTCTCTCTGATGCAGTAGACCTTAAGGTGATAACAGCTCGAGAGCATAAGTGAGCCTGTAGTGAACAAATAAAAGCAGCAGTTCTATCACCTCATGTCTTCTTTACTGTGTGTAGTAGTTAGTGGCAAGGAGCCTATTCTATTAGCTTTCTGTTCTGCGTTCTGTTCCAGGTCAGTCTTCATTGTTCCCGATGGAAGATGGATTCCTGGATGATGGCCGTGGAGATCAACCTCTTCATAGTGGTCTGGGTTCACCTCACTGCTTCACTCACCAGAATGGGGAGAGAGTGGAACGATATTCTCGCAAGGTGTTTGTGGGTGGATTGCCTCCTGACATGATGAAGGTATGTTCAGGATGGACTGTTTGGAGCCACATGCCGCTCTGTGGCCAATGGGGAAGTTATATCTAGGGTTTGCTGTTATTACGGTCCCTGTTTTACCTGACTCTGACTCTTCAGTCTCACTCACCTTGTTCTCTAGTCCTGTATCCCTTGGTAATAAGCCATAATGCCATCTTATGTTAAGAAGATTAGTTGGAGGAGGAGGAGCAGGACTGTGAGCATGAACTGAGGGCCAAATTCAATGGAAAGGAGGGAAGACCCCAGAGAAGATTTCCCAAGGATTCTATTGTAGACAACATGGGCTTAGCTGCCATATTTTGTTTTCTCCAGTTTTATTGTTGATTTGTTTTTTTTTTTTTTTTTTTTTAGTTTCTTTTCTACCTTTCATTGTTTCAAATTTTTAAATTTTAGATTAAGCGCGAACTTTTAAAAAATGTAGTCTGTAGTTGTACAACAAGAAAGAGAATTTTAAAAGTGATATATATAATATATAAATGAATATATATTCATTCATTGGCAAACATTTATATGTTTTCTAAAAAACAGCAGCACTGTTCTTCAGCTTAGTTATAGAAGTAAATAAGATAGAGGAGCCCTGTTTGTAGAATCTACATTCTAATGGGAGAAGGTGAATCTAAAGTATGCAAGCATAAGAGAAGGTATCAGAGAACAGTGTTGGAGAGCAAACAGTTTTATGGTGTCTGTCATGCAAGGAGTCTTCTTAAATTGGATGGCTAAGGAAACTCGCTTTAAGAAAGCAGTACTTAAGCTGAGTCTCGAGTCAGTAGCCTGCTATACAAGGACTCGGAGGGATTAGTTATCCAGTAATATTGAGTTCATTTCTGGGTTTCAGCAACTGTAATAAAAATCACAGAGGCAGACCATCCAGCAATTATACAGTACTTTGTTTCTTTTATCTTGGTTTCCTGAATGGAAATGGAAATAGAGCAATTCATGTTCTAGAACATAGAATCAATTTCTGTAAAAGTCTGTCAGATCTAAAAATATTTAGTCATTTGTCACTTAGACTGAGATCAAGTTTATCAAACTTCTAGAAGATTGATGGTTATAACAAACACACTCGTTAGATATCTTGATAAAATTGCTGTAATTCAATTCCATTCACTCCCATTCGCCATACCACCCTCAGAATGCAGAGCTTGAAAAATATTATAGTCTACACAATTGTTCGAACAAAATTACATAATTTTATGGGATGTAGGATGAGAAGCAGATCATTTGAAGTTGAATAAGCTTTGTACCTGAAACAGGAACGAAACCAGAATTAGTACATGGACAGTCCAAGCAAGTGAGGTAGCCAACCCTGTGTGCTGTGACAGTGCTCCTAAAGCAGCAAAGTTCAGATGCTGCTCGTAGTCTTGGAAACATGGAGAACAGCTGACAGGGGGCCAGGAGCCCTCAAGGCTGGTTCCTCTTCTCTGGCAAGAGAGCCTTGTTGCATTTGGATTTAATCTTCTTAAACTGGAGCTGAGAGAGTCCCAGCTTTTCATCACACAAGCAGTCTCCTAGTGAGGGGTATGGTTACTTCTCCTCTCACCATCTAACTCATCTTGCTCAGGAATAGTGACTTAGGAACCATACAACTCCCAAGTTAGCCTAGCAGCAATCTCCTGCAAGCCAGTCTCATTTGAGCTAAATTGTACTGCAGAAACAGGTAGAGCAGAGTAGACTGCACTGTTTCATAGCTGGAGGGAGATTAAAACAAGGGAAGGAAGGAATAAGGCTAGGACTAAAAGAAAAAGAGAGCTCTTCCATGCTGTGCTATACAGCAGAGCAAGTGTAGACGGCCAGTGGAAACATGATACATGACATGGGGCCAGACCTCAAGTGGTTTTCTCCGATCTTCATTTGGGACCTTCTAAGAGGAGATATTGACTCAATAGCAGCAGTGAGGGTATGGTTTTTCCACAGTCTTCCTTGTCAAAGTGCTAGGTCATACAAAGATGAGCAACAATCTCTTGAGCCGTAGAGAAAACTCAGAAAAGCGTAGAGCAATAATCACTGTGTCATAATGAATGATTAAACAAGTGACAGGAAGAATAAGGTGTGGAAAACCATGAGCATTGGAGTTGCATTGGAAATATCAAAATGTTTGTTTGCTTTTATAATACATAGGTATAAAATAATTATAAGCACATTTGTTTGCATATATATTCATTTATTTCCTAGCTTTGTCTACTGAAGAAACTTGGAAATAATGAATACCCTCTAGTTATGAGCATATGGAATTTCTTTTTTGCTATTAAAAGGAACCAAGGCTACATTTAAAAAAAAAAAAAAAGTATTCTATAGGTTGGCATGATTCTAGAGGTGAGGCAAGAAACAAGATATGGAATATCTTCCTGAGCCACAAAGTATGGAAGAGCAAATGACAGGGAAAGGTCAGAAGGTTCTGGGAGCTCCCATTGGCCCACTCAGGAAAGGTGAGAGGAGACAGGGAGGATAGTTGGGTGAGTGGATGGTAAGTAGATAGATAGATAGATTGATAGATAGAAAGAAGATAGATAGATAGATAGATAGATAGATAGATAGATCATGAAAATAATTAAAAAGGGAATTGGAATATTTTAACCTGCTGAGTAAAGTGTACAGATATAATAAACAACTAAAAGAAAAAGAGAGCTCTTCCATGCTGTGCAATACAGATGAGCAAGTGTAGACGGAACAGTGGCAACAGATCATCAATATTTGGCAGCCATCACCATGGTTACCGATCTATCAGTGGGTACCTTCTAAGAGATGATATGACTAATGCAGCAGGATGCTGGTAGGTAACACAGTATTCCTTGCAAAGTGCAAGTCAGATACAGAGAGGAAAATGCTTTCTTGGTAGAGAAACCAGACAGAAGCCAGTGACCAAAATCATTGTGTCTAATTAATGATGAAGTGACACAGCATCGTTTGTGTTTTGGGATACATAGCATGAAAGTGGTCATGAGGAAGCAGAATACAGATCCAAATGAAGGCACTGCTAGATGAAAGTGCCATAGACACCAGGAACTTTTCATAGTTCTGGAGGTTGGGAAGTTCAAGGTCAAAGCATTAGGCAGCTCCTTGCCTGATCAAGTTTTTGATGATAGCTAGCATTGTAAGTCACCATGATAGAAGCGGTGAAGGAGCTCGTTGGGGCCTCTTATGTGAATAAATATGCTAAACTGATACTCTTACTGGGGCTTCTACCTCCATAACCCAGCCACCTACCTAAGGCTCCTCTAAACTCTCTCACATTGGGAATCTGATTTTAGCATAAGATTTACAAGATTGAGTGTAATCTATGGTAGCCTATTATAGCACAGTGGTTCTCTGTCTTCCTAATGCTGTGATCCCTTAATACAGTTCCTCATGTTATAGTAACCCCCAATCATAAAATTATTTTCATTGCTGCTTCATGACTGTAATTTTGCTACTGTTATGTAATATAAATATCTGATGGTCTTAGGTGACTCCTGTGAAAGGGTTGATTGACCCTCAAAGGGGCCGAGGCTCACGGGTTGAGAACCACTGCTGTAGACAATGACTGTGGAGAGCTAAGAAGGGCTAGCACTTCAGGGAAGTGACAGTGCCACATGTGCTCTGGATGGGATTCTTGCAGGTGGAGTCTCTGCACTAGAGAATAATTGAATCAGTATTGGTTACTTGAATGTGGAAGCCACACATAGAGTTATAAAGGAAAGCAACCTCGCTCTGAGCTGATAGCAATGGTAGTATTTGGGAATTATAAAGCTTAATGTCAGTAAAAGATTGTGGATGGATGAATTGATTCATATATGTATCTAACTAGAGGGAGAAAGAGGAAAAAGAAGACGTTGAAGGCAGATGTGCCAGTCCTGAGTGATGAGTACATACAGGAGCTCTTTGTACTGTCGTTGGAGATGGTGGGAGCATGGGTCACGACAGGAGATAGACAGCTAATTGTGTTCTGGTTTTACCCGTCATTGCTCTCTTTTTTGTGCCTGATAAGTATATAAAAATGTGATTGACGGTGAAAAGGTGAAGCTGGGTACTTCAGCACGTGTGTCCTGAGTGTGCAGGCATTCACTCAGCAGATTTTGGGACTGGGTACATGCTTCTTTGAGTGACCACATTATTCTAGCTACAGAATATTTTTATTTGTGACTTCATTACAGTAAAGTGATTTTATATTACAAAAGAACATTTAAAACTAATACTACTTTTTGTTGTTTTTCCATTAGACGAGATTACAGCTAGTTTCCGTCGCTTTGGCCCTTTGATTGTGGATTGGCCTCATAAAGCAGAGAGCAAATCTTATTTTCCACCAAAAGGTAATTCTTGAGATTCCAATATTGAAGTACATTTTATTCTCAGATTGTCTAATTTGGAGTGTTTTCATAAATGTTTACTTTTACTTTAAAAGTTTTTGTTGTTAAATTTATATTTTTCTAAGTGTGTTTTTAATTTTTCTACCTTTTAATTCAATTTTAATTACATATTACAAGATGCTTCCAGATACTACCAAGTAGAGCTGGTGAGAAAGATCAGTACTCGTGCCATACCTGACAGCCAGAGTTCTGTCCTCCTGGACCCACGTGGTGAACAGGATAACCAGCTCCTGAAAGTTAACCCTTGACCTTCATGCATCTCACACACACACACACACACACACACACACACACACACACACACAAAAGAGGGAACGAGGGAGGGAAGGGGAGAGGGAGGGAGGGAGAATGTGTGTGTTTCTGTGACCTCTTAAGATTCTACTAAAAATTCTATTCTACTAAAGATTCTACTCAAGTGAGGTATTGATGTGTTCAGACTTTTAATAGGAATGTTGTTTTAATTTTGTTATATTTTCTCTTCTTTTTCCCTTCCTTAATTTTAGTCTCAGCTTTTTATCCTAAGTGTATGACAAAGACAGGAAAGCATTTAAGTCTTGTCTTCTGTCTCTTCCCTCCCAGGCTATGCATTCCTGCTGTTTCAAGACGAGAGTTCTGTCCAGGCCCTCATTGACGCATGTATTGAAGAAGATGGGAAACTCTACCTGTGTGTATCAAGTCCAACCATCAAGGATAAACCAGTGAGTACTGTTTAGCATAAAATTGCCCTTTGTTTATGCCTCTACTCATTTGCTTTGTGTGAAAACTTCTTAAGACTTCTACTTAAATTTATATGTTTGAAAATTGAATTTAACAGGTTTTATCATGTATTCTTTGGTAATTTCTTAAATGAATACAATGTGTACCAACCCCTCTCCAGCTTTTAGAAAATATCTTCCACTCCATCTTTTTCCCAGCAACATTATCTCTTCCTCTTTCTCCCCATCTTCTTCCTCCTCCTTCTGTAACTTCCTGAGTCTAATTCGTGCTGTGTGCATGGTGTAGAGCCATCTTCCTCTAGAGCATGGTCAGCCAACAATGGGCCATACTACTGGAAAAACTGACTGTCCCTCCCTAGTAGCCAACACCTGCCAAAAGCATCAGGGATGAGGCCCTGTGAGCATCTCTCTACCCATGTTGGAGCAGTGGCTGGCTTGATCTTGTGCAGGCAGCCACAGCTGCTGTGAGTTGGTAAAGACACTATTTCTCAGCATCCTCCTCAACCTCAGCTCTCACAGTCTTTCAGCTCCCTCTTCCTGAACCTTTTGAGGGTGAGGACGTGTGAGAGAGATGTCCCATTACCCGAACACTTCACAGTCACATAGCCAGCGATCTACCTAGCTACAGTTTCTTGGCCCAGGCATGCATGAAGTGGGCCATAAGTCCAATAGAAAGCTGTTGTTACTCCATAACATTTATGCCACTATTGTTCCAATGGACAAATCTGCCAGGCTGGTTGTTTTGTAGCTCACAGGGTTCACAGCTGGGTGAGACTGCTGACAGACTTTTCTTCCCCAGCAGCCTACAAAGCACCTTCTAGGCTATAAGTGGGAAGGTATAACTGGAAGAGGATGTAGGGAGTGCAGAGGAGGGCTGGAGGAGGCTAACACTGAGAGTGTTTGAAAACCATATAGAAGCATATGAAAATAAATCTTTAAATATATTTTAATTAAAATGAATTTATTGAATTATTTGTTAATAAAATAAATTTTAAAACATTTAAATGAATCTTTAAATTTTTTTGCAAATATTAGCAATATTTTTACTTTGAAATAGTTTTGAAACTATTCTATAGGCCTTTTGTGTGTGTGTGGTGTGTGTGTGGTGTGACAGACATAGTGAGAAGGAGGGAATTAGAGTTACATTATACAGAGGGACAGTGCTCCTACCTGAAGCCATAGGTTACCTTACAAAAGCCCAATGCCGGGTGTGGGATAACCACCTCTGCCTCCATTTGAGTTGTTAGTTGGGGGCCTCAGAGACCACCAAACTAATACAGGCTATTGTCATTGTTCTTGGCTACCCACAAAAACTTGTTGGTAAGACCTTATTGCTAAAGACACACAGTCCCTGGAGAAGTCAAACTGGTACAGAGGCTGTACAAGCTTGCCCCACCAGGCCTGGCTTATTATTCTGGGTTAGGCTAATGGACACTAAAGTGTTATCAACATAATACTGCTCAGTGGTTAAGGGCACTTGCTGCCCTTGCAGAGGACCTGGATTCAGTTTCCAGCCACTAAATAAATAAAAATAAATAAATCTTTAAAAATGTTTTGCAAATACTAGCAATATTTTTACTTTGAAATAGTTTTGAAGCGATGTAAGAGATTCATTAGTATCAACAGTAAGTCTGCATTTTCTGGAAATATGCTGAGTCCTATTTTATTTAAATTTAAATTATGTAGATCCTGTAAGGCTGGGTAACTGGAAAAGCAGATAATTAACTTGTAGGCAATTAAGGATGTGTGATGTGTTCAGGGATTTGACTTATAGTAAATGAACACTTCATGGGATATTCTTACTCTGAATGAAAGGCAGGGAAAGCTGCTTCTGAGCCTTTTGGTCTTACAGCTCTATTGGTTTGTGATAAGATGGGATATTGTAAAATACTCTGCACTAACTTCGAACTTTTCTTGATGTGAGCATTTTGGTTTATACACTCTGTAGGTACAGATCCGGCCCTGGAATCTCAGTGACAGTGACTTTGTGATGGATGGCTCACAGCCCCTTGACCCACGGAAAACAATATTTGTTGGTGGCGTTCCTCGACCATTACGAGCTGGTATAGTTAAACAGATGAAATCCTTTCATCATTAGAATATGAGAACTATAAAGACCTTCAGCTGAAACACTCCATGAGCTTTGAGTTAATGTGAAAGAGAGAGTTCTAGTGTCTAAGTGTTTGGTTTAGAATTAATGTGCTTGGACAAATTTTATATATATATCTTTCCTAATTCTCAATTTTCTCACCTGTTAAATGGAATCAAAAGTGCATTACTTTATAGAGTTGAGGATTAAATGAGATAACTGCTGCACAGTGCCTAAGTGTAGTACTACAATGCTATCATTGTTATTGTCATTTATAGGAAGTCCAAAGCCCTTTTATGCTGAGATGTGCAGGGTTTCTCTCCCATGTCCTCAATTTCTCAGCCACTTTTACTGAGTTCCTAATACAGCTACAGCCCCAAATGGTTTTGGAATAACTACAAAGGAATTACATCCCCAATTGACTTAAATAACCTAAGCTTAAGAGTATAGTGAGATTAAAATAAAGTTTTATGTTTTTAGAAAATACATTCACTATTTCAAATTTTTAAAAGAGTGTCTTACTTATTTTCTACAATTATCTCCCAGCTTCCCCCAGGTCCCACCACCAAATCCTCTCCTCCCTTTATGTCCTTTCCTTTTGTGTTGTTGTTTTTCTTCTCTTCTTTTTTTTTTTTTTTTTTTTGTCACCATGGAGTCCACTTGGTGCTGTCTGCTCTGTTGGCTTGGTCATATGCAGGTGACGATAGCTGTGGTGACTTCATGAGTACAGTGGCCATGTCATATCCAGGAGACAGCATTTCCTGGTGCTCTTCCCCATATGTTCTTACATTCTTTCTGTCCCCTCTTCTGGGATGTCTCCTGGGACTTGTGGGGACAGATGGTTAGATGTCCCATTTAGGACTGAAAACTCAATAGTCATTGGTTCTCCTTTCTGTGACCAGTTCTGAGTCTCTAGCCAAGCCTCTTTGGCTAGGTTAAGGGCAACACTAATTCATGTAAAGAAACAATCCTTTGAGAGGCAGTTTAACAACACTTAGAAAGACAGCAACGGCAGGTCCCCCTTGGACCTGTGACCTCCTAAGCCGTAGGTTTTTGTCCAGGTTGCAGTACCAGGCATGAGTTCCCTCCTGTGCAAAGGCATCAAATCCAATCCAAAAGCAGTTGGTTACCCCTTACCCTTCTGCTACCTCTGAGCACCAGTGAGCACATGCTATCTGACAGGTTGATACAGTAGCATCCAAGGTTCACTGCAATGTGATACCATTGATGGCTTTCTCTCCATCAATCAGCCTTCATAGCACCTTCTAGTACTATGAAAACTAGCCAGTATGTTGTCTCTTCACAATAAAATTTGCTATCTAGTTATGATGGACAACTCAAGAGCAGGTCTATACTGTTTAATAGACCTCTAGGGTATCCCTGATCAGCAACACACAGGGCGGTTTTCCAAGCCTAGCACTGAGATTTTCATTTATTAGTCATTATATTCTGGCAGAAGTGTTGTCCATCCATGCAAGATACCTATTCTGAAATTTTTTTTTAAGATTTATTTTTATCTTATGCATATGGGTGTTTTGCTTGCATGTATGTCTGTATAACACCTGTGTACAGTGTATGCGTAGTGACCCCAGAGTCCTGAAGAGGGTTTTGGATCCCTTGGACTGAACAGTTGTGAGTTGCCATGTGGGTGCTAGGAATCAAAGACAGGTCTTCTGAAAGAGCAGATAATGTAAGATGTGTTAGTGAATAGCTATATATAAACAAAGATACAGGCTTTGATGGTGAGGAGGGCAGAGGGCCTCCCAGAGAATCTCCCAGTTAACCTTCTAATGTTGAGTTTATAGGAATCAATACCTTGATAACCAGTACAGAAGTGACAGCAGTGAGACCAAAGCAGACAAACCTTAGGTTCCAGGCCTGGCCCTGTCACCTGGTCAGACCATTCATCTTGGAGCCTTGGTTTTCTCAGAAAATTACTACCTATTTCATGGGTTGTGAAAATTAAGAAAGCACATTGTAAACCAGCCAGCTTGCAGTTAAGCAGTAACCCAGCAGAAAAGTTATTATAATAATGATTTTGATTTTAATAATGATTACATACTCAGAGGTCACATAAACTTCTTTGGTGAAATGTTCGGTGAGCCAGATGAGTTTTCCTGATTGTGTCTCTGCTCCTTTCTTTGTAGTGGAGCTTGCAATGATAATGGATCGGCTGTATGGAGGTGTCTGCTATGCTGGAATCGATACTGACCCAGAGCTCAAATACCCAAAAGGAGCTGGACGAGTCGCGTTTTCTAATCAACAGAGTTACATAGCTGCTATCAGTGCCCGCTTTGTTCAGCTGCAGCATGGAGAGATAGACAAACGGGTAAGTCCTGGGATGTATTTGGAAAGTTCTAGAAATGGTGCACCATCTAATGTAAGCCTTGTGTTTGATGTACACTGGTCCTTCCCTTGGGACTGGGACTGGCAGCCAACAGGTGGCCTATACTCCGCAGTCTTCATCAGTTGGTTTTGACTGTGCTGTTGTCAAATCCGAGCTATAAACAAGGTCAGTGGTGTTTATCCTCACTGTTTCAGGTCATATGTACTCAGTGTCTGTGGTCCTTCTCTAGTGTGAGTGCTGTCACTACAACTAACAGGGGCAGGATTTGCTGTAGCACAGTCACGTGCCTGCCTCCTCCTCCTTCACACTTCCCTGTCAATTCATGGTTCAGAGCTGGGGCTCACCATTAGAAATGCTTACTTTTGGTTCTCCACAGTGAAATCCCTGGGTCAGTCAGTGTTCAGCCCCTCTCCAGATCCTCTGCAGTGTGGGACTTAAAGCCTAGATGCCCTTCCTCATCTTCACAAGTCCTAGGAGGTTTCATCCCGAGTCTCCCAAGACAGAGCATCACCAATCTTTTGTAACTGGTGAGGTAATAACTAGGTCATTTTAATGCCTGAAAGGCTCAGATGATACTGGCCTGTTGTACTGGTAAAGTCACCTCTCACTTTTAGATCCAAGTAAACTACTCTGACAAAGAACAAGTGAGTCACAGCATGCATCATGTAGTACAAGACTCCCAGCTTTGTGATCACAACCCAAGATGGAGACACTTAAACCACCAGCCAGGCTCAGCAATCACTCAGAAGTTTGTGGGACAGAAATCAGGCTTAGACAGTTTTGTTTAAATTATAATTTCAGTAATGATAGTTTCTGATAAAATTCTTCTTTTGGTTTTCTTTTTTGTTTGAAACTTTATTTTAACATGATAAGCATATAAAATGATAGATATGAATATCTCCTGAAAAGCTATTTAAAATGGACGATCTTCATTTCAGTAAGTGTATCACTGCTCCTCCCTGTGGCCCCTTGGTACAAAGAGGTCGAAGCACAGCATAAAAGTGTACTTGCACATGGTACTGAAATGCCAACTCCCTCTTTCTATCTCTAATGCAGGTGGAGGTTAAGCCATATGTCTTGGATGACCAGCTGTGTGATGAATGTCAAGGGGCCCGTTGCGGGGGGAAATTTGCTCCATTTTTCTGTGCTAATGTTACCTGTCTGCAGTATTACTGTGAATATTGCTGGGCTGCTATTCACTCCGTGCTGGCAGAGAATTCCACAAGCCCCTGGTGAAGGAAGGTGGTGACCGCCCTCGGCATATTTCATTCCGCTGGAACTGAAGAATGAACGACTCCAGAGCTCATTTGCAGCCTCAGAAGAAGTGCCCTCTTCTGTTAATTCCGACTCTTCCTCAGCCTCTTCACGCTGGCATGTCTGCACAGCAGTGTGTAACTAACAGTAGTAGAATGAAAAGAACAACCTACATCATAGGTGTTTTGTAGACTCTTGTGTCACTGCAAACAGTATGTTCAACTCCATTTCACATTGCCATTATGTTGCATGCAAGTTTTAATTCTCTTGTTTTGCTGGAGGCCAAGAGGATTCAAACTTGCTGTAGCATTTTCTTAGAGGAGAGAATTATTAACAGAGAAATGAGACAATATTTTGGGGTTTTAATTGCTGGTAATGATATAACATATAAGAAAACTTTATTGAGATAATCATCAACAGTAACACTATTGTCTGTTCTGACACAGTCTCCCCCAGGGAAGTGCTCTTGCCATTTTCTTTTCTTTCATTCCTTCTCTCTCTCTTTTCTATCCCTTTTTATTCTTTAACAGCAATGGAGGAAGTTAACAGTTACTAACAGGAAAGAGTATGTCAGAGCAAGCAAATGCATGAGCAAGATTGAGCAGCGTAACCGTAAGAGCTTTGAGGCTGAGTATAGCTTGATTAGGCCTCAAATGTCTTTATACATCAGAAGAAATAAAGTAGGCAGAGCTGAGTTTGTTTTCTTTGAAATAATTCTTAAAATTCCGAATGTAAGAATTGGGTGACTTTACTACTGAGGGGGGAGTGCGCTTATTTATTTAACTGACTTCCTAATCACAGCCCCAGGAAACCTACCAAAGCTAGAATTAATGATGTCTGGTGGGAAAACAGAAGAACAAATACATACATTTATTTTTGTTGTTATATATAAACTCTATATCCTAATTTACTAACAGTCATCAGGTGTCAGCCTTTGCTCTCCATTTTGACATTAAAAACAACATATCTAGACATACCTCAAGGATATTATTTTTGACTTTGTGTTACACTACACTTGTAGCCAAAACTGGAAGATTAAAAACAGCATAAAGATTGGCTGCCCATTAGCCTTGTTTTCCATTTGAAGTTACTTTGGAATCCTGTAATTTAGTTGTAACATAGAAAATGTGGGGGGGAAAGGTTAAAAAAAAAAGTCAAGTAGTTGCAAAGTGTTTTGCACTGTTGAACTAAGTAATTGTGTAAATCTGTGCAAAAGTCCGTATGTTTATCTTACTCTTCCTATAAGGTACAATAACATACACTTTCTGAACTTAGCATGGGACATAGTGTTTGAAGTGCCAACTTCATCAAGTAATGCATGCTTTATTATAAATACAACCCTAGCTTTGAAAGATGTTCTTATGTTTTGAACAGTCTGCTTCGGGGGTAAATTTAAAATAGTCTCTTGAAGCCCTGGTCATGGAAGTAACTTTTGGTTTAATTGACATTCTCTTATTAATGCCCTACCGTAGTTCAAAGGGTTACTATCAGTGTGCAGAGCATTTAACAGCAACCGTCTAAGTGCAGTCTTTTGAGCTGTGCTGCCTAACAGTACCATCTTGGATCCTTCAGAACCAAAGACTTGCCCGCAGTGCTGTCCCCGCCTGGCTGGTGACCCCTCTGCTGTCTGTAGGAAAAGCAGCCCTTTATTTTTAACACAGGCTTTAATGAACTACCCCTGTTAAGTTCCAAAGGTCAAAATGGAGGCACTTGCTGTCTAAGAGCCCAATAGAAAGAGGGAGCCATTGTCAAAAGAATCCCCTGCTAACAGAACGGTGGAGCAGCTGTGTGGTGGAGGGTGCTGTCTCTCGTGGAGCTGGTCAGGGGTGTTTTTCTTTTCTCCTGAACTACATGATTCTAATTGGAATGTTCCTTTGCCTCTCTCTCTTCGTTTAATGCTTGTAGGTGGCTTGGGGTGTGCTATCATGCTGTTCCTACTCAGTAAACAGGTGTGATGAGCTAACAAGAAATAACACTGCTTGAGAACTAGCTTTGAACAATACTTTCCCTTTGTACAGGGCCTGCTGAATTTCGGTACAGTGTTTGTAGCTAACTTACTTTGTCATGCACATGATGTATATTTGTTATGCACTACTTTTATATATCTTGTTTTTCCAACAGTGAACACTTTTAGGCACACTTTTCACTGACGGGATATCTCTTTATGCAATACCTCAATTTTTCATATTGCAAAGAGTAGCTTTTTGTACTTTTATTACTGAGAGATCTTCATATACTTCATTTTTTAATATAAATAATTTTAATAAATTTTATTTTCTTATATTCTGCTTTTTATACATTTCAGTGCTCTGCATACATTTTAAATTATGAATGTTGTGCACTGGCAATGCTATTTTAGAGTCTGCAGAGAAGAGAAAGCATGCTGCTTAAACATCCTTTCCCAGCACCAGCTACTGGTGCACCTATAATTTAAGAAATAGTCTATGTAAAGTCACAAATTAATGAAAAAAATTCGCATGAAAATTACAAGATAACACTGTAGTTCCTAAAAAAAAAAAAAAATTAAATACATAACCATAGGGTAGAAATTTAAAATAACAAAATTGTCTACAGCTTCTTACTAAGTTTTTTAAATTATTCATAAAATGCAGACATTTTGGGTGAATGTTTAATCATTTTTAATCTTAATTAATTGATGTTACATGTTTGATTCAGAGATGTCTGCTCTTTTAAATTCTATATAATAAAACAGAATGGCCTGCCCCAGGACAGGTTTGTAATGTTAGCATGCATGACTAATGTAAGAAATTGTTGTTCTGCTAATCCTTACTTGTGATTGTGTGACAAGCGTGTTTACAGATGATTTGGTTCCACTTCTTTACAGGGCATAAACAATGATTATCTAGTACTCTGAACTTTATGATTACATGTCCTTCAGATTACATGGGATTGTAGTTGGGAGTTACCATGTAACTCAAACATTATTAACATGTAATTAGTTTACAGGTTTTAGGGTATCACTTCAATTTACCAAGCATGTAGTTGTAGCGCACTAGCATGGCACCAGCCATGTACTTACAATGTAGTTACAGAGTAATTACATGGTTATTTTTGCAATGTAAAATAAAGTGTTTCTGATTATTTTCTATGTAAAGGACCCCCCATCCCGTCCCCATCCCCTGGCTTTGGTATAATATATTTACTTCTCCATACACAGACCTCTGCAGAATGCAAAATAAAACTTGCAGTGAATGAACTTAGCATTTTATGAGAGTGCTGTTGGAAAGACTTGATAATTCACCCCTTTTGTTTTGAAGAGTTGAATCTTCTGTTAAAAGGTGATTTAAAACTTGAATGTGATGAATTGTGGCGAGCTCACTCCAGTTATGTGCAATACTTATCTCACACTTGGAAGGTCTTTGCAGTGTAATTCTTTGTTTTTAATTGCAGACATTAAAAAATGTCATTTTCTACTGTTAAGAGTAGTCCTCTTTCTTGCTGGTGTTTCTAAAGAAAAGAATCAGAAATCAATCTTTCTACTAATGTAAATTTGAGATTATTTTTAAAAATGGAATAAAAGAGGTTTTGGTCATTTGCTTTATTTTATTATCTTATTTTAAAGCTACTGTGATTGATAGCATTGTAAGAATTGGGACAATATTGTATTCAACTGTTTTATTTTTTATATTTTTAAAAATTTAAAGTATAATTAGTTTTTATAATTTCATCAGATTTTTGTTATATTTTTTTGGAAGTGAAACTTTTAGCAAGTGGGTGTCTAGTTTTTACTAATCCCTAATTTTCCAGTGTATTGCTCATATTATCAGAAGGGAACGTTATTTAAGTGCGTCAGTTAATTGTACTACTTGGCTGAATTTCCATATAGTTTTGACTGTGTATGGGGAGGTTGTAGTATTTATTCTAGCATTTTAAATAAGGGTAATTCATTTTTTATTAAAGTCATTTTCACGTTAAGTTCCTATTTTTGTATGTTCTACTCTTAAGTTATATAACACAGTTCCTTTTTTAAAAGAGTTCATTTGTTGAAGTGCTAGTGGAAAATTAATGTTATTAAATAGTTTGCAAATGACTATTTATACCAGTATGCATATAATTTTTAAATATTTGTAATGTGAGATGTTGAATGAATAAAACTTTTAACTCAGATTTCTTTCACTATACTTATTTCTTTTTAGCATAAGTAGACTCCCTCACTGGGAATATAACATTTTAAAAACACTAGGACTGTCCTGTTGGGCCCTGACTGAACAAACCAGTATGAGAAAGTCTTTAGTCATGCGAGTGCTCGTGGCAGGCATTCCTGGCTTCCAGAAGTTGTGGGGCTGTCGGCTATAGTGTCTTTGGCCTTGCTGTTCATGTGCTGCCGTGTGGTGTGTGGTGCCTGGGGGTGGGGGGTATCAGCCTGCAATCTAAGTGTTCTTTCTCCCTCTTCTCCCTCATGGAGACTGAACCCAGCACCTCCCGTGTGATAAGCACATGCTCTACCACTGACCCTCATCTCCAATTTTTAAACAAGTCTCCTTTGTCTTTGAACTCTCAGTTCTTTCAGAGACTGATGCCACAGGCTGTGGTCTCTGGGGTTATAATCCCCTAGCTCAGGAACTGTATGTATTGTCTTTTATTTGCTCCATGTCTCATGTCAACTACTGAGTACTGTAATGTGTTAATATTTATATTTTAAGATACATTTAAGTTTTCAATGATAAATTACAACAGAATATACCCGAGGACACCCTGTTTGGGAAGTAAGGTATCTGTGCTCTCTTCCCAGGCATACTGTTCTTAAAAATAGGAAGGCAGGAGACAAATGAACTGCGAGGTGTTTTACTTATTAATTTTTTTCCCCAGCATGGAAACCAGCCACTGGGAACAGTGGGGAAGTAGGCTACACTGCATACTTTTGCCCAGGAATTCTAGCTTGCAGGAGCTTCAGCTGAGTAGATACCACTTTCTCTTAATTGGCAATTTCTAAGACTTGCCTTCACAGTATATTGAAACTGCCCTAGGAAGCCCGTGTCCTGTTAGTCACACTCTGACAGCTGTTTCCATTCTCCATCCATATATGACAGGTTCCAGGTTTTCTTCTAAACCACCCAGTCCATCTCCTAATCCCATCCTCAGTCCCTACTTAGAGAACTAGAATTGAGAAACTACTCTGTAGCCATTTGAATTAGCTTCCACTGACTTGGACCAGCACTTACAATTGCCACAGGCTCAATCATACCTCCCCATAAGCCACCAGCTTTGAATCTACCATCCTTGGATATGCTGTCTGCTTTTTGGATCATACTGCCTCCTTAAAAATTATCCTCTGAGAATCCCCTCAGTATTCCCCTTCCCTCATATTCCGAGGATGACAACTGCTGGATTTGAAAAACCAAGGATTCGGACTTTATGTAGCCATTCCAGGTCTCTTATTAGAGAACATTCTGTTTTGGCATCCCTTGGATCTTCTCTAGGTAGTTTTAAGTCCAAATCTTACTCTAGTGCCATTGGGCGTTAACACTGGTCATCCGGGAACATGTCTTATTCTGATTGCGTGTGGTGACGAATTACAGAAGGACAACTTGTCTCTCAGAAGTTAAAATGAGCATCAGCATCGAGTCCAGGATGCAGCCGAAGCAAAACATCCATGTTTTGTGTTGCACCGTCTCTGATTAGGCGTCGGTGAGAGAGGACGTAGGCAGATGGAGCCTGAGGGCGGTGAACTGGGGACACAGATGCTGGGATCTAAGCTTGAGCCTGCTTTATCCTCTGCCTTCTATTTCAGGAACTGAAGCTTTGATGCCATACAAATGTCTGTGTGATCAAGCAAATGTCACCATTTTAAAGAGATTATTTTCGGCTCTTCTCCCACACCTCTGTGACATCAAACACAGAAGAAAAAAGAACCAGGCAGACCTAGAAATGATTCCCTAGAGTCCGCCAAAGGCAACAAGGCATCTGAGCTTGTTCTAAGTTACCCGTAAAAGTAGCTAAGAAGGGGGTGGGGAGGATCAGTCATTTAAGTGTGTGAGGTGGCGTATGTGATTTTAGGTAGCATCTAGCAAAGTCCCGATCCCTCCATCTTTGGTGGAATGGAGGCACACTTCATATGAGAGGGCCACCTGAAGCTACATCTCATGTCATCAGCTGTTGAAAGATATGATGACAGTGACGTGGGGCAGGATGTGGAAAGTGGTCTCTCAGCAGCCTTAACTATCATTTGTCTCTCAGCAGCCCTGTCTCCACAGTGACCACAAGATTTGGTTCTGGGAAAGAAATCAGTCATGGCCAAGCACCTGTACCCATCAGTAAGACTACCCCCTCAGAAGGTATTGGATAGGCTATTTAAGTATCCTGTGGGAAGGCAGACAATGTAGGCAATTATTCACCACAGCTACCACACAGTAAACCCAGATTTCCATTCTCATCTGTCAGGGGCCCATTGCTTTCCCTGTGGTCCTCAGAATCATCACTGCCACCAGATCAAGGTTAAAAAAGTAATATTGGGCTGGGCAGTGGTGGCGAATGCCTTTAATCCCAGCATCCAGGAGGCAGAGGCAGGTCAATCTCTTGAGTTCGAGGCCAGCGTGGTCTACAGAGTTCCAGGACAGGCAGGGTTACACAGAGAAAATCTGTCTCAAACAAAAACAAAAAACCAAAATAAACAAAAAATTTTAAATTAAAAATTAAATTGGATTTTGTTTTGTTCTGTATGAAAGATTTGGAATTCTTTAAAAAGTGCCAGATTCCTCAAATTCAATAAAATATTTTTATTAATGGAAAAAAAGGAGTAACAACAGGTCACATGAGTGAGAGTACCCAAGAGCATAAATTGTTTTGGGGGCAGCCTTTTATGGGGTTTAAGAGTAGGGGATGTTTGGTTTCTAAGGGTATTTGAGGGTGAATATCTGTGATTACTGCATTCGGTCATAAGCATTTTTCTATTTTTTCATGCACCTTCCCACAATGCATCTATTTTTCTTTTTTATTTATGCTTTCATATATTACATCCCGACAGCCATCTTCCCCCCCTCATTTTCTCCCAGTGCCTCCCCTCTTTCCCCAGATCCCCCCCACTCCCATTTCCCTTCAGAAAAGGGCCTCCCTGGGATATCAACCAAACACAGCATAACAAGGTACCGAAAGACTGGGCACACTCCCACATAGCAAGGCTAGATAACACAATCCAATAGGAGGAAAGGGTCCCAAAAGCAGGCAAAAGAGTCAGAGACAGCCCTGCTCTCACAGAAGGCAGCCCCACAAGAACACCAGGCTACATAACCATACCGTATATGCAGAAGACCTAGGTCAGACCTATACAGGTTCCCTGATTGTCAGTTCAGTCTGAATGCCTGTGAGCCCTGGCTAGTTGATTCTGTGGGCTGTGTCTTGTAGTGGCTTTGATCCCTTTGGCTTCTCCAATTCTTCTCCACCCCTCTTCCACGGGATTCCTCAAGCTCCATCTATGTTTGGCTGTTGGTCTCTAATGCATCTGATTTTAATCATATGCATATTCAATTATTCATTAAGCATATGGTGATGATCAATAGAGTTTTCCCCTAAAAATTCACACAGGGAATGCAATTTGTCTTAATTGCATGTGCACTCAAAACTAGTTTATGCCAGATCAGCCCTCCTACCTGGATATAACTAGATAGGGTACAATTGAATAGAAACTGATGATTGTTGGGAGAGGAGGAAGACTCCACCGTTCAAGGTGGCGAGGTATACAGCTCAGTCCAGGTCCTGGCTTGTGAACAGGTTGCTAGTTTATTGTTTGGAGAGGGGTGGATGTGTGCAGTCGAGGGTCCCAGGCTGCCAGCTGCATTAGTAAAAGAGGGGTGTATGCATAGCTCGCACCAAGCAGAGTCCCTTGTTGCTAAACTATTCCCTATGTTTGCCTGCCTCAGTATGAACCTGTGAGTGAGAAGATAACCCCTGCTGGTGTTGAGGCAGTGCTTCCCAAGCTCCAGGCCCGGTGCGTGCTGTAATTATGCTCAGCTTAAGGTGAGCGAGGTCCAGATTGGTTAGGCAATCGGTAAAGCGGGCTTTCAACCAGGCACACAGATTGGGGGTCCTATCTCACCTTCTTGTAAATTTCTAACCTGTGAAGAAGAAGTTGCCAGAAAGTTATGCTGAAATGATGCACATCATCTCCTGAAGCTTTGGCTTGTCAAGAGGACCTTTAACAGTGACAGGATAGTGATTCCGTGGGAGTCAGGGCCTCCTACATTATTCACACGCGTTTCAATTCACCAGCATCACATAGGTGCCAAGAAAGGATAGCCACCTAGCTAAGTACATTTCTGGATGCTGGTACTTAGGTGACACTAGAAAGAGTAGAAAGAGGAGGAGAGAATAGATCATATATAAGTCATGGACACTTTTTCTTTTTTAGTTCAAACAAAATCCCACTGAGGAGAATTTTTCTGTAAAACTTCATAACCAAGCATCTTACACATTATATTTTGATTCTCTGGATAGTCTTTGTGGTATCACAACACTAATTCTGAAATCTGCACGGTAGCGGACACGTTTGTAGTATGTTCTTGTGACTTTTTCAAATCAGCTTTTGCTTCTGCCCTGGAATGTCAGCAGGGTCAAAATGCATTCCTTTTGGAAATTTCTAATCTTCATTTTGTATATATTCGTGAAAGAGAAAGTTTGCCATTTTTGGAGTAATGGGGCTTTGGAGCAGGCACAGGCTTTAGATTTGTGCCACAGCCTGAACAGCTGCTGTTGAACAGATGTGCCGCAGTGGAGCCTGGAAGAAGCAATTAGAACATTTGACTCTGGATTACGGCAAGACACCTTCAGAGGCAGCCGGTCACGCAAGTCCCTCAAGGTTCCAATCTGACTAAGACAAAACATGGAGCTCTAGAAGTGCAAAGGACATACGTAGGCTTAGATTTAGTCCCATAAGGGACCTTAGAAAGTCAGAATCAGTACTTTCCCTAAGGGTGATAAGGGATGTGAGGAAAGGGACCCTGGCTGGGTTAGAGAGCAGAGAGAATGAGGACGATGGGAAGAGGAGGAAAGTGGAACACGCATGCGCATGCCGAATGTACGCTAGACCACCTCCACACACCATCACGCTCTCAGTTTGCCCAGGGTAATACGATTCCACAGTGATGCAGTCTCTATGCAAAAAGGGAAAGTGCAATCCTCCTTGACTTTCCTCATACCTACACTGCACTTCAATATCCTTTCCTCTGAGCTCCAGACAGAGAATGAAGTTTCCTGATCAGAGGATGTTTTGAGTCTGTCATCTGTGCAGAAGTAGCACCGGCAGCTACACCTTGCTACAGACCACGTGTCTGGCCTGTCAACCTTTGTTTCCACTAGTATTGGGGTTGCTCCTGTGAGTATCCCTCCTCTTTACAGTCCCTGCCCCTGTGCTGGCTGAGGGCATGGAGCACTGGCAGAGCTACTGCTGCAGGTGGGAGCACTCAGATGCCCCTCGCCCAGGTTGATTTTCTCCTGTGTATCATCTGGTCCCCATTCCTGGCAGCCCACAGCAGTTGCTATGGTAACAGAGAGCAGTGAGACTCCAGGCTGCCAAGTTTTGCTATGCAGGGCCAACTAGTCTCTCTCTCTCTCTCTCTCTCCCTCCCTCCCTCCCTTTCTCCTTCCCCCATCCCTCCACACACACACCCATTTCCAGGGACAGAGGTATGTCTTCCACTGCATGGGGCTATGCAGGGCAGCACAGGGTATGAATCTGTGTTGGCAAACTGGACACAAACCCCCAAAGGGCTGTGTTCTATGGCTTTAGTGTTCTGAGTGGTTTTGGATGAGCCCGAAATCTCTTTGGAGAAAAATATAGGAAAGAAGTAGGAGCTGCCAGAACGTAGGCTTGTGTCCCTTGGGTGGCCTAGCATTGATACTGCCTTTAAGGAAGTAACAAATTCTTGTTCATCCATCTTTGCCTTTTGAGTGCAAGAGTTACATAAAGGTAAACCAAGGCACAGTAGGATGGAAGTATTCAGTTGGATTTGGGAGTTAGACAAACATGGGCAAAACCCCAAAGTCTGGTATCACTGTGAATATGGCGCTGGGCGAGCCTGGGTTTCTGTGCCTGAGCTACCCGCCTATGATTGACCACGTGACATGACCATATTAGAAAGCCCCTGACAACCAGCTTTGGCATCACTGGGTTGAGTTGACAACGAACTGAAGTGTTTACCAAAGCACCTGAGCCAGGAACTCAGCGGCCTCCATTTTCACTAGCATGTATTAACAGCAACTGCCTGGAAAAGGGAAGTTCCTGTCCCCATCCTGTCCCCCCCACCCCGTGTCCTCTTCCACTACCACCCCCACCCTCCCCCATCTCTGAGGTCACTGCCTGTACCACCAGCTTCCTGCAGCTAGAGTGGACACAGCTCTGGTATGCCTTTGCTCAGCAGAAGGAACTGTCCACTGCCTTAAGAGAAAACCTTTCCATGCCCTTCCTGCCTCCTCAAGGTCTAGCCCCGACCTCTGTTGAGGACCCTGGACCACCATCCCAGCTAACGAAAGTTGTGAACTGCCTTTATGAGAAACTGCCTCCTTTGGGAGAACCTGACCTTCGACCAAGGAAAATCTCCTGTTCTGTCAAGAGCCAAGCCCAGGAAACTACCTGCTGTTCTGGGAGAGCCTCAGGAAACTACCTGCTGTTCTAAGAGAACCTCAGGAAATTACCTGCTGTTCTGGAAAGATTAATCACTACCAGGTTAAGAAAAGACTTTCTCGGGTCTCTGGTCTCAGGAACTTAAAGAATGTCTGGCATTTCCTTGGGGCTAGTTGGGATGGCCCTGGGCAGAGATCCCCGCCCCGTTCTTTGCCCCCTTTCTCCCTTGCCGAAACTGCTCCCCCATTAAACTGCTTCCCCATTAAATGGAGACTTTGACAAAGCTTCCTGCTTGGTCTCCGTTTCTTCTCTCACCCATGTCCCTTTGCAGGTGAGATCCACCTCAATACCCCAGCTCCAGCTGCTCCGCATGGGCCTCTCTCCATGGACCTCTCTCCATGGACCTCCCTCTGTAGTCCTTTCCATCCCTCTAGGGCAAGGTCCCCATGGTGGTACAGGGTCTTCTGCCTGCCCATCTCCATTTTACCCATTCCTGACTTCAACTCCACATAAAGCTGACTCTACATCCTTCAGGGCTTAGCTCAGATGACCCCTCATCCCTGCACCACTTTCTGAAGACCCCTAAATCCATGTCTTGCTGCCACCACAAAACACCATAGACTAGAAAAATTATAAACAACAGTTTTATTTGGCTTGCTGTCTGGAATTCTAAGAGCCCAATGTCTACATTTGATAAATCTGTCAAGGACCTGAGTACATATTGTAACATGGTGAGAAGACAAGAATACTCTCTTAGTTTCCATATCATGAAATACTTCAGTAAGGTTAAATACCATAGTGACTTGGGGAGGAAAAGGTTTATTTTATCCTACAATATGTAGTCAGTCCATCAACCAGGAAAGTCAGAGCAGGAATTCACAGCACAAACCTGGAGGTAGGAACTGATACAGAAGCCATGGGGATACTGCTCACTGGTTTTCTCCTCATGATTTGCTCAGCCTGCTTCCTTACAGCACCCAGGACCACTAGCCCAGGGGCAGCCCCTCCCACACCGATGATCAGTCGAGAAAATGCTCTTCAGGCTTGCCCACAGGCCAATCTCTTCTAAAATGACTCTAGCTTGTGTCAAGGTGACACAAAACAAGCTAAGACGGGTATGGGATGGGGTTGGGGACACTTTGTAGGTCAGAGGACAACTTCAGGGGAAATTGAATCACTTCTCTCTTGTCACCTTTACATGGGTCCAGGGAGCAAATTCAAGTGAACCGGTTTGCCCAGCAAACGCCTTTACCTGCTGAGCCATCTTGCCTGGCCACATCCTGCCTGTTAACATCAATGTTTCCATGACAAATTAAACCAGAGTTTTGGAGAAGACATCCAAACCTCAGGAACGTCCCTACCATCCTCCCCTTTCATCTGTTCTGCCACCTCCACCTTCAGAGGGGCAGTCACTCCAGGCCCTAAATATCACTGCATAACATCAGTTTCCTATGGGGGACAGGGGAAGACATGTCATGTTACACACGCCTCGTGGTCTCTTGTGTGTCTTGCATTTGGTGAGGGGTTAATGGGTGTGTTCTGAGTTAGTGACAGACACAGTCCTAGAGTTTAGTTCCCTTTCCTGGATCTGCTAGCACGACTTCCAGGGAGAGATTTCTGCGCTGAGGGAAGGGTCCATGGTGGAGAGAGTGTGTGGAAGATCCTGAGGCTGATGTGCAGAAAGAGCCCCTGAGGACGCCACCCGAACACGGGTTCTGAGTCAGTAGCTCTACACACCTGAGACTGCACTTTTTTTTTTGAGACAGGGTTTCTCTGTGTAGCCCTGGCTGTCCTGGAACTCACTCTGTAGACCATGCTAGCCTCGAACTCAGAAATCCACTTGCCTCTGCCTCCCAAGTGCTGGGATTAAAGGCGTGCACCACCACCGCCCGGCTGAGACTGCACTTCTTACCAGCTGAACTGTGTTCTGCCCCATCTCTCAGAGACAAGTGGGCAGCCGCCTGAGAACGCCTTGGCTTTTCTGAGCTTAGAGATGAAGATAAGAACCCAGAGAGCTGCCGGGCGGTGGTGGCGCACGCCTTTAATCCCAGCACTTGGGAGGCAGAGGCAGGCGGATTTCTGAGTTCGAGGCCAGCCTGGTCTACAGAGTGAGTTCCAGGATAGCCAGGGCTACACAGAGAAACCCTGTCTCGAAAAACCAAAAAAAAAAAAAAAAAAAAAAAAAAAGACCCAGAGAGCTAGAGAAGCCAGGGTGGACTATGGTGGGCTTCCTTAGCTGAAAGCAGCTCCCGACACTGGCTTGGGATGGGGAGGGCACACATTCGGGAAGAGCTGGTTCCTCCCATGAGCAGACCAGCCAGGCACTTTGGTTTGGAGTTGGCCTTAGTCCAGAAAAGGGAGTTTGTTTAATGTCACTCCCCTCCCACCTCCCAAATTTTTGCCGCTAACTAGTAGCCGAAGACACTGCAATATATAGATAAAGAAAACTCCTGTCCTTGTGCCTTCTCTACTCTTGAGACGAGGTTGGGTTTGAACTTGAGGCTCTGCGTGCTCCCGTGTGCCTGTGGGTTGGTGAGTCATCTCAGCTCTCTGAGCCATTGTGTGGTATGATTGAGCACACTCAGTGTGAACCGTTGCTGAGAGGATCTCACGTGCTTCACACCCAGCAGTGTACAAGCCCTGTAAGGAGGTGTGCTTGGGTGGTGTGGGGGGGGCGCCACGGGAGGATGGGGAGCAGGTGGAGGGGGTGTGCTGACCAGGGGAAGGTCTGCACATGCTCAGTATAGACAAAGGTGTTTTCTGAGTACTTCTGATGCAAAGTTGGTTGAATCTGTAGTTAAATAGATCTGCAAACGTGGAACCCAGGACTGTGACAGGTCCTCTATACCTAGAACGGCCTGTCTAAGGTCTGTACTTGGTGACAGCTAAAGCTGTCAATCTGCAAAGAAGAATGCCATCCAGCAAAGTCCCCACCATCTTGGGGTTCACATTCTGAGAGGAGAAACCTGGTATAGCAAGGGTGCACATCTATAAACTAGAAACTAGCAAGCATGCTGAGCAGCTGGGTGATGTAGGAAAGACTAGGGTTGCAGACAAGAACAAGGCCACTTTTCTTGCCTTTAGTATGAGCATCATTTGAGAGGGCTATTGGGGACTTTAATTTTAGCTTCATTTTCTTTAGAGTTCATATTACCTAAGTGGTTTCCCATCCTAGCATTGTGAAGTCCTATCAGAGGTTCAATGCCCCCTTGTTCTAATGGAGACTCCTTACATTGCTATTTCTAATACTCCATCCCTTTCTGACTGTCGTAGGGTTTTACTGCTGTGAACAGACACCATGACCAAGGCAACTCTTAAAGGACAACATTTAATTGGGGCTGGCTTACGGGTTCAGAGGTTCAGTCCATAATTGTCAAGGCAGGAACATGGCAGCATCCAGGACGGCATGGTACACGTGGATCTGAGAGTTCTACATCTTCATCTGAAGGCTGCTAGCAGAATACTGGCTTCCAGACAGCTAGGATGCGGGTCTTAAGCCCATACACACAGTAACACACCTACTCCAACAAGGCCATACCTACTCCAACAGGGCCACACTTTCCAATAGTGCCATTTTCTGGGCTAAGCATATACATATATCACACTGACCTATACATTTGTGCTGGGAGGGGTTGCCCGGTTTCCTGTGTTAGATGCTTCTTTGCAACAAGCAAATCAGTACAATCGCCCACCTGGGTGCAGAGGATGCCAGAACACTGTATGGCATCATCAAGGGCAGTCACAGAGCTGTAGATCTCGATTCCACACTCACTTCCTGCAAAGCTGTGTCTTACTCCCATTCACCCTCCAGGATGTCCCAACACCAAACAGCAGTTTGCCTTCTACACAGCATTTCTTGTAGCCTTTGCCTGGATTTATCAGCCCCGAAACACCAGAAACCCAGCCTCAGGGACCTTTGCAATGAGGCTGTGGGACAGTGTCTCCTGGGAGGAGGTTCTGCTACCCTATGTGGGCTAAATGTCCTGGATGCACCCCCCCCCCAGATTATTGGGAAAAGGATTGGGGTTGCAGATCAAGAGAACACTCAACTAGGCAAATTAAATCCTGACTAGGCGATATTACTAACATTCAGAAGGGTGCGTAGCCATCCTAACATAGAGCAAGCTACCCAGTTGAAACACCGTCATTTTTAACTCATAAAGCTGAAGGGAGCTCGGCTGCTCACCAATTGAGGCTTAACCTTATTAGCATCTACGCTTAGCTGGCTTGTAAGAGGAAGGCAGGCCTTGAATGTTTGTTGTCTGGACAGTGAAATGGTTCAGCACAGGGTATTCATGAAGAAGGGAAGAATTCGGAGGTTGGCAGGTGTGTGTGTGTGTGTGTGTGTGTGTGTGTGTGTGTGTGTGTGCGCGTGTGTAAGTAAACAGGCACTCCTGCCTGCAGGACTCTTTGACCAGAAAAAGCAGGGCTACTCTGATGGGTGGAGGGTTACCTAAAGGAGCAGGGACAGCAAAAAAGTAACCATCACTGAAACCGTACCCCAGCTCGGGCCAGCACTCTCAAAAGCTGTAACCCAGGAACTCTCTGGATGGCTTGCAGGCAGTTGGACCGGTCCACATGTTTTCTCTCTGTAGTTCTATGGTTAGGGTCCAAGGCAGACTCTGCCTTCTCCCCTCAAGCCTGCAGCAATTATTTGCTGCTTCTGTAAACTGGAGAGGGGCTTTGTGAGTCCTGCTTGTTTCAGCTTTCCAGGACTGGTGGGGTTTGCTAGCTTCCTGATGGCGAGAGCCTCCCTTCTCTGGCCAGGACAGAGGGTTTCAACTGGGAAGACATTGGCACCTGACTGCCCATGGAGAACAGCCATTCTATCTGGTGTGATGATGTGTACTATCATGCAGTGACTTGAGTTTTGCTTCCCTGGTGACGGTTTGCCTGTCTTCCTTTGAAGGTTGCCTATTCAGATCTTTTGCGTCCATTTTAATTGTATTGTTTTCTTGCTTGTGGGTGGTTTTAGATCCTTATATTCTCTAGATAACAGTTTTATCAGTTTTATGTTATTGCAAATACTCCCCCATCCTGCAGGTGGTTTTGCTTTATTCAGTGTTTCCTTTGCAGAAGCTTCCAGTTTAATTTTTATCCATTGTCTGTTTTGTTGTTGTTTGTTTGCTTGCTTGCTCTCTTTGGGAATTTCTGGAGTCTCCCTGTTTACTTCTTGCTTCCCTGAAATTCACTATGTAGGCCAGGCTGGCCTCTAACTCATAGAGGCTGTCCTGTCTCTGCCATGCAGTGCTGAGATTAAAGGTGTGTACCATCACGCTCGGCCTCTGTCTGCTTTTACTTCTGAGGTCTTGTTCAAAACATCCTTACCTGGTCCAAGCTGTTCATGAGGTATCCATTTCCTTCCAGTAGTTTTGTAGTTTGGGGCCTTACATCTAGTTCTCAAAATACTCTGAGGGTATATGTGTGGAGAACCACTGAAAAATAGACCACAAGGGCAGGACATGGCTGGCAGTCATGAGACGCTAGGTTTCCAGGGTGGGGTAGACCATGTGGGAGGGAAGGGCAGTGGTTTGGGTGAGTGATACTGGCGGACGTTAGTGGGTGATGGTGGCTTGAGCCAGGCAGGATGCTGGCAGCCTGCAAGACAGTTGGAGGACGTGTGGGTATTCGGGGACGACACATTTGAGCCAGTTGGTTGTTGGTAAAATCCTGCATTCTCTCTTTTGAAAGGTAACACAGCCTACAATGCCTTTCTAATCCTTTTTCCTTGGGACCCATCAGCAAAGGCAAAACTATCCCAGAAGCAATCAGAACCTGCCCTATTATGCCAGAGCCAACAGGACCCACCAAAGAAGGTGTTGCTTGCAATGAGTGGTATCCCCGTAACATTTGTCTGGCTTGGCTGTTATTGGAGAGGCCTCAGTGAGTTGAAGGGACGGCCTGTCCTGTCGGGCATGGATGGTACTGTATTCTTCCCTTCCCTGAGCTCTGAGGTCCATTGAAATTCTTCTTTGCTTGTTTGACCAGGCACAAGGTTCTGCTTTACCTTGAAATGGCAGTGTGTGGTACTTAGATGCTCAGAAAAGATTCTAATTCTAATTAAGCATGATTCTAATGCAGAAGAAGCTGTGGTGGAATGAGGTCAACGTTGTGCCATGGATTGTCCAACTGCAAGACAGAACGTAAAAACCAGGAGCCAAAGTGTGTGCTGGTCTGCTGCTAGTGCGGCAGTTTTCCAGCTACTGGGTCTGAGGGAATTGTCTCTCACCCCACAGAGCACTGTTCCGTCTTGAAAGTGGAGCCTCCTGCCGGGAACTTGAATGAGAGGCACATTCAAGCCTTCCCATTCACAGGGGTTGCCCTTAACCTGAGACTGAGCCATAGCTGGCCTGAGAATACACTTGAGCCATGGCCACCTTTAAGCCAGGAGTTGCACCCTCTGTCTGTCACACAGAAAGAACTTAGTCTTTAAGAGGAAACCACTTCTCAAGAAAAGCACGGCTACTTCACAGTGCAATGTGAGAGTTGACATCATTTGCTTAAAGTAAGCATTGTAAATCTGTCGCGGTTTCTTCAAACCAACAGGTAAACAAGACCTTCCCGCCTAGCCTCCTGTGAAGGTGGATCTATTGTCCAGGGACGTCTCAGGGCGAGCTTTCAGAAGGTTGTGGTGATTGGCGACAGAGATAATGACAGCCCTCCCCCCATCTAATTAGACAATGTCCACTCTCAGGAACGGGATGGTCAGTGACATCTAAAATTGGTGGCAGATCCAGTGGAGCGTGGAGGGGACAGATGAGATAAGAAGGCCTTTTCTGACAGTCATCATGATGTCTCCTGGGGGACAGCATATTCCCGTACCCACTGCTGGCCAATGCAACACACAGCAAGGACTCTGTATCTTTAACATTTTTGTTTTATTAGAATATATTAATTATACATAATAATGGATTTCATACATGCACGTGTCACATGCACGCGTCCCACGTGTCCTCCACCTCCCCTCCTGAATCATCTTCCTTCTCCCAACTATCCCTGTCCCTCTTTAACTTCGTGGGTGTGTGTGTGGGTGCTGTGTGGTGTGTGTGTGTGTTATGGGTCGTGTGTGGGTTTGTTGCGGGTGGGCTCATAGGTTCTTGGTAATAGTGAGTTGCTTTCAGGAGCATGTGCATTTACTGGTAGCTGGTCAAACTGAAAAGAAAATAAAAATCTATCTCTCCCCATACATCCTTACCTCTTTCCCTTTCAGTGTAAAGGACCCCCATCATATCAATAGAATAGGAATCTCAGGTTTTCTTCTTAGCTCTTGCCGCTGTTTGGTGAGAGTGTTGGAGGAGCAGATCACATCATCTGTGGATCAGAATCCCGTCTCCCTGTCTGACCATGGCTTCTGTGCTGTGCACGCTGCATCACCCTCCCTCTGCCTGCATCCCCGACCCAGACCTCCAGCACAGGGAAGGAGCCTCATCATCTGTCCCGCAGTGAATGTGGGTGCGAAGTATGCTCTCTCTACACACCAGTTCAAACAGCTTGGTCAGAGAGTTGTGGGGTTTTGGTTTTGTTTCTACTTCAGACAGCTTATTTGTTTGTTTGTTTAATAATGATAAAAATCGAGTCATTGCCTCAAAGCGGGAGAAGAGAAGAAATACAGAGAGAGCGAGAGAGGGAGAGAGAGAGGGGAGAGGAGAGAGGAGAGAGGAGAGAGAGAGAGAGAGAGAGAGAGAGAGAGAGAGAGAGAGAGAGAGAGAGAGAGGCGATTTTATCTGGAGACCATGACTGCCACCTGGTGGATGATATTAGTTGAGCAACTGCCAAAAAGGCTCTGCTCTCAGGGTGGACTATGCTCTCCTCGGGTGCTTTCCTTGGAAGAGCAGAGGGCTGAGGGGAAGACACAGACATCTACAAGTCCCTGTGTGACTTTGGCGCACGTATCCAATTGCGCTTCCTCCCCACCCTGTTCAGAGACGGTCTGAGATAGGGTGAAAGAATGTGGGTGCTAGAACCTCACTACCTGCGTTAGAATCCTCTAGCTCTAGAACGTTCTGTGGCTCTAGCTGAGCGCTGCACTCCTCCGCTGCTTCTCCCTTATCTGTAAAACGGGGATAGTTTTAGTTACCCATGGTCGGACTTGGAGACCATGAAATGATGAGTTCCAGGAGTAAAGTCACATTTAAATCATGAGCCATCCTAGGTAGCATGATCTCACTGAGGACAGGAATCTTTTTGCCCATGTCATATGGGTATATATGTTACCTGCCGATTTAGTCATTTCACAGCTTTAGCATGGCGGGGTTTATTATAAATAATAACTTAACAGTGGCCCCAAAGTTCAAGAGTGGTGATGTTAGTAGCTCAGACATACCAAGTGGGGCCGTGCAGTGCTTCAAGTGAAAAATAATTATACGTGTACGAAAGGAGAGAAGAGACTGTGTGGGGTTTGTTAAGTCTCCAAGTTTCCAGACATCCAATGGGTATCTTACAAGGTATAACTTGTAGACAGAAGGAGCCATGGTGCCCACAACTTCCTTAGTTGTGGGAATTAAGTGTTACTCTGTGACAGCACCTAGCACTGATGGGCTTTTCAAAGCCTGCTCAGTAAAGGTTCCTTGGCAGTGACCCAAGCCTCTCCCAACTGCCTGCTAGGGAGGAGATTGTACAGGAGGGAGATCCAGAGACACCCCCCCATAAGTGATCCCCCACATCAACCCCTCCTCCTCTCCTCCAGCTCCTCCAAGCTCAGCTCTCTCAAGCTCCCCCCATCCCAGTCCCTCCTATCACCCATTCAGAACCCCATGCCTCTTCTACTGGCTCCTATCAGCTTGGGACTCTAACACTGCTCGCTGGCTGCTGGGGACCCTTATGAGTGAGCCATGCTTTCTCCCCAAGGCCTGCTCTCAGCCTAACAGAGACCCTCCAGCTGCCTCATAAGGCCTGGAGACCAAGGCTCCCACATCTGAGCCTCCTGGACTGTCTCTGCTTAGGAATTCCCAATGCCTCATTCCCCCACGTATCTCTTCTCCCTGCTCCTTCCTGCCCTGGACTACCTAAAGTCCCTCCAACCTTCTGTTCAGGACCCCCAGCCACTGTACAAGACTGAGCACATTCAGTCTACGTTTGGGTCAAAACATGAAATTAAAATATAACTAGCAACCAGATACCTCAGAATACAAGCAATTTGAAAAAACCAAGACAACACGCTTCGATCCCCAAGAATCAGCAGTCCCATAGGAGGGCAACTAAGACAAAATACAGGGCACAAGTCCAAAAGGACATTTGTAAACATGTTCACCGAATTCAAAGAAAACACAAATAAACCCCACGCCCAAAACCCCACAGACAGCTGAATGAAAGGAAGATATGAGAGAGAATTTAGCGTAATGCTCTCCCAGCTGGGCTAATTTGGTGCTATGCAGAAAAGTAACAGTCAATAAGAGACAGAAATACTGAAGGGAAAAAAAAAAAAAAAAACAGAAATGAAACTGGGAATGCAAAATTCAAACAAAAACTTCAGTAGAAAGCCTTCCCTAGAGAATGGCTCTGTAGACACAGACTAGCAAGGCTTGAAGGCATAAAAATGGTAAAGATGTAAGAAGCACATGGAAGAAACATGCAGAGTCACGGCAGCTCAAAAAGACGGAGTCTATAAACCATGGGCAGGGGAGAGAGAACTGCAGGTCATAGAGGAAGATTTCGGCCTTAGGGATGGATGTCTACAAGAGGCACACAGGACCATCACACAGGCTGGACCCTCCACATGCTGTATTATGGTCAGAACAGAAATCCATGGAGCCAAGCAAGGGTATTGAAAGCTGTAAGGGAGGAGGCCTGCCACCCATCAAGGCACACTCAGCAGAAGAACAGCTGATTTCTCAGTGGACACTTTAAAAGTCAGAAGAGCCTGAAGCAATGTGATGTAAGCCTTGAAAAACCACAGATGCCAACCCAGACTACTTACCCAGAAAACCTGTCATAACTGAAGGAGAAAGAAAAACTCCCCGTGACACAAACAGGCTAAAAAATTTGTGATCACTAAACCATCCCTACAGAGAAGGCAGGAAGGAGTATCTCAGAATGAAGGGACGGACGTACATCTGAGAGTCTTCAATGAAAAAATTAATGCTAGGATAGCTGCTGTACAAATTGAGGTCAGCAAAGCAAACACCATAAAATCAACAAAATGATAGGAATTAATATATACTTTGTAATAAATCTGAATACTAAGGGCCTCAATTCTCTAATTAAAAGGCACAGGTTAGCCAATTGGATGAGAAAACAGAAAGCATTATTGCACGATGCTTGATCACGTTATGAACCCTAAAATAGTGTTGTTTACTGGAAAACCTTGTTTTTAGTTATGATGTGGGTCAGCCTCAGCACACACCGTTAGTCCAAGAGGTTTTGTTGTTGTGTTGTTGTTTTGTAAACAGGATTAGATAAAGTCAACCATCACTCAAGAGGTGGAGCAAGCAACCAGTTGACAGGGAGTGAACATAGAAAAAAACCATAGAGAGTAAGAGGAAGTCAGGAGGATGGATAGAGAGACACGGAAGTAGAAGGGAGGGAGAGATGATGTGGAGAAGAGCTCCCCTTTCCTTTTGGGATGTCTCTGTGGAGGAAGGTCAGCTGGGCGCTTTCTCTGCCTCTCTGAGCTAGCAGGCTTTCACCCCAGCATCTGGCTCCTGGGTCTTCATTGGTAAAATCAAGTGATTGAGATTTGTTAAAAAAAAAAAAAAAAAAACAATATTTGGTGCCCATCTCCAATTAGTGTGAAAGGATGGAGAAAAGTATTCCAAGCAAATGGGACCAGGACTCGAGCAAGCTCTGCTATTCAAATATCTGACAAAGAATAGACTTCAAGACAAAACTAATCAGAGATAAAGGAAAGTTCTTCATCCTGATCAAATGAACATCAAGAGGTTACAATCTTAAACACCTCAAGTTCACATGCACCCAATTTCGTAAAAACTAATACTACAGGACACTGAAGCCACAGATTAATGCCAACACAGAAACAGTGACTTCAATGTCGCAATCACACCAAGGGACAGGTCATCTAAATAATATAAACAACAGAGAAACAGTAGCACTAAGGAATACCATAGAGAAAATGGTCTTAACAGACATCAACAGAACATGCCACCCAAGTGCTAAAGACTATAGACCATCTATGGAAACTCAGTAGGTCATTTATGAGGGTGCAAGGGAAGTCCAATAAGTACACAGTTGAGGTAACTACCTACATTCTTTCTGACCACAATGGAACAATAAAAATCAGTTTCTGGAAATCAATAATAAGAGACCCTATAGAAAATCCATGAACACATGGGGAACACACAAGCAATGACTGGGTCACTGAATAAATCAAGACGAGAACTTAAGAATTCCTAGAATTAAATAAAATCATAGAGACTGGGTACCAAACCCTATGGGTATGATTAAGGTGGTGCTAAGAGGGAGATTATAGTTCTAAGCTCTTTAAATTATAAATTAGAGACACTGCCTACTTGGTTGCCTCATCCAGCCTGAATCCGAGGGGAGGTGCCTAGTCTTCATGCAACTTTGATATGCTGTGTTCGGTTGATATCGAGGGAGGCCTGCCCTTTTCTGAAGAGAACTAAGGTTGGGTGGAGGAGAAGGAGGTGGGAGGGACGGGAGAGGAGGAGAAGGGAGAGGGGAAACTTTGGTCAGGGTTGAGAGAGAGAGGGCGGGGGGGGGGGGGGAGGAATGAAAAAACTACTAAATCAGAAAAAAAGTATGAATGTCTTGATAAGTTTGCCCTAAGTAGAGTTAGTGCCCCCACTAACCTAAAGACAAGGTGTCTGCTCTTCTTACTCCTATTTGATAGAATACTTGAAGTCTTAGCCAGAAGAGTAAGACAAGGTGAAGAAATGAAAGTATAAATAGGACGAGAAGCCGTGTATCTCTATCTGCAGGTGATGTAATTCTAAAATCAGGAACAGAAGAGAAATGTCCACTCTCTCCACTCTTATTAAATGTCATTTACATTCCTGAAGTCTAAAGCACTAAGACAAGATAAAGAAGTAAAATGTATGCAAATGGGGAACTCCAGCCTAATTGATCCTTCTGGCTTCCTCTGGCACCTGCTTGCAAATGGTATTCATTCACAGAAATACGAGCATACATGCACATAAGTAAGATAATAAAAATAAATCTTTTTTTAGAAAGGAAGAAAAAAGAAGGAAGGGAAGGAGGGAGGGATGGAGGCATGCACAGTGCTGGTACCAGCAGGACCATGGGACCACTCCTAGGAGCCTGAGAAACCCATGGAGGTTCTGAGGGGAGACCTGGGAGTGGAGGATGTGAGCCCTACAGTATCTCCAGAACAACAACAAGAAGACATGTCTTTGGAAAGATGCTTTTAAAAAGGGGTCTCATGAAACTGAAAAGAAAATGGCAGCAGAGCCATGTGTTGATGAGAGAAGCGAAACTAGAGATCCGTTGGCAGGAAGTGTGGCCAGCAGGGGACAAAGGAGCTTGTCCTTGCTGCTCAGGGAAGTCCTCTGCTGGCTAGAAGGCTTGAGGAGGGGAGAGCAGAGGAGGAGAGCCTGTGGTCTACAAGCACAAGCCTGATGGTCATGCTGGTGTGGTGGCACCGAGGGCCCAAGGTATGCAGCAGCCTGACGCTTGCATGATCTTGTACCCCACCCCACACCCTCACTGCCCAGCTACAAGACAACCCTGACTCTGGGCAACAACAGAATATCCAAGATGAGTCCCAGCAATAGTCCAGTATTTAGGTGCTTTAACCAGAAACCTTGAACAAGACCAATGACTCTTTGCAGTGTTTGCATTAAAGCTATTTGGGCAATATGTGTGTGTGTGTACATATATATGTATGTGCATGTATACATACACATATACACTGTACATATATATATAACACACTGTGTGACACACAGAAGTTTGCAATGCCACTTTATGGATGAATGTGCTATGCAGAGGTGGGAGAGGAAGCCTGGAGTTCATGCAAACTCTTGCCCCCAGTCCACTCCCTGGCCCTACAATCACACTGGCTCTGGACATCCACAAGGTATTCCAAATGAAAACCAGTTCATTTTCTGAATTAAACCTCCTTGGAAGACCTCTGTGCTGCCATCAGAGGCCACGTTGATGTCTCTGATCAGGGCCACAGGAGTTCATACTGATGCCTATGATCTGCGCTGCTGCTGGAAGCCAAGTTTGTGGTCCATGCTGCCTCAGAGGACCACACTGAGGTCTGTTTCCTGTGCTGCTGCTGGAGGCCATGTGGATGTCTGTGGTTGGTGCTGCCAAAGGGAAACCATGTGGAAGTCCATGATCCAAGCTGCTGATGGTTGTTATGAGCAAGGAAGCTGCTTTTACAGGAGCACCCATGAGTGGTAGGTATCAGAACTGAGAATGAGAGATGTTGGAGACTTCTGTGACAACCTCCCCTACCAAAAGGAAAGAAACCGCCCACACAGGAAGCTGTAGCAGAGTTCCTTAAGAACTATGATAAGGATGCTGAAGGGCAGCTCTTCACAGGGGATGACTTCTGTCAGGGGTGCAGGTGGAGAAGGACTCCGTTATCTTTAAGGGCTGGCCACTGAGAGTCTGACCATGCACCAGTAAGTATTTGGGCAACACAAGTTAGACTTAGTATAATTTTGTTCTTCTTTTTGGGGGGGGAAGGGCACAGGGTGGGAGAGTAGACCTGGGAGGAATGCAGAATGAGACTAATCGGGGTGTGTTGTATGAAAAACCCAAATAGTCAGTTGTGGAGAACTTTTGGGGCTGCTTGGCAGGAAACTGACAATGGCCAAAGACAAGGACATGGACTTTAGGCAGGAATCTGACAGAACTGGCTGGGTCATGCTGCAATTTTGTCTAATCTCTTTTCTTTTAATCCTCACTCCTGTGCTGGAAAACCTGTTGACTGATGAGTGGGCTTGGTCAGTCAATAAAAATATTATGTTAGAAAAATAGGAAAGAAATAAAGTCTCTTCATTTGCAGGTCACATGATTCTACACACAAAAGACCATAAAGTCCTTCCAGAAATCCTCTTGGAACTGATAACTACTTTCAGCTAAGTGTCAAAATATAAAGTTAACATACAGAAAATCAATAGTATCTTATATACCAAGAAAAACATGCTGAGAAATACATCAGGGGAAAATTGTCTCAGAACAACAAACGAAATGAGAAAGTTAAAGAGCTATCCAGTGAAATCTTTAAAGTATTGAGAAATTAAGGAAGGCCATCACTAAAAAATGGAAAGGCCACCCATGCTTATGAGTTGGAAAAATTACATTGTGAAAATCTCTATCTTACTAAAAGCAAACTACAGATTCAATACAATCCTTACCCCATCAAAATTCCAACACCATTCTTCACAGACTTTTTAAAAATGCAATCTTAAAATTCATCTGAACACCAAAAGATTTGGGATAACCAACATAGTACAGAGTAGTAGTAATAATAATAATGATGATAATAATAATAATAAAATATAATAATAATAATAAATATAATAAAATGCAAGAGGCATCACAATAGCCATTTCAAGTTATACTATAGAACCACAGTAACAAAAACAGCCACAATACTGGAACAAAACCAGACATGTAGATCCTTGGATAAAAGACCAAACTATAGACCCACAAGTCTACAGTCAGCTGATTTTTGACAAAGATGATAAAAACGGCATTGGAGAGCAGACAGCCTCGCCTGCAAATGGTTCTGGGGAATGGGATGCCTACTTGTGGGAGAATGAGACTAGATCCCATCTCTCACCATGCACAAAAATCAACTCCAAACTAGAAAACAAATATCCTAGATCTCAAACTTGGAAACTGGGAAAAAGCAAAGAAACCAAGCAAGAAAAAAATCAAATTAACCAATAAATAAATAAACAGACAGTTCTCAAGAGATAAAAGCAAATGGCTAATAAACATATAAAATTGCCCAGCCTCACTGGCTATCACAGAAATGCCAGTCAAAGCTACTCTGAGCTTTTATCTTACTCCAGTCAAAATGGCGGTCATTAAGAAAACAAATGCTAGAAAGGATGTGACAAAGAGGAATCTGTATACATTGCTGGCGGGAATGTAAACTGTTCCAACCTCTTGGAAATAAGTATGGAGGTTCCTTGAAACATTAAAAACAGATCTAGCATAAAGGCCAGCTCTACTGCTCCAAGTCAACATACCGCATACATACTGGCACGTTGGTGTTTACTGTAGCACCATTCACAACATCAAAGTGACGGAGGAACCTTGGTGTCCGGCAGCAGAGGAATGGACAAAGAAATGTGGCATGCAAATACAATGAAAAATGTCTAATTACATAAAAAAATAAAAAAAGCAAAAAACAAACTATGTCATTTGCAGGAAAATGAAGACAGTCACAATAAGTGAATTAAATCAGTCTCGAAAATGACAAGTGGATGCTTCACATGCATTTCGTAAGTCATTTGTGACTCCTAAACTTTTATCTAGCTACCCCAGAGCATGCCTGCACATGAAAATAGAGGCAAAAATATGGGGATGGGGGGCTGACCAACTGGAGGGGAAAGGGAAGAGTCTGTGAGGGGAAGGAGTAAGGAGAGGATGGGTTTAGGAAAGGTAAAAAGTGGGGCTAATGTATGAATGAGAAGGCACATATGAGAACTATTACAGAATATAGCTTAAGCGCAGAAGGAAAAAAATCCAGATGTAAAACCCCATTCATGTGGAATAAAAGGTAAGGGGAAAAAACAAATAATAAAATTACAAAAAACAGAAATTGCAAAACTTAAAATAAGGAAGAGCAAAAATTTGTGGTGGTTTGAATAGGCTTGAACTCCATAGACTCATGTGTTTGAATGCTTGGCTCATGGAGAGAGGCACTATTAGGAGGTATGGCCTTTGTTGGAGTAGGTGTGGCCTTGTGGGAAGAAGTATGTCATTGTAGGGGGGACTTTGACGTCTCCTATGCTCAAGGTCTACTCAGTGTGGAAGAGAGTCTCCTCCTGGCTGCCTTCAGATCAAGATGTAGAACTCTGGGCTCCTCTAGAACCATGTCTGCCTGCATGCTGCCATGCTTCCCAACATGATGATAATGAACTGAACCTCTGAAACTGTAAGCCAGCCCCAATGAAATGTTTCGTCTCATAAGAGTTGCCATGCTAACGGTGCCTCTTCACATTAAGACAACTGTCATGTCACAGTTGACATTTCTTCTTTGTTGAAATTAATGTCCCCTCTCTGTTTGTTGTCTTCGTCAGCTGACTTTGCAAATGGGAGGACAGCAGCAGCTGTTAGTCCAGACAGTCTTCTCCATTGGGGTCCTGTGAGAGTCAGCCCTCTGTAGGATTCCAGGTCCTCAGTGTGGGTTGCTGCATTCCATACCTTCCTCCCCACCCCACCCCAGCTGCAGGTTTCTCTCTGGCATTCAGGGCCATGCAGTCTTCCATAAGTGCTTTTCAGTGTGATGGAATGGGGGCACCTGTGCCTGTGTTTAACTTTTGCTGTTGAGGTGCTCTTCCTGTTTTTCTGCTGTATTCTCATTGTGGTTGGGGTCCTTCCTAGCCTACTTAGTAGAGGAGGCAGGTCCCTGAGTTTGGTGATGCCATAGCACAAATTTTCCCACTATTCCTACTGGTGACCAGTGTCTCCCAGAAGTAGCGCTTCCTTTGTCCTAGCCTAAAGGGAAAGCAGCAGAGGCTTCAAGCAGGAGCTTGAATGGAAGGCCCCTGCTCTGGGGCTCTTTTTTTTTTTTTTTTTTTAAACACAGACTGTGTGTGTATGTATGTGGGTGAAGACTCAACTTGTAGAAGAAAAACCTTATCATTGGAAAAGATACCTGCATGAAATTTTAAAAAAAATTAACATTTGTAGAGAATATGCTGTAGAAGTAGAGGTGACATTGTAAAATCTGGTGACAATTTAACAGAGTTGTGGAGGGTCAGCTGAGGCCAACATCTAAAGAGGACAAAAGCCCTTGTTAGTGGGGACTTCCAGATGATGCTTGCAGAAACCTACTGTGCGTAAACTGAATTGAATCGATTTCACAGCATCATAACATTTTAGTAGTAAAAGCTTATTTTTCCTATGTGCATTTGATTTCACAGCACCAGTGGTATAGAATACACAAACAGAAGAGCTCCCATCTGAGATACCTAGCTCCTTCATAATAATAATAATAAATTCTGTATGTCTTCTCTTCTTGAATTTTCTTCTTTTTCTCCTCAATCAACTGTGTTGTTGCAGCTGCTACTTTTGTAACACTGGTTAAAAAGCAAAATTACAATTGGTTCAATCCAGTCCGGTTTAAACCAGTTCAATCTACTGGTTTGATCTGGCTCAAACTGGTTCAATCCTGGTCAAACCATTTGTTCCTGTTTGATCCTGTTCAATCCATTTCAATCTAGTTCAAACCAGTTTGTTCCAGGGTTCAATCTCGTTCAAATCAGTTCATTCCAAACCAGTTCAATCTGGTCCAATCCGGTTTGATCTGGCTCAAACCAGTTCGATCCAGTTCAATCCAGCTTGTGGATCACAGGGCTCTGGCAATAAAGGCTGTTAAAGCACTGCCTGTGCTCACAGGTTTTCCTGGCTTAGAGAGACCTTCACAACTTGCCAATCAGGTCATCCTAGGAGGTCAGACTTAAGTCGTTCTTAAAACCAACTAAGAGAAAATTATTGTTGGTTCTACTCAGTTTCAGTCTATGCAGTAATACCCACAAGAACAGAACAGAAGGCAGCCATGGCATCACGTCTCAAATTCTTCTACCCTGAATGGCAGCCTCTGCAGTGAACACCGTCTTCCATAGCTATTGAGTCAAACTCACTTAGAATTCCCAGGGTTTGGTCCGGTTGAATGATTCCTCAGGCCACTGGAAAAATCTAAAAGCATACGCAGCAACAGTCAGAATTCATGCTGTTCCATTGGGAACAATATGCTGTTCCAATTGGGAAAACAGCATTGAGAACTCCAGTTTCTTCCTGGAAGTCCTGGTGTGTATACCCATGGCGAGAAAGGCTTCCTGGGATTTTGAGTTGGATCAAACCCGCTTCAGTCCTTCTCAAGTTTCAGCAAGAGAACCAGAACTTTCCATAAGAGGACTGCACCAAGTATATTCAAAATGAAGCATCCCCTGAGGATAGACATGACACTCTCACATCGTATCTTCAGCTTCAGTCATACCAGCAATTGAACACTGAGTGTCTTTACAGCAGTTTCTCCGTCCCTTTGAAGAACCTGTGAAGCTTCCATCACCGTGAGACTAGTAAACAACCAAATACCACAGACCATCACTAAATTAAAATCTCTTCTTTCCTGCCCCTCTGCTACAGAATTTTTTTCAGTTCTGATACTAAAGTTCAGGGTCTTTCTCTTTTCCTATAACACAACTTTTAAAAAGAGACACAAAAAATTCCAGGTCATTTTTTGTGATCGGAAGTTGAATGTGAGTCTGTTGGGAATAGAGGCAGATACAGTTCATCGCCTTGTGGTCCACAGCTTTCCTGTTAGATACAGATGATGGAGCACTAGCAATGGAGGCTGGCCATACTGTGTAAGTCCAGACAACCTGTAAGCGATAATATGACTCTGTGTGGGGCTATCCGGGAGTCAAATAGCAAAGGAGAGGGATGTGAAATGGAGGAGACAGGAACCTCTCTCCTGCTCTCAGTTCCTCACTGAGAGACCCAAAACAAGGGCTGGTAATTTTAGCCAAAGTACTCTCGAAGAGGCTCCCTGCTTGCCATTAAATACCCCATGTGCCTTATTTTTACTTTTGGGACACAAAGCTGCCCAAGCTAATTTAAGTTTTCACTTACATGAGGATTCAAAGAGAATCTCTTGACATTTATCATTGTATATACATGCAGAACGTATACCTAAATGCAGCTGATAGACACACACACACACACACACACACACACACACACACACACAAACACACACACACCACACACACACCACACCACACACCCACACTACACACACATACACACATGCACACACGCACCCTACACTACACCCCCCCACACACACACACACACAGTGACCATGACAAAGGGTTGTCTGAGGCCTAAAACAGTGGCTGAAGCATATGAGAAAAAGAAAGAGATGAAGACAAATGCTTGTGTTTAAAAGGGGAAGTGCTATAAAAATTACACTAAAAATTATAAAAAGAGCCAAAGTCAAAATAAAATCAACTAAATAACATTTTGTTGGGTCCCTTTTTAAAATGGCTCTATGAATACCACCACTCAAATAAAGTACTAAAAAATATAAGTAGGTGACAATAGTACCTTTTTTGTTTTTCCCCAAATTGAGGTCTCTGTTGAAGCCTTGAGTCCTGGAAGGCCTCTGCTTGTAGCATCAGACAGTTATGTGGAAAATCCCTTTCTCCATGGCTGCTTAGCCTTATTCATCCTCGGCAGGGCTGACACGAGTGACTCCATTTTGACTCTGCTAATGTCATCCCTGTGTCTGGTTCTCTATGATTGCTGATTAATCATCCTGTGGTCTGGTTGTCATGCCCTTCGTAGCTTTCAGGAAGCTGCATTCGAGAGCATTGTGACATCTCCTCCACTCTGACTACAGGGGCTTTAAAGAATCAGGACTGTGGACGACAAGAGACAACATGGGCAAGCATCGAATCCTGAGACATATTAATCACCAGCAAGACGGTCTAGTTATTTCCATGGCAGTCAACATTTAAAGATGACAATTATGATAACCAAAAGCCTTATACATTTTATATAATTTTTAAGTTATTTCTATTAAGACATATAGAACATGCTACTGCGAAGTAATAGTTGTTTGTTTTGTTTAACCAAAGTTATAAAGCAGATAGTAGAAAGATTTTTTTTTTTAAAGATACTTCAACTCCCACCTTCATCTTGGTGGCCATGGGGATGTTTTGGGAATCTCTCTGGAGTATTCCAATACCAGTGACTGAAAGAGAGCAGGTGTCACCAGTGTACCAAAGCCAGCATAGTTCCTGAAAGCCTTGATCCAGGGTCCAATTTGCATTCTCATAAGCAAGATTTTACAGAAGCATGTGTGACAGTGGGCAGGTACAAGCTGTTGTCTCAGCTGTTTCTCTGGGTCATTCTATTCCAGGTAGCAAGTGATGTCATGCTTGGCAAGAGGCAGTAGAAGCAGTCCTTTAAATAAATCACTAAATCAATCAATAAATCTAAGAATGTTTTTTTTTCTACCTTTTTCTTAGGGATTCAACAATGCTTTGCCACTGAGCTGTCTTCTCTGTGTTATTTTTACTTTTGAGACCAAGTAGTCTACCTCTTGGAGTTTTCAATTACAGTCTGTCTAGTGACGTTTTCAGGACTCTTTGGTTAGTGGTTTATCTGATGCCTGAATCAGTCGTATTAATTTTTTGATGACTTCATGTATGTATATAATGTCTTGGATGATAATTCACCCTCCATCTCATTCTCTTCTCCCGTCGTCCTTCTGCTGAACTCTTTCTTCTTTCTAACCCTCCACCCCCTTCCATTTCCATGTCTTCTGTTGTTGTTGTTGTTGTTATTACTAACTTGTGATCCACTGAGTTTAATGAGGATTGCTCATATGCATGCGGCTGGGGCGCTGTACAGCACTGCCCTTGGAGCAGAACGGCCATCCCTTCCTAAGACCAGCTGTGTCTGCAGATCATCATGTCTGGGCTGACAAATGATGCCCATGATGGCATCTCCTCATGGGAGGAGGAGGCCAGCCATCTGCATGTCCTTAGCCAGGTGTGTGCAATTCCTCCTTGATGATTGCACTTGGTCTTGAGACCTAGGATGGGGCTAGAGTTATATAAGCTGAGGAAGACTGGGGAAAATGGATTCCATCTATGCAGCCATGAGGAAGCCATCTTCCATGCAGGGTGCAGACCTTCCAGTATAGCTGTTTTAGGGTCCTTTAATCCCTGACCCATGATCTGTAAGCAATACTCATCAGTTCTCCAAGGTGAATTTTGGTGGAATCCAGCTTTGGTTTGTCATTGAGACCTTAGAAGGAGTTATCTAGTCACCCCCTCCCTCCTCCACACCTACTCCCTTCCCAGAGAGAAAATTGTTGCCGCAGGAGGTTATTTATCAAAGCACAGATGCCTTCCTCTCCTTTCCTTCCTTCATTAACTGCCAATAGCTCTTCAAGGAGGGATGAGGCCTCAGGAGCCCCTAGCACAACTATGACAGAGTGTCAATGAGTCTAACCTTGTGCAAATAGTCACCAACATTGTGAGTTATAAGCATAAAGATCATATCATATCTGGAAGGCAGCTTTCCCATCCCTCCCCTCTCCTCTGCACTCTCCAATGGCACTGATCAAAAACCAGATCTTACTCTGATCAAGGATCTGTATCTTCGTTAATGCTATGACAAGGACACCATGACTAAGGCAACTTGTAAAAGAAATCATTTAATCAGGAGCTTGCTTACAGCTTTGGAGGGAGAGTGCATGACCATCATGGTGAAGCACATGGCAGCTAGCAAGCCAGCATAACACTGGAAAAGTGGCTGAGAGCTTACATCCGATCCATAGGCACCAGGTAGTGGGAGGAGCCCAACTGGAATGATTTGGGCTTTTGAAACCTCTAAGCCCCATTCCTAGTAGTGGCACACCTCTTCTAGCAAGGCTACACCTCCTAATCCTTCCCAAACAGCTGGAAACCCAGCCTTCAAACATATGAGCCTACGGAGGGCCATTCTCACCCAAATCACCACACTCAGATAAACAAAAAACTAACAAAGAAAAACCTGAAGTAAGTATTACTTAGTAGTGAAAGACTGAGGTCTTCCTTTGTGATGAGAAGAGTATTTACTGTCATTTGTGATTAACAATTAATAGAATATTCATATGAAAAAAATTAACCTTGATTTGTCTATACTATTAATCCCAGATATACTGATGATTTCTGTGGGATGATTAGCTCACACATGGTCACGGGTGTGGGATCCTGTTGGGCTGTGTTGTGGGTCCCGCACGTGTCTTCCACCCAGGGAAGCTCAGGGAGGCATGTCTCCAGAGAGAAGCAGAAGTAGAATCGTGGGATTTTGACTGAGCCCCTTCCATATGGCGCCTGGTGGGCACTGGGCTGTGAGAAGCCACCGGGACATCCCTGGGCGGGGAGAGAAACTCAGTCTGAAGTTTCTGGGGTGGGGGGCTCTCGAGTGGACTCAGAGGCCGGTGTCTCTATTCAGGGCTCCCAGATGCTGTTGGAACGAAGAAAGGTCTCAGGGAAGCACGGTGGGGCCCCCCAAAGACACGAGGAAGTCCATAGGTTTTTCATGCTTGATTTTCATGGTGGATGGTAGTTGAATCTGGATCCATACCCCCCCCTTCCTGTGAAACTCAGGGCAGACCTGAGTTAAATAGGGAGGGAGAAAGAAGGAGGGTCTGCGGAAGAATGCTTAATTGGCTATACCCTCTAGCCTTCAGGTATCTCATTAGTATGTAAATCTCTTGAGGCTGAGGCCTATAGTCACGCCTTCTACCTGTGCTGGGTGACACAAACCTCTCTTAGGGAGGGGATTGTCGCGTCTGCCTTGGCCAGCAAGTAAGACACGACACGGTCGGATCCTTCTCAGTCAGCTTTATTCCAGGAACGACTCTTGACTTAGGGACGGGGAACTGGATGGGGGCCTAGGATGGGGACGTATGGCTGGGGACCCTCAGCAGCAGAAATGAGCTGCTTATATAACTGCCCAAGGCGGGCTGGATGACGTGTTCTCTCAGGATAGGTTAAGCTGCCAATACCTCATTAGCATAAGCCCTCTCGGGAGGGGCACGAGGCTGACGCATGCACAAAAGACTTGTTTACCAGTTTAGCTGTGCTGGCCACTCTGGAAGCCAGCTGCTTACATTGTAAGGTGCTAGTCATACGACTTTGCAACTGTAAACACGGCTGCCTACAGGGGATGTACTGCTCTATGTGACTTTCTCACTGTTCCATTGTCTGCCAGTGTTTGAAAACCCATCCAGCTTTCTACTTGTATCTTATACACCATTCTGCATATATTTAGAATACAATAACACAGGGTGACTTGAAAAGTATACTTTTTATTATCTGGAGGATTCCCCTTCATAGTTTGCAATCCTAGATTTCTTGCCATAAAGCAGCAAAGGAAAGCTGTCTGTAAATTTTAACTGTAAATAAATTATAGCATGCACCTCACAGGATATAAGCTCAATAATGGAAAATGGCGTTCCATTCTAAAGAAACTGCCTCTTCTTATGTGTCTTATACTCAGTATGCCCTATTGTGATCTAGTCTTACATCCAAGGAAAAGGATAATGTTATATAACTTTTACTAAGAAATGTAAAGAAACATCAGTTCATTCCAGATAGGTACCTATACAGAGAGAAAGTGATTCAATTATAGCTTAATGAACCAATGTGCTTGCTTACAGAGGTATGGATGAAAAATTACTTATGTGAATGATATCAATGGCTTAGAAATGGATGGATGATAGAAAAGCACACCCCTGAATGAGCATTGACTAGAGAAAGCATCATCTTTCAAACTCCCTGCCCAACTTGCTGGCAAGCTGGCTGGTGAACAGCCTCCTCTCCCCAGCAATTGCTAACTACTTATGTAACACTGGGGAATGCTTTAGGAATCTTGGACTTTCAGGGGCTTACTTTTTTTACTTCTAGAGACCTGTAGGTTTCTTTTACTTCCTGAGCCTTACAGAGTCTACTTCTATGAAGGAAAGGTTTAGTTTGTAGGAAATAGCTGCATGGCAGAAGCTCAGGGAAGGAAAATTGTTTGCTGGAGAAAGCCTAATTGGCCAGCAGCTAGAGCAGGTTGGACTTCAACTGCTAAGGTCCATGTTCTCTTCATAGGGTCTGTCTCTGGGAGTAGGGCTGCCTTTGGAAGCAAGGGTTCTCATCTTCTTCCACAAGCCTTCCAACTTTATCTGACTAAAAGACTGATCCAAGGTCATGTCCTCACACTGAAATTCTCCACACAACCAACCATAAGGCTGACCTGGTTTCGTTCTCTCATCTTCTCCTTGACTTAGCTCATTTCCTCAGAGGCAGTTTCCCCTTCATTGTTTGCTCCTTGTTAGAGATATGTTTAGGGTAGCAAGAGATAACCACTCCAACTGAAGTGTCTGGACAAGGCAAACTTCACTTTGATCAAGAAGGCACACTAGGAAGATCGAACACACTGAGGTAGGAAGTACATTTGGTTTTTGTTTTAAGTAAAGTGGTGGCTATGTCTTTTCCCCATTGGCTGTGTACTGGCTGATTCTGTGCGCCAACTCCACACAAACTAAAGTCATCACAGAGAAAGGAGCACCAGTTGAGAAGTGCCCCCATGAGATCCAGCTGTATGACATTTTCTCAGCTAGTGGTCAATGGGAGAAGGTCCAGCCCTGGGCTGGTAGTCCTGGATTCTAGACGAAGACAGGCTGAGCAAGCCAGGGGAAAGCAAGCCAGTAAGCAGCACCCTCCGAGGCCTCTGTATCAGCTCTGCCTCCAGGGTCCAACCCTGCTTGAGTTCCTGTCCTGACTTCCTCCATGATGAATTGTGATCTGGAAATGTAAGCCAAATAAACCCTTTCCTCCCCAACTTGCTTTTTGGTCATAGTTTTTTTTTTTTTTTTTTTTTATCACAGCACAGAACCCAAAGATAGCTGGGGGTCTGACATCACAATCTTATTCAATTGGCTAGTCTGAAAAGAATCGGTTTATAAGCCAGCACTCAGAAGGCAGAGGCAGGTGGATCTCTGAGTTCGAGACCAGCCTGGTCTACAGAGTAAGTTCCAGGGCTATATATAGTGAAGTGGAAACTAAAGAGATTTTTGGGAAGTCAGTTGTGTTGAATGGTGCTTTGCTAGGGTAAACACATGAAGGAAGTTTCACTGAAGCAGACACAGGTGAAAGACCAAGGCAGACTGGTGAAGGAATGTTTCACTGAAGCAGACACAAATGAAAGGATGTTCTACTAAAGCAAGCACGTGAAAGGACACGTGACGAAGGACTCTTTGCTAACAACACACACATATATTGGCCTGCCTTACATTGTGTAGTTGAGCTACATTTGTCAGGCTTCCATAGAGAGAAACACACCAAAAACTTCTGGTGGTGTGCCAAGGTTTCTTGCTGCTTCCTCGGATCTGGCTAAAACAATCCCACATGCTAAGGCAAGACCTGTGGAGGACACGTGATGTTTGGAGGGTGTATGGAGGACTCAACAGACCCTCCTGATGACTCAAGCCTAGGCTGAGGCCTGGCTGTCTCTTTTAGATCGTGCCACCGCTGCTACTAACCCAACTCTACCAAACTGAACTGCTGGTATATCCATAAAGTGTTTGGGAGTGGATTGAGCTGCTGCTGATTACCTGTGAACTCAGATAGGAGTTGCTCCAAAGAACCATGTCTAAACAGGTCCACTTCCCCATATCCTTTCTTTTCTACTACCTGGTGGGTGGTGGGCTAGAAGGGAGGTTAAAGCATTTAAGAACCATCATGAAAAATAAGGTTTAAAAAAAATTAAAGTTACAACATGGAGAAACCATGACTCAACAAAACAAAACAAAAATTAAAACAGAAGGATGGGGGAAGGGGTCACTGCTCCAAGGACAAGAAGATCACTTCCCCAGGTCATCACAGTCTTAGAAAAAGGCAAGGGCCTTTACGTAAACCAAAGTTTTACTGGATGGAGAGGGTTAAAACATTTTGCATAAAAAGTCTTACAAGATGGAGGAGAGGAGATAAAAATATTTTAATTCCTTGTCCTAAACACGCATTTAATAGTATTTGATAGAAAAGAACCATATTTGATATTTCTTACATCCCAGTCCCAAATGATGTGGCCTGAAATTCAGCCTCTTTCTAGATGAATGGCCATCCTCACAACCAAAGGCCTTCCTGTTTCCCTTTCGTTGGGCTTTCTGTGACTTCTTACAGAGATCCTAGCTCCTGTCTAGAAGACTAAGCTACCGTCTTCTGCTAGCTGCCTGGCTCCTGTGTCCTTAATCCCTTCCTTACCTCAACCCCAGCTACGCAGTGATCCACACCTCAGCTTCCTACCCAGTATCCAGGCTCCGGGTGTTCTGGACTCCAGCTCACCCACCCGGACCCCATGGTCTGTCTTCACTGAAGTTGGGGGCCTCTAGGACAGCGCCATCCACGCCTCGCCTCACATTGGTCAGGCCCCCAACGGTTCTTCCCTCCCCCACCCCGCATGCGGCACGTTTCCCCTCCCCCACGTACACACACACACACACACACACACACACACACACGCGAGTCCTGTGCTCAGGCGGCCCTGAGGTCCCCAGGTCGCCTGACAGGAGGCTGAGATGGCGCCCACCGGCAGCCGGCAAAGGCCAGATGGATCTCGCTTGATCTATGTGACCCGCTTCGCCTCGCACCGCCATGGCGTGTGGCAGTTGAGGGGCCTCCGAGGTTTCGGCCATCGAGACCCAGGGCTCGGGGCCCACTGCGCCCTAAAACAAGCAGCGGAGGAGCCCGGGCTCCCGGGAGGAGAGCGGCCCACCGGCTCCCAGGCCGGGGTCACCGACACCCCGGATTCAGCCTCTTTCCAGCGGAGGTCGAGAGCGCCCAGGGGCCTGGAGCAAGCGGCGCGAGCAGGTGGCGCGGCAGCGGGAGGGGTTCTCCTGTCAGCGGCCTGCGGCTGACTGGGCACCTCCGGCGCCATCTTGTGCGCGCGGCTTCCGTCAGCCAGGCCTCGTGTCAACCTTTGTGTCAACCTTTGTGTCAGTCTGACCGTTGCTCTTTGTCTCAACCTTTGCGTATGCCAGTCTTTCCGTCAGCCTTCTTGTCAGCCTTGGTGTCATTTTCCTCTCAGCCTTCCCTGTCAGCACTCCAGTCAGTAGGCAGCCGGCTCCTCTCTCCTGCCAGTCTGTGTTGGAGCCATAAGCTTAGGAGAATCCCTTTTAACTCAATGGGTGGCCTGCAACAGGGCTGCAGGACATTTAAGACAACCCAGAGACCTGAGAGAAGTTCTTGGATGTAGTAGCTACTTCAGTCCCTCAGAGAAATGGGAGTTTGGCACGCTTGTTGGTTATTTTCACTGACATTTATTGAAATTGCTAATTTAAAAGAGCTAGAGAGATGCCTCAGTGGGTTAAGAGCACTAGTTATTCTTCCAAATGAGGTATGTTTGGTCCTCAGCACCTACTTATAACTGATTGTAATTCCAGTTCCAGGAGATCTGACCCCCTGTTCTGGGCCCCTCGCCCCTGGCCCCTGGCATCAGGCATCTAAGAGGTGCACAAGCAAAACACGCATACACATACAATAAAATAGAAAATAAATTGCTTATTACCATATATATAATATATACATAATATATATCATAATATCTTAAAAGATGTTGAAGCGCCCTATTAAATCACAGAAGATCTGAAGATGTTCTATTTGTTCAATATACCTTTGAATCTTTTACTTTTAATTTTTTTAAAAAATGTATTCATGTGGTGGCCCATGCTTTAATCCCAACACTAAGGAGGCAGAATCAGACAGATCCATGAGTTTGAGGCTAGCCTAATCTACAGAGCAAGTTCCAGGACAGCCAAGACAACACAGAAACACTGTCTTAAAACAAACTGTTCACTATAGATTTTGCATAAATCTAGGTAACTTTATTTCCTGGTATTTAATCTTTCCTATTGTAAGTGGGGTTCCTTACTACATAATGCGCTAGAAATATATGTGATGCCTATCACTTCAAATCTTTAGCAAGGATTAGTTTATGTGTGTTTTGAAAAGGTTCGCAAAATTGCATACTTCATACTTCACAGCCAAGGTTAGAATACTGCAGTCATCTCAAAATGTTCATCTTTTGAGGACCCAGCCTTCTACCTTATACTTTTCAATGCAGCTTATTTTAATGAGATTTCATTAACAATGTATCCAGTTCACCCAGTTATGGTACACGTTAGTAGTGCTTACGTGTCCACAGAGTTGTGGAACCATCCTTAACATTCATTCGTTCATAACTGCAACATCACAGAGAAACTCTAACCCTTCACAGGCATCATGGCTCCTCACCATTGCCTCTACTAAACCACTAATCTTAGCCCTCCACAAGTACTAGTCTGCATTGTCTCCATAGATCTATTTATTTTGGACATATCTAGATGGAATCTATATGTGGGCTTCTCTTTCTCAGGCCTATTCTTTTTTCGTGTTAATTTTAGATCCTATTGACTCACTGACCGATTCACTGACTAATGTAGTTAGCTCTATCACTGATTCTCAGAATTTTCATATATTTTCCAGGTATATGTTATTTGTGGGTTTTTTGTTTTTGTTTTTGTTTTTAAGACAGGATCCCACTGTGTATTTCTAGCTGGCCTGGAACTCAATGTGTAGACCAGGCTGACCTTGAACTCACAGAAATCTGCCTGCCTCTACCTCCCAAGTGCTGAGATTAAAGGTATGTACCAGCATCCCCAGCTGGCATATGCCATTTGCAAACAGGGATAATCTTATTTCCCTTCTATTCATCCTTATGTCTACCATAATCTTTTTGTCCAGTTATACTGGCTAATACCTCTAGTGCAGGGGGATGGTGTAGAAATAATGGGTACCTCACCTTGTTCTTATTCTTAGGAGAAATGCCTCTAGCGTTTCACCATGAAATAAAGTACTGGTTTTAGGACTAAGACTATATATTTAGAATATGAAAAAGTATTTCTTTTTATTTTCTTCAGTATTTTTAATTTATTATGAATAGGTTTTAAATTTTGTCAAAGGCTTACTATGATCTATGGAGATAATTTTTTTCTTAGAATTAGTAATGTATAGTGTGATATAAATAGGTTTCCAAATACTGAATCAACATTACAATGTTAGACTTATTTCATAAAAGTAATTGAGAGTTTTTCCTTCCTTTTCTGTGTTCAAGAATAATTTATGCGACATTGAAACTATGTGGCTTGGAAGGTTTGATAAAATTCTCGGGCAAACCATCTGGTTCTCAGTCTTTTGTGGAATAATTTCTTAATAATGTTCTCTGTGCTGTAGAAACTAGTCTGTTTACACTTTCTGAGAGGTCACTTTTGGCAGCGTGCACTTCCTTAGCAATTACACACTTCATCTCCATCTCCAAATGTGTTTCCACTGAGGTCTGCAAAGTGATGTTTTAATTTTAAAAGTTCACCTATGCTTTAATGGTCAGTCCTCTCTTAATAATTTGTTTCTCTGTTTTGTGTGTGTAGGCATGTACTTTCTCCCTTTGTATTGATGACATTAGTATTTTGTTTATTTTTAAAGAAAGGTTTTGATGTATTACTTAAGCTTTTATTCTAGTTTCTTCCCCATTAATACAAACTTCTTAGCTGTATTCTCTTTCCTGTGCTTTCTTTTGGTGTACTTTTTCTTTTTTATACTAAAATTTAGGCATTTATTTTATTTTTTAATAATTTTAAAATGCATTTCAATTTTTTCTTATAGATATTTATTGTATATTGAACATACTACTTCACACCCCTCATCCAGGTCCCTTCTGTTCTCCTTTTGACCATTTATTCTCTTAGACAGTTTTACTTCTTCATTTAATCTACACACACATGATTTTATGTGACTATATAAAATCTAGGAATAACAAGTGAGAGAACATGTAATAGTCGCCTTTCTGAGACTTGCTTAATATGATTGTGTCCAGTTGAACCCATTTCCCTAAAGACAACATAATTTCATTCTTCTTTACTGATTAAAAAAATATATTTCTCTGTGGACACCAAGGATCTTTCCATAACTTAGTTGTGTGAATACTGTTGCATAAACATTGATGTGCAAGTGTCTCCATGGTATGTTAAGTTGGGTTTTCTGGGTAAATACTCAGGAGATGTATAGCTGGGCTACATGATAGATCTATTTTTTAATTTTCTGAGGAACCTGCATACTGATTTCCATAGGATTTGAACTAGATTACATTCCCACCAGCCATGTATAAAGATCAGGATTTCCTTTGTCTACATCTGTACCAGAATTTATGTTACATCTGTCTGTCTGTCTGTCTATTTATCTACCTGTCTATCTACCTACCTATCTACCTTTCTATCTATCATCTATCTTTCTGTCTGTCTGTCTACCTATCTATCATCTATTTATCATCATTTATCATCATCTAACTATCATTTATCTATTATCTATCAATCATCTATATCTGTCTGTCTGTCTGTCTGTCTGTTTATTGCATGTGTGTGTCAAATATGTGTGTGGGTTAGGGAACAACTTGTGGGAGTCAGTTCTCTCAGTCCTTCAGGCTGTGGGTCTCAGGGATCAAACTTAATTTGTTAGGTTTGGCAGCAAGGGGTCTTTACCTTCTCGAACATCTTGCCAACCCCTGTTGCTTTCTTACTGACTGACATTCAGACTAGGGCAATATGTAATGTCAATGTGATTTTAATTGGACTTTCTAGGTGACTGGTGAGGTTAAGCAGTTTTTCATAGTTACTGATGATTTCTATTTCCTCCTTTCTGGATTCTCTGTTCCTTTCATCCGTTATTTTTTAGGTGGAGGAGGTTACTGGTTAGTTTTTTAGTTCTTTGTATATTCTACTTATTAATCTTTCAGATGTATGGCTCTGATTTTCTCTAGTCTGTGGGCTCTCTCTTTACCCAACTGTTCCCTTTGTTACACAGATTTTTTTTTTTATTTCACAAGATCCCATTTGTTAATTGTTGGCCTTATTTCCTTGGCAACTTGGAACTTGCCAATACCTATATCTTAAAGTATTTTCTATACTTTTTCCAGTTTCAGATCCTACATTAAGGTCTCCCTATCCCCACCAGCAATTTGGAGTTGATTTCATTTGGTGTAAGAAATGGGAAGTAGTTTCTTTCTGGTACATGTGGTTATCCAGCTTCTCCAGAACCATTTGTAAATGGGGGTTTCTTTCCTCCAATGCTGTTTTTTCTCTTTGTCAAAACTCAATGGCTAGCTGTGTTGGTTTCTATCTGGACTTCCTATTCCGTTCCACAGTTTTACATGCCTTCAGTCCATGCGGCTTCTGTTACTGTGACTACCATGTGACTCTGACCTGACATGGGGTGTATTGATCCTATCAGCATTACTCTTTTGTTCAGGATTGCCTTGACTCTTCTGAATACTTTGTGCTTTCAAATGAGTTTTAATATTATTTTCTACTTCTGTGAAGAATATCATTGGAATTTTTAACAGGGTTGTGTTGAATATGTAGATTAGAAATCAGGCATTTCATTTACTTTTTAAAATCAGGAAGTATTTAGTATGATGAATTTTTAAAACTCTTTTAGAACCTCCCACACATCTCAATATGTAATTCTCCACTGTCAATTTTAACATGTTCTATAATTTCACTGTGTCTATTCATATTACACTGATACTGCTTAACATATTTTAAAGATTTTAAATACTGGAAGCATCATATTCTTTGATTTTGTTATACTTTCTAGTTTTATTCCATTGCAGTCAGAAAATGATATTCCTAATGTCTTTTCTGTCTTGCATGTTACTGGTGCTTCTTTTGTAACTCAATTCATGACCTTTCCTCATTCCCCTATTCCAGAAACCATGCCAGAAAGACTTTCCTCCAGAAGTCTGGATCCTCTTTTATCTGAGTCTGCCTGATTCCAACTGCTTCCTTGGTACACTATGTAGGATTTGGTCCTTTAAATTACATACTTAAAATGTCCCTGAACTTCATGTTTTGATCTGCCTTCTTATTTATTTATTTATTTTAGTATTTTCAGATACAGATGGATTTAATTTAGCTTTGTAGCTGATAAGAGGCTGGAAAACAGCTTCAAGGCAGTAGCTGTAGTCCAGTAGAAATGGAAAGGCCAGAATTAAAGCTGTGGAGGCAAATGGGCAGAACTGATAACTGATTGGAAGAGAGGAGGAAGAGTTGAGGCTAAGTCTGTCATATCTGTACTGACCACTGTGTGAATAGCAAAGCTATTAACTCCCATGACCTCCTTGCTGAGCTTGTAAAACCAGGAATACAGTCAAGGGAAGGGTGCCCTGAGACAGACATGCACCTAAGCTAAACCAAAGAGTACTCAGTCCTGAATATATTTGATATTAAATAGGTATTTATTAAATGTCTAAGGCTAATTAAAATGGTTTATTCATCCATTTAACAACATCTAACATATACCATGGTATAAACATTAGGTCAAATGCTAACGACAAGATGGGTCAGGAAACTATTCTATACTCAGAGGACTTCCATGTGAGTAATGGGTATGCGGGTCAGTACTTGTGAGTGCTATAGAGAGACCTGAGAAGGGCATTGGATAACAAGTTCAGGGACAGAAAGAGGCAGGATGGGAAATCAAAAGAACAAAGATAGAAATGTCTGCTGAGATGGGAGAGATTATCAAGACCTCTGGCTTGGAAGTCAGAAAGACAATCATGGATCTGTTAATTACCAAAAATATACTGTTGCCCATTTTAGTTATCCAAGTCTGATTCTTAACTTTATCACCTCTCAAGGAGGGATGCTGGTTTCTGCCTCAGGGGGTGATGTGAAGAGCAAAGAAGCAGCAACTGCAGAGCGCCTAATGTGGTATTTGGCATGGACTAAGCATTCAGTAAATGTTGGCACATTGAGCCCAGATGGCTTAAAGGAACAAGAATGGCTAGCAAGATGTACTAAACGTTTACTGAATGAATTAAAAATATCATAGTGTTATTTTCATTTCTATAACCCCTAAAGGTGTTTAATTGGTGGGATGTTGTTACCAGAGACAGATGCCTTATGAAAGTTAGGCTGGTAAGCCATCCTAAGATGTTCTGGTGTTTAGAAAGCCAAGAGACAAGTATCAGGCAAATCTAACATTTCAAGCAAGGCTAATAGGTCAGGCTAGTTTCCCCCTCACTATGCTTAGGAGAAAGACCTTTATGTTATAATTAAAGATGAAGAATACTACTGTGGAGTTGTATGAATGGATACTGTGGAAATGGTGAATTGATTTAGGGATAACAGAGTCAGGAAGGCTTCATGGTAGGGAAACCTATTTGAGATTTTCCCCATGAGGCTGAAATAGGATCAGATCACAGGTGGGAAAATGTGCGAGCAAACTGTTGAGGACAGATGATTCCAGTGACCAGGAAGAGCTGCAGGTACAACTCGATAGGGTTAGAGCATGGGTGACAAGAACCAGGAGAAGGTCTGAAGCATAAGTTGGGACTAAATCCCTGGAGAGCCAGATGTTGGTGCCCAGTCACAGTACAGGCAGAAATATTTTTGTGTACATGCATTATACTTCTTGCTGTATTTTTAGCTAGACTTCATGGCTCATCTTACCGTAGGGAGTGTAGGTACAGCCTAAGTAAGGCTGTAAGTAGGAACCACTGGGATGAGGAATGCACCACCCTGAGGCTGTGTGCACTCAAAGGGGCAGGTAAACGGGAGCAGAGCCTCGCACTCGGGCTTTCTTCTCATGTGTGTGCTAGTCTGCTTAGTATGGTTACTTAAATAGGTATGTTTCTCCTCTTAGCTACGTCTCATTAAAACACTATTTGTGTGCAGTTTTCGAAAAGAGGAATTAATTACAAGCTAATAATGGCAAAATTTTGCTCAGTTGTAGTAAATAGGTTTCTTGCTAGAAAGTATCTGTGTCCTGAAAGAAAAGCAACACATCTTGAAGATCTCTAAGTGACATGTGGACAAACTCAGACTTCCTCTGTGGTTGGAAGATTGGAAGAGTTGGCAAGGGAGTGAGTTTCTCACAGTGTGATTTAATGATTAAGTTCCTTCATCCCGTGTCTATACCTCACCCAGAATCAGTGGCATGTGCCTGGCAAATTAGCAAATGCCATTTGGGAACACATTTTAGTTAATGCAACAAATGTAATGTATGATTTACCTAGTATCTTCAAAATAGAAACTGGATTGCCAGAGAGGAAAACACACTTCTCAAGAAAACTGTGAATGTCTGTGACAACCCAGCATGGTTTGTAAAATCCGAGAATATTCTCTGGAAAGCTAACTGTTGCATGTGCAAAGGAAACCCAGATATAGAGTGTAGTATGTCAGGAATGAAGTGAGGAGAGTTAAGGTGGGCGTGCTAAAGACAGGGGAAAGCAGGAAGAAAGGGCTGTGTGTGTGTGTGGTGGGGGCAAATCTTTATTGTTGTTTTCAAATACTGTTAGCTGAGAGGTAAAGTGGCATTACCTAGTGGTCAGAAATACAATTCTGTGTATGAATTAACATCCCTCAAAGAACTCAGAAGACACAACTATGGTCACTGTTTTCGGGATAATACTTTTAAAAAATATGTACTAACTTCAATATCTTTACTTTTAAAAAAAATAGGTTTAAACCAGAAAAGTGCAGCTAAAGAGTTTGATTTCCCCATACCACTGAAGGAAGCCTCCAAACTAACGAAGGAGAGGAAAAAGGTGTGTTGTATAAAGAAAACTAACCATGTTTAAATGGTAGACCTTTCTCTATAAATACGGTGTGTGGTATGTGAAAGTGTTCAAGACAGTGAAAGCAATTCTATCTTCTGAATAATTTAATTTTTTGAAATGAGAAAATAGAAATACCTTGGAAGAAATGGAACTGAGCTTGGAAATATTTAATAACTATGAAGAATAGTCCTGGTATTTGAAGGTATAAAATACATTTTAATCAAATATAACCTGCCAGGAGATATTTCAAAGCATAACCTATATTCCACGGAGTGTAGCTAACTGCTGTGTAGAAAGAGAATCACAGACTTCATAGGAAAGAATCCATCTACACTGATATCATATTGCTCTTTCCAAGGCAAGACTGTATGTGACATTTTAGCCAGAAAGATGACAAAGAGGAACTTTGAGGCTGCACCCTTCTCTCCACTGGTTGCCAAATGTCATGGTAACGAAGGCATTTTAGCACATTCCAAGCAGCGGCTGAGCGAATCTGTGATTGCTGGTATACTTTAATGAATTCATTTGTTGAGCATGACACATAAATTCATGCTTTTTTGGTATAGCTCATACATGGTATAAAACAGAGCTCAGAGCAACCTGCCCTGTACCAGATATATCTGAAGGAAGCAGCAGTTGTTCGTTGCACTAAGACCTGCTTCCTTCTGAGGAGAAAGGAACAGTGGCCAGTGCTTACCTCTGTCATGTGCCACACACTGGGGTGAGCGATTTACATACACCATCCACACCTTTCATCTCATTCTTCAATATGTGACAAGGTTTCTACATAGCATTTAAATGCTTGTCAAATGTCACAGTGCCAAGTAGCAAAAAAAAAAAAAAAAAAAAAAAAAAAAAGATTTTGAGTCTAGATGTAGCTATTTATTTTATAGGTTTTTTAAATCTATTCTAGTATATTCATAATCTCTAAGGAGAAACAGTTAATTCTTACCTATATTTAAATACATTATAATATACTGTATATATATTTTATGTATTAATATTAATGTTAAAATAATATAATTAATATATATTAATATACAATATAAAATACATTGTAAATAAATCTCTGCTCAGCATAAGCAGAGGAATAGAAATTCAGTATTTTTACTACCTTTGAAAACTGAATGCAACGGACCCACTTAGTAAGACATTGCAGACTGTCTTTTTCTTTTCTGGAAGGCAGCATCATCCAGGACAGCTAATATAAACACTGTAAGAAGAGAATATATAATATAAACACAGAAAACTGAAAGAGAAATTTGAGACAAGTCAGTGAGCATGGGTTACTGCTGTGACAGTTCCTCAGTGCGTCGCTCACACTGATGCCGGCTCCCATGCAGCCTAGGGTGTCGCTCTCAGTCCCCTCCATGGTACCCAGCATTCCTTAATGTGTTTATCTTTCTAAGGTCTCCGTGTGGAATGAGGTACACCAAGTCATTTCCAGAATGATTGCAGAAAATGAAAAATACAGACACAGACTGAAGTGCCAAAATTTATCAAGTGAAGTAAGTCAGCACATTTTACATTTTATTACAGATTATATATTATAAGCATTTTAGCTAACCTTGGATTGCATTAGATTTCCTAACTGCCAGTATTAAAGCATGAAACAGTTAAAGCATAAAGCCGTGGGCAGGCCGGGGATCAGGGTAGACCCCACGTGTACATGTGGTTGTTAGGGTGCAGAAGGCCAGCACTGGCTGGACGTTTCTGAGCAAAGAACACTTATGTCCATTAAATGCATATTTGAATGTCAGTCTTTAAACACAAGTTACAAAACTCCCATAGTGATAAAGAACGAACATGTTAGCTGTGATATAAAACTACACATTCCATTCAACTTCTTGTCATTTCCTCTCCTCGGGGGTTGCATTCCAATGTACCTCATTTCACAAAGTCTACATCCCCAGGAAACACCTCACAAACTGATGTTGTCCTAAAGCTGCACAGGGCTTATTAACTGATATTGTGCAAAGTCATGACTTTTCAGACTGGCAGTCTGGCTCAGCAGGCAAAGAAGCTTCCAAGAAGCCCGATGGTCTGAGGTCAGACCCCAGGAACCTCAGGGTAAAAGGTGAAAACCAGCACAAGCGAGCCTCTGACTTCCATTTGCATACCACCCTCCTCACATGTTTGCAAGGACATTCACTCATGTGTACACACACACACAAAGTAAATGTGATTTTGAAAGTTATAAAAAAATCACATAAGAAATTTGTGACTTTCAGAATATTAAGTGGCACAAATTAACATAAATAATAATGAATTGACGAATAAAAACGGTTGTTTCTATTCCTTCACGTTTGTGTCCAACTATAGAATATGTCCTGTCATGGCGAGTACTTCTGTGAAGTCTCAGTACTTAATGACAAGTTTTGAGTCATTACACTTACAGCACTTAATTTTGAGAAGAGTGTTTTAATAAGACAGCAGGAATGTTCTGTAAGCAATACAGCACTGGATGAAGGGCTAGAATGCTCCAAGCAGCCTCAGAAAGCTCCACTAGGAGCACATTGCTTGCAATGGCCTCATGCAGACGCCTGTCCAGCCTCACGATACAGCAGTCACTCTACTTGTTGATGTCGAGAATTGATAAATAGACTATTAAAATTATTCTTATAGAAAGGTCAAAATACTAAAACACCTATTTTTTTTTAAAAGAGGAAAATTCTGGAAAGTACATGGTCACCATGATTTACATGCAGTTAATCGTAGAGTGTGCTTCTTTTACAAGTTCTATGTACCAAGAGTGTATCCACTGTGTTTTAAAAGACAAATATGTATCAAATATGGGTGAGGTGCATGTTGGGAGAATGAGGTGTGTGTTGGGAGAAGGAACATAGCCAAAGCTTCTTAAAGAAAAGGGTGTTTAGGGAGGGGAGGGGAAAAGAAAAGAGTGAATAGCAGTGAGCAGAAAGTTTGGTGTCTCTTCACTGTGTAACTGTGAACGTGCCAGAGTACTCTGAACCCCAGCCTTCTACGGATCCAAAATAATCTGCTAAAAAGGATTTGCTAACTTAATATGCTAGGCTCTCCAAAATAACATAAATAAAGGGTATCTTTGAAATTTGTTATTTTACCTTATGATTTGAACCAGATTATATATATAACTCTTTAATAAAGCTAATATCTTGCAGAAATGTAATATAATTTTTATTTCTTAATATGTATTTGTTGACAAAAATAGGTGTTATAGATTAACTTGAACTTCTTTTATGTTGTTCCTAGATTCGAGTTACTACAAGATGAGTGTGAATCTTCCTGTCTTTTCTGGTGAGAGTCCGCTGAGATCCCTGAAGAGACCTTTTCCTTCCCTGTGTGTCCTATCTCTAACCTTCACTGTGCCCTCAGTGTCACCTCTACCTACTTCCTTCCCCAACCCAGCATTTGACACACAACACGCCTCATTAAACATGTTTTTAATTTAAATCTTCACTTAGGCCCCATCTCTGTCATTCCCTAGAAATTACTGTCTCTATGATCTGTGTGTGTGTGTGTGTGTAGTGTAGTGTAGTGTATCATATATATGAGTCTGATATACATATATGAGTATGTGGTTTTCATCTTTTACATATGTCTCTGCTCTGCTTCATTTTCTTCTCTTGGAATGTGCTGTCACATGTATTACGGCCTCACTGTCCCTGTCATATGCTGCAGTTGGTGTCATACTTCTCCTCTGTCTCTCTCGTTGCATCTTCTGTTTGTTTTTAAGCTGTCCCTTCTGCTGCCCTAGGAGTAAATATGGCTCCTATCCTCTTTCCATAACTCATGGTTTTATAGCCTTAGCTACTACTTCTAGCCTACCTATTAACTCTGATATTTTCATAGTCTATGTTTTACACTAAACATATATTCTATTTCCCTTTCTTTTTGTACTCCCTGGTTTCCTAGCCACCTGGCCCCATTCCATGTCTAGGGAGATTCATTTTTCTGAGACTTGAGAAGTAATAGAGAGAAGGCAGGTCTGAGGAAAGACAATTAGACTTTTGTAGACAAGAGCAGTGTAAGGAAAATGTATTCTTTTTTATTTTTTAATATCAAAATTTTTAATGTAAGAAAGATTAAGTCAACTTTTTAAAGTGAGCATGCCATAACAATATAGCACTATTTCCATAATCAATGCCCATAAAATGCCATAAGTATAAAATCTAAGCAAATCTTAAAGACAGTATACTAATTAGAGCATCATGTAATGTTGATTTTAGCAAGAGGCTTAACAGGTAAAAGAAGCAGCATATGACATAAATTCAAGTATGCAATTAGAATTTACAAATTATAAAAAGTCTCCACTTTTATAGCTAGTGTCTTTTGAACGGCTATATTTTAGCCTCATTTTTTTTTTCAGTTAAATGCCTATTCAACAAGCCAATTGGACAAACTCATCTGCCCAAATTTATATCCTAGAATATGGAAGTAAACTGAAAACATTATTCAGATGAGTAAGCTCTATCCATTTTCCTCATCTGTCATCAGGCTGCAGAGGACATGCCTTTCTGTTTGCTTTTTCTTCAGAAATTGGGTTCTCCTTTTCAGACGTTTCAGGGGAGAGCCTGAAGAATTCCCCAATGTCTTTTTGCCCTTGGGAGTTGGGCACACACAATCCCTCCAACATACTAAGTCTCAGCTTTTCTCGATCAACTTGAAAAAGAGTTGGTGACAGAGGTCAGGAAGCGGACGGAGCACCTTCCTGGGGCCTGAGAAGCCACTTTTCTGTAGGCTCCTGGGAGTACTTTGCTTCAGTCCACACCATGTCCACACAGGAAGAGACATTCTTGCCAACTCCCCAGCTACAGATGTCTCAACTGGACAAGAACCTGGAAGTGTATTTTGGACAAGAATGTGACACATGACATCAGTGAGAGGTTCTCACTAAACTGTTAGAAAATGGAAATATGCAAAATTCTCATGAAGGTGGTAATGTCAGTACAATAATTTGTGGGTTTGTTTCTTTTCCAAGCTACAACTTCATCCATTCATGAGACTCAACAACCTTGGTTTCATGGTTATATGTTCTTTAGATGACTAGTAAATCCACCTGTTTCCTGTTGCGTGTCTCCTAGGCAAATGGTCTAGGCCTGGCATATGAGAAACACAGTTTCCCTGCACACAGGCTTATCCAACTTCTTTGGGCAATGCTAAGTGAAGTTTCACATTGCTAAATCCCTCAATAAAGTTTCAACACAAGTTAAACCTACTGCCAAATGAAAGATGTTTATAAACCTAACTGCATAAAATTTTATGGAGAGTGTGGACAAAGATTTTAGCTATATTCATGTTTGTGTGAGCTGCCAACTCTTTATGGAAGTATAGCCCATTTGTATTTATTTCACTATGTGAGCGTCACACTGGAGAAAATGTGTCCACTGTTCTAGAACTATGCAGCTCTAAAGACTTCCATGGAAATGAATGTTCTAATTGTTTTATTTATTGTTTAATAATTTCTGGTGAAATATATTACATCTGTTTTGTTGAACATAAGAGAATTACAGTGTGAATTTTCTTCTCAAATATTGAACAGCAGGTATGATATCATTACTTGTTCACTGTTTTAGGTTCCTCTCAGGAACCATGCCCTCTTCATGAGAACCCGAGACTGCACATTTCCAAGTCAGGCATATCTCCTGGAGCTGTGGACATAAGATTTTCACATTTCCTCCTTCTCTTCATCTCATCCCTTCAGTCTTTCCACTGGTCTGTGCCAGAGGAACATTCCCCCAACAGTTCTATTCCTGATTTCTCTTTGTCTTTGCTTTAATCAAAGTTTTAGTTTAGCTCAATAGTTCATTCTTGTGGCAACGCATTGTGAGACATGTACCATGGATGATTCTGCCATCTTGTGTCAGAGAGTGCGCACACACAAAGCTAAGTGCTTTGAGTCACCTCTGAGCATGGCCCCACTGCAGTAGGGTGACCATAAACACGAGGCATGAGGGAGAGCCTGCTGCCTGTGTAATGGGCCATTCTGCTTTAAACTAAAAGCTTTCCTAGAAATAAAGATAATGACATTAGTGATAAAAGCAGACTGTGTTGACTAGATACAGCAGTAACGTTATCATTGAGTATCATGGGCCTTTGTGTGCTGCTGAGAATCAAATGCGGGGCTCTGGGCAAGCAACCTGAACACTGCCACTGTGCATATTCCCAGCACTGTCCCACACAAGTCCCTTTTGTGTGACTGGTGGTACAGCAAACTTGCCCAGCACCACCACAAACAGATGAGCAAAGCATTGTGGCAGATTGCCATGGCATCCCTGATGTATGGTTAATGACCAAGGTGGTGTAATATGACCTATGATTATATTTTCAATATTTGTTTTGTGTTCTCCAGTGTGCAGTATAGGCAGAGTGTCGGGAGGCAAATCCAGGAAACTACCTGCTGTTCCAAGAGAGCCTCAGGGAATTGCCTGCTGTTCTGGGAGGATTAGTCAGTGCTAGGTTAGGAAAGGTCTGGACGTCTGGCATTTCCTGGGAGCTGATTATGACAGTAAGATGGCCTAGGGCAATGGCCACCTCTCTTGGGAGAACCTGACCTTCAGCTAAAGAAAGGATTTCCTGTTCATAAAGAACCGTTGCCCCGGGACATTCTGGGACAAACCGCAGAATCCTCTGCTGGATCGAGAGTTGAGAGAATCCCCGCCCCGTTCTTTGTCCCCCTTTCCTCCCTGCCCAGACTATATCTGTAAACTGCTCCCCCATTAAAGTGAGACCTTGACAAAACTTCCTGCTGCATGGTCTCTGTTCCCTCTCTTGGCCTATGTTCCCTTTCAGGTGACGGTCCACCTTGATACCCCACGAATAATCAGACCCGTGGGTCGGGTCAGGAGAGGAAAGATCCTATGGCTTCAATGAAAAAGTTTTGGCAATTACAGAAGAAAGAAGAAACAGCCCCCAAATAATTACCCAACCATTTATTTTGAGCCACCCAAACAATTTAATGTGTGTCTTTAGTCATGAGGAAAAATAACAGAATTTTTTCAGCATAGGAACTGATTAAAGACCAGGATATTTTTATGTCTGGTGTAACCTGAAAAAAGATCAGTGTTTTGGGAAAGCCTGGACTCACCTCAGAGTGTGTGCTCCCTTATACAACAGTGGACTAATGCTTTTGAGATTGGATGGTGGAGGTCTGGGAGTGGAGAGACTGCACTGGAGCAGCCTGTTACTCCAGGAGAAGATGAGGCAGGAGTGCTACTGAGGTGACAGGAGTGTCTGACTTCGCCATGTATCTATTGGAGCTGTGGAAATAGCTTTTTACCTTTCCTCTCAAAGAGGCATAATGACCAATGGCTACGCTGTGAAGCAACTACTGCATGTCTGTGAGGCCATTCTTTCTAACAGGTTGTTCCTATCAGTGACTGAGTTATCACAGAGATATTGAGACAGGCACACTTTAGGGAGCTGGGCCTCAAAGACTTCCTTTGCTGAAAAAACTTGCACAAATGAACCAGAGAATGTCTAAGACTTTCCTTTTCAACCTTTCTTCATTTCTCTCAATTCTCTATCAATAGTAGTCATCTCTGGTGGTATAATGGTTGGAGAGCCACAATTCAACTATGTATACTAATGTGGAGCTGGCTCTGCTGTGCCAAGTCTAAGCTCCAGCTGGGAAACTCAGACTCTAGAAGGTGTGATGATGATGAGGACGACAACGATGAAGTTGCTGCATATTACTGTGAGCTCTCAGAGTCTGCACAAGAGATCCATTCTTGACCTGTGCCAGAAGGCACCATGTTTCTAGTGAAGAGAAGTAGATATATCTTTTCCAATCCCTGCTCAGAACATGAAAACTAAAAACTTTGGCCATGGCATATGTGACAGAAATAGACTAGTTGTCTTAGTTACTGTTCTATTGTCGTGAAAATACAATGACCAAGGCAGCTGTTACAAAAGAAACCATTTAATTGGGGCTTGCTTATAGTTTCAGAGGGTTAGGTCCTCAAGTCAGGAAGTATGGCAACAAGCAGGCAGGCAGAAGCTGAGAGTTTTACATCATGATCCACAGTAAGGGAGAAGGAGAGGGGGAAGGGGGAGGGAGACAGAGGAGAGGGACTGGGCCTGGTGTGGGCTTTTGAAATCTCAAAGCCTACATCTAGTAACACTTCTTCTCCAGTAAGGCCACACCTACTCCAACAAGGCCACACCTCCTAATCCTTCCCAAATAGTTCATTACCTGGGAGCTAATAAGCATGCAAATGTACGGGCTTATGGGGGCCATTCTCATTCAAACACCACATTCCTCTCCCTGAGTCCCATACACTTGTAACAATATCGTAATGAAAAAAGGCATTCATTCCAATTTCAAGTCCCCACTATCTTTCAGTCTTAAGACTGTTTGAAAGTCCAAAGTCTCTTCTAAGACTCAAAACAATCTCTTCACTGTAACACCCTGTAAAATAAAAGTCAAAAAGCAGATCACAGACTTCCAAGACACAATGTCACAGGATATAAATCACCATCCCAAAAGGGAGAAAAGGGAGAACATAATGAGGAAATACTGAACCAAAGCAAGACAGAAACACAGCAGGGCAAACTCCAAACACTATTTCCATGTCTGGTGGCAAAGCACTCTTCAGATCTCCAACTCCTTTCAGCTTTGTTGACCACCACATACTTCTCTCTTGGGCAGGTTCCACTCCTGACTCCAGTTCGTGGCAGGCATCTCACGGCTCTGGCATCTCCAACATCTCAAGATCTCCAAGACCACCAGGCTTGAGCCTCACAGCTTCACTCAATGGCCTCTAGGCCTTCATGCAGTGACTCCCCCTGCCAAAAGCCTGGCCTCAGCAGCTTTCCTCAGCAGCGAAAAAGATTCCAAAACACCTTTACTTCTCCTGTATCCTTTGCACTATCCAGACCATGTGACCAAAGATGCCAAGTTCTGCTGCTTGTTGGAGCTGGAATGAATGAATGAATGAATGAATACAAACCCTATCATCCATTCCTTTTAGCTTTTGTTGTTTTGAATGAGTGTGGGGGCCACATCTGTATATATCCTTGTGCACCACAAGTGCCTGGTGCCTGAGGAGACCAGAAGAGTGAGTGGTGGCTGTGAGCTGCCTTGTAGGTCCCCTGCAAGTGCTCAGGGCTCTTTTCCAAGTTTTGTAAGTGTTCTCCTTCTTCCTTCCAAGTGGCCTATTTTCCATTTCAACCATGTGTCTTGAATGAGGGTTGCCACTGTCCCGTAAACATCATTCCCTTTGTCAGAAGTAGGCCCTAGGCTCTTGTAGAGACCATCAGAATCCTTCCTCAGCACTAAAGACATCAAGTCTCTGATTCTCTAGGATAATAAAGGTGCTTTTTTTTTTTTTTTTTGCTTTTTATTACCTTATTTAATTTCATACATGAATATAATACATTCTGATCACTTCCACCCCTCGGCCACCCATTCCTACTCTGTGTCATTTTTTGTCTATGAACACTTTACTGACTACCTGGGCTCATGACCCAATCCACAGGTCTGATTATCGTGGGGTGTCGGGGTTGACCAGCACCTGAAAGGGAACATGGGCCAAGAGAGAGAACAGAGACCATGCAGCAGGAAGTTTTGTCAAGGTCTCACTTTAATGGGGGAGCAGTTTACAGATATAGTCTGGGCAAGGAGAAAAGGGGGACAAAGAACAGGGCAGGGATTCTCTCAACTCTCGATCCGGCAGAGGATTCTGCAGTTTGTCCCGGAATGTCCCGGGGGCAACGGTTCTTTATGAACAGGAAATCCTTTCTTTAGCTGAAGGTCAGGTTCTCCCAAGAGAGGTGGCCATTGCCCTAGGCCATCTTACTGTTATAACCAGCTCTCAGGAAATGCCAGACGTTCCCAACCTTTCCTAACCTAGCACTGACTAATCCTCCCAGAACAGCAGGCAATTCCCTGAGGCTCTCTTGGAACAGCAGGTAGTTTCCTGGATTTGGCTCCCAACATCTGCTCCCTTTTAACAATTTTAAATGAGGCTGGCAGGTGAATGCAGACATTAAGAAATCTCATCTACAGGTGAGTGGGCATTGACCAGAGGGGGAAAGCATTGAGCTGATCCTCCAAGTGTCATTTGTAATGGTGTCTTTTTGGGGAGGAGAGGATTATTTGTCTCGTGGGCCACATAGGATATCGAGGTTCCTAGCTGGCTGCTTTGAGACGCAAGAAATCAACACTAACCTCTATGCAACCAGGTTTGCGTTTCGGGGGGACCCAGAAGCAGACAATTTGATCCTCCCCCTGCAGTTCCTTGTCACTCACCCCTCGCAGGTACCCACGTTGTGTTCGCGCCATGCTGAACCAACGTGCATAGATCTGAGTTCTATGCAGCTCCTAAAGGAATTATGTCATCGAAAGATTCAGCCAAGCCTCTATCAGCCAAATTAAGTCTATGATAATGTACTTGTAGGGGTTTAGATGCCATGGAGTCAATTTTTACAAAGCCAGTGAGCCTGTTAAAGGCCCAAGGGCCAAAAGTCAAAATGAAAAGCAGACTAACCACAGGACCAAGGATGGAAGGGGAAGGGTGCTAAACCTCGGAGAGGCAGAGAACCAGTTTTTCTTGTTCTCGCTGTTTCTTCTAATCTCTCTCTATTCTAATCTCTCTCTGATCTTGGCCATACTGTCTCTAACTACCCTGGTGTGGTTAGTATAAGAACAGCATTCTTCCTTGAGGGCAGCACCGAGCCCCCTATGCTGAAGGAAAAGCAGATGAGGAGATTTTTCCAGATTAGTGATGCCGATCTCTCCCTGTTCGATGTCAATGGTCCCTCAAGGTTCTGAGTAGTACAAGTCCTGAGGCCTGCATCAGGATCAAGGCCTCCAACAGCATACACCATAGATGGCTTTTTTATCTGGAAAGGAAAACGAAGGGAATTCTCAGGAGATTTTTCTTCCCTGGATCTCAATTTTTATTCATTTTATCTGTAATTGGGTCTGGCTTTGTGGAGGTATCTGTTTCTTTCTTTAATCTTTCTGGCAGCCATCTAGCCACACCTTCTTTGGTATCAAACAGGCATAACGATCCTTGGCCCCATATGAGAACTGAGTCTAGGCTGTTCCATTTTTTGTCTCAGGGTGTCACAGGTGATCGACAGCAGCTTTGCCATGAGCATCCAGATTTAGAAAATGGAAAACATTTCTAGGAGAACCCTTCTGGGGGTATAACTCCCACTCTTTTGTTTTTTAAAAGCCAGTTTTTTAGAGTTCCTTCAAAACCAGGGCAAAAGCACCAGTGGCTGCTCTTCCCAGACTCAGAGAGTTTTGGAGATATTATTTTAAAGTTCCATGATACCTGTTTCACAATACCTTGTCCTTGAGGATTATAAGAAATCCTTGTAATATGGATAATATTAAATTGTCAACAAAACATCTCAAATGTCTGACTGCAATAGCCAGTTCCATATTCTCTCTTAATCTGATGTGGAACACCAAGCATAGAAAGATGATGTAGGCAATAACTAATTACACTTTTAGTTGTTTCTCCTGCCAAAGCAGCCGCAACTATAAAGCTTGAAATGGTGTCAAGTCAGATGTACATGTTTTAATTTTCCAAAATCAGAAATGAGTAACATCCACTTACCATAATTGATTAGGTATAAGTCTTCAAGAATTAACACCATTATGAAAAAATTGAGGATATAAGTTTTTGCAATTTGACTTGCACGATCTCTAGAAATACCAAATTATTGTCTCAAGGTATTACTATTTTGATGATATAAAGAATAAGATGGTATGGCCAGTTGTTTCTGTAAGGCTTATAGTCTGTCTGTTATACAAATATAAAGTTAAGGAAAAGTACATGTTTCTTAAATTAAGCTGTATTTGTAAAATTTGAGAATTAGCAATATCTAAAAGGGAACAAATTTAAGCAATTATAAACCATGAGCTATATACTGGTTATGATATACAAATTGGAAGCTTGATTTTTTAGCATTTCAAACAGTGGCTACAGCACATAATTCAATTATTTGTGCCGAAGCAGGGGAAAACTTAAGAAAATGAACATGTGATCTAATTATATATACTGTCTTCTCAATAGATGAGGCATCTGTAAATGCAGTAAACATCTTTTCTATGGGCTGCATGCAAATCTATAGGAAATACAAAAGCATGCATAGAGGAAAACTATAACAACTTGTCTTATGGATATTGATTATCAAATTTGCCTAAAAAGTTTTGCCATGTAATAAGCCAAATATTCTTCAATAACCAACTTAATTTCTATTTGGAATAAGGAATAAACATTTCATCTAAAATACTTTCAGGATTCTATCTTACAATCTTGTATTAACACTGCAATAGTTTCATAATAGGATGTTCAAACTTTACTTGCAGATGAAGAAGGATGAATCCACATTAATGGTTTCTTTTGCCAAAGGGCTGTTGTGAGCACATGAGTAGCAATAATGCAAACAGCCAACAATCGATCATACCCTATATAAAGTATCTGTTGATAACTAACAGATTACTCTACTTTCTACAAAGCTATCTGTCTCTCATCAGTTAATTGTCCAGGGGAATTAGGATTTGCATCTCCCTTGAGAATACCAAACAGAGGTTCAAATTCTCCTATGGTAAGCTTAAGATGAGGTTTTAGCCATTTAATATCTCTTAATAACTTTTAAAAATTAAAAGTAAACCATTTTCTTTTTTGCCTGTACATCTGTAAGCTAGAAGAGAGCACTACAAATGGTTGTGATACACCGTGTGGTTGCTGGGAATTGAACTTTAATATTTATAGTTGTGAATCTAGCCTTTAACTTTTGAGCCATCTCTCTAGCCCCAACTATCTATTTTTATTGGAATTTTCTGTGCCACAATCCATTTAAGATATAACTGAGATCTCAATATTGAGAAGATATTGCCTTTGAATCTTTTTTAGAGTAACAAGCACTTTGAAATTTTAAAGCTCTTTTTATTAGAGCAAAAGCTTGTAGAAAAACTCCTGCAGAGAGATCGGCTAATAAAATATATAATGAATAATATACACTGAAATATTTAAATGTTTAACCTTTTGTATAAAAGCAAAGACAATTTTTTTTATATAATAAGACTTAATCATTTTGAGGCAAAACTTTCTAATGATATCGCTTCATGGGCTTTCAAAAATCACAAATTCACTGAATTTAAACCTCATCACCTTTACCAGGTGTAAAGGAATGATATAAAAACAATCTTTTAAATCTATAATAATTTTATATGTATTTCCTGGAATGGCAGCTGGAGTAAGGAAGTCAGGCAGTAATGCCCCATTAGTTTCATAAATCTTAAGTTTGAACTTTGTTTTGGATTAATGGAATAACCAATTCCTTTAGCTGAGTGAAAGTATCAGATAAAAAGCCAAGTTGAAGGCCAGCCTTGTCCTCTCTTACCCTATGAGTAATTCTTTCACTAGCAGGCACAGCTACGTCATGGAGGGAAGCATGCATAATTTTAATTTCTCCAGCATAATCATTTTACAACTACTGGACCATAAACTGTCTGTTGTGAATGTCTTGGGGTCTAAGGCTGACTTCCTCCCAAAGGAAGAAGCAAGGCAACAAAACAAATTCTGGGAAACACTCTTCTAGGGGCTGGTCAGGGTGACCATGACAAAAGGAATGTCTGTCACACAAGGTTCTGCTGAGCCCACTCTGAGCTTTGTTGTGACCTTCCCCCAGCCTTGAGCAGGCCCGAGACCTTGTTTACCACAACAGACCAAAGGATCTAGGTGGAGTTACCCACCTTAGCTGCACGGAACTAAAAAGAAGAACTGCCCTAGGGCTTGCTTTGAGACATCTCCAGTCGTGACTGTGACCAAGAATGGATTATCCCACCCATCTCTCCGGCTGAAACCAGAAAGGGTTTTTGGCGGGCTTTTCCCTCGAAATTGAGAGCTAAACATCCTGGCTTCATCTCTTCTCGCCCTCCATCCCCCTTTCGTTCCCAGCCCCCTTCAAAGGGAACCCAGTTGACCTGTGGCCGTACTACACTTTGTCTTAACTCAAGTGTGAAAGTTCTTAATCTGGGCCTATTTCCTGAGGCCTGGCCCACAATTATCTTGTCTGCACTGAGGACAGATTCCAGAGGAATGATTCTGCTGTCTCTCTATGCCTTTATTTTTTGGACAGTCTTTCCTAAAATAACCTATGTTCCCATACCTAGGACATTCCTCAGTGCTGTGAAAGCATGGCTTGAACTGTAGTTAGCATTCTCTTAAGTCAATTGTGTAACAAACGGAATTTTTGCTTGAGGATCTCTAAAAGTTTTACCAGCTGCTTTTAGCAGCCTGGCCACAAATTTCTGAAACAGTAATATTAGATAAATTTCTACTAAGATCTCCTTTAGTAGGTAATTGATTCTAAGCACGGTGAGCAGCCATTGTAACCTGTGCACACACTCCTGCAGGCAGCTCAACCTGATTACCATTACCTTCATATTGACCTTCTCCTAGAAGCATGTTAAGATCTCAATCTACATTGCCTGCCTGAGCATTTGTGCTGGCTGTTCTCTCACTAGCCTCGCTCCTTCTGAGCTCCAAAGCAAGTAATCTCCTCCTGACAAAATAGCCTTACTATTCAACCCTACTGTTCTATCCTCTTCTGAACCATAAACATGGGTGACTCAAAAATTCTCCAGCTCACGATTGAACTGCCAACTGCAGCCAATGGAACACTGGCAGTTTAACTATATTTCTAAGTTTCTTCTGCTATATTAGAGTGTAACCATAATTTTGAGATACAAAACCAATTTTTAACAATGCAAACAATCCATTTTCTCTAAAATCAACACCAAATGCATTACTTTCACGTTTCAAAGTTTGGCTGTCAGTTCTTATATGCAGCTTTTAATAACTCTTAAAGAGACATTGTTTTAAATCCTATCCTTTATACATCTGGCTTCTGAATGACTCCAGTCCTGAGTAACCAGTTTTAAGCCAACTTTCTGTTGCAAATTTTTAATCATACTCAATAACTTGTAGGCAATAATCTATAACCAAGACATGCAGAACATATTTATACTTTTTAAACCACTCAGAAACAAATGAAGTAAATGCACATCTTATATACTTTTTCCAAACACGATTTTCTTACTTTTTCTAGCTGTAATTTTAAGAGAAGCACCTTGTCACCTGCTGGACCCAATAATCATAGCCACAGATTTTTCTAGGAGAAACGAACCATCAGCTCCTTACCATAGAACCAAAAACAACCTGCTGGCCCCTTTAAGAGCTGCTTTCACAACAATGAGACTGTGGCAGGACTTCTTCATGCTATGCTCCTAACCACAGGTGCAGGGCTCCAAAGGCCAATTGAAACTGCTTTTTACTATTTCTTTTCTCTCTCTATCTCTCCTTTTTTTTTTTTTTTTTTTTTGAAACTAGTTAAAAACTGAATCTAGGGCTTAACAACCAGCAGATAAAGTTTTAACCATTTTTCTTTTTAAACATGAAAAACAGGACAACATTTAAGCAACGAAACAAAAACAGACAATTGACACACATTGGACAGATTGGAGCTCCAATGACAGACAATAGACAGAGAAAACAGAACTGAGGCTCTCTCCTGTATGAGCCAGAGAAAAATGCAAGACATCTCCTGATTTTCTGCTGCTCCTAGGAGGGCTCTAAGATAGCCTTTTCCTCTTCTTTTGTTAACCTTGCTGGAGAGTGGACAACTCCTTTAGCCCTTTCTCTCCCTCATCTTAAAGGTTTAACTCTTTGTCTCCTCCTTAGGAGGAGACAATTTTTTTATCAATAGTCTCCTCTCGGGGAAACATCACCAATGAAATTTTTTAAAATCCTTCTTTTTTTACCTTGACTCCCCTCTCCCTGAATGAGGCCTTAAGGCCTTTAATAAATTTCTTCTTCCAAAGATTAGCCCATGTCAATTAGATGGCAATGACTTACCACTCCTCTGGGCTCCTGCGGGTGACGGGAGTCTTCAGAGACTCAATAATGGTTTTTCAGCCGACTTTACTTCTGTTGACACAGTCCGATGAGGGTCCGTACCTCTTGCTCCACGCTGGGCGCCACCTGACCCGACCCATGGTCTGATTATTCATGGGGTGGGGTATCGGGGTGGACCGTCACCTGAAAGGGAACATGGGCCAAGAGAGAGAATAGAGACCATGAAGCAGGAAGTTTTGTCAAGGTCTCACTTTAATGGGGGAGCAGTTTACAGATATAGTCTGGGCAGGGAGGAAAGGGGGACAAAGAATGGGGCAGGGATTCTCTCAACTCTCAATCCAGCAGAGGATTCTCGGTTTGTCCCGGAATGTCCTGGGGCAACAGTTCTTTATGAACAGGAAATCCTTTCTTTAGCTGAAGGTCACGTTCTCCCAAGAGAGGCGGCCATTGCCCTAGGCCATCTTACTGTCATAACCAGTTCCCAGGAAATGCCAGATGTTCCCGACCTTTCCTAACTTAGCACTGACTAATCCTCCCAGAACAGCAGGCAATTCCCTGAGGCTCTCTTGGAACAGCAGGTAGTTTCCTGGATTTGGCTCAGATCTTTACCGCACTGCTTATGAGCTTTGGTAAGTTGTACCTAAATCTCCTCTTTGTAAATTGAACACATGACTAATACCACAGCAAGTCATTGTAAGGACCAGATGAGCTGAAACATAGAAAGTGTTCCCCAAACACCTCAAAATACAAAACATTTCCTCTTGTCAGCACTAAATGACAAAACCATACTATGTAGCCCAGGCTAGCCTCAGACTTGCAGTGTTCTTGCCTCAGCTTCCCAAGTCCTGGGGTCACAGTCTACCTCCTCCTCCTCTAGGTTACTATTTTAATAACCAGATCTTCCACTAAGTTTGGTGAGTGGAGTTGGACCAACATGTCCTGCTACAACGGTCTGCCCCACAGCTGGCCCAGAAAAATGTGGTTCCAAATGACCAGGGACTGAAATCACAGCCCAAAAAGAAATCTTCCTGCTTTATGGTGACTCCTGCAAGTGTTTTGTCTGAGCAATGGAGCACTAGCATGTTTTTCACATCTCCCACCCATCTGGGATTTTATACCTCAGGTAGAGGTTCATTTTCGTCGTTAATATCCATTTACTACAGAGTCAGTTTTAAACGACCGATTCCCACCTTGTCACTGCATTAAGTTTGGTTTTAGGATTATAATGTATTAATTTTATTAATTTAAAATATGTTTTCATCTTCCTGATTTCCTCAGGCTTGTTGTGATTGCTGTTCTTTTTAATCTCTTGGAACAAATACCTCCTTCATTTTTGTTTCTTTTATACTGGAAAGAATTAATGACCTCACTTTGCCTCTGAATATTGTTACCTTTCATTTTTGAAGTGTTTTATATGTTTCTATGTTTTATAAAATGCTGATTACTAAATTATTAGATTTTATCATCACTACAATCTACATAATTTGCAAGTAGAACTGTCTGTATATTTTCTGCATTGTGAAATATATTAATTTTTTTTATAACTTCACATATGAACTATTCCTATTGGTGATCTCTGAATACGAGGCAAAGTCATACCTGTTATTGACTTATATATAAATATTGAGTCATATCTGTTACTTACATTATTTAAACCTGTGTCCCTGCCTGTCAGGGTGAAGGAGGCGTGGTCTCCAGCTCTCACTGATGCTCTGAAAGTCCCTGCACGGAGGCTATGGTGGTGGCATGTGCTCTTCCAGAGCCTTGCCTTCTCAAAGCCTTGGCTTTTATGGATGAAAAATGACCAAGTGGTCTTATTTAGTGTGTTTTGGTTTTAACTCTTCTTTATCTGAAGTTTCATTTCAAACCTATATCTCCATGGTTTTATATTTGCTCTTTTTAGCTGTTTTTACTCAGACTTTGTTTTAATTTTAAAAAAAAAAAAAAATATTTTTATTTTTACTATTGCTGGAATTTCCAACCCTAATAAGCCCATATAAAAATCACACAATCCAGATATTATAATTATGAGCTATATGCTTAGATTGGGCAGATCTAACACTATATAAACTTATTCCCCAGCTATCAGACTCCTGGCTACTTACGGCTTCTCCCAGCCATGTGGTTCTGGTCCATTGCAGCTTCACTTCCTCTTCCTCCGTCCTCCCTCTCTCTCCTTCATGTTCTTCTTCTCCTCCTACCTACCCACCCCCACTCTCAAGCTTCCAGTCCCACCTTCCCCCTCCACTGCCAAATCACAGGTTCTAGCCTTTTATTGACCAGTTAAAATGGGAGAAGTGTCACAAGATGGTCTGCTCGTTGGGGGCAACATCTCTTGAGGAAGCAGTATTAACATTAGAATACAAACAGCATCAGGCCAACCCACTACATTTTCATACATATGTTTTCTGCCGTGTGTGTGTGTGTGTGTGTGTGTGTGTGTGTGTGTGTGCTACTTGTCACAGTCTCCCTGGACAGCACTGCCTGCTACTCATACCTAGGTATGAGCTCACTGTAGTCTTTGTGGAGTTTTTTTCGCCCGTTATAAGCTGGCCCAGAGAAATATTTGGGGTCATGGCTCAGCCCCTGAATTCTGAGCTCTGGCCTTATCAATCATTAAAGTATTAAAGTGTGCGTTCAATAAATCCTGTCTGAAACTAGTGTTTGTGTGGCTTGTGGGGCAACTCCTGGACCCAAACAAATCTAATGTGGTTTTTTTTTCCAAGACGGTTGCCCATAATAATTTACCTGAAACTAATTATTTTATATATGTACATTTCAAAAGATCTACATGCTTCTGGGATCAGTGTTTCCTATGTCCTAGGCTCTGGTGTTTTGTTTCCAGGTACAGGTAAACCCCCCATGGAAGGGACACTAAGCATTTTGCATATCTCCTTAGAAGACTCACTGTTGGCTTAAGAACCTCATTCCAAATGTAAAAGTCTGATAGGAATCCGAGTTCTTCATCAGTCTGCTCTGAGAAACTCCAGGAGGCAATAAAAGGGGCTCTGCTCACAAGTCACTGGGTGCTTCTGTATTTAAATTTCAAATGACAGAAGTCAGGGACCTGTGAAAAGCAAGGGATTCTCTTTTTTCTTAAAAGGTAGGAGGGGACATTGCTACTTCTGAGGTAAAGGAAAAAAAGAACAATAGCCAGGCAGTAAGTCTGGTCAGAAGTTCCCTTCTGGCTTCCCGGAAAAAGATGAAGAAGGCAACTTCCCAAAGCAAGGGGTGGTGAGCCCTCAGGGTGAGCCCTCAGGGTGAGCAAGCAGAACAACTTACAAAGAACCTTCCAAGTAAACTCTAGGAGTCCACTCAGAAAGATATAAGTTGGTCAGAATAAAGGCTTTTTGAGAACATTTTTTGAATTTTGCCTAGAAATGTATGAGTGCAACAAGCTGAGAGCCCATTTTCTTGTTAGAGGATACCCTGGTGTCTCTTCTAATAAAAAGCCTTCCTGGTGTGTCTTATAAAGTAAAGCTCAATTAAATGGAAAGGTTTCACAAAATGTCGAATATAAGAAGCTATAATCACAGGAAATGTAACACAGTGCTTCAGGAAGACACAGGAAAAGGAAAGGCACACAGCAGTCTCGAGACAGCCCTTAGCCCATCCCACAGTAAGCATGAAGCAGGGATAACCTCGTGCCTTTAGCCCAAGTTGAGATGCAGGTGGATGGCTTTCTCTAGGTTCAAAGACTTGGGCGAGGTGGCTCTCATCTAAGGCCCATTATCAAAAAGGGTTAGAACCTAGGAACCAGCGGTAAGAAGTTGGGAAACATAGACTTCAGTCCTGAAGGAAGTCTGACTGGGCAATGCATTGACCACAGGCTCCGTCGTTGGCCAAATGCATATCCCCTCTGTGGAGCACTGTACTCAGCTGTGATCTGGTCACTGTCCTCCTAAACTCTCAGCAGCTTCCATTACCCACCCTAGACACAAAACTGGGCCCATTAATGCTCCATCACCGCTGGACCTAGATTCTCCCTGAGGAGACAGACAGACAGACAGTCAGTCACTCAACAGTTGCCATGTAGCCACTGGTAAGTTCCTGGGAGTAACCCTAATTAAACTCACTGGCTTACCAAGGTAGATTGGGTGGAATCATTTCTTTTCTCTGATATTGGTTCTCTCTGTAGGGTGAATACAAGTCTGTTACTCTGCCTAACATCCACACAACACCCACTGACTTGGGAAATCACCCAGATACAGAGTGTTCTTTGTATCTCGGTGACAGGTTTCCTTTGGAATCTAGACCCATACATGATGTAGTTGACTGTTTGCTACCATCGCTTGAATGGCTTAAAGGCATCTGAATCTCAACATGTCCAAAACTGAACTCACAGTCTATACTATGGACTTCATGTTTATGTAATTAGCCAAGTTTATATGTCAGAATCCAATTCTCATTGGAATGGTATTTGGAGGTAGGTCTTTGAAGAGGTGATTGCATCATGAAATTGGGCCTTTGTGATTCTTGTCCTTATAACAAAGGAACCTGAGAGTTCCCCAGCCTCTCCACCACCACCACACCTCCTCTTCTTCTTCTTCCTCTTCCTCCTTCTCCTCCTTCTCTTCCTCTTCCTCCTTCTCCTCCTTCTCTTCCTCTTCTCCTTCTCTCTTCTTCTTCTTCTTCTTCTTCTTCTTCTTCTTCTTCTTCTTCTTCTTCTTCTCTCTGTCTCTGTCTATCTCTCTGTCTCTCTCTGTCTATCTCTCTGTCTGTCTGTCTGTCTCTCTGTCTGTCTGTCTGTCTCTGTGTTGTGTGTGTGTGTGTGTGTGTGTGTGTGTGTGTGTGTTAATGCACACCTGCATGCCAGAAGAGGGCATCAGATGCCTTTATAGATGGTTGTGAGTCACCACGTGGGTGCTGGAAATTGAACTCAGGACCTCTGGAAGAGCAGCCAGTGATCTTAACCCCTGAGCCATCTCTCCAGCCCCTCTTCTTCTTTAAATATATATATATATACAAGAACCAGCAAAAAGAGAACTGACTAGTGTTCCCCCTCCCCCATGCTGGTGTGATTTTGCATTGCTAACTTCAAAAGCAGCAGGAAGCACATTTGTGCTACTTACTGGGACCCAGGCTGCTGTACTTGGTGCTGACATCCCAAATACTCTGAGGGGAGTATCTACCCCATGCCTGCTCCTTGTCCTGCCTTCCATTATCCAAGAAATTGCTGCACTGCCCCCCTAGAATCCAAGCAGATCCTGACACCTCCTCCCTCACTTTTTTTCCTAAACATCATCTGATACCTCTTCCTTTCTAATCTCCCCTAATTAGTCTGTCCTTGTCTACTGTCATGATGCCACTGTGGTCCATTTCATCTCCCTACCTAACAAGTCTCTTCCCCACTATGCTGTTGTCTTATCTGAATGTGGCCTGTCCCCATTAAAACTCATGTTGGAAATGTATGGCGATACAAAGGTATTGAGGTGGTTTGACCTTTAAGAGGTATTTGGGTCGTGAGGTCATAAGGAATACATTAGTGTACTTCCCATGAGCACGAATAGTTTTTTCCCAAAAGCAATCTGTTACACAGATAATTCAATTCCCTCCGCTTTTCCTTGTTCTTCCTCTGCAAACACCCCTTTGCCTTTTCTGGATTCTGTCTGCTGGGAAGCATTGAGGTCATCACTAGAAGCCAGGCTCACATAGGCTGAACATGTGTCACCAGGAGCTCCATACGGAAAGGTTCTTCCTATAGGGTGGAGGGTAGATGCTATGGACCCTTAGGAGATGTGCCTAGAAGGTTCTTACATCATTGGAGATGTTGGCCCAAAGGGGAATGTTTGTTCTTCAATATCTTTCCTTCTATTTCCTGGCTTGTGATGTGAACACTGTCTCTAAAATGTGTTCCTGCCACAAAGAACTATACTCCGCAGGGCCCCAAATTCATGGAGCCTTCATATCAGAGTCTGAATTTCTGAAAGAGTGAGCTAAGAAGCCCCCGATGATGTGACCCAGTCAGCTCCGGCCTGCTCCTCAATTGTACCACCTTTGTTGTACGTCAATAGGTTCCTTGTGCCTGGGCACCCTGCCCTGGGTCAGGTCCTGCCAATTCCCTGCTTCTGCTGTGTATTTTTGTCCCTCTGAAGATACTTCAGAATGATCATAATTATGCATGATGGTTTGTTCTGAGTTCAGTTGTTAGCATAAAATTACAAAAAGCATAATTTGATCAAGTCTAATATGTATATTATGAAATGACATCATAATGAGGCTAGAGGAAGTTCAACTAAAGGCCCATTTGAAGTCCTCACTCATAAGCTGGGAGGCTGGCTCAGTAGACAAAGTACTTTCCAGGAAAGCATGAGGACATGAGCTTGGGATCCCAGTACTCACATAAAAACTTGAGTGGAGCTATGCTAGCCTGGAGTCCTACACTGGGAGGCGAAGACAGTGGTGCAAGGTACCTCCAGAGGACACAAGTCAAATAGAAACTCTTTGTTCTTACCAGCCAGTGACTGCAGAGAACTCGCCCAAGTCACGCAACCCCAAGCCTTGTCATCCTCACCTTTTTATAGATAAAACCCACTTCCTGGGTTGACACACTTTAGTTAGCAAGAAGAGTCACAATAAGCAGAGATACAGAGGTCATGAAAGCAAAGTTAGTATATTTAGGGACTTTCCCAGAACTGGGGATAATGATGGAGTGGGTCTTTGTTCCTGTTTTGGTGAGGGTTGGTGTCTATCTGCTGGGTTCTTAGGTCAGAGTAGTTGCTTTAACATAGCATCCGTTGTGCAAAGGTCTGGGGCCCGTGACATTCCTTACTGGTTCTATGGCCATGAGCCAACTTGTGGATCCATTATAGGGCAGGGATTATATCATCCCTCCATACCAACAACTTAGCATAATTTATTCTCTGTCCTACATAGTTACTTAGCAGTTGAGTAAGAATAATCTTACAGTGAGATCTAGGAACAAAAGGAGCAATGCCCAGCAATAGCCATAAGTAGAGTACTTAACCAGGAAGACCAGGAAAAGGGTGGCTACAAGCTATCAGATTCTTGATAATCTCCTTTCTTTCCCCTTACAATTATTTCTGACCATGGTTAAACTTTCTCTACTTAGCCCTGACTGGTTGACATAGAAACAACAAGTTTCTCCCCAGTATCATACAGAGACCCCCTTGTCTTATGAAGAAGAGGACCAAACCGCTTCAATTCCAAAGAACAACTTCTTCTAAGGAGTCTACTTGGGCTTCCAGACAGGAAATGGAATTTCCCCTGTGGCCTCGTTCTGTGCCTACTCTGGCACTGAGGTCCTTGAAGTTTTTATCCCCCATTATTAGTGATGAGGTTCCAACTGCAGCTGAGTCAACACCATCAACAGAACGGGAACAGGGAGGGCTCGCTGCACAAGCAAGCCTAGAATGGAGACTTGGGTGGATCCTCCCTTCCTCTCCGCTGTACATGAACACCTGTGGTATAACATGCATGAGGACGCACAGGAGTAGGTTCCCCTCCAGATCAAACAACTCAGAAGATGCACATTTGGTTAAGCCATTAGTGCAAATGATCCAGGTAGTCTCTGGGGCCTGGAAATACACTCAGCTGTCACTCCTAGAATTAACCTGCTGTGTATAGCTACAGGATTCTGCACAGGGGGAACTATCTAGGGGATAGCTTGGTGATATAAAGCAGGTATCTTTTCTGTGGAGGTTCCCCCAATGTGAGCCTAGGCTGGCCCTATAGTTTTCAGGATTGAAAGTGAATCTTATTGTTTGATTAATTCCAATCCCAACATAATATGGAGACCTGGGGGACCAGGCATAGCTAGAAGTTTTTTTAATCTATGTCTGGTCAACAATGGTTAAGGAACTAATATACTCCTTCCAAGCATCCTGAACACTGAGGGACTGGCTTCTGCTGCCTCTCTGACTTTTAACTGCAGTGATCAAAGGAATTCCTGGGGAAGTTGGAGTCTATGGACTTCCCCCTTAAGGAAGTGGAGGTGTCATATTCTGGGAGTACCAAGATAGTCAGTTTGTGCTGATGGGTCTGATGGCCCTTAATGAAGCTTTTCTTTTGATAGTAAATTTGCTACCTGGATCCCTACAATTCACAGACAACTCAACACCCCAGGTTCTGTCAATAATGACCTTCAGTTCCCTGTCAGGGCCAAACGTTTATATGTGGGAGTGCATTGAATAACAGGTAGAGTGTGATAGGATTTTTATGATTATGAAGGAGTCCATGTGCCTCCAGGAGGACTCAGTTTCACAACCCCACTGAGCACAGTGCTACTCAGCCAGTTCTTGGTAGGATAGATGAGGCTTGGAGTGAAATCACATGTCACAGTAAGAGCGTTTGGCACCTCATCTGCTGGGAAGCTAAAAAAGGGAGGTAGCAATTGGAGTCTTTAAATCCCTCTAATAGCAGGTCCCCAAAGACCTGGTGGTCTCTCACTTGCTCCCTCTTCCCCAAACTTCTATTACATCACACAGCACACCTTGGGGCAAGCCTTTGCCATGGAGACCTTTGAGGGTCTATCCATTTCCTATTAAAGGGTCGTGAGTTGTCTGAGACCTCTAAGATGCTCCAGGTCCACCCAGTGTCCACGCCCATTCCACAGATGCATTTTGTTCTCTTTGCATTACTGCCTCCATGGGCAAAATTAGGAAGTAGGTGAATTTCTCTGTAAAGCCAGTCCTCCTTGCCTTCAAGCTTGCTTCTTCTATCTAATCTTGTCCTATTTCACTAATTTAAAAAGTGATCTCCTCAGTAGGCATCTAGCTGATCTGTTCAAATACAGGTTCCCAGACACAATTATGTCCTCTTCAGACACGATAATGACCCACTATGGTTTTAAATTGTCCTTAATATGCTTATCTGCTCTCTGCTCATCCTCTCTGGAGAAGCATCTGCTTGGTTTTTGTTTTGTTTTTCTCAGTTTCAGTGACTTCTAGAAATCCTTTCTGTATGCTGGATGTGAGTTCTTAATCAGGTATATCCCTTGCTAACCTCCTCAAAGCCCAGAGTCTGTTTTTTCTTCCTTTATTTTATCTGTGTTTAAATTCCATGTGTACAAGTGTTTGCCCCAAGTATATGTATGTGCACTGTGTGCATTCCTAATGCCTGCAGAAGCCAAAAGAGAACATCAGATTCCCTGAAATTGGAGTTACAGGCAGTTGCTAGCCACCGTGTGAATGCTGGAAACTGAGTCCTTATTTGTTTATTTTTTATTTGTTTTTATTTTATTGCTTTTTAAAAACTGGGTTTCTCTGTGTAGCCCTTGCTGTCTCGGAACTCACTCTGTAGACCACGTTGGCCTCAATTCATAGATCCACCTGCCTCTGCCTCCTAAGTGCTAGGGTTAAAGGCGGGTGCCACCACCCTCCATTTTTAATAGTGTCTTTGGCAAAGATTTGCGAACTCTTTGCCTCTCTTTGGGGCACATAAGATCCCTCTGGTGTTTTTCTTTAAATGTTATAGTTTGATGGTTTTAGAGACCTATGATCTATTTTGCATAAGACATAAGGCACAGGTCAAGTTTTGCTGTTGCAACATCATTGTTTAAAGACCATCTTTCCTTCTGTTGAATTACACTTGGACCTTAGGGAGCAGTCAGCTGGCTCTACATGCTGGCGTTCTTTTGTTGGCTTTTGCCACCACAGTGCTGACTAGAACACAGATCTTGATGGCCCATCCTAAACTGGGTGTGAGGGTTCTCTTTTAAAAGATCACGTTAGTTCTTCTAGTCCCTGGATTCTCCCTATGCATTAGAGTGACCTTGTTGAACCATAAAAATTCCTGCTGAAGATTACAATAAAAAGTTCACCTATCAATCAGGTCCTAGAGAATTACCGTTGTTGCTGCTGCCGCCAGTGTCCGGCTCGCAGAATCACTGTGTCTTCCAGTGTTTGGCTATTTGAACAGTTTCATCAGCATTTTGTAATCCTACCACCTAGATCCTGTGTGGATTTTGTCAGACCAATCCCAGGATTTCACCATTTTGGAAAGATAGTGTGAATATTTTTTTTTTTCAAACACGTAGCTTCTGGTTGTTTATTGAGAGCACACTGAAATACAATTAATTCTTGCACATTACTCTGTCTCTTGCTTTCTGTCTATACCAACTTTTCTGAGAGTTCTTTTTATTGTGGATGGGTTTTTAAATTTTCTTTGTGTATGTGTCTGTGCGTGTACCTGTGAGAATTGATGTGGACCATGTCCCTGCAGGTGCTGTTAAAGGAGTAAAGGTCACCTAATAGAACCTGACCCCAGGTCCGCTCCAGAAGTGGGTACTCTTAGCTGCTGAACCTTCTCTCCAGCCCCTGGGTGTTAGGTTTTATCAAATTACTTTTCTCAGTCAACTGTATGTCCTTCATAGAGCCCACTTACTTATGATATATTGCTAGTTTTTCCTGTGACTAAATTGATTTTTCTAGTATTTTGTTGAAGATTTGGCACCTACATTTTGGGATGTATTGGCCAGTGATATTCTTACATTAGATAGTTTTTATCTGGTTTGATATTGTGCCTGACTGGCCAGACAGACTGAGTTAAAAATGCATGTGCGGTTGCTTGCTTGGGGCGGTTCACTTTTTACATGATGCCTCTGGTCGACTGTATCAAGATGGAGCTGAGCATCTCCTTCTTAGCCACTGGGAAATCAGGATATTCCTGGACTGACAGATACTACTGTGCTAGATTGATCTGGCTAGGGGCTCAGGGTGGACTTTCAGTTTTCCTGTAATTGGCAGTTTTTCTGCCTTCCACCTCCCCCAACCCTGTTTGTTAATGCCCAGAGGCAATATTTTTGGTCAACACAACTTGGAGAAAGATACTACTGGCATCTAATAGGTAAATGCAGGGTATTGTTAACAGATACACAAGACAGCCTTCCCCCTTCGCCAGCCCGATACACTAGTGGTCTTGAAGTGAATCCTGTACTGAATCGTTGCTGATTTTCTGTTTGCCACATTTATTCATTCACTCATTCATTCATTCATTCATTCACTCACTCACTAATTCATTCATTCATTCCATCTGAACTGACCACTGCAGTTTTTCTTAAGGTGAGGGAGGGGTCATATACATAGATGCTTTATTTTTCGGTCACACAGATTTAAGATCGTTGTGCTTTCTTTGTGAGTCAGTACTAGCTGATCGCAAAGTCTCCTGTTCTCGATGGTCATTTTCTTTCCCTGGGGTCTGCTGTATCTGACACTAATGCAGCCACTTTAGTCTTCTGTTTCATCACAGATTTCTTCTTTTCCTCATGGCTGTATCTAAATGCCTGACAAAAAGCAACTTAAAGAAGAAAGGGTTTAGTTGGCTCTTGGATCTGAAGTTGCAGCCCATTGGGGCAGGAAGGCCTGTCTGTGGATCAGCCTGTCGCATAGTGGAAAGCTGCAGGAACAAACAGAGGGAGGGGTTGGTTCCATAGAGCTGGCTTTCTCCTTTGCAACTTTTACTCATTCAGAGACTCCAGCTCATGGCAGTGCTCCCTGTATCCAAGGAGGGTCCTCCTCACTCAGCTAATTCTCTCTGAAGGATCCCTCCCCCATGGATACATCCAGAGGTGTGCATCACAAATGCCTTGGATACTGCTCAATCCAACCAGGTTGATGATGGAAATGAACTGTCACACACTACCTGGTATCATCACAGTGTGTCTATCTTCCTAAAACCCTTTTTAATCTCTCTTTTACATTTTCAAATGATCTTTTATTGGACTGTTTTCCTTTGTAGGTTCTTTCGTTTTGTTGGGTGTTGTTGTTGTTGTTTTGGTTTTTTGAGACAGGGTTTTTCTATGTAGCCTTGGCTGTCCTGGCACTTGCTCTGTAGACCAGGCTGGGCTTTGTAGATCTTAAACAGTTGGACACTCCAGGATGTCATTGCGCTGTCCCCTAGAATGTGTAACAGCAGAGTTACCACCATTGCAGGCTGCAGAGAGGACTCCAGCCTCCACAGAAATGCAGAGGGTTCTGCAGCAGGGACCAGTCCTGTCTGTCAGACAACCTGGAGAATCTTCTCAGCGAGCATGGTTTTCTCAGACTAGGGTTTTCTGTCTCTTTCTACCTCTGAGTAGTTGATAGAAGACTTTGAGGCTCAAGATAGAGGCAGGAATGTACTCTGTAATCTGGGCTGTGTTTCGTGGGTCACTGGAATCCAAGGCCTTTCTAATGAATTGTCATCTGAGCATTGTCACAATCAATCTAGTCGAGTTTTCATTTTGTTTGCTTGCTAACACCCAGGAAGTTGACTTAGGGTCAGACAGACAGAGCACTGACTTTCCCACCTTACCTTAGGCACATGACTTTGTGCTGTGATCAAACCCAGGGACCTGGAAGAGGTGACAGATGTCAGCTACTGACTTGGTTACATTGCTGTGTTTGGGCTGTTTCTTATTGTTAGAACACAGTTCATTTATATTTTCCCTCCATCTTGACAAGTCTACTTGCAAGGAGTTTATGCCGTTTACATTTAAAATGAGTATCAACATGTTTGGATATGAGTCTACTATTTCATTATTGTTCTCTCTGCTTTTTGTTTCTAGTTTTCTGCCCCTTTTTCATTATTTGAAGTTTATTTTATGTGTCTATTGCATTTTAAATTTTTTTTACTATTTTTTTGAAATTTCACATTATGTACCCCAACCCCATTCATCTCCCCATTCCTTCGTATCTGTCTCTGCCCTTACAACCTCCCCGACAAAAAAAGAAAGAAAGAAAACCTTCATCACAGAAGCTATGGTGTCCCTTTTGCCCACACATCTTTACTTGCAAATGTTCATTGCAATGAGAATGGGTCTGGTTCCGAATTCTGGCTTCTGCTATGCCATCATCAGGTCTCCTCTGGGATATCCTACTGTGTGGTGGAGATCCTGCAGCTTTGGATCTGCCAGATGGGTCCTTTCATGCACTCCAGCAGTTTATAGATGGTTAGATGTTGGGGTGGGCAAACTCAAAGCCTTGAACCTGGGCCTGTGCGGTAGCTGAGCTGGTCAGCCTGCCAGTTCTCCTGAACCCACACCACCAGGGCGAGCTCTCCAGCCCTGTCTGGCCCAATGCTTCAGTCAGTGAGGGCAGGGCCAGCTCTCCTGCTCTGAAGCCCTTGAGGCCGTTCTCCCACCCACAGCAAGACAGATGATGTCTATTGCATCTTTATTACACCACACACACACACACACACACACACACAACATTCTTTGTATCTCCTTTGTATCTTTGATGTCTATTGCATCTTGATTATTACACACACACACACACACACACACACACACACACACACATCTTTGTATCTTCTCTGTATCTTTTGGCTATCCTAAGATTGCAATAGACATACTTAAATGTTCACAGATTACTTGGACCCAAAGCTTTATCATGTAAAGCGGTCTATAGGACCATGATGGACACTATCACGGTTTCTTTGCTCCCCAGACTACTCTATAGATGTCTTATATGTTGCATACAATGAAAACCTCATCAAACGGTGTGATAGTATTTGTTTTCAACTCTTGAATGTCTTTTTTAATACCACATGGTTCTATTATATTTGGAACCTCTCAACCTTGTTCTCCAACAAGGTAAGAATCCTACTTGTCACTCCAGCCATGGCCTTCCTTCCAGCTTGTCTTTTAACCTCACAGGTCACCAACCTGGATTTCCCCTTGCCTCCAGACAAGCCCCTTTCTGGAGCTTACTAAACTCTAGGGACCTCTGGCTTGAAAAGTGTAGCTTTTCCTTGTCAATCAGCCATGAAGATCAAGAGGATTTCTTTGTCTTTTGTTGCGTAGCGTTAGGATCAGATACAGATGTTCACAACTGAACACATGATTGTTTGACTATAATGTCTGATCTCATGCCATCTTGAACCTAGTAGTCATTTAGGTCTTTGGAAAGGAGGGGGAGGAAAACCAGTTTTTTCTTAGAATACTTCTTCTTACACCTTTTAACCCTGCCTGGTGGTTTTCGATAGATTTACACCTTCAGATCTCAGAAACCCTTACACACTTTTCCCTTCCACACAGTACAGAGGACACAAGCGTTTTCTGTGCCTTTTAACACGTGGACACTAGCTAGGGGGATTTTTTTTTTCTCACACAGAACAGGTATTTTGAAATCAAAGTGGGGAGGGTACTCACTACCAGGACAGATGGATCACGAAACACACAGGCAGCTCTGTGGCTGTTGGGAACGATGATTTGAGCCACAACTGGGAGAAGTCACTGGCAATGGGCTCCAACCATCCCTTTACGGATTGAAATGCATTTAGTCA